>CAWVRF010000520.1:83200-733200 GCA_963932465.1 Maratus speciosus | reverse complement strand
TGCTGGAAATTTTTTCACAATTTATACTCCAAGCGTGATTTTTCTTTTCAATTTCTTTACGGATTTATACAATTTCGCGTTATTTAAAGACGATGTCTATCGATACTATTCTCAATGTGCTGGAAATTGTTTCATAATCTGTGCTCCACGCGTGATTTTATTGAATTTGTTTTCAGATTTATACTATTTCACGTTATTTAAAGGTGATGTCTATCGAGGCTATTCTCAATGTGCAGGAAATTGTTTCATAATTTGCGCTCCACGCGTGATTTTTTTGAATTTGTTTACGGATTTATACCATTTCGCGTTATTTAAAGACGATGTCTATTGAGGCTATTCTCAGTGTGCTGGAAATTGTTTCATAATCTGTGCTCCACGCGTGATTTTTTTGCATTTATTTACGGATTTATACTTTTTCGCGTTTTTTAAAGGCGATGTCATTCGAGACTATTTTCAATGTGCTGGAAATTGTTTCACAATCTATGTTCCAAGCGTGATTTTTTTTTTCAATTTGTTTACAGATTTATACTATTTCACGTTATTTAAAGGCGATGTCTATCGAGACTATTTTGATTGTGCTGGAAATTGTTTCCCAACCTATGTCCCAAGCGTGATTTTATTTTTTTCAATTTGTTTACAGATTTATACTATTTCGAATTATTTAAAGGCGATGTCTATCGAGACTATTTTCAATGTGCTGGAAATTGTTTCACAATCTATGCTCCAAGCGTGATTTTTTTTCAATTTCTTAACAGATTTATACTATTTCGCATTATTTAAAGGTGATGTCTATCGAGGCTATTATCAATGTGCTGGAAATTTTTTCATAATCTGTGCTAGACGCGTGATTTTTTTAAAATTTTTTTTACTTATTTATGCTATTTCGCGTTATTTAAAGGCGATGTCTATCGAGACTATTTTCAATGTGCTGGAAATTGTTTCACAATCTATCTTCCAAGCGTGATTTTTTTTTCAATTTGTTTACAGATTTATACTATTTCGCGTTATTTATAGGCGATGTCTATCGAGACTATTCTCAATGTGCTGGAAATTGTTTCATTATATGTGCTCCACGCGTGATTTTTTTGGAATTTTTTTACGGATTTATACCATTTCACGTTATTTAAAGGCAATGTCCTTCGAGACTATTCTCAATGTGCTTCAAATTGTTTCATAATCTGTGCTCCACGCGTGATTTTTTTAAATTTATTTACAGATTTATACTATTACGCTTTATTTAAAGGCGATGTCTATCGAGACTATTTTCAATGTGCTGGAAAATGTTTCACAATCCATGCTCCACGCGTGATTTTTTTGAATTTGTTTACGGATTTATACCATTTCGCGTTATTTAAAGGTGATGTCTATAGAGGCTATTCTCAATGTCCTGGAAATTAATTCATAATCTGTGCTCCACGCGTGATTTTTTTAAATTTGTTTACAGATTTATACTATTTCGCTTTATTTAAAGACGATGTCTATCGAGACTACTCTCAATGTGCTGGAAATTGTTTCATAATCTGTGCTCCACGCGTGATTTTTTTTTAATTTGTTTACAGATTTATACTATTTCGCGTTATTTAAAGGTGATGTCTATCGAGACTATTCTAAATGTGCGAGAAATTGTTTCATAATCTGTGCTCCAATCGTGATTTTTTTGAATATATTTACAGATTTATACTATTTCGCGTTATTTAAACTCGCTGTCTAACGAGACTATTTTCAATGTGTTGGAAATTGTTTCATAATTTGTGCTCCACGCGTGATATTTTTGAATTTGTTTACGGATTTATACCATTTCGCGTTATTTAAAGGTGATGTCTATAGAGGCTATTCTCAATGTCCTGGAAATTGTTTCATAATCTGTGCTGCACGCGTGATTTTTTAAAAATTTGTTTGCGGATTTATACTATTTCGCGTTATTTAAAGACGATGTGTATCGTGACTATTCTCAATGTGCTTGAAATTGTATCATAATTTGTGCTCAACGCGTGATTTTTTAAAATTTGTTTACGTCTTTATACTATTTCGCGTTATTTAAAGACGATGTCTATCGAGACTATTCTCAATGTGCTGGAAATATCTTCATAATCTGTGTTCCACGCTTTGATTTTTTTGCATTTATTTACGGATTTATACTTTTTCGCGTTAATTAAAGGCGATGTCTATCGAGACTATTTTCAATGTGCTGGAAATTGTTTCACAATCTATGCTCCAAGCGTGATTTTTTTTCAATTTGTTTACAGATTTATACTATTTCGCATTATTTAAAGGTGATGTCTATCGAGGCTATTTTCAATGTGCTGGAAATTATTTCATAATCTGTGCTAGACGCGTGATTTTTTAAAAAAATTTGTTTACGGATTTATGCTATTTCGCGTTATTTAAAGGCGATGTCTATCGAGACTATTCTCAATGTGCTGGAAATATTTTCATAATCTGTGCTCCACGCTTGATTTTTTTAAATTTATTTACAGATTTATACTATTTTGCGTTAATTAAAGGCGATGTCTATCGAGAATATTTTCAATGTGCTGGAAATTGTTTCACAATCCATGCTCCAAGCGTGATTTTATTTTCTATTTTTTTTACAGATTTATACTATTTCGCGTTAATTAAAGGTGATGTCTATCGAGGCTATTCTCAATGTGCTGGAAATTGTTTCATAATCTGTGCTCCCCGCGTGATTTTTTTTAAATTTGTTTACGGATTTATACTATTTCGCATTATTTAAAGGAGATGTCTATCGAGACTATTTTCAATGTGCTGGAAATTGTTTCATAATCTATGCTCCAAGCGTGATTTTTTTTTTTCAATTTGTTTATACTATTTATTACATTTTATACTATTTCGCGTTATTTAAAGGTGATGTCTATCAAGGCTATACTCAATATGCTGGAAATTGTTTCATAATCTGTGCTCAACGCGTGATTTTTTTCAATTTGTTTATGACTTTATACTATTTCGCATTATTTAAAGGCGATGTCTATCGAGGCTATTCTCATTGTGCTTGAAATTGTTTCATAATCTGTGCTCCATGCGTGATTTTTTTGAATTTGTTTACGGATTTATACTATTTCGCGTTTTTTAATAGCGACGTCTATCGAGACTATTTTCAGTGTGCTGGAAATTGTTTCACAATTTATGCTCCAAGCGTGATTTTTTTTTCAGTTTGTGTACGGATTTATAAAATTTCGCGTTATTTAAAGGCGATGTCTATCGATACTATTCTCAATGTGCTGGAAATTGCTTCATAATCTGTGCTCCACGCGTGATTTTTTTAAAATTATTTACAGATTTATACTATTTCGCGTTATTTAAAGGCGATGTCTATCGAGAATATTTTCAATGTGCTGGAAATAGTTTCACAATCCATGCTCCAAGCGTGATTTTTTTTTCAATTTTTTTACAGATTTATACTATTTCGCGTTATTTAAAGTTGATGTCTATCGAGGCTATTCTCAATGTGCTGGAAATTGTTTCATAATTTGTGCTCCACGCGTGATTTTTTTTAATTTGTTTACGGATTTATACCATTCCGCGATATTTAAAGGCGATGTCTATCGAGACTATTTTCAATGTGCTGGATATTGTTTCACAATCTATGCTCCAAGCGTGATTATTTTTTCAATTTGTTTATACTAATTATTACATTTTATACTATTTCGCGTTATTTAAAGGTGATGTCTCTCAAGGCTATACTCAATGTGCTGGAAATTGTTTCATAATCTGTGCTCAACGCGTGATTTTTTCCAATTTGTTTACGTCTTTATAATATTTCGCGTTATTTAAAGGCGATGTTTATTGAGGCTATTCTCATTGTGCGGGAAATTATTTCATAATCTGTGCTCCACGCGTGATTTTTTTTAATTTGTTTACGGATTTATACTATTTCGCGTTTTTTAAAGGCGATGTCTATCGAGACTATTTTCAATGTGCTGGAAATTGTTTCACAATTTATACTCCAAGCGTGATTTTTCTTTTAAATTTCTTTACGGATTTATACAATTTCGCGTTATTTAAAGACGATGTCTATCGATACTATTCTCAATGTGCTGGAAATTATTTCATAATCTGTGCTCCACGCGTGATTTTATTGAATTTGTTTTCAGATTTATGCTATTTCACGTTATTTAAAGGTGATGTCTATCGAGGCTATTCTCAATGTGCAGGAAATTGTTTCATAATTTGCGCTCCACGCGTGATTTTTTTGAATTTGTTTACGGATTTATACCATTTCGCGTTATTTAAAGACGATGTCTATTGAGGCTATTCTCAGTGTGCTGGAAATTGTTTCATAATCTGTGCTCCACGCGTGATTTTTTTGCATTTATTTACGGATTTATACTTTTTCGCGTTTTTTAAAGGCGATGTCATTCGAGACTATTTTCAATGTGCTGGAAATTGTTTCACAATCTATGTTCCAAGCGTGATTTTTTTTTTCAATTTGTTTACAGATTTATACTATTTCACGTTATTTAAAGGCGATGTCTATCGAGACTATTTTGATTGTGCTGGAAATTGTTTCCCAACCTATGTCCCAAGCGTGATTTTATTTTTTTCAATTTGTTTACAGATTTATACTATTTCGAATTATTTAAAGGCGATGTCTATCGAGACTATTTTCAATGTGCTGGAAATTGTTTCACAATCTATGCTCCAAGCGTGATTTTTTTTCAATTTCTTTACAGATTTATACTATTTCGCATTATTTAAAGGTGATGTCTATCGAGGCTATTATCAATGTGCTGGAAATTTTTTCATAATCTGTGCTAGACGCGTGATTTTTTTAAAATTTTTTTTACTTATTTATGCTATTTCGCGTTATTTAAAGGCGATGTCTATCGAGACTATTTTCAATGTGCTGGAAATTGTTTCATAATCTGTGCTCAACGCGTGATTTTTTTCAATTTGTTTATACTATTTATTACATTTTATACTATTTCGCGTTATTTAAAGGTGATGTCTATCAAGGCTATACTCAATATGCTGGAAATTGTTTCATAATCTGTGCTCCATGCGTGATTTTTTTGAATTTGTTTACGGATTTATACTATTTCGCGTTTTTTAATAGCGACGTCTATCGAGACTATTTTCAGTGTGCTGGAAATTGTTTCACAATTTATGCTCCAAGCGTGATTTTTTTTCAATTTGTGTACGGATTTATAAAATTTCGCGTTATTTAAAGGCGATGTCTATCGAGGCTATTCTCAATGTGCTGGAAATTGTTTCATAATCTGTGATCCACGCGTGATATTTTTGAATTTGTTTACGGATTTATACTATTTCGCGTTATTTAAAGGCGACGTCTTTCGAGACTATTCTAGATGTGCTGGAAATTGTTTCATAATCTGTGCTCCACGCGTGATTTTATTGAATTTGTTTTCAGATTTATACTATTTCGCGTTATTTAAAGGTGATGTCTATCGAGACTATTCTCAATGTGCTGGAAATTGTTTCATAATCTGTGCTCCACGCGTGATTTTATTGAATTTGTTTTCAGATTTATACTATTTCGCGTTATTTAAAGGCGATGTCTATCGAGAATATTTTCAATGTGCTGGAAATTCTTTCACAATCCATGCTCCAAGCGTGATTTTTTTTTTCAATTTTTTTTACAGATTTATACTATTTCGCGTTATTTAAAGGTGATGTCTATCGAGGCTGTTCTCATTGTGCTGGAAATTGTTTCATAATCTGTGCTCCACGCGTGATTTTTCTGCATTTATTTACGGATTTATACTTTTTTGCGTTATTTAAAGGCGATGTCTATCGAGACTATTTTCAATGTACTGGAAATTATTTCACAATCTATGCTCCAAGCGTTTTTTTTTTTTTTTTAAATTTGTTTATACTAATTATTACATTTTATACTATTTTGCGTTATTTAAAGGTTATGTCTATCAAGGCTATACTCAATTTGCTGTAAATTGTTTCATAATCTGTGCTCAACGCGTGATTTTTTTAAATTTGTTTATGTCTTTATACTATTTCGCGTTATTTAAAGACGATGTCTATCGAGACTATTCTCAATGTGCTAGAAATTGTTTCATAATCTGTGCTCCACGCGTGATTTTTCTGCATTTATTTACGGATTTATACTTTTTTGCGTTATTTAAAGGCGATGTCTATCGAGACTATTTTCAATGTACTGGAAATTATTTCACAATCCATGCTCCAAGCGTGATTTTTTTTTCAATTTTTTTTACAGATTTATACTATTTCGCGTTATTTAAAGGTGATGCCTATGGAGGCTATTCTCAATTGTTTCATAATTTGTGCTCCACGCGTGATTTTTTTGAATTTGTTTACGGATTTATACTATTTCGCGTTATTTAAAGGCGATGTGTATCGAGACTATTTTCAATGTGCTGGAAATTGTTTCACAATCTATGCTCCAAGCGTGATTTTTTTTTTCAATTTCTTTATACTAATTATTACATTTTATACTATTTCGCGTCATTTAAAGGTGATGTCTATCAAGGCTACACTCAATGTGCTGGAAATTGTTTCATAATCTGTGCTCAACGCGTGATTTATTTAAAATTGTTTATGTCTTTATACTATTTCGTGTTATTTAAAGAGGATGTCTATCGAGACTATTCTCAATGTGCTGGAAATAGTTTCATAATCTGTGCTCCACACGTGATTTTTTTGCATTTATTTGCGGATTCATATTTTTTGCGTTATTTAAAGGCGATAGGTATCGAGACTATTTTCAATGTACTGGAAATTATTTCACAATCTATGCTCCAAGCGTGATATTTTAAAAAATTTGTTTATACTAATTATTACATTTTATACTATTTCGCGTTATTTAAAGGTGATGTCTGTCAAGGCTACACTCAATGTGCTGGAAATTGTTTCATAATCTGTGCTCAACGCGTGATTTTTTGAATTTGTTTGCGGATTTATAATACTACTTCGTGTTATTTAAAGGCGATGTCTATCGAGAATATTCTCAATGTTCTGGAAATTGTTTCATAATCTGTGCTCCAAGCGTGATTATTTTAATTTGAATTTGTTTACGGATTTATACTCTTTCGCGTAATTTAAAGGTGATGTCTATCGAGACTATTCTCAATGTGCTGGAAATTGTTTCATAATCTGTGCTCCACGCGTGATTTTTTTTAATTTATTTACACATTTATACTATTTCGCTTTATTTAAAGGCGATGTCTATCGAGACTATTTTCAATGTGCTGGAAAATGTTTCACAATCCATGCTCCAAGCGTGATTTTTTTTTTCAATTTTTTTACAGATTTATACTATTTCACGTTATCTAAATGTGATGTCTATCGAGGCTATTCTCAATGTGCTGGAAATTGTTTCATAATTTGTGCTCCACGCGTGATTTTTTTGAATTTGTTTACGGATTTATACCATTTCGCGTTATTTAAAGGTGATGTCTATAGAGGCTATTCTCAATGTCCTGGAAATTGTTTCATAATCTGTGCTCCACTCGTGATTTTTTAAAATTTGTTTACAGATTTATACTATTTCGCGTTATTTAAAGACGATGTCTATCGAGACTACTCTCAATGTGCTGGAAATTGTTTCATAATCTGTGCTCCACGCGTGATTTTTTTTAATTTGTTTACTGATTTATAGTATTTCGCGTTATTTAAAGGTGATGTCTATCGAGACTATTCTAAATGTGCGAGAAATTGTTTCATAATCTGTGCTCCAATCGTGATTTTTTTTAATATATTTACAGATTTATTCTATTTCGCGTTATTTAAAGGCGATGTCTATCGAGACTATTTTCAATGTGCTGAAAAATGTTTCACAATCCATGCTCCAAGCGTGATTTTTTTTCAATTTTTTTACAGATTTACACTATTTCACGTTATCTAAAGGTGATGTCTATCGAGGGTATTCTCACTGTGCTGGAAATTGTTCATAATTTGTGCTCCACGCGTGATTTTTTTGAATTTGTTTACGGATTTATACGATTTCGCGTTATTTAAAGGCAATGTCCTTCGAGACTATTCTCAATGTGCTGGAAATTGTTTCATAACCTGTGCTCCACGCGTGATTTTTTTAAATTTATTTACAGATTTATACTATTTCGCTTTATTTAAAGGCGATGTCTATCGAGACTATTTTCAATGTGCTGGAAATTGTTTCACAATCCATGCTCCAAGCGTGATTTTTTTTTCAATTTGTTTACGGATTTATACCATTTCGCGTTATTTAAAGGTGGTGTCTATAAAGGCTATTCTCAATGTCCTAGAAATTGTTTCATAATCTGTGCTCCACGCGTGATTTTTTTAAAATTTGTTTACGGATTTATACTATTTCGCGTTATTAAAAGACGATGTCTATCGAGACTATTCTCAATGTGCTGGAAATTGTTTCATAATCTGTGTTCCACGCTTTGATTTTTTTGCATTTATTTACGGATTTATACTTTTTCGCGTTAATTAAAGGCGATGTCTATCGAGACTATTTTCAATGTGCTGGAAAATGTTTCACAATCCATGCTCCAAGCGTGATTTTTTTTTCAATTTTTTTACAGATTTATACTATTTTGCGTTATTTAAAGGTGATGTCTATCGAGGCTATTCTCAATGTGTTGGAAATTGTTTCATAATTTGTGCTAGACGCGTGATTTTTTTGAAATTGTTTACGGATTTATACTATTCTGCGTTATTTAAAGGTGATGTCTATCGAGACTATTCTCAATGTGCTGGAAATTGTTTCATAACCTGTGCTCCACGCGTGATTTTTTTAAATTTGCTTACGGATTTATAATATTCAGCGTAATTTAAAGGTGATGTCTATCGAGACTATTCTCAATGTGCTGGAAATTGTTTCATAATCTGTGCTCCACGCGTGATTTTTTTGAATTTGTTTTCAGATTTATACTATTTCGCATAATTTAAAGGTGATGTCTATCGAGACTATTCTCAATGTGCTGGAAATTTCTTCATAATCTGTGCTCCACGAGTGATTTTTTTTAAATTATTTACAGATTTATACTATTTCGCGTTATTTAAAGGCAATGTCTATCGAGAATATTTTCAATGTGCTGGATATTGTTTCACAATCTATGCTCCAAGCGTGATTTTTTTTTTCAATTTGTTTATACTAATTATTGCATTTTATACTATTTCGCGTTATTTAAAGGTGATGTCTCTCAAGGCTATACTAAATGTGCTGGAAATTGTTTCATAATCTGTGCTCAACGCGTGATTTTTTTCAATTTGTTTACGTCTGTATACTATTTCGCGTTATTTAAAGGCGATGTCTATTGAGGCTATTCTCATTGTGCGGGAAATTGTTTCATAATCTGTGCTCAACGCGTGATTTTTTTGAATTTGTTTACGGATTTATACTATTTCGCGTTTTTTAAAGGCGACGTCTATCGAGACTATTTTCAATGTGCTGGAAATTGTTTCACAATTTGTACTCCAAGCGTGATTTTTTTTTTTCAATTTGTTTACGGATTTATAAGATTTCGCGTTATTTAAAGGCGATGTCTATCGACGCTATTTTCAATGTGCTGGAAATTGTTTCACAATCTATGCTCCAAGCGTGATTTTTTTTCAATTTGTTTATACTAATTATTACTATTTCGCGTTATTTAAAGGTGCTGTCTATCAAGGCTATACTCAATGTGCTGGAAATTGTTTCATAATCTGTTGTCAACGCGTGATTTTTTTCAATTTGTTTACGTCTTTATACTATTTCGCGTTATTTAAAGGCGATGTCTATCGAGGCTATTCTCAATGTGCTGGAAATTGTTTCATAATCTGTGCTCCACGCATGATTTTTTTGAATTTGTTTACGGATTTATACCATTTCCCTTTATTTAACCCTCCGACTGTCTTGGAAAAGGGCAAAATTGTAACGTTGTTTTCTCTGCATTTTGTTTTAAATGTTAAAAATAAATGATTCTTTGAACCTTTTATAAAAAAAAAACTTAATAACGAATATGAATGCAATCCTTGGAAGTATTAATCATTGTTCAATGTATTAAAAATACATTAAATCAATAGAATTATATTACTTTAAATATTGCTTGTATTGCAGTGAAACCTGGAGCTTAGTGAACGTATTAACACGGGCTTGTCAGTGAGGGGGTTAAAGGCGATGTCTATCGAGAATATTTTCAATGAGCTGGAAATTGTTTCACAATCTATCCTCCAAGCGTGATTTTTTTTATTTCAATTCGTTTACGGATTTATACTATTTCGCGTTATTTAAAAGCGATGTCTTTCGAGACTATTCTCAATGTGCTGGAAATTGTTTCATAATCTGTGCTCCACGCGTGATTTTATTGAATTTCTTTTCAGATTTATACTATTTCGCGTTATTTAAAGGAGATGTCTATCGAGACTATTCTCAATGTGCTGGAAATTGTTTCATAATCTGTGCTCCACGCGTGATTTTTTAAAAATTTATTTACAGATTTATACTATTTTGCGTTATTTAAAGGCGATGTCTATCGAGAATATTTTCAATGTGCTGGAAATTGTTTCACAAATCCATGCTCAAAGCGTGATTTTTTTTTTCAATTTTTTTACAGATTTATAATATTTCGCATTATTTAAAGGTGATGTCTATCGAGGCTGTTCTCAATGTGCTGGAAATTGTTTCACAAATTGCGCTCCACGCGTGATTTTTTTAAATTTGTTTACGGATTTATAACATTTCGCGTTTTTTAAAGGTGATGTCTATAGAGGCTATTCTGAATGTCCTGGAAATTGTTTCATAATCTGTGCTCCACGCGTGATTTTTTTTAATTTGTTTACGGATTTATACTATTTCGCGTTATTTAAAGACGATGTCTATCGAGGCTATTCTCAGTGTGCTGGAAATTGTTTCATAATCCATGCTCAAAGCGTGATTTTTTTTTCAATTTTTTTACAGATTTATAATATTTCGCGTTATTTAAAGGTGATGTCTATCGAGGCTGTTCTCAATGTGCTGGAAATTGTTTCATAATCTGTGCTCAACGCGTGTTTTTTTGAATTTGTTTACGTCTTTATACTATTTCGCGTTATTTAAAGACGATGTCTATCGATACTATTCTCAATGTGCTGGAAATTGCTTCATAATCTGTGCTCCACGCGTGATTTTTTTAAAATTATTTACAGATTTATACTATTTCGCGTTATTTAAAGGCGATGTCTATCGAGAATATTTTCAATGTGCTGGAAATTGTTTCACAATCCATGCTCCAAGCGTGATTTTTTTTCAATTTTTTTACAGATTTATACTATTTCGCGTTATTTAAAGGTGATGTCTATCGAGGCTATTCTCAATGTGCTGGAAATTGTTTCATAATTTGTGCTCCACGCGTTATTTTTTTGAATTTGTTTACGGATTTATACCATTCCGCGATATTTAAAGGCGATGTCTATCGAGACTATTTTCAATGTGCTGGATATTGTTTCACAATCTATGCTCCAAGCGTGATTATTTTTTCAATTTGTTTATACTAATTATTACATTTTATACTATTTCGCGTTATTTAAAGGTGATGTCTCTCAAGGCTATACTCAATGTGCTGGAAATTGTTTCATAATCTGTGCTCAACGCGTGATTTTTTCCAATTTGTTTACGTCTTTATACTATTTCGCGTTATTTAAAGGCGATGTTTATTGAGGCTATTCTCATTGTGCGGGAAATTGTTTCATAATCTGTGCTCCACGCGTGATTTTTTTGAATTTGTTTACGGATTTTTACTATTTCGCGTTTTTTAAAGGCGATGTCTATCGAGACTATTTTCAATGTGCTGGAAATTGTTTCACAATTTATACTCCAAGCGTGATTTTTCTTTTCAATTTCTTTACGGATTTATACAATTTCGCGTTATTTAAAGACGATGTCTATCGATACTATTCTCAATGTGCTGGAAATTGTTTCATAATCTGTGCTCCACGCGTGATTTTATTGAATTTGTTTTCAGATTTATACTATTTCACGTTATTTAAAGGTGATGTCTATCGAGGCTATTCTCAATGTGCAGGAAATTGTTTCATAATTTGCGCTCCACGCGTGATTTTTTTGAATTTGTTTACGGATTTATACCATTTCGCGTTATTTAAAGACGATGTCTATTGAGGCTATTCTCAGTGTGCTGGAAGTTGTTTCATAATCTGTGCTCCACGCGTGATTTTTTTGCATTTATTTACGGATTTATACTTTTTCGCGTTTTTTAAAGGCGATGTCATTCGAGACTATTTTCAATGTGCTGGAAATTGTTTCACAATCTATTTTCCAAGCGTGATTTTTTTTTTCAATTTGTTTACAGATTTATACTATTTCACGTTATTTAAAGGCGATGTCTATCGAGACTATTTTGATTGTGCTGGAAATTGTTTCCCAACCTATGTCCCAAGCGTGATTTTATTTTTTTCAATTTGTTTACAGATTTATGCTATTTCGAATTATTTAAAGGCGATGTCTATCGAGACTATTTTCAATGTGCTGGAAATTGTTTCACAATCTATGCTCCAAGCGTGATTTTCTTTCAATTTCTTAACAGATTTATACTATTTCGCATTATTTAAAGGTGATGTCTATCGAGGCTATTATCAATGTGCTGGAAATTTTTTCATAATCTGTGCTAGACGCGTGATTTTTTAAAAAATTTTTTTACTTATTTATGCTATTTCGCGTTATTTAAAGGCGATGTCTATCGAGACTATTTTCAATGTGCTGGAAATTGTTTCACAATCTATCTTTCAAGCGTGATTATTTTTTCAATTTGTTTACAGATTTATACTATTTCGCGTTATTTATAGGCGATGTCTATCGAGACTATTCTCAATGTGCTGGAAATTGTTTCATTATATGTGCTCCACGCGTGATTTTTTTGGAATTTTTTTACGGATTTATACCATTTCACGTTATTTAAAGGCAATGTCCTTCGAGACTATTCTCAATGTGCTTCAAATTGTTTCATAATCTGTGCTCCACGCGTGATTTTTTTAAATTTATTTACAGATTTATACTATTACGCTTTATTTAAAGGCGATGTCTATCGAGACTATTTTCAATGTGCTGGAAAATGTTTCACAATCCATGCTCCACGCATGATTTTTTTGAATTTGCTTACGGATTTATACCATTTCGCGTTATTTAAAGGTGATGTCTATAGAGGCTATTCTCAATGTCCTGGAAATTAATTCATAATCTGTGCTCCACGCGTGATTTTTTTAAATTTGTTTACAGATTTATACTATTTCGCGTTATTTAAAGGTGATGTCTATCGAGACTATTCTAAATGCGCGAGAAATTGTTTCATAATCTGTGCTCCAATCGTGATTTTTTTGAATATATTTACAGATTTATACTATTTCGCGTTATTTAAACTCGCTGTCTAACGAGACTATTTTCAATGTCCTGGAAATTGTTTCATAATCTGTGCTGCACGCGTGATTTTTTAAAAATTTGTTTGCGGATTTATACTATTTCGCGTTATTTAAAGACGATGTCTATCGTGACTATTCTCAATGTGCTGGAAATTGTATCATAATTTGTGCTCAACGCGTGATTTTTTAAAATTTGTTTACGTCTTTATACTATTTCGCGTTATTTAAAGACGATGTCTATCGAGACTATTCTCAATGTGCTGGAAATATCTTCATAATCTGTGTTCCACGCTTTGATTTTTTTGCATTTATTTACGGATTTATACTTTTTCGCGTTAATTAAAGGCGATGTCTATCGAGACTATTTTCAATGTGCTGGAAATTGTTTCACAATCTATGCTCCAAGCGTGATTTTTTTTTCAATTTGTTTACAGATTTATACTATTTCGCATTATTTAAAGGTGATGTCTATCGAGGCTATTTTCAATGTGCCGGAAATTATTTCATAATCTGTGCTAGACGCGTGATTTTTTTAAAAAATTTGTTTACGGATTTATGCTATTTCGCGTTATTTAAAGGCGATGTCTATCGAGACTATTCTCAATGTGCTGGAAATATTTTCATAATCTGTGCTCCACGCTTGATTTTTTAAAATTTATTTACAGATTTATACTATTTTGAGTTAATTAAAGGCGATGTCTATCGAGAATATTTTCAATGTGCTGGAAATTGTTTCACAATCCATGCTCCAAGCGTGATTTTATTTTCTATTTTTTTTACAGATTTATAATATTTCGCGTTAATTAAAGGTGATGTCTATCGAGGCTATTCTCAATGTGCTGGAAATTTTTTCATAATTTGTGCTCCACGCGTGATTTTTTTGAATTTGTTTACTGATTTATACCATTTCGCGTTATTTAAAGGTGAAGTCTACAGAGGCTATTCTCAATGTCCTGGAAATTGTTTCATAATCTGTGCTCCCCGCGTGATTTTTTTTAAATTTGTTTACGGATTTATACTATTTCGCATTATTTAAAGGAGATGTCTATCGAGACTATTTTCAATGTGATGGAAATTGTTTCATAATCTATGCTCCAAGCGTGATTTTTTTTTTCAATTTGTTTATACTATTTATTACATTTTATACTATTTCGCGTTATTTAAAGGTGATGTCTATCAAGGCTATACTCAATATGCTGGAAATTATTTCATAATCTGTGCTCAACGCGTGATTTTTTTCAATTTGTTTATGACTTTATACTATTTCGCATTATTTAAAGGCGATGTCTATCGAGGCTATTCTCATTGTGCTTGAAATTGTTTCATAATCTGTGCTCCATGCGTGATTTTTTTGAATTTGTTTACGGATTTATACTATTTCGCGTTTTTTAATAGCGACGTCTATCGAGACTATTTTCAGTGTGCTGGAAATTGTTTCACAATTTATGCTCCAAGCGTGATTTTTTTTTCAATTTGTGTACGGATTTATAAAATTTCGCGTTATTTAAAGGCGATGTCTATCGATACTATTCTCAATGTGCTGGAAATTGCTTCATAATCTGTGCTCCACGCGTGATTTTTTTAAAATTATTTACAGATTTATACTATTTCGCGTTATTTAAAGGCGATGTCTATCGAGAATATTTTCAATGTGCTGGAAATTGTTTCACAATCCATGCTCCAAGCGTGATTTTTTTTTCAATTTTTTTACAGATTTATACTATTTCGCCGTATTTAAAGGTGATGTCTATCGAGGCTATTCTCAATGTGCTGGAAATTGTTTCATAATTTGTGCTCCACGCGTGATTTTTTTGAATTTGTTTACGGATTTATACCATTCCGCGATATTTAAAGGCGATGTCTATCGAGACTATTTTCAATGTGCTGGATATTGTTTCACAATCTATGCTCCAAGCGTGATTATTTTTTCAATTTGTTTATACTAACTATTACATTTTATACTATTTCGCGTTATTTAAAGGTGATGTCTCTCAAGGCTATACTCAATGTGCTGGAAATTGTTTCATAATCTGTGCTCAACGCGTGATTTTTTCCAATTTGTTTACGTCTTTATACTATTTCGCGTTATTTAAAGGCGATGTTTATTGAGGCTATTCTCATTGTGCGGGAAATTGTTTCATAATCTGTGCTCCACGCGTGATTTTTTTGAATTTGTTTACGGATTTATACTATTTCGCGTTTTTTAAAGGCGATGTCTATCGAGACTATTTTCAATGTGCTGGAAATTGTTTCACAATTTATACTCCAAGCGTGATTTTTCTTTTCAATTTCTTTACGGATTTATACAATTTCGCGTTATTTAAAGACGATGTCTATCGATACTATTCTCAATGTGCTGGAAATTGTTTCATAATCTGTGCTCCACGCGTGATTTTATTGAATTTGTTTTCAGATTTATGCTATTTCACGTTATTTAAAGGTGATGTCTATCGAGGCTATTCTCAATGTGCAGGAAATTGTTTCATAATTTGCGCTCCACGCGTGATTTTTTCTAATTTGTTTACGGATTTATACCATTTCGCGTTATTTAAAGACGATGTCTATTGAGGCTATTCTCAGTGTGCTGGAAATTGTTTCATAATCTGTGCTCCACGCGTGATTTTTTTGCATTTATTTACGGATTTATACTTTTTCGCGTTTTTTAAAGGCGATGTCATTCGAGACTATTTTCAATGTGCTGGAAATTGTTTCACAATCTATGTTCCAAGCGTGATTTTTTTTTTCAATTTGTTTACAGATTTATACTATTTCACGTTATTTAAAGGCGATGTCTATCGAGACTATTTTGATTGTGCTGGAAATTGTTTCCAAACCTATGTCCCAAGCGTGATTTTATTTTTTTCAATTTGTTTACAGATTTATACTATTTCGAATTATTTAAAGGCGATGTCTATCGAGACTATTTTCAATGTGCTGGAAATTGTTTCACAATCTATGCTCCAAGCGTGATTTTTTTTCAATTTCTTTACAGATTTATACTATTTCGCATTATTTAAAGGTGATGTCTATCAGGGCTATTATCAATGTGCTGGAAATTTTTTCATAATCTGTGCTAGACGCGTGATTTTTAAAAAATTTTTTTTACTTATTTATGCTATTTCGCGTTATTTAAAGGCGATGTCTATCGAGACTATTTTCAATGTGCTGGAAATTGTTTCATAATCTGTGCTCAACGCGTGATTTTTTTCAATTTGTTTATACTATTTATTACATTTTATACTATTTCGCGTTATTTAAAGGTGATGTCTATCAAGGCTATACTCAATATGCTGGAAATTGTTTCATAATCTGTGCTCAACGCGTGATTTTTTTCAATTTGTTTATGACTTTATACTATTTCGCATTATTTAAAGGCGATGTCTATCGAGGCTATTCTCATTGTGCTTGAAATTGTTTCATAATCTGTGCTCCATGCGTGATTTTTTTGAATTTGTTTACGGATTTATACTATTTCGCGTTTTTTAATAGCGACGTCTATCGAGACTATTTTCAGTGTGCTGGAAATTGTTTCACAATTTATGCTCCAAGCGTGATTTTTTTTTCAATTTGTGTACGGATTTATAAAATTTCGCGTTATTTAAAGGCGATGTCTATCGAGGCTATTCTCAATGTGCTGGAAATTGTTTCATAATCTGTGATCCACGCGTGATATTTTTGAATTTGTTTACGGATTTATACTATTTCGCGTTATTTAAAGGCGACGTCTTTCGAGACTATTCTAGATGTGCTGGAAATTGTTTCATAATCTGTGCTCCACGCGTGATTTTATTGAATTTGTTTTCAGATTTATACTATTTCGCGTTATTTAAAGGTGATGTCTATCGAGACTATTCTCAATGTGCTGGAAATTGTTTCATAATCTGTGCTCCACGCGTGATTTTATTGAATTTGTTTTCAGATTTATACTATTTCGCGTTATTTAAAGGCGATGTCTATCGAGAATATTTTCAATGTGCTGGAAATTCTTTCACAATCCATGCTCCAAGCGTGATTTTTTTTTCAATTTTTTTTACAGATTTATACTATTTCGCGATATTTAAAGGTGATGTCTATCGAGGCTGTTCTCATTGTGCTGGAAATTGTTTCATAATCTGTGCTCCACGCGTGATTTTTCTGCATTTATTTACGGATTTATACTTTTTTGCGATATTTAAAGGCGATGTCTATCGAGACTATTTTCAATGTACTGGAAATTATTTCACAATCTATGCTCCAAGCGTTTTTTTTTTTTAAATTTGTTTATACTAATTATTACATTTTATACTATTTTGCGTTATTTAAAGGTTATGTCTATCAAGGCTATACTCAATTTGCTGTAAATTGTTTCATAATCTGTGCTCAACGCGTGATTTTTTAAAATTTGTTTATGTCTTTATACTATTTCGCGTTATTTAAAGACTATGTCTATCGAGACTATTCTCAATGTGCTAGAAATTGTTTCATAATCTGTGCTCCACGCGTGATTTTTCTGCTTTTATTTACGGATTTATACTTTTTTGCGTTATTTAAAGGCGATGTCTATCGAGACTATTTTCAATGTACTGGAAATTATTTCACAATCCATACTCCAAGCGTGATTTTTTTTTCAATTTTTTTTACAGATTTATACTATTTCGCGTTATTTAAAGGTGATGTCTATCGAGGCTATTCTCAATGTGCTGGAAATTGTTTCATAATCTGTGCTCCACGCGTGATTTTTTTGAATTTGTTTACGGATTTATACTATTTCGCGTTATTTAAAGGCGATGTGTATCGAGACTATTTTCAATGTGCTGGAAATTGTTTCACAATCTATGCTCCAAGCGTGATTTTTTTTTTCAATTTCTTTATACTAATTATTACATTTTATACTATTTCGCGTCATTTAAAGGTGATGTCTATCAAGGCTACACTCAATGTGCTGGAAATTGTTTCATAATCTGTGCTCAACGCGTGATTTATTTAAAATTGTTTATGTCTTTATACTATTTCGTGTTATTTAAAGAGGATGTCTATCGAGACTATTCTCAATGTGCTGGAAATAGTTTCATAATCTGTGCTCCACACGTGATTTTTTTGCATTTATTTGCGGATTCATACTTTTTTTCGTTATTTAAAGGCGATAGGTATCGAGACTATTTTCAATGTACTGGAAATTATTTCACAATCTATGCTCCGAGCGTGATTTTTTAAAAAATTTGTTTATACTAATTATTACATTTTATACTATTTCGCGTTATTTAAAGGTGATGTCTGTCAAGGCTACACTCAATGTGCTGGAAATTGTTTCATAATCTGTGCTCAACGCGTGATTTTTTTAAATTTGTTTACGGATTTATACTATTCCGCGTAATTTAAAGGTGATGTCTATCGAGACTATTCTCAATGTGCTGGAAATTGTTTCATAATCTGTGCTCCACGCGTGATTTTTTTGAATTTGTTTACGGATTTATACCATTTCGCGTTATTTAAAGGTGATGTCTATAGAGGCTATTCTCAATGTGCTGGAAATTGTATCAAAATTTGTGCTCAACGCGTGATTTTTTAAAATTTGTTTACGTCTTTATACTATTTCGCGTTATTTAAAGACGATGTCTATCGAGACTATTCTCAATGTGCTGGAAATATCTTCATAATCTGTGTTCCACGCTTTGATTTTTTTGCATTTATTTACGGATTTATACTTTTTCGCGTTAATTAAAGGCGATGTCTATCGAGACTATTTTCAATGTGCTGGAAATTGTTTCACAATCTATGCTCCAAGCGTGATTTTTTTTCAATTTGTTTACAGATTTATACTATTTCGCATTATTTAAAGGTGATGTCTATCGAGGCTATTTTCAATGTGCTGGAAATTATTTCATAATCTGTGCTAGACGCGTGATTTTTTTAAAAAAATTGTTTACGGATTTATGCTATTTCGCGTTATTTAAAGGCGATGTCTATCGAGACTATTCTCAATGTGCTGGAAATATTTTCATAATCTGTGCTCCACGCGTGATTTTTTAAAATTTATTTACAGATTTATGCTATTTTGCGTTAATTAAAGGCGATGTCTATCGAGAATATTTTCAATGTGCTGGAAATTGTTTCACAATCCATGCTCCAAGCGTGATTTTATTTTCTATTTTTTTTACAGATTTATACTATTTCGCGTTAATTAAAGGTGATGTCTATCGAGGCTATTCTCAATGTGCTGGAAATTTTTTCATGATTTGTGCTCCACGCGTGATTTTTTTGAATTTGTTTACTGATTTATACCATTTCGCGTTATTTAAAGGTGAAGTCTATCGAGACTATTTTCAATGTGCTGGAAATTGTTTCATAATCTATGCTCCAAGCGTGATTTTTTTTTTCAATTTGTTTATACTATTTATTACATTTTATACTATTTCGCGTTATTTAAAGGTGATGTCTATCAAGGCTATACTCAATATGCTGGAAATTGTTTCATAATCTGTGCTCAACGCGTGATTTTTTTCAATTTGTTTATGACTTTATACTATTTCGCATTATTTAAAGGCGATGTCTATCGAGGCTATTCTCATTGTGCTTGAAATTGTTTCATAATCTGTGCTCCATGCGTGATTTTTTTGAATTTGTTTACGGATTTATACTATTTCGCGTTTTTTAATAGCGACGTCTATCGAGACTATTTTCAGTGTGCTGGAAATTGTTTCACAATTTATGCTCCAAGCGTGATTTTATTTTTTCAATTTGTGTACGGATTTATAAAATTTCGCGTTATTTAAAGGCGATGTCTATCGAGGCTATTCTCAATGTGCTGGAAATTGTTTCATAATCTGTGATCCACGCGTGATATTTTTGAATTTGTTTACGGATTTATACTATTTCGCGTTATTTAAAGGCGACGTCTTTCGAGACTATTCTAGATGTGCTGGAAATTGTTTCATAATCTGTGCTCCACGCGTGATTTTATTGAATTTGTTTTCAGATTTATACTATTTCGCGTTATTTAAAGGTGATGTCTATCGAGACTATTCTCAATGTGCTGGAAATTGTTTCATAATCTGTGCTCCACGCGTGATTTTATTGAATTTGTTTTCAGATTTATACTATTTCGCGTTATTTAAAGGCGATGTCTATCGAGAATATTTTCAATGTGCTGGAAATTCTTTCAATATCCATGCTCCAAGCGTGATTTTTTTTTCAATTTTTTTTACAGATTTATACTATTTCGCGTTATTTAAAGGTGATGTCTATCGAGGCTGTTCTCATTGTGCTGGAAATTGTTTCATAATCTGTGCTCCACGCGTGATTTTTCTGCATTTATTTACGGATTTATACTTTTTTGCGTTATTTAAAGGCGATGTCTATCGAGACTATTTTCAATGTACTGGAAATTATTTCACAATCTATGCTCCAAGCGTTTTTTTTTTAAAAAATTTGTTTATACTAATTATTACATTTTATACTATTTTGCGTTATTTAAAGGTTATGTCTATCAAGGCTATACTCAATTTGCTGTAAATTGTTTCATAATCTGTGCTCAACGCGTGATTTTTTTAAATTTGTTTATGTCTTTATACTATTTCGCGTTATTTAAAGACGATGTCTATCGAGACTATTCTCAATGTGCTTGAAATTGTTTCATAATCTGTGCTCCACGCGTGATTTTTCTGCATTTATTTACGGATTTATACTTTTTTGCGTTATTTAAAGGCGATGTCTATCGAGACTATTTTCAATGTACTGGAAATTATTTCACAATCCATGCTCCAAGCGTGATTTTTTTTTCAATTTTTTTACAGATTTATACTATTTCGCGTTATTTAAAGGTGATGCCTATGGAGGCTATTCTCAATTGTTTCATAATTTGTGCTCCACGCGTGATTTTTTTGAATTTGTTTACGGATTTATACTATTTCGCGTTATTTAAAGGCGATGTGTATCGAGACTATTTTCAATGTGCTGGAAATTGTTTCACAATCTATTCTCCAAGCGTGATTTTTTTTTTCAATTTCTTTATACTAATTATTACATTTTATACTATTTCGCGTCATTTAAAGGTGATGTCTATCAAGGCTACACTCAATGTGCTGGAAATTGTTTCATAATCTGTGCTCAACGCGTGATTTATTTAAAATTGTTTATGTCTTTATACTATTTCGCGTTATTTAAAGAGGATGTCTATCGAGACTATTCTCAATGTGCTGGAAATAGTTTCATAATCTGTGCTCCACACGTGATTTTTTTGCATTTATTTACGGATTCATAGTTTTTTGCGTTATTTAAAGGCGATGTGTATCGAGACTATTTTCAATGTACTGGAAATTATTTCACAATCTATGCTCCAAGCGTGATTTTTAAAAAAATTTGTTTATACTAATTATTACATTTTATACTATTTCGCGTCATTTAAAGGTGATGTCTGTCAAGGCTATACTCAATGTGCTGGAAATTGTTTCATAATCTGTGCTCAACGCGTGATTTTTTGAATTTGTTTGCGGATTTATAATACTACTTCGTGTTATTTAAAGGCGATGTCTATCGAGAATATTCTCAATGTTCTGGAAATTGTTTCATAATCTGTGCTCCAAGCGTGATTATTTTAATTTGAATTTGTTTACGGATTTATACTCTTTCGCGTATTGTAAAGGCTATGTCTATCGAGGCTATTCTCAATGTGCTGGAAATTGTTTCATAATTTGTGCTCCACGCGTGATTTTTTTGAATTTGTTTACGGATTTATACCATTTCGCGTTATTTAAAGGCAATGTCCTTCGAGACTATTCTCAATGTGCTGGAAATTTTTTCACAACCTGTGCTCCACGCGTGATTTTTTTAAATTTGTTTACGGATTTATACTATTCCGCGTAATTTAAAGGTGATGTCTATCGAGACTATTCTCAATGTGCTGGAAATTGTTTCATAATCTGTGCTCCACGCGTGATTTTTTTGAATTTATTTACAGATTTATACTATTTCGCTTTATTTAAAGGCGATGTCTATCGAGACTATTTTCAATGTGCTGGAAAATGTTTCACAATCCATGCTCCAAGCGTGATTTATTTTTTTCCATTTTTTTACAGATTTATACTATTTCACGTTATCTAAAGGTGATGTCTATCGAGGCTATTCTCAATGTGCTGGAAATTGTTTCATAATTTGTGCTCCACGCGTGATTTTTTTAAAATTTGTTTACGGATTTATACTATTTCGCGTTATTTAAAGACGATGTCTATGGTGACTATTCTCAATGTGCTGGAAATTGTATCATAATTTGTGCTCAACGCGTGATTTTTTAAAATTTGTTTACGTCTTTATACTATTTCGCGTTATTTAAAGACGATGTCTATCGAGACTATTCTCAATGTGCTGGAAATTGTTTCATAATCTGTGTTCCACGCTTTGATTTTTTTGCATTTATTTACGGATTTATACTTTTTCGCGTTAATTAAAGGCGATGTCTATCGAGACTATTTTCAATGTGCTGGAAAATGTTTCACAATCCATGCTCCAAGCGTGATTTTTTTTTCAATTTTTTTACAGATTTATACTATTCTGCGTTATTTAAAGGTGATGTCTATCGAGACTATTCTCAATGTGCTGGAAATTGTTTCATAATCTGTGCTCCACGCGTAATTTTTTTTAATTTGTTTACGGATTTATACTATTCTGCGTTATTTAAAGGTGATGTCTGTCGAGACTATTCTCAATGTGCTGGAAATTGTTTCATAATCTGTGCTCCACGCGTGATTTTTTTTTATTTGTTTACGGATTTATACTATTTCGCGTTATTTAAAGGCGATGTCTATCGAGACTATTCACAATGTGCTGGAAATTTTTTTATAATCTGTGCTCCAAGCGTGATTTTTTTTTTCAATTTGTTTACAGATTTATACTATTTCGCATTATTTAAAGGTGATGCCTATCGTGGTTTTTCTCAATGTGCTGGAAATTGTTTCATAATCTGTGCTGAACGCGTGATTCTTTTGAATTTGTTTACGGATTTATACTATTTCGCGTTACTTAAAGGCGATGTCTATCGAGACTATTCTCAATGTGCTGGAAATATTTTCATAATCTGTGCTCCACGCGTGATTTTTTAAAATTTATTTACAGATTTATACTTTTTTGCGTTATTTAAAGGCGATGTCTAGTGAAAATATTTTCAAAGTGCTGGAAATTGTTTCATAATCCATGCTCCAAGCGTGATTTTATTTTCTATTTTTTTTACAGATTTATACTATTTCGCGTTATTTAAAGGTGATGTCTATCGAGGCTATTCTCAATGTGCTGGAAATTGTTTCATAATCTGTGCTCCACGCGTGATTTTTTTTTAATTTGTTTACGGATTTATACCATTTCGCGTTATTTAAAGGTGATGTCTATAGAGGCTATTCTCAATGTCCTGGAAATTGTTTCATTATCTGTGCTCCACGCGTGATTTTTTTTAAATTAGTTTACGGATTTATACCATTTTGCGTTATTTAAATGTGATGTCTATAAAGGCTATACTCAATGTGCTGGAAATTGTTTCATAATCTGTGCTCAACGCGTGATTTTTTTTCAATTTGTTTATGACTTTATACTATTTCGCGTTATTTAAAGGCGATGTCTATCGAGGCTATTCTCATTGTGCTTGAAATTGTTTCATAATCTGTGCTCCATGCGTGATTTTTTTAAATTTGTTTACGGATTTATACTATATCGCGTTTTTTAATGGCGACGTCTATCGAGACTATTTTCAATGTGCTGGAAATTGTTTCACAATTTATGCTCCAAGCGTGATTTTTTTTTTTCAATTTGTGTACGGATTTATAAAATTTCGCGTTATTTAAAGGCGATGTCTATCGAGGCTATTCTCAATGTGCTGGAAATTGTTTCATAATCTGTGATCCACGCGTGATATTTTTGAATTTGTTCATGGATTTATACCATTTCCCGTTATTTAAAGGCGATGTCTATCGGGACTATTTTCAATGAGCTGGAAATTGTTTCACAATCTATGCTCCAAGCGTGATTTTTTTTATCTCAATTTGTTTACGGATTTATACTATATCGCGTTTTTTAATGGCGACGTCTATCGAGACTATTTTCAATGTGCTGGAAATTGTTTCACAATTTATGCTCCAAGCGTGATTTTTTTTTTTCAATTTGTGTACGGATTTATAAAATTTCGCGTTATTTAAAGGTGATGTCTATCGAGGCTATTCTCAATGTGCTGGAAATTGTTTCATAATCTGTTATCCACGCGTGATATTTTTGAATTTGTTTACGGATTTATACCATTTCCCGTTATTTAAAGGCGATGTCTATCGGGACTATTTTCAATGAGCTGGAAATTGTTTCACAATCTATGCTCCAAGCGTGATTTTTTTTTATCTCAATTTGTTTACGGATTTATACTATTTCGCGTTATTTAAAGTCGATGTCTATCGAGACTATTCTCAATGTGCGAGAAATTGTTTCATAATCTGTGCTCCAATCGTGATTTTTTTGAATATATTTACAGATTTATTCTATTTCGCGTTATTTAAAGGCGATGTCTATCGAGACTATTTTGAATGTGCTGGAAAATGTTTCACGATCCATGCTCCAAGCGTGATTTTTTTTTCAATTTTTTTACAGATTTATACTATTTTGCAATCTAATATATATTTATATTATTTAAAGGTGATATAAAAACATGGAAACATTCAAATGCTTCATTTAAAACACATTACTAAATAGGTGTGATAAAATATATACAAATGTTTTTTAAAGTTAAAAACACTAGATGTTAAAATGATAAAAAGCTACTCCGAGCGCTTTCGGCTAACCTTAAGCCATTGTCAAGGAGAAGAGGATTGACTGATAAAAACACTCAACGCTCGCTGTTTACTGCTACAGATTGACCGGAAACACACTTCAGGAAGCCCGCAGGTGGTCGTATCCATTAAACTGAAGGAGGGGGAAGGTAGAGAAAGCTCAATCCTCCGAGAGGCCGAACTTTCCAGTAATATTAAGTAAATTAAACCAGATACGCGGAATTTGGTATGATAATACGTCATTACAACAATTTTCTGCTTGGGTTAAAATTTCCAAAGACTCTAAAATAGCACAACTATTAAAATCAGAAGCCTGGATAATGACTTTTGCTCGATTGAAAAGGATGCCAATATCTTTAGTTTGAAACAACATTGAGAGGGCGGTAGCCGGTCTATTTTTATTAATATCTTGCATATGCTCTTTAACTCTTGTTTGGAATTTTCTTGTGGTCATACCAATGTAATTGAATATCTTATTTGTTTCTTTACTTCTGTATGGGATGATATAAACTCCTGACTTACTTTCCATACTAATAGGATCAACTCTTTTTTGCACAAGATTAATTAATTTGGTGTTATCTCTAGCTATTAACGTTATACTATAATTCCTTAGGATGTATTTTAATTTTTCATATAAACGAGGAAATGAGTTTCTTGAACATGCCAACAATAGTGACAATAAGATAAAATTCACTTTGGAATTAGAAATAAATAGAACGTTACCGTTTTTGGATGTTTCCCTCACTAGGAATGAACTAACTCATTGGATTGATAGGACAGTTTACAGAAAATCTTGTCGCTCAAACAATACAATTTCTTATAATAGCCACTCTCCATTTCATTATAAAGCTTCAGCTTACCGGTTTTATATTAGACGTGCATTTGAAGTTTGCTCTGATACTCACCTGCAAGAAGAACTGGATAAAATTAAGTCAATTGCTAATAGTAATGGTTTTTCCACTAAATTTATTGATAAGTTGATTTATAAGTTTAAGCACCCAGAACCAGCTAAAATAGAGTGTATTAGTAAAAATGAAGTTAAATTTATGGCAGTTGATTACATTCCTCGTTTATATGAAAAATTAAAATACAACCTAAGGAAATATAGTATAACGTTAATAGCTAGAGATAACACCAAATTAATTAATCTTGTGCAAAAAAGAGTTGATCCTATTAGTATGGAAAGTAAGTCAGGAGTTTATATCATCCCATACAGAAGTAAAGAAACAAATAAGATATTCAATTACATTGGTATGACCACAAGAAAATTCCAAACAAGAGTTAAAGAGCATATGCAAGATATTAATAAAAATAGACCGGCTACCGCCCTCTCAAGGTTGTTTCAAACTAAAGATATTGACATCCTTTTCAATCGAGCAAAAGTCATTATCCAGGCTTCTGATTTTAATAGTTGTGCTATTTTAGAGTCTTTGGAAATTTTAACCCAAGCAGAAAATTGTTGTAATGACGTATTATCATACCAAATTCCGCGTATCTGGTTTAATTTACTTAATATTACTGGAAAGTTCGGCCTCTCGGAGGATTGAGCTTTCTCTACCTTCCCCCTCCTTCAGTTTAATGGATACGACCACCTGCGGGCTTCCTGAAGTGTGTTTCCGGCCAATCTGTAGCAGTAAACATCGAGCGTCGAGTGTTTTTATCAGTCAATACTCTTCTCCTTGACAATGGCTTAAGGTTAGCCGAAAGCGCTCGGAGTAGCTTTTTATCATTTTAACATCTAGTGTTTTTAATTTTAAAAAACATTTGTATATATTTTATCACACCTATTTAGTAATGTGTTTTAAATGAAGCATTTGAATGATTCCATGTTTTTATATAATAAACAAAGGTGAATCTGGCGTTCAAGATTGGACTATTTTATTAAGTCAATTTTTAAAGGTGATGTCTATCGAGGCTATTCTCAATGTGTTGGTAATTGTTTCATAATTTGTGCTCCACGCGTGATATTTTTGAATTTGTTTACGGATTTATACCATTTCGCGTTATTTAAAGGTGATGTCTATAAAGGCTATTCTCAATGTCCTGGAAATTGTTTCATAATCTGTGTTCACGCGTGATTTTTTTAAAAATTTTTTACGGATTTATACTATTTCGCGTTATTTAAAGACGATGTCTATCGTGACTATTCTCAATGTGCTGGAAATTGTATCATAATTTGTGCTCAACGCGTGATTTTTTAAAATTTGTTTACGTCTTTATACTATTTCGCGTTATTTAAAGACGATGTCTATCGAGACTATTCTCAATGTGCTGGAAATTGTTTCATAATCTGTGTTCCACGCTTTGATTTTTTTGCATTTATTTACGGATTTATACTTTTTCGCGTTAATTAAAGGCGATGTCTATCGAGACTATTTTCAATGTGCTGGAAAATGTTTCACAATCCATGCTCCAAGCGTGAATTTTTTTCAATTTTTTTACAGATTTATACTATTTTGCGTTATTTAAAGGTGATGTCTATCGAGGCTATTCTCAATGTGTTGGAAATTGTTTCATAATTTGTGCTCCACGCGTGTTTTTTTTGCATTTATTTACGGATTTATACTTTTTCGCGTTAATTAAAGGCGATGTCTATCGAGACTATTTTCAATGTGCTGGAAAATGTTTCACAATCCATGCTCCAAGCGTGATTTTTTTTCAATTTTTTTACAGATTTATACTATTTCGCGTTATTTAAAGACGATGTCTATCGAGACTATTCACAATGTGCTGGAAATTGTTTTATAATCTGTGCTCCACGCGTGATATTTTTGAATTTGTTTACGGATTTATACTATTTCGCCTTATTTAAAGGCGATGTCTATCGTGGTTTTTCTCAATGTGCTGGAAATTGTTTCATAATCTGTGCTGAACGCGTGATTCTTTTGAATTTGTTTACGGATTTATATTATTTCGTGTTATTTAAAGGCGATGTCTATCGAGACTACTTTCAATGTGCTGGAAATTGTTTCACAATCTATGCTCCAAGCGTGATTTTTTTTTTTCAATTTGTTTACAGATTTATACTATTTCGCATTATTTAAAGGTGATGTCTATCGTGGTTATCGAGTTCTTATCGTGCTGGAAATTGTTTCAAAATCTGTGCTGAACGCGTGATTCTTTTGAATTTGTTTACGGATTTATACTATTTCGCGTTATTTAAAGGCGATGTCTATCGAGACTATTCTCAATGTGCTGGAAATATTTTCATAATCTGTGCTCCACGCGTGATTTTTTTAAATTTATTTACAGATTTATACTATTTTGCGTTACTTAAAGGCGGTGTCTATCGAAAATATTTTCAATGTGCTGGAAATTGTTTCATAATCCATGCTCCAAGCGTGATTTTATTTTCTATTTTTTTTACAGATTTATACTATTTCGCGTTATTTAAAGGTGATGTCTATCGAGGCTATTCTCAATGTGCTGGAAATTTTTTCATAATCTGTGTTCCACGCGTGATTTTTTTAAATTTGTTTACGGATTTATACTAATCCGCGTTATTTAAAGGTGATGTCTATCGAGGCTATTCTCAATGTGTTGGAAATTGTTTCATAATTTGTGCTCCACGCGTGATTTTTTTGAAATTGTTTACGGATTTATACTATTCTGCGTTATTTAAAGGTGATGTCTGTCGAGACTATTCTCAATGTGCTGGAAATTGTTTCATAATCTGTGCTCCACGCGTGATTTTTTTTTATTTGTTTACGGATTTATACTATTTCGCGTTATTTAAAGGCGATGTCTATCGAGACTATTCACAATGTGCTGGAAATTTTTTTATAATCTGTGCTCCAAGCGTGATTTTTTTTTTCAATTTGTTTACAGATTTGTACTATTTCGCATTATTTAAAGGTGATGTCTATCGTGGTTTTTCTCAATGTGCTGGAAATTGTTTCATAATCTGTGCTGAACGCGTGATTCTTTTGAATTTGTTTACGGATTTATACTATTTCGCGTTACTTAAAGGCGATGTCTATCGAGACTATTCTCAATGTGCTGGAAATATTTTCATAATCTGTGCTCCACGCGTGATTTTTTTAAATTTATTTACAGATTTATACTATTTTGCGTTATTTAAAGGCGATGTCTATCGAAAATATTTTCAAAGTGCTGGAAATTGTTTCATAATCCATGCTCCAAGCGTGATTTTATTTTCTATTTTTTTTACAGATTTATACTATTTCGCGTTATTTAAAGGTGATGTCTATCGAGGCTATTCTCAATGTGCTGGAAATTGTTTCATAATCTGTGCTCCACGCGTGATTTTTTTTTAATTTGTTTACGGATTTATACCATTTCGCGTTATTTAAAGGTGATGTCTATAGAGGCTATTCTCAATGTCCTGGAAATTGTTTCATTATCTGTGCTCCACGCGTGATTTTTTTTAAATTTGTTTACGGATTTATACCATTTTGCGTTATTTAAATGTGATGTCTATCAAGGCTATACTCAATGTGCTGGAAATTGTTTCATAATCTGTGCTCAATGCGTGATTTTTTTTCAATTTGTTTATGACTTTATACTATTTCGCGTTATTTAAAGGCGATGTCTATCGAGGCTATTCTCATTGTGCTTGAAATTGTTTCATAATCTGTGCTCCATGCGTGATTTTTTTTAATTTGTTTACGGATTTATACTATATTGCGTTTTTTAATGGCGACGTCTATCGAGACTATTTTCAATGTGCTGGAAATTGTTTCACAATTTATGCTCCAAGCGTGATTTTTTTTTTTTCAATTTGTGTACGGATTTATAAAATTTCGCGTTATTTAAAGGCGATGTCTATCGAGGCTATTCTCAATGTGCTGGAAATTGTTTCATAATCTGTGATCCACGCGTGATATTTTTGAATTTGTTTATGGATTTATACCATTTCCCGTTATTTAAAGGCGATGTCTATCGGGACTATTTTCAATGAGCTGGAAATTGTTTCACAATCTATGCTCCAAGCGTGATTTTTTTTATCTCAATTTGTTTACGGATTTATACTATATCGCGTTTTTTAATGGCGACGTCTATCGAGACTATTTTCAATGTGCTGGAAATTGTTTCACAATTTATGCTCCAAGCGTGATTTTTTTTTTTCAATTTGTGTACGGATTTATAAAATTTCGCGTTATTTAAAGGTGATGGCTATCGAGGCTATTCTCAATGTGCTGGAAATTGTTTCATAATCTGTTATCCACGCGTGATATTTTTGAATTTGTTTACGGATTTATACCATTTCCCGTTATTTAAAGGCGATGTCTATCGGGACTATTTCAATGAGCTGGAAATTGTTTCACAATCTATGCTCCGAGCGTGATTTTTTTTTATCTCAATTTGTTTACGGATTTATACTATTTCGCGTTATTTAAAGGCGATGTCTATCGAGACTATTCTAAATGTGCAAGAAATTGTTTCATAATCTGTGTGCACAACACTTTTTTGCACAAGATTAATTAATTTGGTGTTATCTCTAGCTATTAACGTTATACTATAATTCCTTAGGATGTATTTTAATTTTTCATATAAACGAGGAAATGAGTTTCTTGAACATGCCAACAATAGTGACAATAAGATAAAATTCTCTTTGGAATTAGAAATAAATAGAACGTTACCGTTTTTGGATGTTTCCCTCACTAGGAATGAACTAACTCATTGCATTGATAGGACAGTTTACAGAAAATCTTGTCGCTCAAACAATACAATTTCTTATAATAGCCACTCTCCATTTCATTATAAAGCTTCAGCTTACCGGTTTTATATTAGACGTGCATGTGAAGTTTGCTCTTATACTCACCTGCAAGAAGAACTGGATAAAATTAAGTCAATTGCTAATAGTAATGGTTTTTCCACTAAATTTATTGATAAGTTGATTTATAAGTTTAAGCACGCAGAACCAGCTAAAATAGAGTGTATTAGTAAAAATGAAGTTAAATTTATGGCAGTTGATTACATTCCTCGTTTATATGAAAAATTAAAATACATCCTAAGGAAATATAGTATAACGTTAATAGCTAGAGATAACACCATATTAATTAATCTTGTGCAAAAAAGAGTTGATCCTATTAGTATGGAAAGTAAGTCAGGAGTTTATATCATCCCATACAGAAGTAAAGAAACAAATAAGATATTCAATTACATTGGTATGACCACAAGAAAATTCCAAACAAGAGTTAAAGAGCATATGCAAGATATTAATAAAAATAGACCGGCTACCGCCCTCTCAAGGTTGTTTCAAACTAAAGATATTGACATCCTTTTCAATCGAGCAAAAGTCATTATCCAGGCTTCTGATTTTAATAGTTGTGCTATTTTAGAGTCTTTGGAAATTTTAACCCAAGCAGAAAATTGTTGTAATGACGTATTATCATACCAAATTCCGCGTATCTGGTTTAATTTACTTAATATTACTGGAAAGTTCGGCCTCTCGGAGGATTGAGCTTTCTCTACCTTCCCCCTCCTTCAGTTTAATGGATACGACCACCTGTGGGCTTCCTGAAGTGTGTTTCCGGTCAATCTGTAGCAGTAAACATCGAGCGTCGAGTGTTTTTATCAGTCAATCCTCTTGTCCTTGACAATGGCTTAAGGTTAGCCGAAAGCGCTCGGAGTAGCTTTTTATCATTTTAACATCTAGTGTTTTTAATTTTAAAAAACATTTGTATATATTTTATCACACCTATTTAGTAATGTGTTTTAAATGAAGCATTTGAATGTTTCCATGTTTTTATATAATAAACAAAGGTGAATCTGGCGTTCAAGATTGGACTATTTTATTAAGTCAATTTTTAAAGGTGATGTCTATCGAGGCTATTCTCAATGTGTTGGAAATTGTTTCATAATTTGTGCTCCACGCGTGATATTTTTGAATTTGTTTACGGATTTATACCATTTCGCGTTATTTAAAGGTGATGTCTATAAAGGCTATTCTCAATGTCCTGGAAATTGTTTCATAATCTGTGTTCACGCGTGATTTTTTTAAAATTTTTTTACGGATTTATACTATTTCGCGTTATTTAAAGACGATGTCTATCGTGACTATTCTCAATGTGCTGGAAATTGTATCATAATTTGTGCTCAACGCGTGATTTTTTAAAATTTGTTTACGTCTTTATACTATTTCGCGTTATTTAAAGACGATGTCTATCGAGACTATTCTCAATGTGCTGGAAATTGTTTCATAATCTGTGTTCCACGCTTTGATTTTTTTGCATTTATTTACGGATTTATACTTTTTCGCGTTAATTAAAGGCGATGTCTATCGAGACTATTTTCAATGTGCTGGAAAATGTTTCACAATCCATGCTCCAAGCGTGAATTTTTTTCAATTTTTTTACAGATTTATATTATTTTGCGTTATTTAAAGGTGATGTCTATCGAGGCTATTCTCAATGTGTTGGAAATTGTTTCATAATTTGTGCTCCACGCGTGTTTTTTTTTGCATTTATTTACGGATTTATACTTTTTCGTGTTAATTAAAGGCGATGTCTATCGAGACTATTTTCAATGTGCTGGAAAATGTTTCACAATCCATGCTCCAAGCGTGATTCTTTTTCAATTTTTTTACAGATTTATACTATTTCGCGTTATTTAAAGACGATGTCTATCGAGACTATTCACAATGTGCTGGAAATTGTTTTATAATCTGTGCTCCACGCGTGATATTTTTGAATTTGTTTACGGATTTATACTATTTCGCCTTATTTAAAGGCGATGTCTATCGTGGTTTTTCTCAATGTGCTGGAAATTGTTTCATAATCTGTGCTGAACGCGTGATTCTTTTGAATTTGTTTACGGATTTATATTATTTCGCGTTATTTAAAGGCGATGTCTATCGAGACTACTTTCAATGTGCTGGAAATTGTTTCACAATCTATGCTCCAAGCGTGATTTTTTTTTTTCAATTTGTTTACAGGTTTATACTATTTCGCATTATTTAAAGGTGATGTCTATCGTGGTTATCGAGTTCTTATCGTGCTGGAAATTGTTTCAAAATCTGTGCTGAACGCGTGATTCTTTTGAATTTGTTTACGGATTTATACTATTTCGCGTTATTTAAAGGCGATGTCTATCGAGACTATTCTCAATGTGCTGGAAATATTTTCATAATCTGTGCTCCACGCGTGATTTTTTTAAATTTATTTACAGATTTATACTATTTTGCGTTATTTAAAGGCGGTGTCTATCGAAAATATTTTCAATGTGCTGGAAATTGTTTCATAATCCATGCTCCAAGCGTGATTTTATTTTCTATTTTTTTTACAGATTTATACTATTTCGCGTTATTTAAAGGTGATGTCTATCGAGGCTATTCTCAATGTGCTGGAATTTTTTTCATAATTTGTGCTCCACGCGTGATTTTTTTTGAATTTGTTTACGGATTTATACCATTTCGCGTTATTTAAAGGTGATGTCTATAGAGGCTATTCTCAATGTCCTGGAAATTGTTTCATAATCTGTGCTCCCCGCGTGATTTTTTTAAAATTTGTTTACGGATTTATACTATTTCGCGTTATTTAAAGGAGATGTCTATCGAGACTATTTTCAATGTGCTGGAAATTGTTTCACAATCTATGCTCCAAGCGTGATTTTTTTAAAATTTGTTTATACTATTTATTACATTTTATACTATTTCGCGTTATTTAAAGGTGATGTCTATCGAGGCTATTCTCAGTGTGCTGGAAATTGTTTCATAATCTGTGCTCCACGCGTGATTTTTTTAAATTTATTTACAGATTTATACTATTTTGCGTTATTTAAAGGCGATGTCTATCGAGAATATTTTCAATGTGCTGGAAATTCTTTCACAATCCATGCTCCAAGCGTGATTTTTTTTTCAAGTTTTTTACAGATTTATACTATTTCGCGTTATTTAAAGGTGATGTCTATCGAGAGTATTCTCAATGTTCTGGAAATTGTTTCATAATCTGTGCTAGACGCGTGATTTTTTTTAATTTGTTTACGGATTTATACTATTCCGCGTTATTTAAAGGTGATGTCTATCGAGACTATTCTCAATGTGCTGGAAATTGTTTCATAATCTGTGCTCCAAGCGTGATTTTTTTAGTTTGAATTTGTTTACGGATTTATACTATTTCGCGTTATTTAAAGGCGATGTCTTTCGAGACTATTCTCAATGTGCTGGAAATTGTTTCATAATCTGTGCTCCACGCGCGATTTTTTTTAAATTTGTTTATGGATTTATACTATTCCGCGTTATTTAAAGGTGATGTCTATCGAGACTATTCTCAATGTGCTGGAAATTGTTTCATAATCTGTGCTCCAAGCGTGATTTTTTTTTATTTCAATTTGTTTACGGATTTATAATATTCCGCGTTATTTAAAGGTGATGTGTATCGAGACTATTCTCAATGTGCTGGAAATTGTTTCATAATCTGTGCTCCACGCGTGATTTTTTAAAATTTATTTACAGATTTATACTATTTCGCGTTATTTAATGGCGATGTCTATCGAGAATATTTTCAATGTGCTGGAAATTATTTCACAATCCATGCTCCAAGCGTGATTTTATTTTCAATTTTTTACTGATTTATACTATTTCGCGTTATTTAAAGGTGATGTCTATCGAGGCTACTCTCAATGTGCTGGAAATTTTTTCATAATTTGTGCTCCACGCGTGATTTTTTTTGAATTTGTTTACGGATTTATACCATTTCGCGTTATTTAAAGGTGATGTCTATAGAGGCTATTCTCAATGTCCTGGAAATTGTTTCATAATCTGTGCTCCCCGCGTGATTTTTTTAAAATTTGTTTACGGATTTATACTATTTCGCGTTATTTAAAGGAGATGTCTATCGAGACTATTTTCAATGTGCTGGAAATTGTTTCACAATCTATGCTCCAAGCGTGATTTTTTTTAAATTTGTTTATACTATTTATTACATTTTATACTATTTCGCGTTATTTAAAGGTGATGTCTATCGAGGCTATTCTCAGTGTGCTGGAAATTGTTTCATAATCTGTGCTCCACGCGTGATTTTTTTAAATTTATTTACAGATTTATACTATTTTGCGTTATTTAAAGGCGATGTCTATCGAGAATATTTTCAATGTGCTGGAAATTCTTTCACAATCCATGCTCCAAGCGTGATTTTTTTTTCAAGTTTTTTACAGATTTATACTATTTCGCGTTATTTAAAGGTGATGTCTATCGAGAGTATTCTCAATGTTCTGGAAATTGTTTCATAATCTGTGCTAGACGCGTGATTTTTTTTAATTTGTTTACGGATTTATACTATTCCGCGTTATTTAAAGGTGATGTCTATCGAGACTATTCTCAATGTGCTGGAAATTGTTTCATAATCTGTGCTCCAAGCGTGATTTTTTTAGTTTGAATTTGTTTACGGATTTATACTATTTCGCGTTATTTAAAGGCGATGTCTTTCGAGACTATTCTCAATGTGCTGGAAATTGTTTCATAATCTGTGCTCCACGCGCGATTTTTTTTAAATTTGTTTATGGATTTATACTATTCCGCGTTATTTAAAGGTGATGTCTATCGAGACTATTCTCAATGTGCTGGAAATTGTTTCATAATCTGTGCTCCAAGCGTGATTTTTTTTTATTTCAATTTGTTTACGGATTTATAATATTCCGCGTTATTTAAAGGTGATGTGTATCGAGACTATTCTCAATGTGCTGGAAATTGTTTCATAATCTGTGCTCCACGCGTGATTTTTTAAAATTTATTTACAGATTTATACTATTTCGCGTTATTTAATGGCGATGTCTATCGAGAATATTTTCAATGTGCTGGAAATTATTTCACAATCCATGCTCCAAGCGTGATTTTATTTTCAATTTTTTACTGATTTATACTATTTCGCGTTATTTAAAGGTGATGTCTATCGAGGCTACTCTCAATGTGCTGGAAATTTTTTCATAATTTGTGCTCCACGCGTGATTTTTTTTGAATTTGTTTACGGATTTATACCATTTCGCGTTATTTAAAGGTGATGTCTATAGAGGCTATTCTCAATGTCCTGGAAATTGTTTCATAATCTGTGCTCCCCGCGTGATTTTTTTAAAATTTGTTTACGGATTTATACTATTTCGCGTTATTTAAAGGAGATGTCTATCGAGACTATTTTCAATGTGCTGGAAATTGTTTCACAATCTATGCTCCAAGCGTGATTTTTTTTAAATTTGTTTATACTATTTATTACATTTTATACTATTTCGCGTTATTTAAAGGTGATGTCTATCGAGGCTATTCTCAGTGTGCTGGAAATTGTTTCATAATCTGTGCTCCACGCGTGATTTTTTTAAATTTATTTACAGATTTATACTATTTTGCGTTATTTAAAGGCGATGTCTATCGAGAATATTTTCAATGTGCTGGAAATTCTTTCACAATCCATGCTCCAAGCGTGATTTTTTTTTCAAGTTTTTTACAGATTTATACTATTTCGCGTTATTTAAAGGTGATGTCTATCGAGAGTATTCTCAATGTTCTGGAAATTGTTTCATAATCTGTGCTAGACGCGTGATTTTTTTTAATTTGTTTACGGATTTATACTATTCCGCGTTATTTAAAGGTGATGTCTATCGAGACTATTCTCAATGTGCTGGAAATTGTTTCATAATCTGTGCTCCAAGCGTGATTTTTTTAGTTTGAATTTGTTTACGGATTTATACTATTTCGCGTTATTTAAAGGCGATGTCTTTCGAGACTATTCTCAATGTGCTGGAAATTGTTTCATAATCTGTGCTCCACGCGCGATTTTTTTTAAATTTGTTTATGGATTTATACTATTCCGCGTTATTTAAAGGTGATGTCTATCGAGACTATTCTCAATGTGCTGGAAATTGTTTCATAATCTGTGCTCCAAGCGTGATTTTTTTTATTTCAATTTGTTTACGGATTTATAATATTCCGCGTTATTTAAAGGTGATGTGTATCGAGACTATTCTCAATGTGCTGGAAATTGTTTCATAATCTGTGCTCCACGCGTGATTTTTTAAAATTTATTTACAGATTTATACTATTTCGCGTTATTTAAAGGCGATGTCTATCGAGAATATTTTCAATGTGCTGGAAATTATTTCACAATCCATGCTCTAAGCGTGATTTTATTTTCAATTTTTTACTGATTTATACTATTTCGCGTTATTTAAAGGTGATGTCTATCGAGGCTACTCTCAATGTGCTGGAAATTTTTTCATAATTTGTGCTCCACGCGTGATTTTTTTTGAATTTGTTTACGGATTTATACCATTTCGCGTTATTTAAAGGTGATGTCTATAGAGGCTATTCTCAATGTCCTGGAAATTGTTTCATAATCTGTGCTCCCCGCGTGATTTTTTAAAAATTTGTTTACGGATTTATACTATTTCGCGTTATTTAAAGGAGATGTCTATCGAGACTATTTTCAATGTGCTGGAAATTGTTTCACAATCTATGCTCCAAGCGTGATTTTTTTAAAATTTGTTTATACTATTTATTACATTTTATACTATTTCGCGTTATTTAAAGGTGATGTCTATCGAGGCTATTCTCAGTGTGCTGGAAATTGTTTCATAATCTGTGCTCCACGCGTGATTTTTTTAAATTTATTTACAGATTTATACTATTTTGCGTTATTTAAAGGCGATGTCTATCGAGAATATTTTCAATGTGCTGGAAATTCTTTCACAATCCATGCTCCAAGCGTGATTTTTTTTTCAAGTTTTTTACAGATTTATACTATTTCGCGTTATTTAAAGGTGATGTCTATCGAGAGTATTCTCAATGTTCTGGAAATTGTTTCATAATCTGTGCTAGACGCGTGATTTTTTTTAATTTGTTTACGGATTTATACTATTCCGCGTTATTTAAAGGTGATGTCTATCGAGACTATTCTCAATGTGCTGGAAATTGTTTCATAATCTGTGCTCCAAGCGTGATTTTTTTAGTTTGAATTTGTTTACGGATTTATACTATTTCGCGTTATTTAAAGGCGATGTCTTTCGAGACTATTCTCAATGTGCTGGAAATTGTTTCATAATCTGTGCTCCACGCGCGATTTTTTTTAAATTTGTTTATGGATTTATACTATTCCGCGTTATTTAAAGGTGATGTCTATCGAGACTATTCTCAATGTGCTGGAAATTGTTTCATAATCTGTGCTCCAAGCGTGATTTTTTTAGTTTGAATTTGTTTACGGATTTATACTATTTCGCGTTATTTAAAGGCGATGTCTTTCGAGACTATTCTCAATGTGCTGGAAATTGTTTCATAATCTGTGCTCCACGCGCGATTTTTTTTAAATTTGTTTATGGATTTATACTATTCCGCGTTATTTAAAGGTGATGTCTATCGAGACTATTCTCAATGTGCTGGAAATTGTTTCATAATCTGTGCTCCAAGCGTGATTTTTTTTATTTCAATTTGTTTACGGATTTATAATATTCCGCGTTATTTAAAGGTGATGTGTATCGAGACTATTCTCAATGTGCTGGAAATTGTTTCATAATCTGTGCTCCACGCGTGATTTTTTAAAATTTATTTACAGATTTATACTATTTCGCGTTATTTAAAGGCGATGTCTATCGAGAATATTTTCAATGTGCTGGAAATTATTTCACAATCCATGCTCCAAGCGTGATTTTATTTTCAATTTTTTACTGATTTATACTATTTCGCGTTATTTAAAGGTGATGTCTATCGAGGCTACTCTCAATGTGCTGGAAATTTTTTCATAATTTGTGCTCCACGCGTGATTTTTTTTGAATTTGTTTACGGATTTATACCATTTCGCGTTATTTAAAGGTGATGTCTATAGAGGCTATTCTCAATGTCCTGGAAATTGTTTCATAATCTGTGCTCCCCGCGTGATTTTTTTAAAATTTGTTTACGGATTTATACTATTTCGCGTTATTTAAAGGAGATGTCTATCGAGACTATTTTCAATGTGCTGGAAATTGTTTCACAATCTATGCTCCAAGCGTGATTTTTTTTAAATTTGTTTATACTATTTATTACATTTTATACTATTTCGCGTTATTTAAAGGTGATGTCTATCGAGGCTATTCTCAGTGTGCTGGAAATTGTTTCATAATCTGTGCTCCACGCGTGATTTTTTTAAATTTATTTACAGATTTATACTATTTTGCGTTATTTAAAGGCGATGTCTATCGAGAATATTTTCAATGTGCTGGAAATTCTTTCACAATCCACGCTCCAAGCGTGATTTTTTTTTCAAGTTTTTTACAGATTTATACTATTTCGCGTTATTTAAAGGTGATGTCTATCGAGAGTATTCTCAATGTTCTGGAAATTGTTTCATAATCTGTGCTAGACGCGTGATTTTTTTAAATTTGTTTACGGATTTATACTATTCCGCGTTATTTAAAGGTGATGTCTATCGAGACTATTCTCAATGTGCTGGAAATTGTTTCATAATCTGTGCTCCAAGCGTGATTTTTTTAGTTTGAATTTGTTTACGGATTTATACTATTTCGCGTTATTTAAAGGCGATGTCTTTCGAGACTATTCTCAATGTGCTGGAAATTGTTTCATAATCTGTGCTCCACGCGCGATTTTTTTTAAATTTGTTTATGGATTTATACTATTCCGCGTTATTTAAAGGTGATGTCTATCGAGACTATTCTCAATGTGCTGGAAATTGTTTCATAATCTGTGCTCCAAGCGTGATTTTTTTTATTTCAATTTGTTTACGGATTTATAATATTCCGCGTTATTTAAAGGTGATGTGTATCGAGACTATTCTCAATGTGCTGGAAATTGTTTCATAATCTGTGCTCCACGCGTGATTTTTTAAAATTTATTTACAGATTTATACTATTTCGCGTTATTTAAAGGCGATGTCTATCGAGAATATTTTCAATGTGCTGGAAATTATTTCACAATCCATGCTCCAAGCGTGATTTTATTTTCAATTTTTTACTGATTTATACTATTTCGCGTTATTTAAAGGTGAAGTCTATCGAGGCTACTCTCAATGTGCTGGAAATTTTTTCATAATTTGTGCTCCACGCGTGATTTTTTTTGAATTTGTTTACGGATTTATACCATTTCGCGTTATTTAAAGGTGATGTCTATAGAGGCTATTCTCAATGTCCTGGAAAGTGTTTCATAATCTGTGCTCCCCGCGTGATTTTTTTAAAATTTGTTTACGGATTTATACTATTTCGCGTTATTTAAAGGAGATGTCTATCGAGACTATTTTCAATGTGCTGGAAATTGTTTCACAATCTATGCTCCAAGCGTGATTTTTTTTAAATTTGTTTATACTATTTATTACATTTTATACTATTTCGCGTTATTTAAAGGTGATGTCTATCGAGGCTATTCTCAGTGTGCTGGAAATTGTTTCATAATCTGTGCTCCACGCGTGATTTTTTTAAATTTATTTACAGATTTATACTATTTTGCGTTATTTAAAGGCGATGTCTATCGAGAATATTTTCAATGTGCTGGAAATTCTTTCACAATCCATGCTCCAAGCGTGATTTTTTTTTCAAGTTTTTTACAGATTTATACTATTTCGCGTTATTTAAAGGTGATGTCTATCGAGAGTATTCTCAATGTTCTGGAAATTGTTTCATAATCTGTGCTAGACGCGTGATTTTTTTTAATTTGTTTACGGATTTATACTATTCCGCGTTATTTAAAGGTGATGTCTATCGAGACTATTCTCAATGTGCTGGAAATTGTTTCATAATCTGTGCTCCAAGCGTGATTTTTTTAGTTTGAATTTGTTTACGGATTTATACTATTTCGCGTTATTTAAAGGCGATGTCTTTCGAGACTATTCTCAATGTGCTGGAAATTGTTTCATAATCTGTGCTCCAAGCGCGATTTTTTTTAAATTTGTTTATGGAGTTATACTATTCCGCGTTATTTAAAGGTGATGTCTATCGAGACTATTCTCAATGTGCTGGAAATTGTTTCATAATCTGTGCTCCAAGCGTGATTTTTTTTATTTCAATTTGTTTACGGATTTATAATATTCCGCGTTATTTAAAGGTGATGTGTATCGAGACTATTCTCAATGTGCTGGAAATTGTTTCATAATCTGTGCTCCACGCGAGATTTTTTAAAATTTATTTACAGATATATACTATTTTGCGTTATTTAAAGGCGATGTCTATCGAGAATATTTTCAATGTGCTGGAAATTATTTCACAATCCATGCTCCAAGCGTGATTTTATTTTCAATTTTTTTACTGATTTATACTATTTCGCGTTATTTAAAGGTGATGTCTATCGAGGCTATTCTCAATGTGCTGGAAATTTTTTCATAATTTGTGCTCCACGCGTGATTTTTTTAAATTTGTTTACGGATTTATACCATTTCGCGTTATTTAAAGGTGATGTCTATAGAGGCTATTCTCAACGTCCTGGAAATTGTTTCATAATCTGTGCTCCCCGCGTGATTTTTTTTTAGTTTCTTTACGGATTTATACTATTTCGTGTTATTTAAAGGCGATGTCTATCGAGACTATTTTCAATGTGCTGGAAATTGTTTCACAATCTATGCTCCAAGCGTGATTTTTTTTTCAATTTGTTTATACTATTTATTACATTTTATACTATTTCGCGTTATTTAAAGGTGATGTCTATCAAGGCTATACTCAATGTGCTGGAAATTGTTTCATAATCTGTGCTCAACGCGTGATTTTTTTGAATTTGTTTACGGATTTATACTATTTCGCGTTTTTTAATGGCGACGTCTATCGAGACTATTTTCAATGTGCTGGAAATTGTTTCACAATTTATGCTCCAAGCGTGATTTTTTTTTTCAATTTGTGTACGGATTTATAAAATTTCGCTTTATTTAAAGGCGATGTCTATCGAGGCTATTCTCAATGTGCTGGAAATTGTTTCATAATCTGTGATCCACGCGTGATTTTTTTGAATTCTTTTGCGGATTTATACCATTTCCCGTTATGTAAAGGCGATGTCTATCAAGACTATTTTCAATGAGCTGGAAATTGTTTCACAATCTATGCTCCAAGCGTGATTTTTTTATCTCAATTTGTTTACGGATTTATACTATTTCGCGTTATTTAAAGGCGATGTCTATCGAGACTATTCTCAATGTGCTGGAAATTGTTTCATAATCTGTGCTCCACGCGTGATTTTTTTAAATTTGTTTACGGATTTATACTATTTCGTGTTATTTAAAGGTGATGTCTATCGAGACTATTCTAAATGTGCGAGAAATTGTTTCATAATCTGTGCTCCAATCGTGATTTTTTTGAATATATTTACAGATTTATTCTATTTCGCGTTATTTAAAGGCGATGTCTATCGAGACTATTTTCAATGTGCTGGAAAATGTTTCACAATCCATGCTCCAAGCGTGATTTTTTTTTTCGATTTTTTTACAGATTTACACTATTTCACGTTATCTAAAGGTGATGTCTATCGAGGGTATTCTCACTGTGCTGGAAATTGTTTCATAATTTGTGCTCCACGCGTGATTTTTTTGAATTTGTTTACGGATTTATACCATTTCGCGTTATTTAAAGGCAATGTCCTTCGAGACTATTCTCAATGTGCTGGAAATTGTTTCATAACCTGTGCTCCACGCGTGATTTTTTTAAATTTGTTTACGGATTTATAATATTCAGGGTAATTTAAAGGTGATGTCTATCGAGACTATTCTCAATGTGCTGGAAATTGTTTCATAATCTGTGCTCCACGCGTGATTTTTTTTAATTTATTTACAGATTTATACTATTTCGCTTTATTTAAAGGCGATGTCTATCGAGACTATTTTCAATGTGCTGGAAATTGTTTCACAATCCATGCTACAACACTGTAAAAAATAATCCTGTAAAACAACAGAAAATGTCTGGCAGCAAAAGTTGCCAGAGAAATCCTGTAAGTACGAGAAATATCTGTGCATACAGATATTCCGTATGCACAGATATTTCTCGCACATACAGAAATTCTCTGGCAACTTTTGCTGCCAGACATTTCCTGTATGTACAGGTATTTCTCGTACATACAGAAATTTTCTGGCAACTTTTGCTGCCAGGAATTTTCTGTATGTACAAGAAATCTCTGTGTGCACAGATATTTCTTGCTCAAGCAGAAATTTTCTGGCAACTTTTGCTGCCAGAATTTTCCTGTACATACAAGAACAGTCTGTGTGCACAGATATTTCTTGTGCAAACAGAAATTTTCTGGCAACTTTTGCTGCCAGAATTTTCCCGTACGTACAAGAACAGTCTGTGAGTAGAAATAATCAGTACTATTTTTATCCCAATTATTGTACTGGGTGTCCTAATGTAGACTGACTGATTTTAAAATTTAGTAACTTGCAAGTGGTAACTTTTTTTTCAGGATGATTATGTATGTCATCTTACATAATCATCCTGGGAAAAAAAAAGTTACCATTTGCAATTTACAAAATTTTAAAATCAGTTGGTCTATTTTAGGACACCCGTACAATAATTGGGACAAAAATAGTACGATTATTTCTGCTCACAGACAGATGACATAAGTTTCGTTTACTGTGATTACCAGTTTTAGTTCCAAATAGCAACTATAGATTGCTGCAAGCTATAGGTGCTAAATGAAACCCAATTTTTTGGTCTCTTCTCCCAGCATTGATGCGAATGAAGGTTAAATATATGGAGTGCATTGGCGAATGAGACTCGGTCCATATATTTAAGCCCCTTTTGCATCAATGCTGGGAGAAGAGAGGCTAAAAAATTTAGCCTCAAGTTAGCACCTAATGCTAGCTGCAAGATCTATCGTTGCTACTTGGGGCTAAAAACCGGGAATGACAGAGAAAACAAACTCCTGATTCTTACATAAACCTTCTGCAAGATTTTTCTTTTCTTTTCTTTTTTTTTTTTTTTTTTTTTTTTTTTAAATAGCAGTTAGTTACCATTTGCAAATTATTGAATTTTAAAATTAGTCTGTCCATTTTAGTACATCCAGTATGTATGCTTCTAACCTCAATGCTTTTAAATAAAATGCTACTTTGAACAAGAAAATTTTTCTAATTAAATTTGTATTATTTTTGTAAGGTTAGTCATTTGAAATCCATTTAATTACATTCATTAAATTAAATCTGAGATTTAAAAAATTGGCAATCTATCGTCAAAATTTGTCATAACACATTGAATATCTCTTATGAGAAATTTTGTTTAATGTACATAATTTAAAAGTTTATTAAAAAAAAACAATAACTTCCAAACTCATTAAATATCTCCAGATAATGGCTGTATATATTAGTAGTGCAAGTTTCTATTGTGATAAGGGAAGATACTGTTTCAAAGAATACTACTTTTTAAGTTCACTTATCATACCAGAAACTTATGCTGCCAAATCCTACATATTTAATGAATTTTGTAAACAGTATTATTCAATTTCATGAACAAAATTAATTAGCTTTTATTTGAATATTAATGTATTTTCAACCTTTAAAACTTGTTAAAATCTAATATTTCCAACAATATGAGAAATGACAATGCCATACTTCAGTTACAAAATGGCAGACTTTGTTTTGTAAATGGTCTGCATATATTTTATTTTTCAAAAATACTTGGATATATGGCCATCTACTGCACACAAACATAAATGATGATGGCAATAATGTGGTTTAAATTAAATGCAGGATTATGTAGGAACTGAGGGAAGAAGTGAATAATTTTGTAACAAAAGACCAAATCTAGTTTCTCAAACACGAATTGTTTACTGTTAATGAGCTTACTTTGTTTCAAATTATAATTTCAAAGGAAATCCTTACAAGTTCGCTAAGTTACTAGTACAAAATATACTGCTGGGCGAAACAGCACTTGTTTTGTAACAAATTAAAATAGAAACATAGTCAATTTCAACAATAAAAGAAAAAAATTAGTAATTTCCTCAGGATAAATATTACTTATTTAATGCAATGTGTAAGAGTAAATAAATATACAATGCATATCTTCCAAGTTTGAGTATGTTAAATAAAATTGAATACTTGAAAACAAAGACAAAAAAATATACTCTGAAAGATTATTAAACATAGTGGTCTACAGAAATTTAAAGAAAAAGTTCCCTGATTATCTTTATCAGACTTCCTTGATTTTCATTATTAACAATATACAAAAAGTATTTTTTAATATATGCTGCTTCCTCGTATTACACACTTATTGAGCTTGCCAATATCTTGATTGGGAGAAAATCCAAGACAAAAAAAAAAAAAAAAAAAAAAAAAAAAAACACTGTCTAATATTCATAAAGTATTGGTTGACAATTTTATAAATCTGAACTCCAAATTTAGTCCAACTTCATTTAGTGGCTAATAGATATATGTTGGCCAGAAAATTCCCTCATTTTCTGAAGAACGTTCAATCCTAAGACATATCTATATCTGACGGGATAGGTTATGCTAATATATAATGTAACATTTTAAAACATGGGTAAATAGTTTTCAATAGTATAACAGCTATCCACAAAAAATGAGGACATACGATCACCTTAATTTGAGTTAAATATAAAAAATTCATACCATGTACATTTTTTTTCTAAATATTGAGAGCGACTAATCAGCATAGGAAAAAATGTGATACATAAAACAGACAAATCCATCTTGTTTGCAAGGCGAAAAGGAAATATTTTTGCATATAGACAAATTTCCCTGATTTTCGAGTATTTTTACAAAATTCCCCGACTTTTCCAGATTGATAAACCTCCTTGATTTTCCATGATTTCCCGATTCTGTAGACACATCCTGTAAAACTTGTGTTAACATCTTACCTGATGACATTTACCTCCCTCCACAAATTGCAAACACATACTATTATAGATAAACATATGAATTTCTATAAAAATCACACAAGAAAAAAAAATCATAGCAAATTACAGAAAATAGTTTTATTCTTAATGAATGCATAAGTAACTTAAAAATATATGCATGCAACTGAAATCACTCTGTGGTTGTCCACGTTTTACGCTTTTATTTATTGCTCGTTTGCTACTTGAAGAATCTGGAGGAATTCACATCAAGCCCCTACAAGAAAAAAAAGCAAAAAAATTAACATTTCAATCGAACTTCACCCATTCAATTTTGTGGAATACAATATCAACAGGATGCTACAGAGCAGGAGTGGCCAACCTTTTGTCATGGCAGACCAAATTTTAAAAGCAAAGTTGTTTTGTTTACAAATTTTAGCAAACCAGAGAATTTTTTTTGTATTTGGTGGGTAAAAAGAGTTATCTGGTGTAAATATATGCATAAAAATGACTTCAAATAAATACATTGTAAAATTCAATCCAGGCATTCATTTCAGATTAACTGGCTTCTCACCCAAAAGTGAGTAGTAAGAACATTGTTTAATACCAAAACATTGACATATTGAAAAATTTCCTATAGTATTGAACTCTTCTGATTATTTTTCACAGCTGCAATAAGAGTTGTGTATACGTAAATAATATTCTAGCACTGATGCCAAGCTCATAGGCATTTAATTGGTCAATAATTGCTACTAACACATCATTGAGCAGTAGGATAAAACTATAATTTTTCATACCATGCATTAAATACAGTTGCTGCATTCTGCTACTTAAGCTATAAAAATATTTGAATTTAATCATTTAACTTGCTTTGCGACAAAGACAAAATGTAAGAACAAGACTTTTCATCCTGCAAAAAAAAGAAAGTTATTTGCCGATTTGTGTTTCTAAATAATGAACATATTATAGTGACTGCTTATACAGCAATGTAAGGATAAGTTTTTCTCTAATTGTTATTCTAGCTACACCTGGTTAATTCTTAAGCGATAAAACTCAAAGAAGCCTTTCTAAAATTTTTGTTACAAATTATGACATTGTTAACAAGTGTCCAGTGTGCAAAAGATATTCTCGGCTAAAGTTGCTCCAAAAATCGAGGTATATTTCCTTGATTGTAGCATTTTTGCCCAAGAGCAATCCCAGATAGGAAGTTACAAATAAAACTGTCATACTGCTATACAGAATTATTTACGACATTAGTAGGCAAATTTACAAATTTCATATATTTTAATAGCATTAAAATTTAAGATATTTTTGCTATTATAAAAACTAAATAAGGCTATGCAAGTCATGGACTGACCACCCCTGCTGTAGAGAGATTTAAAAAACAATTTGTTTGAATTAAAAAAGATATAAGACATTGGACTGTTTTTGTTACTTTTAAAAATATTAGTAATTTCTCACAAAGTCACCAGTAAACAAGACAAGCAGGCAATATTATATGCAAATATGGAGCTGATTTTTCATGTAATTATCAGTTTTGTATGAATACAGTAGAACCATGATCCATCATTTTTCAAGGGATGCTTTTAAATAATATTTATTTCAAAAAATCACTAATTTTATGTTGGGTTTTTTTGTTCATTTTTAAATTAAAAACAAATTTCCAAGTATGTAAAACATGTTTCTGGTCATTTTCTGTAATTTCATGTGCATATATAAAAGTCCGTACAGTTTCAAATGCTGTAATTGCATCAGACAGACTTGGCGCTGGTGTAGGCTCAGCTTCACCGGAATGAACATTTTCCTTTGCTTCTTCGCCATTATTTTATTTTTTGCATTATCACACATTTCTTCTATGCTTAGGACACTACATGTCGCAACATCAATGCAAATTAATCGCTAAATTTCACACCAGATACATCCTCTGTTACACGCAACCACTCTTCATCTGCATTATCATCATTATTTTCTTTCCCTTCTGTTGATCATTCTTCATGATTTTTTGCACAAAACCGCATTTTACGGAATAATTCTGGACGACTGAAAAGGTTACTTCATGCCATACTGAAAAAATGAATAGCCTGCAGAAGGTCTATTTTTGGAGTAGATTCTTTTGCTTGTTCCATGAATAATAAAGATCTTTTCACTACCTTTTTCCTGTAAAATTGCTTAAAACAGTTGATTATTCCAGCATCAAGAGTTATGACAATGTACAATTAGCTGGTAAAAAACTGACTTTTATATTTTCCAAAGATGATGTATCTGGTGAATGAGCTGAATAATTGTCAATAAATAGAATGATTTTCCTTTTTTGACCGTCGATTAATCTAACAAACATATGAAACTGGCAGGTACTTTTATTCAGAAACTTTTTGAGGCAGAAAATCTTTCAGAAAACACTGTCCAAGTCAGCATTTTAAACGAGGCAGCACGAAAAAAGCTTGTCACATGACAAGAATCACTTATAAGTAATTTTATGGAAAACGTGTCTTGATTTCAAATATTAATAGTCAGGACTGCCAATTTTATGCCTTTACGTTTAAAAATGAGTCCGTTTTCTGTTGTTGAGCAGGGAATTTGAGAACCACATTAAAATTTTATCTCTTATATTTAAGGGATGCTCCACAATATCCCATTAGTGTTGACTCCATGACAATTTGGCAGGGTGCAGCACCCACCGGCCCCTTCTAACTACTTTATGCACCTGACAGCCTTTTAATTACTTTAACAGGCAGTCGCTCTTACTGGTATTTTTTATGCATCCTCTCAATCGATTTCTTTTTCTGGTCACAGGGGATAAAAAGCTCACAGAATAAGAATATATCGATTGATTGCAGGAAATAAATCGTAAAATTCGTCATTTAGTCCCGGATAAGTACCATAATATTTGTCAAAAAGTTTTGAGAAATTCACCAGTTGGTTATGGAAAAAATCGTGAAATTCTTCAGTTAGTTGTGGGGGAAAAAATTGCAAAATACCATGCTTATTGATTGCATAGGGAAAAAAAATACGAGCTACTAGCAAGATGTGGAGAAAAATATAGAAATTCCTTAACTGTTCACAAGAAAAAACAAAGAAATTTCTTGGTTGGCTGCGGGGGAAAAATCAGTGAAATTTGTCTACCGACCATATGGAAAAAACAAAAAAACACAAAATTCATCAATTGGTAAGAAATAACATATCACAAAATTCATCAATAGAGATAAAAAAAAAAAAAAAAAGTTGTGCAAATCGTCATAAAAAATTGCAAAATTGATCAAGTCGATTGTAAAAAAAAAAAAAAAAATTAGAGATTTTTTGCTGGAGCGATGGATTGAAATTTTTACTGTACCATCAAACTAAATTTTGCCTTAGTGAAATAATTGAAAACACAAAATTCTTTGAAAATTGCTGTAACTTCTCATAGATTCCAAGGTTACCTGGCATTCTTCTGGATAAAGAAGACTGAAGACGGAATAAGAGGCAAACCATATCTTTAAAGCATCTTAAGTTAAAGCTTTTTCTTTCGATAAAAACTACTGGCAATTTGGTTCCTATAAATACGCAAAAAACTCTAAGTACATTTTGTAAACACAAAAATACATAACTGAATCATTTTTCAGCAAAAATTGAAGTACTACATAGATTTACTTTATTCATAAGTTAAAACTCAGTGTTGAAATTTTACTCATCTCAACAGATTTTTTTTAAACATTTTAACACATGAAATACTAAATCAGGCAGTGTGTGTAAGGACTTCACACCTGCTTGGTAATATTTCCAAAATTCACCAATTTTGAGCATTCTTGCCCATCTTGCATCTTGTCTCCTAGAATTGCAACATATGGGAGACACTACGCAAGAGCAGGCAATTCAATAGCAACAATAATCCAAAAGAAAAAATATGCTTTTTACAACATATTGGCAAAAATAGATTTTAACAGCTTAAATATTTCACAAATTTCCAAAGCAATGTTAGGAGTGTGTGTCTGAGGGTGGGAGATTTTGTTTATGAGAGGGGAGTTCTTCCCCGTCCGCCTGAACCCCAATAATTATTTACTAATAGTATTTTTTCAAATAATATCTAATAGTAAACCACTGTGCATCAGTGGGTGAAACAGTGTACCTCGCTTCTGGGATACACTGGTCCACTTTATGAATGTATACATTTTTTTTTAATAACTATTTATTTGAAACAATGTTCTGAAAAAATTCTGAGACATGCAAAAATGTTTAAGGAATGTTCAAGAATAACTGAGTTTCCCCCAGACAGTTTCAGGAGGGCACTGCACCCTGCCTGCCCTTAGGTTTACAAAATAGCACCCCTCTTGCCCCTCATTTAAAAAATTAGCTCCCTTGTTGCCCCCACCTGAAAAAAGTGCCTTTACTCCTTTGTTTATTAATAAAATTACTTGCATAGTAAAAATTGACTCATTGCTGTCTTTAAAATAGTGTTCTGTCTATTAAATATTAAAAAGTAGTTTTAAAAATCAAAAGAATGTCTTTAAAAATTTCAAGAAATGCCCTTAAAAATCCAAAACATGACCTTCAGAATCCAAAAGTGCCCTTTTCCCACAAGCAGCTCCCTGCCTTTTTTTAAAGCTGGGGGAAACTCTGAGATTAATTTCAGGCAGATTAGACTTTCGATTAAAGAGAAAAAAAAAATATAAACTGCAAAAGTGGTCCACTGTACTCCAGTCTCCCCAATATGTATAGAAGAATAGGAAGACAACTTTAGCATATAGGTATCATAAAATGAAATTTATAATTCAGAAAAAAAATTAATCATTAGCAATTATTAAAAACATAGTGCTAGAGTGTAACAGCTCTAAGTATAAATTTTTCAAATGTAAAATAACATATAAGATTTTAATCATTGTTACTGTCAAAAGATAAAAATGTAAACACACCTACATTAAATTGCAAAACAAACTACCATATTTTATGGAAGAAACGCCGCGGCGTTTACGAGTTTAAAAGTTAATTTTTTTCCAAGTGCGGCGTTTATGCCATGTGCGGCGTTTACGATTTTTTTAAAATATCCACTGAGTTTCCTTAATTTAAAAATTCATAAAAATATTTAAAATAGGATTTAAATATTTTAAATAAAACTTCAGACATCTTAAGATATTAAAAACGAAACATCCTACACTGCTCAGAAAACTTTGATTAAAGTTAGGTCAATGTGACGCTGTCGACAAAAGTAGCGTTCCCACGGATGCGGCGATTACGATATTTTTAAGCTTATTCAGGCCAAATTGAGGAGTGTGGCATTTCTTCCATAAAATATGGTACTTTTAAAACATTTAACAAAATTTTTTTTAAAGAAATATACACATAGTGCATTTATACGACAACGGCTGAACATAAAATCTTGAGATTCTTTTTAAGTGATCATTTAATGAAATATGCGATTGAAACGAAATTCACAATTTATTTCTCCACTTGTTTTATAAAATTTGAGATTTTTTTACACAGCCTCGTGGCAAAGTTTACGATTTTTTCCCTGTGATCGTTCGACAAAATTCATGATTTTATTCCTTGATCACTCGATAAAATTAGCATGTTCATCGATCACGCGACAAAATTCGCATATTCCTCGATAGCGCGACAAAATTCGCATATTCCTCGATAGCGCGACAAAATTCGCATATTCCTCGATAGCGCGACAAAATTCGCATATTCCTCGATAGCGCGACAAAATGCACATATTCCCCGATAGTGCGACAAAATTCGAATATTCCTCGATAGCGCGACAAAATTCGCATATTCCTCGATAGCGCGACAAAATTCGCATATTCCTCGATAGCGCGACAAAATTCACATATTCCTTGATCGCTCGACAAAATTCGCATGTTCCTCGATCGCTCGACAAATTTCGCATATTTCTCAATTACCAGACAAAATTTGCATATTTATCGTTTGCTTGACAAAATTCACTTATTACTTGATTGCTCGATATAAATTTGCAATTTTATTCAGCAATTGTTCGATGATGTAGGATTTAAAGTTTATTTTCACATCCCTTTCTATTCTATTATGTAATGTAAACATGGATTCTTGCAAGTTTTTTCTTATTACTGACTTCGTTCTTTTATGACACTTCTAGCATTTGTTTACGTTTTCATGTCACAGCTCAGCAGAGTCGCAAATTTTTTCCATGATGAAATTCGTGAATTTTTCCTTTAAGCGATTGACAAAATTCACAATTGTTTGATGAGATTCTCTATTTTTCACACGACTGACTGACGGAATCCCCCTCCCCACGCCACCTGCACGAGTGATGAAATTTGAGAGTTTTTGTGTCACCGCTTCATGAAAGTCGTGATTTGTTCCGAGTGGTTGACTGAATTTTGAGATTTTATTCATTGCTGAATCAGAAAGGACACCTACAATTTGTGATACATCATACAAATAATCTTTTTCTTGGAAACATTATGTGATCTTTTATTCATTTTGATATTTTCAATATATTACAGTAGACTCTCACAAATCCGTACAGCTTGGGACCAGGGGTTGTGCAGATTTCTGGTCATTGCTTTGTTTACATTTTTAAACAATAATTTCATTGTAATAATGCTATCAAAATTATAATGAATGCTTACAATTAAGAAAAATATTAAAATAATTAAGTAAAGTAATATACTAAAATAATAAAAATTAAGATAATTTTTAAAATGATTAAAAGTAAAGACCAAGTAAATTGTAATGTATAATCAAGTATGCACAATAAAGATGAGATACGTTTAACTTAAATTATTCAATGATACTTGCCTCATAAAGGTGCCCTACCAATTAACATCAAAATCATAAAATAAGGAAAGTTTATTTCAGGTTTAGCCAGACTTAAACAACAACAACAAAAAAAAAAAAAGCTTATTTGGTAAAAAAAAAAAGGTCTAAAACAGTGATTTGACAGTAAAAATTGCTAAAACAGTAATTTTAACAATATCTTGAATTTTTCAAAAAAAAAAAAAAAAAAAATATTTCTTTTGTGGAAAAGCACGAGTTTAGTCATATTAAAAAATTAAAAAGAATTTCCTATTAAAATACATATGGAATGATATAAAAATAAAAGTATTTTTATCCCTACAAAAAGGAGAATTGTAAAAAAAGATTTGGGGGGGGGGGGGGAACGGGGGAAACTCGTAATGAGCAAATGGTAAAAAAAAAAAAAAAAACCTGGAGGTAAAAATTTTCAAAACACTAAAGTTCATTTTTTAAAATATAAATTGCAAAATTACAGCCATAAAATAGAAAATTAGCCATAAATGTATAAAAATACTGAGATTACAAAATCAAAATAATGAAAAAATTTGTTTTAAAAAACATAAATTGTAAATTATTTCAAAAATTGGTTTTTACTCCAATGCATAGAAATTCCGAGAATAATATGTTGCAAATATCAAAATGAATAAAAAAAAAATCACAGTTTAAAAGATAAATTGTTAATTTATTTTCAAAAACACAGTTTTAAAAACATACAATTTTAACAAAATAATTAAACATTCCTTAAAAAAAAAAAAAAAAAAGAAGGTAAATATACATAAAAATTCTAATAAAAAATGCTGAAACCCTCAAAATAAAGCAAAAATGTATGCTTCCAAAGATAAATTACTTTCAAAAATAGCGTTTTAAAAGCATAGAATTTAACATTCGTAAACAATTATTTTTAAAAAAAGGTAAATACATAAAAACTCAACAGTGTTTCTATATTATGTTTAACTGAAATCCCCATTTGAATTTAACTTAAACTTTTATTATTTTGATTTAATTTGCTTTATTTTGACATTTTAAACATTTTTTTAAATTAGAGTTTTTATGTATTACCTTTTTTTTACGAATATAAATTATTGTGTAAGCATTTTTTTTTATAAATTGTATGCTTTTAAAACAGTGTTTCTGAAAATAATTTAACAATTTATCTTTTATAATGTGATTTTTTTTACTATTCTCAGTATTTCTATGTATTGGAATAAAAGCCAAGCCTTGTTTTTTAAATAATTTACTATTTAAATTTTTAAAAACACATTTGTTCATTATTTTGATTTTATGATCTCAGTATTTTTATACATTTATGGCTAAATTTTAATTTTATGGCTGTGATTTCGCAATTTATGTTTTTTAAAATGAATTGTTGATGCACTTTACCATTTCAAAAGTTTTTATCTTTGTTATTTATGTATTTACCATTTGCTCATTACAAATTCCCCTCCTTTATCTTTTATTTAAAAATTTTTAAGCCTAATGTTCCTATAAATGACCACTTGGTGATAATTGCTACTTGGCAAAAGCTAGTTTTTTGTGCCAAGAAAAAAAAGATTTTTCAACATTTTCAATTTTTGACAAGTGGTCATTTATAGCAATGTTATGCTTAAATTTTTTTTTTTTAAATACAGAGATTAAACATTAAAAAATAAGACAGTATAATATATTTAATAATATTGGGCTGAGTTCAAGACGGGAGACGAGTGTCTCAAATATTTTTTTCTCTTTTGCAGATTCTTTTCCATCGAACCTTTATTTTGTTTCATATTACGCTTTATTACTTACTATACAAAAACTTAAAATTATTACTAATAAAAATGAATAAGTGGATAAAGACACCACAGGTAAATGATTGTTTAATTAACACTTTAGTTGTAAAATATTTTACCTGCAGATTATTTTCGGCATCTGAAGTATCTGTTACAGACATATGGAAAATTTTCTGCTACTGGGTCCCCTTCCCCTCCTGTCCAGGTTGCTGTATTAGATGGAATGTATATGAGTAAAAAGTGAATGAAATATAATAATAATAATATGAAATTTACAATATATATACATATATTTTTTTGCTTAATGGTTGGAAATACATTTCTTGGACACAAAACTAAATTCTTTCAATAGTGCCTTTCTGTTCTCAACATGTTTATACCAGAATAACAGAAATATCAAAATTCCAGTAATGGACACCCCACAAAAGTAATAGATATAATTGTTTTTATGACAATATTTAGAACCAGAAATTAATGAAAGCAGACTAAAGGAACAAATAGTTATTTTCAAATAAATTTAACAATTTAGACTATCAATAATTAATAAAAATTTTGTGAGAATTATTCACTGTTTAAATTAATTATTGCCACAAGATCAAAATTTTAATTATTTTAGATAGATGGTTTAAAATATTAAACCTCGGGTAATTATAGTTATAGAATTATTCAGACAGTGGGGGTTTAGAGGAGTATAATAAAAAAAAAAAGTTTTTGACTTATTGCATGGATTTATACATTTCCCACTATTTTTAAGTTAAAATCTCAAACTACTAGATATATTACTAATAGTAATTAGTACAGCAGACTCCCTCAAATCGCACAGCCTGGAACCAGATGTGCAGATTTCTGGTCATTGCTTTGTTTACATTTTTTAAACAGTAATTTTAATGCAATCAAAATTATAATGAATGATTGTAATATAGTAAATTATTAAAATAATTAAGTAAAGTAATAAACTACAACGAAAAAAAGTAAAATAATTTAAAAACTCAATAAAATATTAAAAGTAAAGACCAAGTAAACAATTAATAATGTATATTTAAATATGCATAAAAATGAGATACATTTTCCTTGAATTGTTCAATAAAACTCTTCTTATGCAAAGTACTCTCTATTAATTTAATTCACATCAAAATCATCATAATAATAACCTCATAAGCTTAATTAATACATAAATATATTTGGTAAAAAGATTGTGATTACCAGTGATATCAGCCATATCTTGATTTTAAAAGAAATTATACTCCTTTCATGGAAAAACACAAGTTCAGTCATATTATTGAAAATTGCATATTAAAATACGTATTACAGGATGAAATAAAACTAAAAAATTCTGTAATTTTGCCCTACATCTGAAATAAAAATTTCATTGTTTACATCTGTAAAGATATGCGGATTTCAGGTGTTTGCAGATTTGAGGGAGTCTACTGTATTACAAATGTGAAAGAAATAATACAGCGGGTTGAATGTTTTAAATATTAAATAAAATAATTTCAAAATAAAACTGCAGATTTGATGTTTGAGACCACTTATCTGCAGATTTACTAGTTTCATTACTATTATAAATTTAATTAATTTAGTTTTTCTTCTTTTGGATGAATAAGCAAACATTTAAGGCAGTTGTACCGAAAGCAAGACCCCTTTAGCAAGTAGGGAATTCAAATGATTTTAAGGGGGGCTTATTATAATTAGAACTTTAGTGAAAAGAATAGGAAAATTGGGAAGGTTGGGGGGGGGGGGAGTATTTGGAATTTAGGAAATTCCACAGAATTTTTACAATTTGCAAAATAAAATTAGATCAAATTAACAATTTTGTTTTTAAAATTCCCTTCTATAGAAGATAAGTAGTTTTCATTAATAAAAATAATAAATTAATGAACAAACTTACATAAAATAATTAAATTAGATATCAAAGAAATGTGAACAAATATAATAAAACTTAAACCCAATATAAATATCTATTAAATCTTTAGCGCCTAAAAATCAAGGAAAACATTAATATAGTAGTACCCTTTGAATATCCCTTTCAAATAATGTTGACTCGAGAAAAAAGGGCCGTCGGGCGGGAGTTTTTCAAAAAGGGAACGCTGTTCTAAAAAAGGTTACATTTTTTCAAAAAGGGAACACTATTCTAAAATAAGGGAATATTTTTTTCAAAAAGGGCATACTTGTACCTTGGTCACAAAACATATTTTGAACTGGTTTGTTTAGAGTCCCCAAAATTTCCGATATTTTCCCAGTATCAATTGAATTGACACGTGGTGCATAGGAAGTGTTAAAAAGGGCAGCCGGGCGCATCTGAAGGGTTTAAAAGACCCGCCGGGTGCAAAAAAGAAATAAAAAGTGCCGCCAGGCGCTGCACCCTGCTAAGGCAGCTTAGAGTCAACACTATCAAAGGTCTGGCAATGCCCATAGCAAAGTATGCAATTATATGATATATTTACAATATGTAAACAGATTAGATAAAAATTAATTGCATAAGATATTATTCATTTTGGAAATATGGAAACAAAAAGGAATTTTCAGGAAACAGAAGAATTGAAAGCATTAGAAAATAAAACTGGAAGTAGAAGGCTTATAAATGGCACTATCTCAAAAAAGGAAAAATTCACATATATGAGAGGGGCTTACTTTCAGTACTTTACAGTAATAGATTTATTTTTAACAACCTCTGTAACTTGTTTTTATTTAAATGGGGAGGAGGGAGGGGGATTGAGCTCTGTGAGCCTCTCTTTTCCCTATGCCCTTAACTCTTTTCGGCACAATGGTACCCTGTCGAAACCACCTAATTTTAATTCAAAACTTACAAACGGCACCAATAATTTAAAAAAAATCTTGCTTTTACAATGAAAGTTTAAAGTAACAAGTTTTTAATTTCTAAAAAAGTTGTTTGTAAATTCCGGTGTCAGTCAATCATTTCATCATTTTACGAACAGAATTGCTCTGTGCCAGAAAGAGTTAAACGATATTCTCTGCTTCCTGATTTGTTTTATTGATTGCCAGATAATAAAATATGCAAGGCAGAGTTATAAAAAAAAAAATATCTTTAAAATATTGAACATTTTATTAACCATGTGAAATTAATTAAAAGCAGCTATTTATAAAAATTTTGGTGTTATTACATTCTGGCAGGGCCGAAACTAAGGGGGGCAGAGGGGGCATGTGCCCCGGGCGCCAGAACGAAGGGGCGCCAAATGAGTGATTATACCTTTGGAATGGATCATTTTCTTCTGATGGACTGATGGCTTCTATTATTATGAAACAGCCATTATAAATGAAGTGTTAGTTGAAGATGAAAGAGCAGGCGTAAAAAGTTAGAACTCTGATTTTCTGGTCAGAATGGGAAGAAAAAAAAATATATATGGCCATTTTTTTCCTTCCCATTCTGACCAGAAAATCAGAGTTCTAACTTTTTACAACTGCTCTTTCCTCTTCAACTAACACTTCATTTATAATGGCTGTTTCATAATAATAGAAGCCATCAGCCCATCACAAGAAAATAACTCTGTGAAAGCAGAAACTCGGTTAAGCAGGACTCGGATAATCGGGACTCTAACTGAATACTTCATTTTAAAAATGATCTTTAGAATATTTTTGTTGATGTTCAGAGGGGAGTCATGACCCCCGTGACACCCCCCCCCCTTTGGATCCACCATTGTGGATTACGTAGTTCAGTATTACATATTTTAAATTTTAAAATAAGTCGGCTATTAGAAAATTAGTAAAATTCTCTTTGTAAATATACTTTGCGGAAGAGGAAGGGGGGCGCCAAAATCCATGCTTGCCCCGGGTGCAAAAAAGGCTAGTTTCGGCCCTGCATTCTGGTAAGTGCAATTTAAAAATTAAATATGATTACTTAGGTTTTCAGTTAAGTTTAAAGAATTTATGCACTATGAACATTACTGAAAATGCATTTTTAGCAATGTATACACATCGGGTGTCCATTACTGGAAATTGACATCCTTCCGAAACAAAAACAGCAAATTTCACAAGAAAATTAAGAATTTCTAAATTAAGCAACGCTCATTAAGATTTTCAGTGAAAAACAGTGGTCAAAACTTTATTTTCTGGTTCCTGCTTGGTTTGATTAAGAATGTCAACAATAATCCATATTATAAAACATGCTCATGGAAGGGGGAGCTATAAAAAAAATAATAAAAGCTAACTTGTTATTGGTTATTTTTTTTATAAACCAAAAATAGTAAAGGGTACTGGCACATCTACATTTGCAAAATGTTGAATGAGAAAATAAGAGATTTGCTAGCAAGTGCGAATCGAAGGGGTGGGTAATAGGGGTCATGACCCCCTCTAAACGAAGAAAAATACAAAAATACATATTAAAAAAGTTTAAAAATCTCACTGAACACCCCAAATATTTCTGACACACAGAAAGTGGAAATAAAATTTGTTCTTTAAGCGCCAAAAATCGAACAACATTTTTCCTTTTTTTATATATGCGAAAGCTTAAATTATAACTGATTGCACCCGTTTGATAATCTTTTCACTACGGTTGAGTCATGAAAATCCAATTAAAATGGTAGCTTTGACAACAAACTTATGTACCTCCAAATATTATGCTTTTACGAATATATCTGCAAATTGTAGCAAACTTAAGATATAAGAATTGATATTACAGTTGTGATCCCCCCCCCCCTTTCCTAAAGAGAGACATGAACCCCTCTAAATGGAAAGCTGGATCCGCCCCTGTTTGCTACTTAATCTTATAGAAATTAATATTTGCTGTTTATTTTAGATAACAGGAATAATTTGATTACTCTAAGGGAATTATGACATTGCTAATTAAAATTTTATTAAACATCATTCTTAAATGAAACACTTTTATGCTAGATAAAAACTTGCTTTTTAGAAATTTATTGTAAGACACATCTGTTCCAAACAATTCTTTAAAGCTTTTATTCTTTATTAACACATGCAAAATACCTATATAAACTTTCAAAACCAGGTTCATCTTAGTTTTAATACATTCGTTACATTTTTTTTTTTTTTTTATCGATAACTAAAAAAAAAAAAATCATTTGATTAAAATCTTGATTTAAAGCAATAATATTAAAAACAAGCAAAAAGTTTAGATTCTGTTAGATATCGACAAACACACCCTTCATTTGACAAGTTATCTTTTAAATGCTGCATATAATGCATGCAATCAATATCGCTGCTAGCACGTGAGTACATAATTGAAAATAAAACTAGGAACAGAAACTACATCATAAAACAAAAGTATATACTTACAATTATAAGGAGAAATCATCTTTTTGTTCCTCGCTTAATGAAACCTAAAAAGAAATCGCTAAAAGATATAAAAACTAAGACAATTGCAAAATAGGCACGTGCTGCGATAACGATAATCAACAACAAACATGGCCGACTCAAGCCGCTTCAGTTCTTTCATTCGCTTTTCGTTGCGGTCGCTACAGACATTCCTTGTATGCAGCTGCAATGGGCGGGCCTGCAATTCTCGCAAGCAAGGAATGGTTGTCGGAAAACAGATAATCTGTGGAGTACAGATTGAAGCTGATAAAAAACACACATGTTTGGAAATCGGGCTGTTTTTGTACAATTATTTTTTACAGTGAAGCGTGATTTTTTTTTAATTTGTTTACGGAATTACCATTTCGCGTTATTTAAAGGTGATGTCTATAAAGGCTATTCTCAATGTCCTGGAAATTGTATCATAATTTGTGCTCAACGCGTGATTTTTTTGCATTTATTTACGGATTTATACTTTTTCGCGTTATTTAAAGACGATGTCTATCGAGACTATTCTCAATGTGCTGGAAATTGTTTCATAATCTGTGTTCCACGCTTTGATTTTTTTGCATTTATTTACGGATTTATACTTTTTCGCGTTAATTAAAGGCGATGTCTATCGAGACTATTTTCAATGTGCTGGAAAATGTTTCACAATCCATGCTCCAAGCGTGATTTTTTTTTCAATTTTTTTACAGATTTATACTATTTTGCGTTATTTAAAGGTGATGTCTATCGAGGCTATTCTCAATGTGTTGAAAATTGTTTCATAATTTGTGCTCCACGCGTGATTTTTTTGAAATTGTTTACGGATTTATACTATTCTGCGTTATTTAAAGGTGATGTCTATCGAGACTATTCTCAATGTGCTGGAAATTGTTTCATAATCTGTGCTCCACGCGTGATTTTTTTTAATTTGTTTACGGATTTATACTATTTCGCGTTATTTAAAGGCGATGTCTATCGAGACTATTCACAATGTGCTGGAAATTTTTTTATAATCTGTGCTCCAAGCGTGATTTTTTTTTTCAATTTGTTTACAGATTTATACTATTTCGCATTATTTAAAGGTGATGTGTATCGTGGTTTTTCTCAATGTGCTGGAAATTGTTTCATAATCTGTGCTGAACGCGTGATTCTTTTGAATTTGTTTACGGATTTATACTATTTCGCGTTATTTAAAGGCGATGTCTATCGAGACTATTCTCAATGTGCTGGAAATATTTTCATAATCTGTGCTCCACGCGTGATTTTTTAAAATTTATTTACAGATTTATACTATTTTGCGTTATTTAAAGGCGATGTCTATCGAAAATATTTTCAAAGTGCTGGAAATTGTTTCATAATCCATGCTCCAAGCGTGATTTTATTTTCTATTTTTTTTACAGATTTATACTATTTCGCGTTATTTAAAGGAGATGTCTATCGAGGCTATTCTCAATGTGCTGGAAATTGTTTCATAATCTGTGCTCCACGCGTGATTTTTTTTAAATTTGTTTACGGATTTATACCATTTCGCGTTATTTAAAGGTGATGTCTATAGAGGCTATTCTCAATGTCCTGGAAATTGTTTCATTATCTGTGCTCCACGCGTGATTTTTTAAAAATTTGTTTACGGATTTATACCATTTCGCGTTATTTAAAGGTGATGTCTATCAAGGCTATACTCAATGTGCTGGAAATTGTTTCATAATCTGTGCTCCATGCGTGATTTTTTTAAATTTGTTTACGGATTTATACTATATCGCGTTTTTTAATGGCGACGTCTATCGAGACTATTTTCAATGTGCTGGAAATTGTTTCACAATTTATGCTCCAAGCGTGATTTTTTTTTTCAATTTGTGTACGGATTTATAAAATTTCGCGTTATTTAAAGGCGATGTCTATCGAGGCTATTCTCAATGTGCTGGAAATTGTTTCATAATCTGTGATCCACGCGTGATATTTTTGAATTTGTTTATGGATTTATACCATTTCCCGTTATTTAAAGGCGATGTCTATCGGGACTATTTTCAATGAGCTGGAAATTGTTTCACAATCTGTGCTCCAAGCGTGATTTTTTTTATCTCAATTTGTTTACGGATTTATACTATATCGCGTTTTTTAATGGCGACGTCTATCGAGACTATTTTCAATGTGCTGGAAATTGTATCACAATTTATGCTCCAAGCGTGGTTTTTTTTTTTTCAATTTGTGTACGGATTTATAAAATTTCGCGTTATTTAAAGGCGATGTCTATCGAGGCTATTCTCAATGTGCTGGAAATTGTTTCATAATCTGTGCTCCACGCGTGATTTTTTTTAATTTGTTTACGGATTTATACTATTTCGCGTTATTTAAAGGTGATGTCTATCGAGACTATTCTAAATGTGCGAGAAATTGTTTCATAATCTGTGCTCCAATCGTGATTTTTTTTAATATATTTACAGATTTATTCTATTTCGCGTTATTTAAAGGCGATGTCTATCGAGACTATTTTCAATGTGCTGGAAAATGTTTCACAATCCATGCTCCAAGCGTGATTTTTTTTTTCAATTTTTTTACAGATTTATACTATTTTGCGTTATTTAAAGGTGATATAAAAACATGGAAACATTCAAATGCTTCATTTAAAACACATTACTAAATAGGTGTGATAAAATATATACAAATGTTTTTTAAAGTTAAAAACACTAGATGTTAAAATGATAAAAAGCTACTCCGAGCGCTTTCGGCTAACCTTAAGCCATTGTCAAGGAGAAGAGGATTGACTGATAAAAACACTCAACGCTCGATGTTTACTGCTACAGATTGTCCGGAAACACACTTCAGGAAGCCCGCAGGTGGTCGTATCCATTAAACTGAAGGAGGGGGAAGGTAGCGAAAGCTCAATCCTCCGAGAGGCCGAACTTTCCAGTAATATTAAGTAAATTAAACCAGATACGCGGAATTTGGTATGATAATACGTCATTACAACAATTTTCTGCTTGGGTTAAAATTTCCAAAGACTCTAAAATAGCACAACTATTAAAATCAGAAGCCTGGATAATGACTTTTGCTCGATTGAAAAGGATGCCAATATCTTTAGTTTGAAACAACCTTGAGAGGGCGGTAGCCGGTCTATTTTTATTAATATCTTGCATATGCTCTTTAACTCTTGTTTGGAATTTTCTTGTGGTCATACCAATGTAATTGAATATCTTATTTGTTTCTTTACTTCTGTATGGGATGATATAAACTCCTGACTTACTTTCCATACTAATAGGATCAACTCTTTTTTGCACAAGATTAATTAATTTGGTGTTATCTCTAGCTATTAACGTTATACTATAATTCCTTAGGATGTATTTTAATTTTTCATATAAACGAGGAAATGAGTTTCTTGAACATGCCAACAATAGTGACAATAAGATAAAATTCACTTTGGAATTAGAAATAAATAGAACGTTACCGTTTTTGGATGTTTCCCTCACTAGGAATGAACTAACTCATTGCATTGATAGGACAGTTTACAGAAAATCTTGTCGCTCAAACAATACAATTCCTTATAATAGCCACTCTCCATTTCATTATAAAGCTTCAGCTTACCGGTTTTATATTAGACGTGCATTTGAAGTTTGCTCTGATACTCACCTGCAAGAAGAACTGGATAAAATTAAGTCAATTGCTAATAGTAATGGTTTTTCCACTAAATTTATTGATAAGTTCATTTATAAGTTTAAGCACGCAGAACCAGCTAAAATAGAGTGTATTAGTAAAAATGAAGTTAAATTTATGGCAGTTGATTACATTCCTCGTTTATATGAAAAATTAAAATACATCCTAAGGAAATATAGTATAACGTTAATAGCTAGAGATAACACCAAATTAATTAATCTTGTGCAAAAAAGAGTTGATCCTATTAGTATGGAAAGAAAGTCAGGAGTTTATATCATCCCATACAGAAGTAAAGAAACAAATAAGATATTCAATTACATTGGTATGACCACAAGAAAATTCCAAACAAGAGTTAAAGAGCATATGCAAGATATTAATAAAAATAGACCGGCTACCGCCCTCTCAAGGTTGTTTCAAACTAAAGATATTGACATCCTTTTCAATCGAGCAAAAGTCATTATCCAGGCTTCTGATTTTAATAGTTGTGCTATTTTAGAGTCTTTGGAAATTTTAACCCAAGCAGAAAATTGTTGTAATGACGTATTATCATACCAAATTCCGCGTATCTGGTTTAATTTACTTAATATTACTGGAAAGTTCGGCCTCTCGGAGGATTGAGCTTTCTCTACCTTCCCCCTCCTTCAGTTTAATGGATACGACCACCTGCGGGCTTCCTGAAGTGTGTTTCCGGTCAATCTGTAGCAGTAAACATCGAGCGTCGAGTGTTTTTATCAGTCAATCCTCTTCTCCTTGACAATGGCTTAAGGTTAGCCGAAAGCGCTCGGAGTAGCTTTTTATCATTTTAACATCTAGTGTTTTTAATTTTAAAAAACATTTGTATATATTTTATCACACCTATTTAGTAATGTGTTTTAAATGAAGCATTTGAATGTTTCCATGTTTTTATATAATAAACAAAGGTGAATCTGGCGTTCAAGATTGGAATATTTTATTAAGTCAATTTTTAAAGGTGATGTCTATCGAGGCTATTCTCAATGTGTTGGAAATTGTTTCATAATTTGTGCTCCACGCGTGATATTTTTGAATTTGTTTACGGATTTATACCATTTCGCGTTATTTAAAGGTGATGTCTATAAAGGCTATTCTCAATGTCCTGGAAATTGTTTCATAATCTGTGTTCACGCGCGATTTTTTTGAAATTTGTTTACGGATTTATACTATTTCGCGTTATTTAAAGACGATGTCTATCGTGACTATTCTCAATGTGCTGGAAATTGTATCATAATTTGTGCTCAACGCGTGATTTTTAAAAATTTGTTTACGTCTTTATACTATTTCGCGTTATTTAAAGACGATGTCTATCGAGACTATTCTCAATGTGCTGGAAATTGTTTCATAATCTGTGTTCCACGCTTTGATTTTTTTGCATTTATTTACGGATTTATACTTTTTCGCGTTAATTAAAGGCGATGTCTATCGAGACTATTTTCAATGTGCTGGAAAATGTTTCACAATCCATGCTCCAAGCGTGATTTTTTTTCAATTTTTTTACAGATTTATACTATTTTGCGTTATTTAAAGGTGATGTCTATCGAGGCTATTCTCAATGTGTTGGAAATTGTTTCATAATTTGTGCTCCACGCGTGATTTTTTTGCATTTATTTACGGATTTATACTTTTTCGCGTTAATTAAAGGCGATGTCTATCGAGACTATTTTCAATGTGCTGGAAAATGTTTCACAATCCATGCTCCAAGCGTGATTTTTTTTCAATTTTTTTACAGATTTATACTATTTCGCGTTATTTAAAGACGATGTCTATCGAGACTATTCACAATGTGCTGGAAATTGTTTTATAATCTGTGCTCCACGCGTGATATTTTTGAATTTGTTTACGGATTTATAATATTTCGCCTTATTTAAAGGCGACGTCTATCGTGGTTTTTCTCAATGTGCTGGAAATTGTTTCATAATCTGTGCTGAACGCGTGATTCTTTTGAATTTGTTTACGGATTTATACTATTTCGCGTTATTTAAAGGCGATGTCTATCGAGACTATTTTCAATGTGCTGGAAATTGTTTCACAATCTATGCTCCAAGCGTGATTTTTTTTTCAATTTGTTTACAGATTTATACTATTTCGCATTATTTAAAGGTGATGTCTATCGTGGTTTTTCTCAATGTGCTGGAAATTGTTTCATAATCTGTGCTGAACGCGTGATTCTTTTGAATTTGTTTACGGATTTATTCTATTTCGCGTTATTTAAAGGCGATGTCTATCGAGACTATTCTCAATGTGCTGGAAATATTTTCATAATCTGTGCTCCACGCGTGATTTTTTTAAATTTATTTACAGATTTATACTATTTTGCGTTATTTAAAGGCGGTGTCTATCGAAAATATTTTCAATGTGCTGGAAATTGTTTCATAATCCATGCTCCAAGCGTGATTTTATTTTCTATTTTTTTACAGATTTATACTATTTCGCGTTATTTAAAGGTGATGTCTATCGAGGCTATTCTCAATGTGCTGGAATTTTTTTCATAATTTGTTCTCCACGCGTGATTTTTTTTGAATTTGTTTACGGATTTATACCATTTCGCGTTATTTAAAGGTGATGTCTATAGAGGCTATTCTCAATGTCCTGGAAATTGTTTCATAATCTGTGCTCCCCGCGTGATTTTTTTAGTTTGAATTTGTTTACGGATTTATACTATTTCGCGTTATTTAAAGGAGACGTCTATCGAGACTATTTTCAATGTGCTGGAAATTGTTTCACAATCTATGCTCCAAGCGTGATTTTTTTAAAATTTGTTTATACTATTTATTACATTTTATACTATTTCGCGTTATTTAAAGGTGATGTCTATCGAGGCTATTCTCAGTGTGCTGGAAATTGTTTCATAATCTGTGCTCCACGCGTGATTTTATTGAATTCGTTTTCAGATTTATACTATTTCGCGTTATTTAAAGGTGATGTCTATCGAGACTATTCTCAATGGGCTGGAAATTGTTTCATAATCTGTGCTCCACGCGTGATTTTTTTAAATTTATTTACAGATTTATACTATTTTGCGTTATTTAAAGGCGATGTCTATCGAGAATATTTTCAATGTGCTGGAAATTCTTTCACAATCCATGCTCCAAGCGTGATTTTTTTTTCAAGTTTTTTACAGATTTATACTATTTCGCGTTATTTAAAGGTGATGTCTATCGAGAGTATTCTCAATGTTCTGGAAATTGTTTCATAATCTGTGCTAGACGCGTGATTTCTTTTAATTTGTTTACGGATTTATACTATTCCGCGTTATTTAAAGGTGATGTCTATCGAGACTATTCTCAATGTACTGGAAATTGTTTCATAATCTGTGCTTCAAGCGTGATTTTTTTAGTTTGAATTTGTTTACGGATTTATACTATTTCGCGTTATTTAAAGGCGATGTCTTTCGAGACTATTCTCAATGTGCTGGAAATTGTTTCATAATCTGTGCTCCACGCGCGATTTTTTTTAAATTTGTTTATGGATTTATACTATTCCGCGTTATTTAAAGGTGATGTCTATCGAGACTATTCTCAATGTGCTGGAAATTGTTTCATAATCTGTGCTCCAATCGTGATTTTTTTTTATTTCAATTTGTTTACGGATTTATAATATTCCGCGTTATTTAAAGGTGATGTCTATCGAGACTATTCTCAATGTGCTGGAAATTGTTTCATAATCTGTGCTCCACGCGTGATTTTTTAAAATTTATTTACAGATTTATACTATTTTGCGTTATTTAAAGGCGATGTCTATCGAGAATATTTTCAATGTGCTGGAAATTATTTCACAATCCATGCTCCAAGCGTGATTTTATTTTCAATTTTTTTACTGATTTATACTATTTCGCGTTATTTAAAGGTGATGTCTATCGAGGCTATTCTCAATGTGCTGGAAATTTTTTCATAATTTGTGCTCCACGCGTGATTTTTCTAAATTTGTTTACGGATTTATACCATTTCGCGTTATTTAAAGGTGATGTCTATAGAGGCTATTCTCAATGTCCTGGAAATTGTTTCATAATCTGTGCTCCCCGCGTGATTTTTTTTTAGTTTGTTTACGGATTTATACTATTTCGTGTTATTTAAAGGCGACGTCTATCGAGACTATTTTCAATGTGCTGGAAATTGTTTCACAATCTATGCTCCAAGCGTGATTTTTTTATCAATTTGTTTATACTATTTATTACATTTTATACTATTTCGCGTTATTTAAAGGTGATGTCTATCAAGGCTATACTCAATGTGCTGGAAATTGTTTCATAATCTGTGCTCAACGCGTGATTTTTTTCAATTTGTTTATGACTTTATACTATTTCGCGTTATTTAAAGGCGATGTCTATCGAGGCTATTCTCAATGTGCTGGAAATTGTTTCAAAATCTGTGATCCACGCTTGATTTTTTTTAATTTGTTTGCGGATTTATACCATTTCCCGTTATGTAAAGGCGATGTCTATCGAGACTTTTTTCAATGAGCTGGAAATTGTTTCACAATCTATGCTCGAAGCGTGATTTTTTTTATTTCAATTTGTTTACGGATTTATACTATTTCGCGTTATTTAAAGGCGACGTCTTTCGAGACTATTCTCAATGTACTGGAAATTGTTTCATATTCTGTGCTCCATGCGTGATATTTTTGAATTTGTTTACGGATTTATACTAATCCGCGTTATTTAAAGGTGATGGCTATCGAGACTATTCGCAATGTGCTGGAAATTGTTTCACAATCTGAGCTCCACGCGTGATTTTATTGAACTTGTTTTCAGATTTATACACTCTAAATTAAAATGTCTGAAATTCAGACACTTAAGTGTCGGAAAAGGTGTGTTCAATTTTCAGACATTTTAAAATGTCTGAATTTTTTCAGACATTTTTTGTGTCTGAATTTCAGACACTTCAAACGTCTTAATAGCATCCATTTTTTTTTCAAGCATCATACGTAGCCATGTTTGACCACGTTGAATCCTGGAAAAATATTTGGCTGGGGTCCTGCCCCCTCCCCCTCCCCCCCCCCCCTACAGCCTGATTTTTTTGGTGCTCTCAATTTTGGTATGCAATTTTTGTTAAGCTGATAATTTAAATCTTTTACGACATTTTACTGATTATAATCAATATTTTGAACTCAGGAGTAGAACAAGATTAAAACAAAAAATATTTATCTAAATATTAGATTTTTAAAATTTGTTTTATTTTTAATCTTATTTTACTTTAAAAGTTCAAAATATTGATTATAATCAGTACAATTTCGAAACAGATTTAAAACAAAAGCTTTACAAATATTTCACATCAAATTTGTGGGCACTAAAATCGTAGGGGGGCGGGCGGGGCACGGCCCAGTATGCCCATTCTTTAATTAAGAAGTTCTTTTGAAAAAAATGCAACCCTGCATTATTGTTATCTAAATTGAGATGTCCGGTACTCCGGAGTATCCGTTGTGGAGGTTAATGGACATTCCCGAATAGCTGAAGCATCTATTTAGCGAATACTTTTTTAATCCGCATGGCATACATATTTGCATATTTTTACCTCACAAAAGCAGACATCTCCGATTATCGGACAAATTCAACGGCAAGGGCTATTGATGGCTTTTAAAGCACATGGATAAATATATATATTTCTTATAATCTTGTCCTACTCTACTTCATATAATTTAAAAATAGATTTTTTTAAAATTTATATTGCCACATAGGCAATTTTACATATATATCAGATGATAATCACAACTATGAATAAATAAATAAATATTCTACTTTATCCCTTTGCACTCGAGGGCTCCGGAGCGGAGCCATTTAAAATTTGTCTTCAAACTCGAGGGCTCCTCTACGGAGACGATGCAAATAATTTTGTGATACCTGTCTAGAAAAGCCAAGATTACATGGCATCACAAAGTTATTTGCATTGTCTCCGTAGCGGAGACCTCGAGTTTGAAGACAAATTTTAAATGGCTCCGCTCCGGAGCCCTCGAGTGCAAAGGGTTAATATTGAGAAAAAAAATTACTTCGGTATTTTGTTCATTTACATTTTGTGTTTTTAATCTGGTCCTACTCTAAAAGTTCAAAACTTTAATTATAATCAGTGCAAGATTTAAGGTATCAGCTTTACGAAAATTTCATACAAAATCCCCCCCCCCCCCCTCCCGAAAAAAAAATGAAAATCCTTATCATTTAAAAATTAGATTTTTTAAAAATTTATATTGCCACATTGGCTTATTGTTATCATTCCTATTAAACACTTTTCATTCGATATCTTTAAAGCAAAATAAAGCCGCAAAAAAAGAAGTTACCACATAATCACTATGATACACACTTGCGATGCTTATCAGTAAAGTCTAATTGGAAAATGACCTTCGAAGTGAAATATATTTTCTACACGCAGCAAAATCAAAATAAACAAATGATTTCCTTTTTCCTGACTATGTTACCTCTCTGATCATCTATGGGTTACATCCATGTTTCCAAGTCAAAAGCTTTGCACATTTAATCTACTCGGTAAAAGATTTAATAGCTTTAGAAATATATCTAAGAAATATTTGAGACAAATATTCTTTTTCAATTATACATAAATTTCATAAAAATCAATTGATTTTTTTTTCCAAAAGCGAAAGTCTATAAATATAAGTTTTAGTTTCAGCTAAATATTGTTCAATTGAAAAAAAAAAAAAAAAAAAAAAAAATAAGGCAATCCCGAAAATCGGGATTAAAATTGAAGCGGGATCCGGGATATCAATCCGGGATTGTAATCCCTAGCTAGGAAGTAAGAAAGCTTTAGGAGATCTTTCAAAGTTTTTTTTTTCTATTTCCTTGTGGTCGTTTAGTATGAGATAAGCATTAGTCATCGAAACTAAGAACTGCCATATTGAAAACAAAACAAGGGAATGAACTTAACTTTTAAATATGTCTGTTTTTTAGTGATGTTATTACTTTAAATTTGAGAAAAAAGATGAGAATAAATAATACATAATTTGTAATAAAAGACAACGTCATAAATTAAAAAATATATACTTCTAGAATTATTATTTTTTTTTTTTTTTGCAAAAAGATTCAAAACTAATTAAATTTCATGTAAGATTTTGTTTAGTACAATAAATAAAATCATAAAAGACACTAATTTTAGTACTATAAAGAAATTATAACACTTACTTAAATCGCTGTTTGCAAGAGGTAAGAAAAATTCCTCGATTTGAAATTTTAAAAAATACCACAACCACAGTGAGGGAGAAAGACTTGCACCAGTTTAAAAGGTAATCCCATAATACATCCGACTAGCCATATTTAAAGAATGAGATGTTTCATCCTCAAAACAGGACCTGCCAGACAAAAGTTTCTTTTTTTTTTTTTGCCAGCTTCGACAGGACGAAGATGAATAACACAATATTATTGATATAAATTAATACGAGTTAACACTAAGCCCATTGCACACGCTTTGTAGAATTTCCGGGTGTAATCTTCAACCGTCGTCTACTTCTGTTCTGTGTCTATCCCGCCCTTATTTCGACGACAGCTTCTAAGAGACATTTGATGTCGAGCACACACGTCAGATGTATGTATTCAATAAATAAATAATCCAAGTTAATACGAACACAGTAAATCACAGTACTACATATTTTGCAAAAAACGAATTAAAATACACGCGTACATAAAAACAAACTTCGTTTGAATTACAACGTATACCACTTCGGAGGAAGACATCTAAAGCGCATGCGCAACTGGGAATGTGAGAGCCCCCTGGTGGTTATTGCGTCGGAAGAATCAAAACGTCTTAAATTAAGACACGTTTAAAGCAATGAAGTGTCTTAAAATAAGACGTTTGCGGATATTTTAGACATTATTCTCAGTTCATTTGCACCATGGTCATAGTAAGACACTTATGTATCTTAAATTAAGACATCTATAATGTCTGAATATTCAGATTAAGACACTTAAGTGTCTAAAATTCTTTTTCAGTCACATATGTGTCTAAATTTAAGACGCTTCTATTTGCAGTGTACTATTTCGCGTTACTTAAAGGTGATGTCTATCAAGACTATTCTCAATGTGCTGGAAATTGTTTCATAATCTGTGCTCCACGCGTGATTTTTTTAAATTTGTTTACGGATTTATACTAATCCGCGTTATTTAAAGGTGATGTCTATCGAGACTATTCTCAATGTGCTGGAAATTGTTTCATAATCTGTGCTCCACGCGTGATTTTATTGAATTTGTTTTCAGATTTATACTATTTCGCGTTATTTAAAGGTGATGTCTATCGAGACTATTCTCAGTGTGCTGGAAATTGTTTCGTAATCTGTGCTCCACGCGTGATTTTTTAAAATTTATTTACAGATTTATACTATTTTGCGTTATTTAAAGGCGATGCCTATCGAGAATATTTTCAATGTGCTGGAAATTCTTTTACAATCCATGCTCCAAGCGTGATTTTTTTTTCGATTTTTTTACAGATTTATACTATTTCGCGTTATTTAAAGGTGATGTCTATGGAGGCTATTCTCAATTGTTTCATAATTTGTGCTCCATGCGTGATTTTTTTGAATTTGTTTACGGATTTATACCATTTCGCGTTATTTAAAGGTGATGTCTATAGAGGCTATTCTCAATGTCCTGGAAATTGTTTCATAATCTGTGCTCCATGCGTAATTTTTTTTTAATTTGTTTACGGATTTATACTATTTCGCGTTATTTAAAGGCGATGTGTATCGAGACTATTTTCAATGTGCTGGAAATTGTTTCACAATCTATGCTCCAAGCGTGATTTTTTTTTTCAATTTCTTTATACTAATTATTACATTTTAAACTACTTCGCGTCATTTAAAGGTGATGTCTATCAAGGCTACACTCAATGTGCTGGAAATTGTTTCATAACCTGTGCTCAACGCGTGATTTATTTAAATTTGTTTATGTCTTTATACTATTTCGCGTTATTTAAAGACGATGTCTATCGAGACTATTCTCAATGTGCTGGAAATTGTTTCATAATCTGTGTTCCACGCGTGATTTATTTGCATTTATTTACGGATTTATACTTTTTTGCGTTATTTAAAGGCGATGTCTATCGAGACTATTTGCAATGTACTGGAAATTATTTCACAATCTATGCTCCAATCGTGATTTTTTTTAAAAATTTGTTTATACTAATTATTACATTTTATAGTATTTCGCGTTATTTAAAGGTGATGTCTGTCAAGGCTATACTCAATGTGCTGGAAATTGTTTCATAATCTGTGCTCAACGCGTGATTTTTTGAATTTGTTTGCGGATTTATAATACTATTTCGTGTTATTTAAAGGCGATGTCTATCGAGAATATTCTCAATGTTCTGGAAATTGTTTCATAATCCGTGCTATACGCGTGATTTTTTTTTTATTTATTTACGGATTTATACTATTCCGCGTTATTTAAAGGTGATGTCTATCGAGACTATTCTCAATGTGCTGGAAATTGTTTCATAACCTGTGCTCCACGCGTGATTTTTTTAAATTTGTTTACGGATTTATATTAACCCGCGTTATTTAAAGGTGATGTCTATCGAGACTATTCTCAATGTGCTTGAAATTGTTTTATAATCTGTGCTCCACGCGTGATTTTATTAAATTTGTTTTCAGATTTATACTATTTCACGTTATTTAAAGGCGATGTCTATCGAAAATATTTTCAATGTGCTGGAAATTCTTTCACAATCCCTGCTCCAAGCGTGATTTTTTTTCAATTTTTTTACAGATTTATACTATTTCGCGTTATTTAAAGGTGATGTCTATCGAGAGTATTCTCAATGTTCTGGAAATTGTTTCATAATCTGTGGTAGACGCGTGATTTTTTTAAATTTGTTTACGGATTTATACTATTCCGCGTTATTTAAAGGTGATATTTATCGAAACTATTCTCAATGTGCTGGAAATTGTTTCATAATCTGTGCTCCAAGCGTGATTTTTTTAAATTGAATTTGTTTACGGATATTTATTTATTAACCCTATATTTATTCCGCGTTATTTAAAGGTGATGTCTATCGAGACTATTCTCAATGTGCCGGAAATTGTTTCATAATCTGTGCTCCAAGCGTGATTTTTTTTATTTCAATTTGTTTACGGATTTATACTATTCCGCGTTATTTAAAGGTGATGTCTATCGGGACTATTCTCAATGTGCTGGAAATTGTTTCATAATCTGTGCTCCACGCGTGATTTTTTTAAATTTATTTACAGATTTATACTATTTTGCGTTATTGAAAGGCGAGGTCTACCGAGAATATTTTCAATGTGCTGGAAATTGTTTCACAATCCATGCTCCAAGCGTGATTTTATTTTAATTTGTTTACGGATTTATACTATTTCGCGTTATTTAAAGGCGATGTCTATCGAGACTATTTTCAATGTGCTGGAAATCGTTTCACAATGTATGCTCCAAGTGTGATATTTTTTTCAATTTGTTTATGAATTTATACTATTTCGCGTTATTTAAAGGCGATGTCTATCGAGACTATTCTCAATGTGCTGGAAATTTTTTTATAATCTGTGCTCCACGTGTGATTTTATTAAATATGTTTTCAGATTTATACTATTTCGCGTTATTTAAAGGCGATGTCTATCGAAAATATTTTCAATGTGCTGGAAATTCTTTCACAATCCATGCTCCAAGCGTGATTTTTTTTCAATTTTTTTACAGATTTATACTATTTCGCGTTATTTAAAGGTGATGTCTATCGAGAGTATTCTCAATGTTCTGGAAATTGTTTCATAATCTGTGGTAGACGCGTGATTTTTTTTAATTTGTTTACGGATTTATACTATTCCGCGTTATTTAAAGGTGATGTTTATCGAGACTATTCTCAATGTGCTGGAAATTGTTTCATAATCTGTGCTCCAAGCGTGATTTTTTAATTTGAATTTGTTTACGGATTTATACTATTTCGCGTTATTTAAATGCGATGTCTTTCGAGACTATTCTCAATGTGCTGGAAATTGTTTCATAATCTGTGCTCCACGCGCGATTTTTTTAAAATTTGTTTATGGATTTATACTATTCCGCGTTATTTAAAGTTGATGTCTATCGAGACTATTCTCAATGTGCCGGAAATTGTTTCATAATCTGTGCTCCAAGCGTGATTTTTTTTATTTCAATTTGTTTACGGATTTATACTATTCCGCGTTATTTAAAGGTGATGTCTATCGACACTATTCTCATTGTGCTGGAAATTGTTTCATAATCAGTGCTCCACGCGTGATTTTTTTAAATTTATTTACACATTTATACTATTTTGCGTTATTTAAAGGCGATGTCTATCGAGAATCTTTTCAATGTGCTGGAAATTGTTTCACAATCCATGCTCCAAACGTGATTTTATTTTAATTTGTTTACGGATTTATACTATTTCGCGTTATTTAAAGGCGATGTCTATCGAGACTATTTTCAATGTGCTGGAAAATGTTTCATAATCTGTGCTCCAAGCGTGATTTTTTTTTATTTCAATTTGTTTACGGATTTATAATATTCCGCGTTATTTAAAGGTGATGTCTATCGAGACTATTCTCAGTGTGCTGGAAATTGTTTCATAATCTGTGCTCCAAGCATGATTTTTTTTTATTTCAATTTGTTTACGGATTTATAATATTCCGCGTTATTTAAAGGTGATGTCTATCGAGACTATTCTCAATGTGCTGGAAATTGTTTCATAATCTGTGCTCCACGCGTGATTTTTTTAAAATTTATTTACAGATTTATACTATTTTGCGTTATTTAAAGGTGATGTCTATCGAGAATATTTTCAATGTGCTGGAAATTATTTCACAATCCATGCTCCAAGCGTGATTTTATTTTCAATTTTTTTACTGATTTATACTATTTCGCGTTATTTAAAGGTGATGTCTATAGAGGCTATTCTCAATGTCCTGGAAATTGTTTCATAATCTGTGCTCCCCGCGTGATTTTTTTTTAGTTTGTTTACGGATTTATACTATTTCGTGTTATTTAAAGGCGATGTCTATCGAGACTATTTTCAATGTGCTGGAAATTGTTTCACAATCTATGCTCCAAGCGTGATTTTTTTATCAATTTGTTTATACTATTTATTACATTTTATACTATTTCGCGTTATTTAAAGGTGATGTCTATCAAGGCTATACTCAATGTGCTGGAAATTGTTTCATAATCTGTGCTCAACGCGTGATTTTTTTCAATTTGTTTATGACTTTATACTATTTCGCGTTATTTAAAGGCGATGTCTATCGAGGCTATTCTCATTTTGCTTGAAATTGTTTCATAATCTGTGCTCCACGCGTGATTTTTTTAAATTTGTTTACGGATTTATACTATTTCGCGTTTTTTAATGGCGACGTCTATCGAGACTATTTTCAATGTGCTGGAAATTGTTTCACAATTTATGCTCCAAGCGTGATTTTTTTTTTCAATTTGTGTACGGATTTATAAAATTTCGCTTTATTTAAAGGCGATGTCTATCGAGGCTATTCTCAATGTGCTGGAAATTGTTTCATAATGTGTGATCCACGCGTGATTTTTTTGAATTTGTTTGCGGATTTATACCATTTCCCGTTATGTAAAGGCGATGTCTATCGAGACTATTTTCAATGAGCTGGAAATTGTTTCACAATCTATGCTCCAAGCGTGATTTTTTTTATTTCAATTTGTTTACGGATTTATACTATTTCGCGTTATTTAAAGGCGACGTCTTTCGAGACTATTCTCAATGTACTGGAAATTGTTTCATATTCTGTGCTCCATGCGTGATATTTTTGAATTTGTTTACGGATTTATACTAATCCGCGTTATTTAAAGGTGATGGCTATCGAGACTATTCGCAATGTGCTGGAAATTGTTTCACAATCTGAGCTCCACGCGTGATTTTATTGAACTTGTTTTCAGATTTATACACTCTAAATTAAAATGTCTGAAATTCAGACACTTAAGTGTCGGAAACGGTGTGTTCAATTTTCAGACATTTTAAAATGTCTGAATTTTTTCAGACATTTTTTGTGTCTGAATTTCAGACACTTCAAACGTCTTAATAGCATCCATTTTTTTTTCAAGCATCATACGTAGCCATGTTTGACCACGTTGAATCCTGGAAAAATATTTGGCTGGGGTCCTGCCCCCTCCCCCTCCCCCCCCCCCCCTACAGCCTGATTTTTTTGGTGCTCTCAATTTTGGTATGCAATTTTTGTTAAGCTGATAATTTAAATCTTTTACGACATTTTACTGATTATAATCAATATTTTGAACTCAGGAGTAGAACAAGATTAAAACAAAAAATATTTATCTAAATATTAGATTTTTAAAATTTGTTTTATTTTTAATCTTATTTTACTTTAAAAGTTCAAAATATTGATTATAATCAGTACAATTTCGAAACAGATTTAAAACAAAAGCTTTACAAATATTTCACATCAAATTTGTGGGCACTAAAATCGTAGGGGGGCGGGCGGGGCACGGCCCAGTATGCCCATTCTTTAATTAAGAAGTTCTTTTGAAAAAAATGCAACCCTGCATTATTGTTATCTAAATTGAGATGTCCGGTACTCCGGAGTATCCGTTGTGGAGGTTAATGGACATTCCCGAATAGCTGAAGCATCTATTTAGCGAATACTTTTTTAATCCGCATGGCATACATATTTGCATATTTTTACCTCACAAAAGCAGACATCTCCGATTATCGGACAAATTCAACGGCAAGGGCTATTGATGGCTTTTAAAGCACATGGATAAATATATATATTTCTTATAATCTTGTCCTACTCTACTTCATATAATTTAAAAATAGATTTTTTTAAAATTTATATTGCCACATAGGCAATTTTACATATATATCAGATGATAATCACAACTATGAATAAATAAATAAATATTCTACTTTATCCCTTTGCACTCGAGGGCTCCGGAGCGGAGCCATTTAAAATTTGTCTTCAAACTCGAGGGCTCCTCTACGGAGACGATGCAAATAATTTTGTAATACCTGTCTAGAAAAGCCAAGATTACATGGCATCACAAAGTTATTTGCATTGTCTCCGTAGCGGAGACCTCGAGTTTGAAGACAAATTTTAAATGGCTCCGCTCCGGAGCCCTCGAGTGCAAAGGGTTAATATTGAGAAAAAAAATTACTTCGGTATTTTGTTTATTTACATTTTGTGTTTTAGGTAGCTTTCATTACAAAAAGCTACCTATTGCAGCCGTTCGGAGGAAAGCGATTTCAAAAAATTTTGGTATATTTTCATCGACCTTGACCCCCAGACCCCGAAACCAATTGGTGTGTACATAGTACATACCAATGTCTCGACCGAGTTCGTTGGCCAGCTTCATCCGCCGTTTTGTTTCAAAATGGCGGCCATTTAAAAGTTTTAAAAAAATGTAAAATTTGAAATTTGGTACCAAAAAATTAAAAATGGAAAAATATTATTTTGTTATGTGTTTGACCTTTATACAAAGATTCCGGAGCAGTTTTTGTTTCGTCTATATCTTAAAAAATGGCTGAGTTATAGCATTTTGAATTTCTAGTGTGGCTGACACTTTGAAACGTCCTGAATTTTGTCACGCGATAAAAGGCGTATTTATGAACCAATTTCGATATAATTCGGTGTGTACATACCAATGTCTCGACCGAGTTCGTTGGCCAGCTTCATCCGCCATTTTGTTTCAAAATGGCGACCATTTAAAATTTTTAAAAAAATTTAAAATTTGAAATGTGGTACCAAAAAATTGAAAATGGAAAAATATTTTTTTCTTATGTATTTGACCTTTATACAAAGATTTCGGAGCAGTTTTTGTTTCGTCTGTATCTTAAAAAATGGCTGAGTTGCAGCATTTTGAATTTCTAGCGCGGCTGACATTTTGAAACGTCCTGAAATTTGTCACGCGATAAAAGGCGTATTTATGAACCAATTTCGATATAATTCGGTGTGTACATACCAATGTCTCGACCGAGTTCGTTGGCCAGCTTCATCCGCCATTTTGTTTCAAAATGGCGACCATTTAAAATTTTTAAAAAAATTTAAAATTTGAAATGTGGTACCAAAAAATTGAAAATGGAAAAATATTTTTTTCTTATGTATTTGACCTTTATACAAAGATTTCGGAGCAGTTTTTGTTTCGTCTGTATCTTAAAAAATGGCTGAGTTGCAGCATTTTGAATTTCTAGCGCGGCTGACATTTTGAAACGTCCTGAAATTTGTCACGCGATAAAAGGCGTATTTATGAACCAATTTCGATATAATTCGGTGTGTACATACCAATGTCTCGACCGAGTTCGTTGGCCAGCTTCATCCGCCATTTTGTTTCAAAATGGCGACCATTTAAAATTTTTAAAAAAATTTAAAATTTGAAATGTGGTACCAAAAAATTGAAAATGGAAAAATATTTTTTTCTTATGTATTTGACCTTTATACAAAGATTTCGGAGCAGTTTTTGTTTCGTCTGTATCTTAAAAAATGGCTGAGTTGCAGCATTTTGAATTTCTAGCGCGGCTGACATTTTGAAACGTCCTGAAATTTGTCACGCGATAAAAGGCGTATTTATGAACCGATTTGGATATAACTTGGTCTGTACATAGTACATACCAATGTCTCGACCAAGTTCGTTGGCCAGCTTCATTCGCCATCTTGTTTCAAAAGGGTTGCAATTTAAAAAAAATTAATTTAAAATTTAAAATGAGGTATTAAAAAATTGGAAAATGAAAAAGATTTTTTTTTTGGGGTTTGGCCTTGATACAAAGATTCCGGAGCAGTTTTTGTTTCTGAAAATTTGTTCTTTTGTTTATATCTTAAAAAATAATTGAATTATAGCACTTTGAATTTCTAGCATGGTTAACATTTTGAAACGATCTTGTATTTGTCACGCGATAACACACGCATTCGCCTATTTCGATGTAAGAAGGCATGTGGATAGTATACATCAATACCTCGACCAAGTTCGCTGGCCAGATTCATCAGCCATCTTGTTTCAAAATAAAAGCCATTAAATTAAGAAAAAAATATATATTTAAAGTGAGGTGCAAAAAAATTAGAAATTGAAAAAGGTTTCTTTCTTAAGTATTTGACATTGAAAAGCATTCAGGAGCATTTTTTGTTTGTCTTTACATTAAAAAATGGCTCAGTTATAGCAGTTTAAATTTCTATTGTGGGTGACATTTTGAAAAATCTGATTTTTTGCATGCGACAGCACTCGTATATATCAACTGATTCCGATGTGAGTGAGCATGTGCACAGCAATTACTAAGGTCTCGACCAAGTTCAATGGTTAGCCTCATCCACCATGTTGTCTTAAAGTGGCAGGCACTTTAAGAAATCGCCGAATTTGGCAGCCAAATATAAGTTACTTTAAAGAAAAGCAGCTTGGATAAAGCTGACTAATTTTGCAAAATTCTCATTCTTTATATTGATAAAAATTAGTATTGAATCTCCTATAATCGAATTAAATAAATATAGAAAAACTATATATATATATTTTTTTTTCAAAGAACGACAGATTCACCTTAAAATATAAATGAAATATATGAATATCAAATTCACAATATATCTTTACTTAATAGGTGCTAAAAATACAAATGTTAAAAACATTTTAAAAACAATGCAGATGTTGAGAACATTGAGTCACATGATGTTTAAAATCCGAGCGCTTTCGACTGAACCATCAGTCGTCATCAGGGAAAAGAGCACTGTCGAATGAAATTCGACAGTGCTCTGAATGATGGTTCAGTCGAAAGCGCTCGGATTTTAAACATCATGTGACTCAATGTTCTCAACATCTGCATTGTTTTTAAAATGTTTTAACATTTGTATTTTTAGCACCTATTAAGTAAAGATATATTGTGAATTTGATATTCATGTTTTTCACTCCTATAATCGGTTTCCACTAAATTGAGCTTCGTGTGTTTGAATGATATAAGTTGGCTTTTTTTAAAATAAGGAATATGAAAGCTACCTTTTCCTCCCGGCACTGGCCGGAAGGACTTTTTAATCTGGTCCTACTCTAAAAGTTCAAAACTTTAATTATAATCAGTGCAAGATTTAAGGTATCAGCTTTACGAAAATTTCATACAAAATCCCCCCCCCCCCCTCCCCGAAAAAAAAATGAAAATCCTTATCATTTAAAAATTAGATTTTTTAAAAATTTATATTGCCACATTGGCTTATTGTTATCATTCCTATTAAACACTTTTCATTCGATATCTTTAAAGCAAAATAAAGCCGCAAAAAAAGAAGTTACCACATAATCACTATGATACACACTTGCGATGCTTATCAGTAAAGTCTAATTGGAAAATGACCTTCGAAGTGAAATATATTTTCTACACGCAGCAAAATCAAAATAAACAAATGATTTCCTTTTTCCTGACTATGTTACCTCTCTGATCATCTATGGGTTACATCCATGTTTCCAAGTCAAAAGCTTTGCACATTTAATCTACTCGGTAAAAGATTTAATAGCTTTAGAAATATATCTAAGAAATATTTGAGACAAATATTCTTTTTCAATTATATATAAATTTCATAAAAATCAATTGATTTTTTTTTCCAAAAGCGAAAGTCTATAAATATATTTTTTAGTTTCAGCTAAATATTGTTCAATTGAAAAAAAAAAAAAAAAAAAAAAAAAAATAAGGCAATCCCGAAAATCGGGATTAAAATTGAAGCGGGATCCCGGGATTGTAATCCCTAGCTAGGAAGTAAGAAAGCTTTAGGAGATCTTTCAAAGTTTTTTTTTTCTATTTCCTTGTGGTCGTTTAGTATGAGATAAGCATTAGTCATCGAAACTAAGAACTGCCATATTGAAAACAAAACAAGGGAATGAACTTAACTTTTAAATATGTCTGTTTTTTAGTGATGTTATTACTTTAAATTTGAGAAAAAAGATGAGAATAAATAATACATAATTTGTAATAAAAGACAACGTCATAAATTAAAAAATATATACTTCTAGAATTATTATTTTTTTTTTTTTTGCAAAAAGATTCAAAACTAATTAAATTTCATGTAAGATTTTGTTTAGTACAATAAATAAAATCATAAAAGACACTAATTTTAGTACCATAAAGAAATTATAACACTTACTTAAATCGCTGTTTGCAAGAGGTAAGAAAAATTCCTCGATTTGAAATTTTAAAAAATACCACAACCACAGTGAGGGAGAAAGACTTGCACCAGTTTAAAAGGTAATCCCATAATACATCCGGCTAGCCATATTTAAAGAATGAGATGTTTCATCCTCAAAACAGGACCTGCCAGACAAAAGTTTCTTTTTTTTTTGCCAGCTTCGACAGGACGAAGATGAATAACACAATATTATTGATATAAATTAATACGAGTTAACACTAAGCCCATTGCACACGCTTTGTAGAATTTCCGGGTGTAATCTTCAACCGTCGTCTACTTCTGTTCTGTGTCTATCCCGCCCTTATTTCGACGACAGCTTCTAAGAGACATTTGATGTCGAGCACACACGTCAGATGTATGTATTCAATAAATAAATAATCCAAGTTAATACGAACACAGTAAATCACAGTACTATATATTTTGCAAAAAACGAATTAAAATACACGCGTACATAAAAACAAACTTCGTTTGAATTACAACGTATACCACTTCGGAGGAAGACATCTAAAGCGCATGCGCAACTGGGAATGTGAGAGCCCCCTGGTGGTTATTGCGTCGGAAGATTCAAAACGTCTTAAATTAAGACACGTTTAAAGCAATGAAGTGTCTTAAAATAAGACGTTTGCGGATATTTTCGACATTATCCTCAGTTCATTTGCACCATGGTCATAGTAAGACACTTATGTATCTTAAATTAAGACATCTATAATGTCTGAATATTCAGATTAAGACACTTAAGTGTCTAAAATTCTTTTTCAGTCACATATGTGTCTAAATTTAAGACGCTTCTATTTGCAGTGTACTATTTCGCGTTACTTAAAGGTGATGTCTATCAAGACTATTCTCAATGTGCTGGAAATTGTTTCATAATCTGTGCTCCACGCGTGATTTTTTTAAATTTGTTTACGGATTTATACTAATCCGCGTTATTTAAAGGTGATGTCTATCGAGACTATTCTCAATGTGCTGGAAATTGTTTCATAATCTGTGCTCCACGCGTGATTTTATTGAATTTGTTTTCAGATTTATACTATTTCGCGTTATTTAAAGGTGATGTCTATCGAGACTATTCTCAATGTGCTGGAAATTGTTTCGTAATCTGTGCTCCACGCGTGATTTTTTTAAATTTATTTACAGATTTATACTATTTTGCGTTATTTAAAGGCGATGCCTATCGAGAATATTTTCAATGTGCTGGAAATTCTTCCACAATCCATGCTCCAAGCGTGATTTTTTTTTCGATTTTTTTACAGATTTATACTATTTCGCGTTATTTAAAGGTGATGTCTATGGAGGCTATTCTGAATTGTTTCATAATTTGTGCTCCACGCGTGATTTTTTTAAATTTGTTTACGGATTTATACTATTTCGCGTTATTTAAAGGCGATGTGTATCGAGACTATTTTCAATGTGCTGGAAATTGTTTCACAATCTATGCTCCAAGCGTGATTTTTTTTTTCAATTTCTTTATACTAATTATTACATTTTATACTACTTCGCGTCATTTAAAGGTGATGTCTATCAAGGCTACACTCAATGTGCTGGAAATTGTTTCATAACCTGTGCTCAACGCGTGATTTATTTAAAATTGTTTATGTCTTTATACTATTTCGCGTTATTTAAAGACGATGTCTATCGAGACTATTCTCAATGTGCTGGAAATTGTTTCATAATCTGTGCTCCACGCGTGATTTATTTGCATTTATTTACGGATTTATACTTTTTTGCGTTATTTAAAGGCGATGTCTATCGAGACTATTTGCAATGTACTGGAAATTATTTCACAATCTATGCTCCAATCGTGATTTTTTTAAAAAATTTGTTTATACTAAATATTACATTTTATAGTATTTCGCGTTATTTAAAGGTGATGTCTGTCAAGGCTATACTCAATGTGCTGGAAATTGTTTCATAATCTGTGCTCAACGCGTGATTTTTTGAATTTGTTTCCGGATTTATAATACTATTTCGTGTTATTTAAAGGCGATGTCTATCGAGAATATTCTCAATGTTCTGGAAATTGTTTCATAATCCGTGCTATACGCGTGATTTTTTTTTTATTTATTTACGGATTTATACTATTCCGCGTTATTTAAAGGTGATGTCTATCGAGAGTATTCTCAATGTGCTGGAAATTGTTTCATAATCTGTGCTCCAAGCGTGATTTTTTTAATTTGAATTTGTTTACGGATTTATACTATTTCGCGTATTTTAAAGGCTATGTCTTTCGAGACTATTCTAAATGTTCTGGAAATTGTTTCATAATCTGTGCTAGACGCGTGATTTTTTTTAATTTGTTTACGGATTTATACTATTCCGCGTTATTTAAAGGTGATGTCTATCGAGACTATTCTCAATGTGCTGGAAATTGTTTCATAATCTGTGCTCCACGCGCGATTTTTTTAAAATTTGTTTATGGATTTATACTATTTCGCGTTATTTAAAGGCGATGTCTATCGAGGCTATTCTCATTTTGCTTGAAATTGTTTCATAATCTGTGCTCCACGCGTGATTTTTTTGAATTTGTTTACGGATTTATACTATTCGGCGTTTTTTAATAGCGACGTCTATCGACACTATATTCAATGTGCTGGAAATTGTTTCACAATTTATGCTCCAAGCGTGATTTTTTTTTCAATTTGTGTACGGATTTATAAAATTTCGCGTTATTTAAAGGCGATATCTATCGAGGCTATTCTCAATGTGCTGGAAATTGTTTCATAATGTGTGATCCACGCGTGATTTTTTTGAATTTGTTTACGGATTTATAACATTTCACGTTATTTAAAGGCGATGTCTATCGAGACTATTTTCAATGAGCTGGAAATTGTTTCACAATCTATGCTCCAAGCGTGATTTTTTTGAATTTGTTTACGGATTTATACTAATCCGCGTTATTTAAAGGTGATGTCTATCGAGACTATTCTCAATGTGCTGGAAATTGTTTCATAATCTGAGCTCCACGCGTGATTTTATTGAATTTGTTTTCAGATTTATACTATTTCGCGTTATTTAAAGGTGATGTCTATCGAGACTATTCTCAATGTGCTGGAAATTGTTTCATAACCTGTGCTCCACGCGTGATTTTTTTAAATTTGTTTACGGATTTATATTAATCCGCGTTATTTAAAGGTGATGTCTATCGAGACTATTCTCAATGTGCTGGAAATTGTTTTATAATCTGTGCTCCACGCGTGATTTTATTAAATTTGTTTTCAGATTTATACTATTTCGCGTTATTTAAAGGCGATGTCTATCGAAAATATTTTCAATGTGCTGGAAATTCTTTCACAATCCCTGCTCCAAGCGTGATTTTTTTTCAATTTTTTTACAGATTTATACTATTTCGCGTTATTTAAAGGTGATGTCTATCGAGAGTATTCTCAATGTTCTGGAAATTGTTTCATAATCTGTGGTAGACGCGTGATTTTTTTAAATTTGTTTACGGATTTATACTATTCCGCGTTATTTAAAGGTGATATTTATCGAAACTATTCTCAATGTGCTGGAAATTGTTTCATAATCTGTGCTCCAAGCGTGATTTTTTTAAATTGAATTTGTTTACGGATATTTATTTATTAACCCAATATTTATTCCGCGTTATTTAAAGGTGATGTCTATCGAGACTATTCTCAATGTGCCGGAAATTGTTTCATAATCTGTGCTCCAAGCGTGATTTTTTTAATTTCAATTTGTTTACGGATTTATACTATTCCGCGTTATTTAAAGGTGATGTCTATCGGGATTATTCTCAATGTGCTGGAAATTGTTTCATAATCTGTGCTCCACGCGTGATTTTTTTAAATTTATTTACAGATTTATACTATTTTGCGTTATTGAAAGGCGAGGTCTACCGAGAATATTTTCAATGTGCTGGAAATTGTTTCACAATCCATGCTCCAAGCGTGATTTTATTTTAATTTGTTTACGGATTTATACTATTTCGCGTTTTTTAATGGCGACGTCTATCGAGACTATTCTCAATGTGCTGGAAATTTTTTTATAATCTGTGCTCCACGCGTGATTTTATTAAATATGTTTTCAGATTTATACTATTTCGCGTTATTTAAAGGCAATGTCTATCGAAAATATTTTCAATGTGCTGGAAATTCTTTCACAATCCATGCTCCAAGCGTGATTTTTTTTCAATTTTTTTACAGATTTATACTATTTCGCGTTATTTAAAGGTGATGTCTATCGAGAGTATTCTCAATGTTCTGGAAATTGTTTCATAATCTGTGGTAGACGCGTGATTTTTTTTAATTTGTTTACGGATTTATACTATTCCGCGTTATTTAAAGGTGATGTTTATCGAGACTATTCTCAATGTGCTGGAAATTGTTTCATAATCTGTGCTCCAAGCGTGATTTTTTAATTTGAATTTGTTTACGGATTTATACTATTTCGCGTTATTTAAATGCGATGTCTTTCGAGACTATTCTCAATGTGCTGGAAATTGTTTCATAATCTGTGCTCCACGCGCGATTTTTTAAAAATTTGTTTATGGATTTATACTATTCCGCGTTATTTAAAGTTGATGTCTATCGAGACTATTCTCAATGTGCCGGAAATTGTTTCATAATCTGTGCTCCAAGCGTGATATTTTTATTTCAATTTGTTTACGGATTTATACTATTCCGCGTTATTTAAAGGTGATGTCTATCGACACTATTCTCATTGTGCTGGAAATTGTTTCATAATCAGTGCTCCACGCGTGATTTTTTTAAATTTATTTACACATTTATACTATTTTGCGTTATTTAAAGGCGATGTCTATCGAGAATATTTTCAATGTGCTGGAAATTGTTTCACAATCCATGCTCCAAACGTGATTTTATTTTAATTTGTTTACGGATTTATACTATTTCGCGTTATTTAAAGGCGATGTCTATCGAGGCTATTCTCATTTTGCTTGAAATTGTTTCATAATCTGTGCTCCACGCGTGATTTGTTTGAATTTGTTTACGGATTTATACTATTTCGCGTTTTTTAATGGCGACGTCTATCGAGACTATTTTCAATGTGCTGGAAATTGTTTCACACTTTATGCTCCAAGCGTGATTTTTTTTTTCAATTTTTGCTCGAATTTATAAAATTTCGCGTTATTTAAAGGCGATGTCTATCGAGGCTGTACTCAATGTGCTGGAAATTGTTTCACAATCTATGCTCCAAGCGTGATTTTTTTTTATTTCAATTTGTTTACGGATTTATACTATTTCGCGTTATTTAAAGGCGACGTCTTTCGAGACTATTCTCAATATACTGGAAATTGTTTCATAATCTGTACTCCACGCGTGATATTTTTGAATTTGTTTACGGATTTATACTAATCCGCGTTATTTAAAGGTGATGTCTATCGAGACTATTCTCAATGTGCTGGAAATTGTTTCATAATCTGAGCTCCACGCGTGATTTTATTGAATTTGTTTACAGATTTATACTATTTCGCGTTATTTAAAGGTGATGTCTATCGAGACTATTCTCAATGTGCTGGAAAATTGTTTCATAATCTGTGCTCCACGCGTGATTTTTTTAAATTTGTTTACGGATTTATACTAATCCGCGTTATTTAAAGGTGATGTCTATCGAGACTATTCTCAATGTGCTGGAAATTGTTTCATAATCTGTGCTCCACGCGTGATTTTATTGAATTTGTTTTCAGATTTATACTAATTTGCGTTATTTAAAGGCGATGACTATCGAGAATATTTTCAATGCGCTGGAAATTCTTTCACAATCCATGCTCCAAGCGTGATTATTTTTCAATTTTTTTTACAGATTTATACTATTTCGCGTTATTTAAAGGTGATGTCTATCGAGGCTATTCTCAATGTGCTGGAAAATGTTTCATAATCTGTGCTCCACGCGTGATTTTTTAAAATTTATTTACAGATTTATACTATTTTGCGTTATTTAAAGGCGATGTCTATCGAGACTATTTTCAATGTGCTGGAAATTGTTTCACAATCTATGCTCCAAGCGTGATTTTTTTTCCAATTTCTTTATACTAATTATTACATTTTATGCTATTTCGCGTTATTTAAAGGCGATGTCTTTCCAGACTATTCTCAATGTGCTGGAAATTGTTTCATAATCTGTGCTCCACGCGCGATTTTTTTTAAAATTTGTTTATGGATTTATACTATTCCGCGTTATTTAAAGGTGGTGTCTATCGAGACTATTCTCAATGTGCTGGAAATTGTTTCATAATCTGTGCTCCAGGCATGATTTTTTTAAATTTATTTACAGATTTATACTATTTTACGTTATTTAAAGGCGATGTCTATCGAGAATATTTTCAATGTGCTGGAAATTGTTTCACAATCCATGCTCCAAGCGTGATTATTTTTATTTCAATTTGTTTACGGATTTATACTATTCTGCGTTATTTAAAGGTGATGTCTATCGAGACTATTCTCAATGTGCTGGAAATTGTTTCATAATGTGTGCTCCAGGCGTGATTTTTTTAAATTTATTTACAGATTTATACTATTTTACGTTATTTAAAGGCGATGTCTATCGAGAATATTTTCAATGTGCTGGAAATTGTTTCACAATCCATGCTCCGAGCGTGATTTTTTTTATTTCAATTTGTTTACGGATTTATACTATTCTGCGTTATTTAAAGGTGATGTCTATCGAGACTATACTCAATGTGCTGGAAATTGTTTCATAATCTGTGCTCCAGGCGTGATTTTTTAAAATTTATTTACAGATTTATACTATTTTACGTTATTTAAAGGCGATGTCTATCGAGAATATTTTCAATGTGCTGGAAATTGTTTCACAATCCATGCTCCAAGCGTGATTTTTTTATTTCAATTTTTTTACGGATTTATACTATTCTGCGTTATTTAAAGGTGATGTCTATCGAGACTATTCTCAATGTGCTGGAAATTGTTTCATAATGTGTGCTCCAGGCGTGATTTTTTAAAAATTTTTTACAGATTTATACTATTTCGCGTTATTTAAAGGTGATGTCTATCGAGGCTATTCTGAATGTGCTGGAAATTTTTTCATAATTTGTGCTCCACGCGTGATTTTTTGAATTTGTTTACGGATTTATACCATTTCGCGTTATTTAAAGGTGATGTCTATAGAGGCTATTCTCAATGTCCTAGAAATTGTTTCATAATCTGTGCTCCCCGCGTGATTTTTTATAAATTTGTTTACGGATTTATACTATTTCGCGTTATTTAAAGGCGATGTCTATCGAGACTATTTTCAATGTGCTGGAAATTGTTTCACAATTTATGCTCCAAGCGTGATTTTTTTTTCAATTTGTTTATAGTATTTATTACATTTTATACTATTTCGCGTTATTTAAAGGTGATGTCTATCAAGGCTATACTCAATGTGCTGGAAATTGTTTCATAATCTGTGCTCAACGCGTGATTTTTTTAAATTTTTTTATGACTTAATACTATTTCGCGTTATTTAAAGGCGATGTCTATCGAGGCTATTCTCATATTGCTTGAAATTGTTTCATAATCTGTGCTCCACGCGTGATTTAATTTGTTTAGGGATTTATACTACTTCGCGTTTTTTAATGGCGACGTCTAACGAGACTATTTTCAATGTGCCGAAAATTGTTTCACAATTTATGCTCCAAGCGTGATTTTTTTTTTTCAATTTTTGTACGGATTTATAAAATTTCGCGTTATTTAAAGGCGATGTCTATCGGGGCTATTCTCAATCTGCTCGAAATTGTTTCATAATCTGTGATCCACGCGTGAATTTTTTGAATTTGTTTACGGATTTATACCATTTCCCGTTATTTAAAGGCGATGTCTATCGAGACTATTTTCAATGAGCTGGAAATTGTTTCATAATCTATGCTCCAAGCGTGATTTTTTTTTTATTTCAATTTGTTTACGGATTTATACTACTTCGCGTTTTTTAAAGGCGACGTCTTTCGAGACTATTCTTAATGTACCGGAAATTGTTTCATAATCTGTGCTCCACGCGTGATATTTTTGAATTTGTTTACGGATTTATACTAATCCGCGTTATTTAAAGGTGATGTCTATCGAAACTATTCTCAATGTGCTGGAAATTGTTTCATAATCTGTGCTCCACGCGTGATTTTTTTAAATTTATTTACAGATTTATACTATTTTGCGTTATTTAAACGCGATGTCTATCAAGACTATTTTCAATGTGCTGGAAATTGCTTCACAATCTATGCTCCAAGCGTGATTTTTTTTCAATTTCTTTATACTAATTATTACATTTTATACTATTTCGCGTTATTTAAAGGTGATGTCTATCAAGGCTATACTCAGTGTGCTGTAACTTGTTTCATAATCTGTGCTCAACGCGTGATTCTTTTTAATTTGTTTATGTCTTTGTACTATTTCGCGTTATTTAAAGACGATGTCTATCGAGACTATTCTCAATGTACTGGAAATTGTTTCATAATCTGTGCTCCACGCGTGATATTTTTGAATTTGTTTACGGATTTATACTAATCCGCGTTATTTAAAGGTGATGTCTATTGAGACTATTCTCAATGTGCTGGAAATTGCTTCATAATCTGAGCTCCACGCGTGATTTTATTGAATTTGTTTTCAGATTTATACTATTTCGCGTTATTTAAAGGTGATGTCTATCGAGACTATTCTCAATGTGCTGGAAATTGTTTCATAATCTGTGCTCCACGCGTGATTTTTTTAAATTTGTTTACGGATTTATATTAATCCGCGTTATTTAAAGGTGATGTCTATCAAGACTATTCTCAATGTGCTTTAAATTGTTTTATAATCTGTGCTCCACGCGTGATTATATTAAATTTGTTTTCAGATTTATACTATTTCGCGTTATTTAAAGGCTATGTCTATCGAAAATATTTTCAATGTGCTGGAAATTCTTTCACAATCCCTGCTCCAAGCGTGATTTTTTTTCAATTTTTTTACAGATTTATACTATTTCGCGTTATTTAAAGGTGATGTCTATCGAGAGTATTCTCAATGTTCTGGAAATTGTTTCATAATCTGTGGTAGACGCGTGATTTTTTTTAATTTGTTTACGGATTTATACTATTCCGCGTTGTTTAAAGGTGATATTTATCGAAACTATTCTCAATGTGCTGGAAATTGTTTCATAATCTGTGCTCCAAGCGTGATTTTTTTAAATTGAATTTGTTTACGGATTTATACTATTCAGCGTTATTGAAAGGTGATGTCTATCGAGACTATTCTCAATGTGCCGGAAATTGTTTCATAATCTGTGCTCCAAGCGTGATTTTTTTTATTTCAATTTGTTTACGGATTTATACTATTCCGCGTTATTTAAAGGTGATGTCTATCGAGACTATTCTCAATGTGCTGGAAATTGTTTCATAATCTGTGCTCCACGCGTGATTTTTTTAAATTTATTTACAGATTTATACTATTTTGCGTTATTGAAAGGCGAGGTCTACCGAGAATATTTTCAATGTGCTGGAAATTGTTTCACAATCCATGCTCCAAGCGTGATTTTATTTTAATTTGTTTACGGATTTATACTATTTCGCGTTATTTAAAGGCGATGTCTATCGAGACTATTTTCAATGTGCTGGAAATCGTTTCACAATCTATGCTCCAAGTGTGATATTTTTTTCAATTTGTTTATGAATTTATACTATTTCGCGTTATTTAAAGGCGATGTCTATCGAGGCTATTCTCATTTTGCTTGAAATTGTTTCATAATCTGTGCTCCACGCGTGATTTTTTTGAATTTGTTTACGGATTTATACTATTTCGCGTTTTTTAATGGCGACGTCTATCGAGACTATTTTCAATGTGCTGGAAATTGTTTCACAATTTATGCTCCAAGCGTGATTTTTTTTTTCAATTTGTGCACGGATTTATAAAATTTCGCGTTATTTAAAGGCGATGTCTATCGAGACTATTCTCAATGTGCTGGAAATTGTTTTATAATCTGTGCTCCACGCGTGATTTTATTAAATATGATTTCAGATTTATACTATTTCGCGTTATTTAAAGGCGATGTCTATCGAAAATATTTTCAATGTGCTGGAAATTCTTTCACAATCCATGCTCCAAGCGTGATTTTTTTTCAATTTTTTTACAGATTTATACTATTTCGCGTTATTTAAAGGTGATGTCTATCGAGAGTATTCTCAATGTTCTGGAAATTGTTTCATAATCTGTGGTAGACGCGTGATTTTTTTTAATTTGTTTACGGATTTATACTATTCCGCGTTATTTAAAGGTGATGTTTATCGAGACTATTCTCAGTGTGCTGGAAATTGTTTCATAATCTGTGCTCCAAGCGTGATTTTTTAATTTGAATTTGTTTACGGATTTATACTATTTCGCGTTATTTAAATGCGATGTCTTTCGAGACTATTCTCAATGTGCCGGAAATTGTTTCATAATCTGTGCTCCAAGCGTGATTTTTTTTATTTCAATTTGTTTACGGATTTATACTATTCCGCGTTATTTAAAGGTGATGTCTATCGACACTATTCTCAATGTGCTGGAAATTGTTTCATAATCTGTGCTCCACGCGTGATTTTTTTAAATTTATTTACACATTTATACTATTTTGCGTTATTTAAAGGCGATGTCTATCGAGAATATTTTCAATGTGCTGGAAATTGTTTCACAATCCATGCTCCAAACGTGATTTTATTTTAATTTGTTTACGGATTTATACTATTTCGCGTTATTTAAAGGCGATGTCTATCGAGACTATTTTCAATGTGCTGGAAATCGTTTCACAATCTATGCTCCAAGCGTGATATTTTTTTCAATTTGTTTATGACTTTATACTATTTCGCGTTATTTAAAGGCGATGTCTATCGAGGCTATTCTCATTTTGCTTGAAATTGTTTCATAATCTGTGCTCCACGCGTGATTTTTTTGAATTTGTTTACGGATTTATACTATTTCGCGTTTTTTAATGGCGACGTCTATCGAGACTATTTTCAATGTGCTGGAAATTGTTTCACACTTTATGCTCCAAGCGTGATTTTTTTTTTTCAATTTGTGCTCGAATTTATAAAATTTCGCGTTATTTAAAGGCGATGTCTATCGAGGCTGTACTCAATGTGCTGGAAATTGTTTCATAATCTGTGATCCACGCGTGATTTTTTTTGAATTTGTTTACGGATTTATACCATTTCTCGTTAATTAAAGGCGATGTCTATCGAGACTATTTTCAATGAGCTGGAAATTGTTTCACAATCTATGCTCCAAGCGTGATTTTTTTTAATTTCAATTTGTTTACGGATTTATACTATTTCGCGTTATTTAAAGGCGACGTCTTTCGAGACTATTCTCAATATACTGGAAATTGTTTCATAATCTGTGCTCCACGCGTGATATTTTTGAATTTGTTTACGGATTTATACTAATCCGCGTTATTTAAAGGTGATGTCTATCGAGACTATTCTCAATGTGCTGGAAATTGTTTCATAATCTGAGCTCCACGCGTGATTTTATTGAATTTGTTTTCAGATTTATACTATTTCGCGTTATTTAAAGGTGATGTCTATCGAGACTATTCTCAATGTGCTGGAAAATTGTTTCATAATCTGTGCTCCACGCGTGATTTTTTTAAATTTGTTTACGGATTTATACTAATCCGCGTTATTTAAAGGTGATGTCTATCGAGACTATTCTCAATGTGCTGGAAATTGTTTCATAATCTGTGCTCCACGCGTGATTTTATTGAATTTGTTTTCAGATTTATACTATTTTGCGTTATTTAAAGGCGATGTCTATCGAGAATATTTTCAATGCGCTGGAAATTCTTTCACAATCCATGCTCCAAGCGTGATTATTTTTCAATTTTTTTACACATTTATACTATTTCGCGTTATTTAAAGGTGATGTCTATCGAGAGTATTCTCAATGTTCTGGAAATTGTTTCATAATCTGTGGTAGACGCGTGATTTTTTTTAATTTGTTTACGGATTTATACTATTCCGCGTTATTTAAAGGTGATATTTATCGAGACTATTCTCAATGTGCTGGAAATTGTTTCATAATCTGTGCTCCACGCGTGATTTTATTGAATTTGTTTTCAGATTTATACTATTTCGCGTTATTTAAAGGCTATGTCTATCGAAAATATTTTCAATGTGCTGGAAATTCTTTCACAATCCCTGCTCCAAGCGTGATTTTTTTTCAATTTTTTTACAGATTTATACTATTTCGCGTTGTTTAAAGGTGATGTCTATCGAGAGTATTCTCAATGTTCTGGAAATTGTTTCATAATCTGTGCTCCACGCGTGATTTTTTTAAATTTATTTACAGATTTATACTATTTTGCGTTATTGAAAGGCGAGGCCTACCGAGAATATTTTCAATGTGCTGGAAATTGTTTCACAATCCATGCTCCAAGCGTGATTTTATTTTAATTTGTTTACGGATTTATACTATTTCGCGTTATTTAAAGGCGATGTCTATCGAGACTATTTTCAATGTGCTGGAAATCGTTTCACAATCTATGCTCCAAGTGTGATATTTTTTTCAATTTGTTTATGAATTTATACTATTTCGCGTTATTTAAAGGCGATGTCTATCGAGGCTATTCTCATTTTGCTTGAAATTGTTTCATAATCTGTGCTCCACGCGTGATTTTTTTGAATTTGTTTACGGATTTATACTATTTCGCGTTTTTTAATGGCGACGTCTATCGAGACTATTTTCAATGTGCTGGAAATTGTTTCACAATTTATGCTCCAAGCGTGTTTTTTTTTTTCAATTTGTGCACGGATTTATAAAATTTCGCGTTATTTAAAGGCGATGTCTATCGAGACTATTCTCAATGTGCTGGAAATTGTTTTATAATCTGTGCTCCACGCGTGATTTTATTAAATATGATTTCAGATTTATACTATTTCGCGTTATTTAAAGGCGATGTCTATCGAAAATATTTTCAATGTGCTGGAAATTCTTTCACAATCCATGCTCCAAGCGTGATTTTTTTTCAATTTTTTTACAGATTTATACTATTTCGCGTTATTTAAAGGTGATGTCTATCGAGAGTATTCTCAATGTTCTGGAAATTGTTTCATAATCTGTGGTAGACGCGTGATTTTTTTTAATTTGTTTACGGATTTATACTATTCCGCGTTATTTAAAGGTGATGTTTATCGAGACTATTCTCAGTGTGCTGGAAATTGTTTCATAATCTGTGCTCCAAGCGTGATTTTTTAATTTGAATTTGTTTACGGATTTATACTATTTCGCGTTATTTAAATGCGATGTCTTTCGAGACTATTCTCAATGTGCCGGAAATTGTTTCATAATCTGTGCTCCAAGCGTGATTTTTTTTATTTCAATTTGTTTACGGATTTATACTATTCCGCGTTATTTAAAGGTGATGTCTATCGACACTATTCTCAATGTGCTGGAAATTGTTTCATAATCAGTGCTCCACGCGTGATTTTTTTAAATTTATTTACACATTTATACTATTTTGCGTTATTTAAAGGCGATGTCTATCGAGAATATTTTCAATGTGCTGGAAATTGTTTCAGAATCCATGCTCCAAACGTGATTTTAGTTTAATTTGTTTACGGATTTATACTATTTCGCGTTATTTAAAGGCGATGTCTATCGAGACTATTTTCAATGTGCTGGAAATCGTTTCACAATCTATGCTCCAAGCGTGATATTTTTTTCAATTTGTTTATGACTTTATACTATTTCGCGTTATTTAAAGGCGATGTCTATCGAGGCTATTCTCATTTTGCTTGAAATTGTTTCATAATCTGTGCTCCACGCGTGATTTTTTTGAATTTGTTTACGGATTTATACTATTTCGCGTTTTTTAATGGCGACGTCTATCGAGACTATTTTCAATGTGCTGGAAATTGTTTCACACTTTATGCTCCAAGCGTGATTTTTTTTTTTCAATTTGTGCTCGAATTTATAAAATTTCGCGTTATTTAAAGGCGATGTCTATCGAGGCTGTACTCAATGTGCTGGAAATTGTTTCATAATCTGTGATCCACGCGTGATTTTTTTTGAATTTGTTTACGGATTTATACCATTTCTCGTTAATTAAAGGCGATGTCTATCGAGACTATTTTCAATGAGCTGGAAATTGTTTCACAATCTATGCTCCAAGCGTGATTTTTTTTTAATTTCAATTTGTTTACGGATTTATACTATTTCGCGTTATTTAAAGGCGACGTCTTTCGAGACTATTCTCAATATACTGGAAATTGTTTCATAATCTGTGCTCCACGCGTGATATTTTTGAATTTGTTTACGGATTTATACTAATCCGCGTTATTTAAAGGTGATGTCTATCGAGACTATTCTCACTGTGCTGGAAATTGTTTCATAATCTGTGCTCCACGCGTGATTTTATTGAATTTGTTTTCAGATTTATACTATTTTGCGTTATTTAAAGGCGATGTCTATCGAGAATATTTTCAATGCGCTGGAAATTCTTTCACAATCCATGCTCCAAGCGTGATTATTTTTCAATTTTTTTTACAGATTTATACTATTTCGCGTTATTTAAAGGTGATGTCTATCGAGGCTATTCTCAATGTGCTGGAAAATGTTTCATAATCTGTGCTCCACGCGTGATTTTTTAAAATTTATTTACAGATTTATACTATTTTGCGTTATTTAAAGGCGATGTCTATCGAGACTATTTTCAATGTGCTGGAAATTGTTTCACAATCTATGCTCCAAGCGTGATTTTTTTTCCAATTTCTTTATACTAATTATTACATTTTATGCTATTTCGCGTTATTTAAAGGCGATGTCTATCGAGACTATTCTCAATGTGCTGGAAATTGTTTCATAATCTGAGCTCCACGCGTGATTTTATTGAATTTGTTTTCAGATTTATACTATTTCGCGTTATTTAAAGGTGATGTCTATCGAGACTATTCTCAATGTGCTGGAAAATTGTTTCATAATCTGTGCTCCACGCGTGATTTTTTAAAAATTTGTTTATGGATTTATACTATTCCGCGTTATTTAAAGGTGGTGTCTATCGAGACTATTCTCAATGTGCTGGAAATTGTTTCATAATCTGTGCTCCAGGCGTGATTTTTTTAAATTTATTTACAGATTTATACTATTTTACATTATTTAAAGGCGATGTCTATCGAGAATATTTTCAATGTGCTGGAAATTGTTTCACAATCCATGCTCCAAGCGTGATTATTTTTATTTCAATTTGTTTACGGATTTATACTATTCTGCGTTATTTAAAGGTGATGTCTATCGAGACTATTCTCAATGTGCTGGAAATTGTTTCATAATGTGTGCTCCAGGCGTGATTTTTTTAAATTTATTTACAGATTTATACTATTTTACGTTATTTAAAGGCGATGTCTATCGAGAATATTTTCAATGTGCTGGAAATTGTTTCACAATCCATGCTCCAAGCGTGATTTTTTTTATTTCAATTTGTTTACGGATTTATACTATTCTGCGTTATTTAAAGGTGATGTCTATCGAGACTATTCTCAATGTGCTGGAAATTGTTTCATAATCTGTGCTCCAGGCGTGATTTTTTTAAATTTATTTACAGATTTATACTATTTTACGTTATTTAAAGGCGATGTCTATCGAGACTATTCTCAATGTGCTGGAAAATTGTTTCATAATCTGTGCTCCACGCGTGATTTTTTTAAATTTGTTTACGGATTTATACTAATCCGCGTTATTTAAAGGTGATGTCTATCGAGACTATTCTCAATGTGCTGGAAATTGTTTCATAATCTGTGCTCCACGCGTGATTTTATTGAATTTGTTTTCAGATTTATACTATTTTGCGTTATTTAAAGGCGATGTCTATCGAGAATATTTTCAATGCGCTGGAAATTCTTTCACAATCCATGCTCCAAGCGTGATTATTTTTCAATTTTTTTACACATTTATACTATTCTGCGTTATTTAAAGGTGATGTCTATCGAGACTATTCTCAATGTGCTGGAAATTGTTTCATAATGTGTGCTCCAGGCGTGATTTTTTTAAATTTATTTACAGATTTATACTATTTTACGTTATTTAAAGGCGATGTCTATCGAGAATATTTTCAATGTGCTGGAAATTGTTTCACAATCCATGCTCCAAGCGTGATATTTTTTATTTCAATTTGTTTACGGATTTATACTATTCTGCGTTATTTAAAGGTGATGTCTATCGAGACTATTCTCAATGTGCTGGAAATTGTTTCATAATCTGTGCTCCAGGCGTGATTTTTTTAAATTTATTTACAGATTTATACTATTCTGCGTTATTTAAAGGTGATGTCTATCGAGACTATTCTCAATGTGCTGGAAAATTGTTTCATAATCTGTGCTCCACGCGTGATTTTTTTAAATTTGTTTACGGATTTATACTAATCCGCGTTATTTAAAGGTGATGTCTATCGAGACTATTCTCAATGTGCTGGAAATTGTTTCATAATCTGTGCTCCACGCGTGATTTTATTGAATTTGTTTTCAGATTTATACTATTTTGCGTTATTTAAAGGCGATGTCTATCGAGAATATTTTCAATGCGCTGGAAATTCTTTCACAATCCATGCTCCAAGCGTGATTATTTTTCAATTTTTTTACACATTTATACTATTTCGCGTTATTTAAAGGTGATGTCTATCGAGAGTATTCTCAATTTTCTGGAAATTGTTTCATAATCTGTGGTAGACGCGTGATTTTTTTTAATTTGTTTACGGATTTATACTATTCCGCGTTATTTAAAGGTGATATTTATCGAGACTATTCTCAATGTGCTGGAAATTGTTTCATAATCTGTGCTCCACGCGTGATTTTATTGAATTTGTTTTCAGATTTATACTATTTCGCGTTATTTAAAGGCTATGTCTATCGAAAATATTTTCAATGTGCTGGAAATTCTTTCACAATCCCTGCTCCAAGCGTGATTTTTTTTCAATTTTTTTACAGATTTATACTATTTCGCGTTATTTAAAGGTGATGTCTATCGAGAGTATTCTCAATGTTCTGGAAATTGTTTCATAATCTGTGGTAGACGCGTGATTTTTTTTAATTTGTTTACGGATTTATACTATTCCGCGTTATTTAAAGGTGATATTTATCGAAACTATTCTCAATGTGCTGGAAATTGTTTCATAATCTGTGCTCCAAGCGTGATTTTTTTAAATTGAATTTGTTTACGGATTTATACTATTCAGCGTTATTGAAAGGTGATGTCTATCGAGACTATTCTCAATGTGCCGGAAATTGTTTCATAATCTGTGCTCCAAGCGTGATTTTTTTTATTTCAATTTGTTTACGGATTTATACTATTCCGCGTTATTTAAAGGTGATGTCTATCGAGACTATTCTCAATGTGCTGGAATTTGTTTCATAATCTGTGCTCCACGCGTGATTTTTTTAAATTTATTTACAGATTTATACTATTTTGCGTTATTGAAAGGCGAGGCCTACCGAGAATATTTTCAATGTGCTGGAAATTGTTTCACAATCCATGCTCCAAGCGTGATTTTATTTTAATTTGTTTACGGATTTATACTATTTCGCGTTATTTAAAGGCGATGTCTATCGAGACTATTTTCAATGTGCTGGAAATCGTTTCACAATCTATGCTCCAAGTGTGATATTTTTTTCAATTTGTTTATGAATTTATACTATTTCGCGTTATTTAAAGGCGATGTCTATCGAGGCTATTCTCATTTTGCTTGAAATTGTTTCATAATCTGTGCTCCACGCGTGATTTTTTTGAATTTGTTTACGGATTTATACTATTTCGCGTTTTTTAATGGCGACGTCTATCGAGACTATTTTCAATGTGCTGGAAATTGTTTCACAATTTATGCTCCAAGCGTGATTTTTTTTTTTCAATTTGTGCACGGATTTATAAAATTTCGCGTTATTTAAAGGCGATGTCTATCGAGACTATTCTCAATGTGCTGGAAATTGTTTTATAATCTGTGCTCCACGCGTGATTTTATTAAATATGATTTCAGATTTATACTATTTCGCGTTATTTAAATGCGATGTCTTTCGAGACTATTCTCAATGTGCCGGAAATTGTTTCATAATCTGTGCTCCAAGCGTGATTTTTTTTATTTCAATTTGTTTACGGATTTATACTATTCCGCGTTATTTAAAGGTGATGTCTATCGACACTATTCTCAATGTGCTGGAAATTGTTTCATAATCAGTGCTCCACGCGTGATTTTTTTAAATTTATTTACACATTTATACTATTTTGCGTTATTTAAAGGCGATGTCTATCGAGAATATTTTCAATGTGCTGGAAATTGTTTCAGAATCCATGCTCCAAACGTGATTTTAGTTTAATTTGTTTACGGATTTATACTATTTCGCGTTATTTAAAGGCGATGTCTATCGAGACTATTTTCAATGTGCTGGAAATCGTTTCACAATCTATGCTCCAAGCGTGATATTTTTTTCAATTTGTTTATGACTTTATACTATTTCGCGTTATTTAAAGGCGATGTCTATCGAGGCTATTCTCATTTTGCTTGAAATTGTTTCATAATCTGTGCTCCACGCGTGATTTTTTTGAATTTGTTTACGGATTTATACTATTTCGCGTTTTTTAATGGCGACGTCTATCGAGACTATTTTCAATGTGCTGGAAATTGTTTCACACTTTATGCTCCAAGCGTGATTTTTTTTTTTCAATTTGTGCTCGAATTTATAAAATTTCGCGTTATTTAAAGGCGATGTCTATCGAGGCTGTACTCAATGTGCTGGAAATTGTTTCATAATCTGTGATCCACGCGTGATTTTTTTTGAATTTGTTTACGGATTTATACCATTTCTCGTTAATTAAAGGCGATGTCTATCGAGACTATTTTCAATGAGCTGGAAATTGTTTCACAATCTATGCTCCAAGCGTGATTTTTTTTTAATTTCAATTTGTTTACGGATTTATACTATTTCGCGTTATTTAAAGGCGACGTCTTTCGAGACTATTCTCAATATACTGGAAATTGTTTCATAATCTGTGCTCCACGCGTGATATTTTTGAATTTGTTTACGGATTTATACTAATCCGCGTTATTTAAAGGTGATGTCTATCGAGACTATTCTCACTGTGCTGGAAATTGTTTCATAATCTGTGCTCCACGCGTGATTTTATTGAATTTGTTTTCAGATTTATACTATTTTGCGTTATTTAAAGGCGATGTCTATCGAGAATATTTTCAATGCGCTGGAAATTCTTTCACAATCCATGCTCCAAGCGTGATTATTTTTCAATTTTTTTTACAGATTTATACTATTTCGCGTTATTTAAAGGTGATGTCTATCGAGGCTATTCTCAATGTGCTGGAAAATGTTTCATAATCTGTGCTCCACGCGTGATTTTTTAAAATTTATTTACAGATTTATACTATTTTGCGTTATTTAAAGGCGATGTCTATCGAGACTATTTTCAATGTGCTGGAAATTGTTTCACAATCTATGCTCCAAGCGTGATTTTTTTTCCAATTTCTTTATACTAATTATTACATTTTATGCTATTTCGCGTTATTTAAAGGCGATGTCTATCGAGACTATTCTCAATGTGCTGGAAATTGTTTCATAATCTGAGCTCCACGCGTGATTTTATTGAATTTGTTTTCAGATTTATACTATTTCGCGTTATTTAAAGGTGATGTCTATCGAGACTATTCTCAATGTGCTGGAAAATTGTTTCATAATCTGTGCTCCACGCGTGATTTTTTAAAAATTTGTTTATGGATTTATACTATTCCGCGTTATTTAAAGGTGGTGTCTATCGAGACTATTCTCAATGTGCTGGAAATTGTTTCATAATCTGTGCTCCAGGCGTGATTTTTTTAAATTTATTTACAGATTTATACTATTTTACATTATTTAAAGGCGATGTCTATCGAGAATATTTTCAATGTGCTGGAAATTGTTTCACAATCCATGCTCCAAGCGTGATTATTTTTATTTCAATTTGTTTACGGATTTATACTATTCTGCGTTATTTAAAGGTGATGTCTATCGAGACTATTCTCAATGTGCTGGAAATTGTTTCATAATGTGTGCTCCAGGCGTGATTTTTTTAAATTTATTTACAGATTTATACTATTTTACGTTATTTAAAGGCGATGTCTATCGAGAATATTTTCAATGTGCTGGAAATTGTTTCACAATCCATGCTCCAAGCGTGATTTTTTTTATTTCAATTTGTTTACGGATTTATACTATTCTGCGTTATTTAAAGGTGATGTCTATCGAGACTATTCTCAATGTGCTGGAAATTGTTTCATAATCTGTGCTCCAGGCGTGATTTTTTTAAATTTATTTACAGATTTATACTATTTTACGTTATTTAAAGGCGATGTCTATCGAGACTATTCTCAATGTGCTGGAAAATTGTTTCATAATCTGTGCTCCACGCGTGATTTTTTTAAATTTGTTTACGGATTTATACTAATCCGCGTTATTTAAAGGTGATGTCTATCGAGACTATTCTCAATGTGCTGGAAATTGTTTCATAATCTGTGCTCCACGCGTGATTTTATTGAATTTGTTTTCAGATTTATACTATTTTGCGTTATTTAAAGGCGATGTCTATCGAGAATATTTTCAATGCGCTGGAAATTCTTTCACAATCCATGCTCCAAGCGTGATTATTTTTCAATTTTTTTACACATTTATACTATTCTGCGTTATTTAAAGGTGATGTCTATCGAGACTATTCTCAATGTGCTGGAAATTGTTTCATAATGTGTGCTCCAGGCGTGATTTTTTTAAATTTATTTACAGATTTATACTATTTTACGTTATTTAAAGGCGATGTCTATCGAGAATATTTTCAATGTGCTGGAAATTGTTTCACAATCCATGCTCCAAGCGTGATATTTTTTATTTCAATTTGTTTACGGATTTATACTATTCTGCGTTATTTAAAGGTGATGTCTATCGAGACTATTCTCAATGTGCTGGAAATTGTTTCATAATCTGTGCTCCAGGCGTGATTTTTTTAAATTTATTTACAGATTTATACTATTCTGCGTTATTTAAAGGTGATGTCTATCGAGACTATTCTCAATGTGCTGGAAAATTGTTTCATAATCTGTGCTCCACGCGTGATTTTTTTAAATTTGTTTACGGATTTATACTAATCCGCGTTATTTAAAGGTGATGTCTATCGAGACTATTCTCAATGTGCTGGAAATTGTTTCATAATCTGTGCTCCACGCGTGATTTTATTGAATTTGTTTTCAGATTTATACTATTTTGCGTTATTTAAAGGCGATGTCTATCGAGAATATTTTCAATGCGCTGGAAATTCTTTCACAATCCATGCTCCAAGCGTGATTATTTTTCAATTTTTTTACACATTTATACTATTTCGCGTTATTTAAAGGTGATGTCTATCGAGAGTATTCTCAATTTTCTGGAAATTGTTTCATAATCTGTGGTAGACGCGTGATTTTTTTTAATTTGTTTACGGATTTATACTATTCCGCGTTATTTAAAGGTGATATTTATCGAGACTATTCTCAATGTGCTGGAAATTGTTTCATAATCTGTGCTCCACGCGTGATTTTATTGAATTTGTTTTCAGATTTATACTATTTCGCGTTATTTAAAGGCTATGTCTATCGAAAATATTTTCAATGTGCTGGAAATTCTTTCACAATCCCTGCTCCAAGCGTGATTTTTTTTCAATTTTTTTACAGATTTATACTATTTCGCGTTATTTAAAGGTGATGTCTATCGAGAGTATTCTCAATGTTCTGGAAATTGTTTCATAATCTGTGGTAGACGCGTGATTTTTTTTAATTTGTTTACGGATTTATACTATTCCGCGTTATTTAAAGGTGATATTTATCGAAACTATTCTCAATGTGCTGGAAATTGTTTCATAATCTGTGCTCCAAGCGTGATTTTTTTAAATTGAATTTGTTTACGGATTTATACTATTCAGCGTTATTGAAAGGTGATGTCTATCGAGACTATTCTCAATGTGCCGGAAATTGTTTCATAATCTGTGCTCCAAGCGTGATTTTTTTTATTTCAATTTGTTTACGGATTTATACTATTCCGCGTTATTTAAAGGTGATGTCTATCGAGACTATTCTCAATGTGCTGGAATTTGTTTCATAATCTGTGCTCCACGCGTGATTTTTTTAAATTTATTTACAGATTTATACTATTTTGCGTTATTGAAAGGCGAGGCCTACCGAGAATATTTTCAATGTGCTGGAAATTGTTTCACAATCCATGCTCCAAGCGTGATTTTATTTTAATTTGTTTACGGATTTATACTATTTCGCGTTATTTAAAGGCGATGTCTATCGAGACTATTTTCAATGTGCTGGAAATCGTTTCACAATCTATGCTCCAAGTGTGATATTTTTTTCAATTTGTTTATGAATTTATACTATTTCGCGTTATTTAAAGGCGATGTCTATCGAGGCTATTCTCATTTTGCTTGAAATTGTTTCATAATCTGTGCTCCACGCGTGATTTTTTTGAATTTGTTTACGGATTTATACTATTTCGCGTTTTTTAATGGCGACGTCTATCGAGACTATTTTCAATGTGCTGGAAATTGTTTCACAATTTATGCTCCAAGCGTGATTTTTTTTTTTCAATTTGTGCACGGATTTATAAAATTTCGCGTTATTTAAAGGCGATGTCTATCGAGACTATTCTCAATGTGCTGGAAATTGTTTTATAATCTGTGCTCCACGCGTGATTTTATTAAATATGATTTCAGATTTATACTATTTCGCGTTATTTAAAGGCGATGTCTATCGAAAATATTTTCAATGTGCTGGAAATTCTTTCACAATCCATGCTCCAAGCGTGATTTTTTTTCAATTTTTTTACAGATTTATACTATTTCGCGTTATTTAAAGGTGATGTCTATCGAGAGTATTCTCAATGTTCTGGAAATTGTTTCATAATCTGTGGTAGACGCGTGATTTTTTTTAATTTGTTTACGGATTTATACTATTCCGCGTTATTTAAAGGTGATGTTTATCGAGACTATTCTCAGTGTGCTGGAAATTGTTTCATAATCTGTGCTCCAAGCGTGATTTTTTAATTTGAATTTGTTTACGGATTTATACTATTTCGCGTTATTTAAATGCGATGTCTTTCGAGACTATTCTCAATGTGCCGGAAATTGTTTCATAATCTGTGCTCCAAGCGTGATTTTTTTTATTTCAATTTGTTTACGGATTTATACTATTCCGCGTTATTTAAAGGTGATGTCTATCGACACTATTCTCAATGTGCTGGAAATTGTTTCATAATCAGTGCTCCACGCGTGATTTTTTAAAATTTATTTACACATTTATACTATTTTGCGTTATTTAAAGGCGATGTCTATCGAGAATATTTTCAATGTGCTGGAAATTGTTTCACAATCCATGCTCCAAACGTGATTTTAGTTTAATTTGTTTACGGATTTATACTATTTCGCGTTATTTAAAGGCGATGTCTATCGAGACTATTTTCAATGTGCTGGAAATCGTTTCACAATCTATGCTCCAAGCGTGATATTTTTTTCAATTTGTTTATGACTTTATACTATTTCGCGTTATTTAAAGGCGATGTCTATCGAGGCTATTCTCATTTTGCTTGAAATTGTTTCATAATCTGTGCTCCACGCGTGATTTTTTTGAATTTGTTTACGGATTTATACTATTTCGCGTTTTTTAATGGCGACGTCTATCGAGACTATTTTCAATGTGCTGGAAATTGTTTCACACTTTATGCTCCAAGCGTGATTTTTTTTTTTCAATTTGTGCTCGAATTTATAAAATTTCGCGTTATTTAAAGGCGATGTCTATCGAGGCTGTACTCAATGTGCTGGAAATTGTTTCATAATCTGTGATCCACGCGTGATTTTTTTTGAATTTGTTTACGGATTTATACCATTTCTCGTTAATTAAAGGCGATGTCTATCGAGACTATTTTCAATGAGCTGGAAATTGTTTCACAATCTATGCTCCAAGCGTGATTTTTTTTTAATTTCAATTTGTTTACGGATTTATACTATTTCGCGTTATTTAAAGGCGACGTCTTTCGAGACTATTCTCAATATACTGGAAATTGTTTCATAATCTGTGCTCCACGCGTGATATTTTTGAATTTGTTTACGGATTTATACTAATCCGCGTTATTTAAAGGTGATGTCTATCGAGACTATTCTCAATGTGCTGGAAATTGTTTCATAATCTGAGCTCCACGCGTGATTTTATTGAATTTGTTTTCAGATTTATACTATTTCGCGTTATTTAAAGGTGATGTCTATCGAGACTATTCTCAATGTGCTGGAAAATTGTTTCATAATCTGTGCTCCACGCGTGATTTTTTTAAATTTGTTTACGGATTTATACTAATCCGCGTTATTTAAAGGTGATGTCTATCGAGACTATTCTCACTGTGCTGGAAATTGTTTCATAATCTGTGCTCCACGCGTGATTTTATTGAATTTGTTTTCAGATTTATACTATTTTGCGTTATTTAAAGGCGATGTCTATCGAGAATATTTTCAATGCGCTGGAAATTCTTTCACAATCCATGCTCCAAGCGTGATTATTTTTCAATTTTTTTTACAGATTTATACTATTTCGCGTTATTTAAAGGTGATGTCTATCGAGGCTATTCTCAATGTGCTGGAAAATGTTTCATAATCTGTGCTCCACGCGTGATTTTTTAAAATTTATTTACAGATTTATACTATTTTGCGTTATTTAAAGGCGATGTCTATCGAGACTATTTTCAATGTGCTGGAAATTGTTTCACAATCTATGCTCCAAGCGTGATTTTTTTTCCAATTTCTTTATACTAATTATTACATTTTATGCTATTTCGCGTTATTTAAAGGCGATGTCTATCGAGACTATTCTCAATGTGCTGGAAATTGTTTCATAATCTGAGCTCCACGCGTGATTTTATTGAATTTGTTTTCAGATTTATACTATTTCGCGTTATTTAAAGGTGATGTCTATCGAGACTATTCTCAATGTGCTGGAAAATTGTTTCATAATCTGTGCTCCACGCGTGATTTTTTTAAAATTTGTTTATGGATTTATACTATTCCGCGTTATTTAAAGGTGGTGTCTATCGAGACTATTCTCAATGTGCTGGAAATTGTTTCATAATCTGTGCTCCAGGCGTGATTTTTTTAAATTTATTTACAGATTTATACTATTTTACATTATTTAAAGGCGATGTCTATCGAGAATATTTTCAATGTGCTGGAAATTGTTTCACAATCCATGCTCCAAGCGTGATTATTTTTATTTCAATTTGTTTACGGATTTATACTATTCTGCGTTATTTAAAGGTGATGTCTATCGAGACTATTCTCAATGTGCTGGAAATTGTTTCATAATGTGTGCTCCAGGCGTGATTTTTTTAAATTTATTTACAGATTTATACTATTTTACGTTATTTAAAGGCGATGTCTATCGAGAATATTTTCAATGTGCTGGAAATTGTTTCACAATCCATGCTCCAAGCGTGATTTTTTTTATTTCAATTTGTTTACGGATTTATACTATTCTGCGTTATTTAAAGGTGATGTCTATCGAGACTATTCTCAATGTGCTGGAAATTGTTTCATAATCTGTGCTCCAGGCGTGATTTTTTTAAATTTATTTACAGATTTATACTATTTTACGTTATTTAAAGGCGATGTCTATCGAGAATATTTTCAATGTGCTGGAAATTGTTTCACAATCCATGCTCCAAGCGTGATTTTTTTTATTTCAATTTGTTTACGGATTTATACTATTCTGCGTTATTTAAAGGTGATGTCTATCGAGACTATACTCAATGTGCTGGAAATTGTTTCATAATCTGTGCTCCAGGCGTGATTTTTTAAAATTTATTTACAGATTTATACTATTTTACGTTATTTAAAGGCGATGTCTATCGAGAATATTTTCAATGTGCTGGAAATTGTTTCACAATCCATGCTCCAAGCGTGATTTTTTTATTTCAATTTGTTTACGGATTTATACTATTCTGCGTTATTTAAAGGTGATGTCTATCGAGGCTATTCTGAATGTGCTGGAAATTTTTTCATAATTTGTGCTCCACGCGTGATTTTTTTGAATTTGTTTACGGATTTATACCATTTCGCGTTATTTAAAGGTGATGTCTATAGAGGCTATTCTCAATGTCCTAGAAATTGTTTCATAATCTGTGCTCCCCGCGTGATTTTTTATAAATTTGTTTACGGATTTATACTATTTCGCGTTATTTAAAGGCGATGTCTATCCAGACTATTTTCAATGTGCTGGAAATTGTTTCACAATTTATGCTCCAAGCGTGATTTTTTTTTCAATTTGTTTATAGTATTTATTACATTTTATACTATTTCGCGTTATTTAAAGGTGATGTCTATCAAGGCTATACTCAATGTGCTGGAAATTGTTTCATAATCTGTGCTCAACGCGTGATTTTTTTAAATTTTTTTATGACTTAATACTATTTCGCGTCATTTAAAGGCGATGTCTATCGAGGCTATTCTCATATTGCTTGAAATTGTTTCATAATCTGTGCTCCACGCGTGATTTAATTTGTTTAGGGATTTATACTACTTCGCGTTTTTTAATGGCGAAGTCTAACGAGACTATTTTCAATGTGCCGGAAATTGTTTCACAATTTATGCTCCAAGCGTGATTTTTTTTTTCAATTTTTGTACGGATTTATAAAATTTCGCGTTATTTAAAGGCGATGTCTATCGGGGCTATTCTCAATGTGCTCGAAATTGTTTCATAATCTGTGATCCACGCGTGAATTTTTTGAATTTGTTTACGGATTTATACCATTTCCCTTTATTTAAAGGCGATGTCTATCGAGACTATTTTCAATGAGCTGGAAATTGTTTCATAATCTATGCTCCAAGCGTGATTTTTTTTTATTTCAATTTGTTTACGGATTTATACTACTTCGCGTTTTTTAAAGGCGACGTCTTTCGAGACTATTCTTAATGTACTGGAAATTGTTTCATAATCTGTGCTCCACGCGTGATATTTTTGAATTTGTTTACGGATTTATACTAATCCGCGTTATTTAAAGGTTATGTCTATCGAGACTATTCTCAATGTGCTGGAAATTGTTTCATAATCTGAGCTCCACGCGTGATTTTATTGAATTTGTTTTCAGATTTATACTATTTCGCGTTATTTAAAGGTGATGTCTATCGAAACTATTCTCAATGTGCTGGAAATTGTTTCATAATCTGAGCTCCACGCGTGATTTTTTTAAATTTATTTACAGATTTATACTATTTTGCGTTATTTAAACGCGATGTCTATCAAGACTATTTTCAATGTGCTGGAAATTGCTTCACAATCTATGCTCCAAGCGTGATTTTTTTTCAATTTCTTTATACTAATTATTACATTTTATACTATTTCGCGTTATTTAAAGGTGATGTCTATCAAGGCTATACTCAGTGTGCTGTAACTTGTTTCATAATCTGTGCTCAACGCGTGATTCTTTTTAATTTGTTTATGTCTTTGTACTATTTCGCGTTATTTAAAGACGATGTCTATCGAGACTATTCTCAATGTACTGGAAATTGTTTCATAATCTGTGCTCCACGCGTGATATTTTTGAATTTGTTTACGGATTTATACTAATCCGCGTTATTTAAAGGTGATGTCTATCGAGACTATTCTCAATGTGCTGGAAATTGCTTCATAATCTGAGCTCCACGCGTGATTTTATTGAATTTGTTTTCAGATTTATACTATTTCGCGTTATTTAAAGGTGATGTCTATCGAGACTATTCTCAATGTGCTGGAAATTGTTTCATAATCTGTGCTCCACGCGTGATTTTTTTAAATTTTTTACGGATTTATATTAATCCGCGTTATTTAAAGGTGATGTCTATCAAGACTATTCTCAATGTGCTTTAAATTGTTTTATAATCTGTGCTCCACGCGTGATTATATTAAATTTGTTTTCAGATTTATACTATTTCGCGTTATTTAAAGGCTATGTCTATCGAAAATATTTTCAATGTGCTGGAAATTCTTTCAAAATCCCTGCTCCAAGCGTGATTTTTTTAAATTTTTTTACAGATTTATACTATTTCGCGTTATTTAAAGGTGATGTCTATCGAGAGTATTCTCAATGTTCTGGAAATTGTTTCATAATCTGTGGTAGACGCGTGATTTTTTTTAATTTGTTTACGGATTTATACTATTCCGCGTTATTTAAAGGTGATATTTATCGAAACTATTCTCAATGTGCTGGAAATTGTTTCATAATCTGTGCTCCAAGCGTGATTTTTTTAAATTGAATTTGTTTACGGATTTATACTATTCAGCGTTATTGAAAGGTGATGTCTATCGAGACTATTCTCAATGTGCCGGAAATTGTTTCATAATCTGTGCTCCAAGCGTGATTTTTTTTATTTCAATTTGTTTACGGATTTATACTATTCCGCGTTATTTAAAGGTGATGTCTATCGAGACTATTCTCAATGTGCTGGAAATTGTTTCATAATCTGTGCTCCACGCGTGATTTTTTTAAATTTATTTACAGATTTATACTATTTTGCGTTATTGAAAGGCGAGGTCTACCGAGAATATTTTCAATGTGCTGGAAATTGTTTCACAATCCATGCTCCAAGCGTGATTTTATTTTAATTTGTTTACGGATTTATACTATTTCGCGTTATTTAAAGGCGATGTCTATCGAGACTATTTTCAATGTGCTGGAAATCGTTTCACAATCTATGCTCCAAGTGTGATATTTTTTTCAATTTGTTTATGAATTTATACTATTTCGCGTTATTTAAAGGCGATGTCTATCGAGGCTATTCTCATTTTGCTTGAAATTGTTTCATAATCTGTGCTCCACGCGTGATTTTTTTGAATTTGTTTACGGATTTATACTATTTCGCGTTTTTTAATGGCGACGTCTATCGAGACTATTTTCAATGTGCTGGAAATTGTTTCACAATTTATGCTCCAAGCGTGATTTTTATTTTTCAATTTGTGCACGGATTTATAAAATTTCGCGTTATTTAAAGGCGATGTCTATCGAGACTATTCTCAATGTGCTGGAAATTGTTTTATAATCTGTGCTCCACGCGTGATTTTATTAAATATGATTTCAGATTTATACTATTTCGCGTTATTTAAAGGCGATGTCTATCGAAAATATTTTCAATGTGCTGGAAATTCTTTCACAATCCATGCTCCAAGCGTGATTTTTTTTCAATTTTTTTACAGATTTATACTATTTCGCGTTATTTAAAGGTGATGTCTATCGAGAGTATTCTCAATGTTCTGGAAATTGTTTCATAATCTGTGGTAGACGCGTGATTTTTTTTAATTTGTTTACGGATTTATACTATTCCGCGTTATTTAAAGGTGATGTTTATCGAGACTATTCTCAGTGTGCTGGAAATTGTTTCATAATCTGTGCTCCAAGCGTGATTTTTTAATTTGAATTTGTTTACGGATTTATACTATTTCGCGTTATTTAAATGCGATGTCTTTCGAGACTATTCTCAATGTGCCGGAAATTGTTTCATAATCTGTGCTCCAAGCGTGATTTTTTTTATTTCAATTTGTTTACGGATTTATAATATTCCGCGTTATTTAAAGGTGATATCTATCGACACTATTCTCAATGTGCTGGAAATTGTTTCATAATCAGTGCTCCACGCGTGATTTTTTTAAATTTATTTACACATTTATACTATTTTGCGTTATTTAAAGGCGATGTCTATCGAGAATATTTTCAATGTGCTTGAAATTGTTTCACAATCCATGCTCCAAACGTGATTTTATTTTAATTTGTTTACGGATTTATACTATTTCGCGTTATTTAAAGGCGATGTCTATCGAGACTATTTTCAATGTGCTGGAAATCGTTTCACAATCTATGCTCCAAGCGTGATATTTTTTTCAATTTGTTTATGACTTTATACTATTTCGCGTTATTTAAAGGCGATGTCTATCGAGGCTATTCTCATTTTGCTTGAAATTGTTTCATAATCTGTGCTCCACGCGTGATTTTTTTGAATTTGTTTACGGATTTATACTATTTCGCGTTTTTTAATGGCGACGTCTATGGAGACTATTTTCAATGTGCTGGAAATTGTTTCACACTTTATGCTCCAAGCGTGATTTTTTTTTTTCAATTTGTGCTCGAATTTATAAAATTTCGCGTTATTTAAAGGCGATGTCTATCGAGGCTGTACTCAATGTGCTGGAAATTGTTTCATAATCTGTGATCCACGCGTGATTTTTTTTTAATTTGTTTACGGATTTATACCATTTCTCGTTAATTAAAGGCGATGTCTATCGAGACTATTTTCAATGAGCTGGAAATTGTTTCACAATCTATGCTCCAAGCGTGATTTTTTTTTAATTTCAATTTGTTTACGGATTTATACTATTTCGCGTTATTTAAAGGCGACGTCTTTCGAGACTATTCTCAATATACTGGAAATTGTTTCATAATCTGTGCTCCACGCGTGATATTTTTGAATTTGTTTACGGATTTATACTAATCCGCGTTATTTAAAGGTGATGTCTATCGAGACTATTCTCAATGTGCTGGAAATTGTTTCATAATCTGAGCTCCACGCGTGATTTTATTGAATTTGTTTTCAGATTTATACTATTTCGCGTTATTTAAAGGTGATGTCTATCGAGACTATTCTCAATGTGCTGGAAAATTGTTTCATAATCTGTGCTCCACGCGTGATTTTTTAAAATTTGTTTACGGATTTATACTAATCCGCGTTATTTAAAGGTGATGTCTATCGAGACTATTCTCAATGTGCTGGAAATTGTTTCATAATCTGTGCTCCACGCGTGATTTTATTGAATTTGTTTTCAGATTTATACTATTTTGCGTTATTTAAAGGCGATGTCTATCGAGAATATTTTCAATGCGCTGGAAATTCTTTCACAATCCATGCTCCAAGCGTGATTATTTTTCAATTTTTTTTACAGATTTATACTATTTCGCGTTATTTAAAGGTGATGTCTATCGAGGCTATTCTCAATGTGCTGGAAAATGTTTCATAATCTGTGCTCCACGCGTGATTTTTTAAAATTTATTTACAGATTTATACTATTTTGCGTTATTTAAAGGCGATGTCTATCGAGACTATTTTCAATGTGCTGGAAATTGTTTCACAATCTATGCTCCAAGCGTGATTTTTTTCCCAATTTCTTTATACTAATTATTACATTTTATGCTATTTCGCGTTATTTAAAGGCGATGTCTTTCGAGACTATTCTCAATGTGCTGGAAATTGTTTCATAATCTGTGCTCCACGCGCGATTTTTTTAAAATTTGTTTATGGATTTATACTATTCCGCGTTATTTAAAGGTGGTGTCTATCGAGACTATTCTCAATGTGCTGGAAATTGTTTCATAATCTGTGCTCCAGGCGTGATTTTTTTAAATTTATTTACAGATTTATACTATTTTACGTTATTTAAAGGCGATGTCTATCGAGACTATTTTCAATGTGCTGGAAATTGTTTCACAATCTATGCTCCAAGCGTGATTTTTTTTCCAATTTCTTTATACTAATTATTACATTTTATGCTATTTCGCGTTATTTAAAGGCGATGTCTTTCGAGACTATTCTCAATGTGCTGGAAATTGTTTCATAATCTGTGCTCCACGCGCGATTTTTTTAAAATTTGTTTATGGATTTATACTATTCCGCGTTATTTAAAGGCGATGTCTATCGAGAATATTTTCAATGTGCTGGAAATTGTTTCACAATCCATGCTCCAAGCGTGATTTTTTTTATTTCAATTTGTTTACGGATTTATACTATTCTGCGTTATTTAAAGGTGATGTCTATCGAGACTATTCTCAATGTGCTGGAAATTGTTTCATAATGTGTGCTCCAGGCGTGATTTTTTAAAATTTTTTTACAGATTTATACTACTTCGCGTTATTTAAAGGTGATGTCTAACGAGGCTATTCTGAATGTGCTGGAAATTTTTTCATAATTTGTGCTCCACGCGTGATTTTTTTGAATTTGTTTACGGATTTATACCATTTCGCGTTATTTAAAGGTGATGTCTATAGAGGCTATTCTCAATGTCCTAGAAATTGTTTCATAATCTGTGCTCCCCGCGTGATTTTTTATAAATTTGTTTACGGATTTATACTATTTCGCGTTATTTAAAGGCGATGTCTATCGAGACTATTTTCAATGTGCTGGAAATTGTTTCACAATTTATGCTCCAAGCGTGATTTTTTTTTTCAATTTGTTTATAGTATTTATTACATTTTATACTATTTCGCGTTATTTAAAGGTGATGTCTATCAAGGCTATACTCAATGTGCTGGAAATTGTTTCATAATCTGTGCTCAACGCGTGATTTTTTTAAATTTTTTTATGACTTTATACTATTTCGCGTTATTTAAAGGCGATGTCTAACGAGACTATTTTCAATGTGCCGGAAATTGTTTAACAATTTATGCTCCAAGCGTGATTTTTTTTTTCAATTTTTGTACGGATTTATAAAATTTCGCGTTATTTAAAGGCGATGTCTATCGGGGCTATTCTCAATGTGCTCGAAATTGTTTCATAATCTGTGATCCACGCGTGATTTTTTTGGATTTGTTTACGGATTTATACCATTTCCCGTTATTTAAAGGCGATGTCTATCGAGACTATTTTCAATGAGCTGGAAATTGTTTCATAATCTATGCTCCAAGCGTGATTTTTTTTATTTCAATTTGTTTACGGATTTATACTATTTCGCGTTTTTTAAAGGCGACGTCTTTCGAGACTATTCTTAATGTACTGGAAATTGTTTCATAATCTGTGCTCCACGTGTGATATTTTTGAATTTGTTTACGGATTTATACTAATCCGCGTTATTTAAAAGTTATGTCTATCGACACTATTCTCAATGTGCTGGAAATTGTTTCATAATCTGAGCTCCACGCGTGATTTTATTGAATTTGTTTTCAGATTTATAATATTTCGCGTTATTTAAAGGTGATATCTATCGACACTATTCTCAATGTGCTGGAAATTGTTTCATAATCAGTGCTCCACGCGTGATTTTTTTAAATTTATTTACACATTTATACTATTTTGCGTTATTTAAAGGCGATGTCTATCGAGAATATTTTCAATGTGCTTGAAATTGTTTCACAATCCATGCTCCAAACGTGATTTTATTTTAATTTGTTTACGGATTTATACTATTTCGCGTTATTTAAAGGCGATGTCTATCGAGACTATTTTCAATGTGCTGGAAATCGTTTCACAATCTATGCTCCAAGCGTGATATTTTTTTCAATTTGTTTATGACTTTATACTATTTCGCGTTATTTAAAGGCGATGTCTATCGAGGCTATTCTCATTTTGCTTGAAATTGTTTCATAATCTGTGCTCCACGCGTGATTTTTTTGAATTTGTTTACGGATTTATACTATTTCGCGTTTTTTAATGGCGACGTCTATGGAGACTATTTTCAATGTGCTGGAAATTGTTTCACACTTTATGCTCCAAGCGTGATTTTTTTTTTTCAATTTGTGCTCGAATTTATAAAATTTCGCGTTATTTAAAGGCGATGTCTATCGAGGCTGTACTCAATGTGCTGGAAATTGTTTCATAATCTGTGATCCACGCGTGATTTTTTTTGAATTTGTTTACGGATTTATACCATTTCTCGTTAATTAAAGGCGATGTCTATCGAGACTATTTTCAATGAGCTGGAAATTGTTTCACAATCTATGCTCCAAGCGTGATTTTTTTTTAATTTCAATTTGTTTACGGATTTATACTATTTCGCGTTATTTAAAGGCGACGTCTTTCGAGACTATTCTCAATATACTGGAAATTGTTTCATAATCTGTGCTCCACGCGTGATATTTTTGAATTTGTTTACGGATTTATACTAATCCGCGTTATTTAAAGGTGATGTCTATCGAGACTATTCTCAATGTGCTGGAAATTGTTTCATAATCTGAGCTCCACGCGTGATTTTATTGAATTTGTTTTCAGATTTATACTATTTCGCGTTATTTAAAGGTGATGTCTATCGAGACTATTCTCAATGTGCTGGAAAATTGTTTCATAATCTGTGCTCCACGCGTGATTTTTTAAAATTTGTTTACGGATTTATACTAATCCGCGTTATTTAAAGGTGATGTCTATCGAGACTATTCTCAATGTGCTGGAAATTGTTTCATAATCTGTGCTCCACGCGTGATTTTATTGAATTTGTTTTCAGATTTATACTATTTTGCGTTATTTAAAGGCGATGTCTATCGAGAATATTTTCAATGCGCTGGAAATTCTTTCACAATCCATGCTCCAAGCGTGATTATTTTTCAATTTTTTTTACAGATTTATACTATTTCGCGTTATTTAAAGGTGATGTCTATCGAGGCTATTCTCAATGTGCTGGAAAATGTTTCATAATCTGTGCTCCACGCGTGATTTTTTAAAATTTATTTACAGATTTATACTATTTTGCGTTATTTAAAGGCGATGTCTATCGAGACTATTTTCAATGTGCTGGAAATTGTTTCACAATCTATGCTCCAAGCGTGATTTTTTTTCCAATTTCTTTATACTAATTATTACATTTTATGCTATTTCGCGTTATTTAAAGGCGATGTCTTTCGAGACTATTCTCAATGTGCTGGAAATTGTTTCATAATCTGTGCTCCACGCGCGATTTTTTTAAAATTTGTTTATGGATTTATACTATTCCGCGTTATTTAAAGGTGGTGTCTATCGAGACTATTCTCAATGTGCTGGAAATTGTTTCATAATCTGTGCTCCAGGCGTGATTTTTTTAAATTTATTTACAGATTTATACTATTTTACGTTATTTAAAGGCGATGTCTATCGAGACTATTTTCAATGTGCTGGAAATTGTTTCACAATCTATGCTCCAAGCGTGATTTTTTTTCCAATTTCTTTATACTAATTATTACATTTTATGCTATTTCGCGTTATTTAAAGGCGATGTCTTTCGAGACTATTCTCAATGTGCTGGAAATTGTTTCATAATCTGTGCTCCACGCGCGATTTTTTTAAAATTTGTTTATGGATTTATACTATTCCGCGTTATTTAAAGGCGATGTCTATCGAGAATATTTTCAATGTGCTGGAAATTGTTTCACAATCCATGCTCCAAGCGTGATTTTTTTTATTTCAATTTGTTTACGGATTTATACTATTCTGCGTTATTTAAAGGTGATGTCTATCGAGACTATTCTCAATGTGCTGGAAATTGTTTCATAATGTGTGCTCCAGGCGTGATTTTTTAAAATTTTTTTACAGATTTATACTACTTCGCGTTATTTAAAGGTGATGTCTAACGAGGCTATTCTGAATGTGCTGGAAATTTTTTCATAATTTGTGCTCCACGCGTGATTTTTTTGAATTTGTTTACGGATTTATACCATTTCGCGTTATTTAAAGGTGATGTCTATAGAGGCTATTCTCAATGTCCTAGAAATTGTTTCATAATCTGTGCTCCCCGCGTGATTTTTTATAAATTTGTTTACGGATTTATACTATTTCGCGTTATTTAAAGGCGATGTCTATCGAGACTATTTTCAATGTGCTGGAAATTGTTTCACAATTTATGCTCCAAGCGTGATTTTTTTTTTCAATTTGTTTATAGTATTTATTACATTTTATACTATTTCGCGTTATTTAAAGGTGATGTCTATCAAGGCTATACTCAATGTGCTGGAAATTGTTTCATAATCTGTGCTCAACGCGTGATTTTTTTAAATTTTTTTATGACTTTATACTATTTCGCGTTATTTAAAGGCGATGTCTAACGAGACTATTTTCAATGTGCCGGAAATTGTTTAACAATTTATGCTCCAAGCGTGATTTTTTTTTTTCAATTTTTGTACGGATTTATAAAATTTCGCGTTATTTAAAGGCGATGTCTATCGGGGCTATTCTCAATGTGCTCGAAATTGTTTCATAATCTGTGATCCACGCGTGATTTTTTTGGATTTGTTTACGGATTTATACCATTTCCCGTTATTTAAAGGCGATGTCTATCGAGACTATTTTCAATGAGCTGGAAATTGTTTCATAATCTATGCTCCAAGCGTGATTTTTTTTATTTCAATTTGTTTACGGATTTATACTATTTCGCGTTTTTTAAAGGCGACGTCTTTCGAGACTATTCTTAATGTACTGGAAATTGTTTCATAATCTGTGCTCCACGTGTGATATTTTTGAATTTGTTTACGGATTTATACTAATCCGCGTTATTTAAAAGTTATGTCTATCGACACTATTCTCAATGTGCTGGAAATTGTTTCATAATCTGAGCTCCACGCGTGATTTTATTGAATTTGTTTTCAGATTTATAATATTTCGCGTTATTTAAAGGTGATGTCTATCGAAACTATTCTCAATGTGCTGGAAATTGTTTCATAATCTGTGCTCCACGCGTGATTTTTTAAAATTTATTTACAGATTTATACTATTTTGCGTTATTTAAACGCGATGTCTATCAAGACTATTTTCAATGTGCTGGAAATTGCTTCACAATCTATGCTCCAAGCGTGATTTTTTTTCAATTTCTTTATACTAATTATTACATTTTATACTATTTCGCGTTATTTAAAGGTGATGTCTATCAAGGCTATACTCAGTGTGCTGTAAATTGTTTCATAATGTGTGCTCAACGCGTGATTCTTTTTAATTTGTTTATGTCTTTATACTATTTCGCGTTATTTAAAGACGATGTCTATCGAGACTATTCTCAATGTGCTGGAAATTGTTTCATAATCTGTGCTCCACGCGTGATTTTTTTGCATTTATTTACGGATTTATACTTTTTTGCGTTATTTAAAGGCGATGTCTGTCGAGACTATTTTCAATGTACTGGAAATTATTTCACAATCTATGCTCCAAGCGTGATTTAAAGAAAAAAATTGTTTATAATAATTATTACATTTTATACTATTTCGCGTTATTTAAAGGTGATGTCTATCAAGGCTATACTCAATGTGCTGGAAATTGTTTCATAATCTGTGTTCAACGCGTGATTTTTTGAATTTGTTTGCCGATTTATAATACTATTTCGTGTTATTTAAAGGCGATGTCTATCGAGAGTATTCTCAATGTTCTGGAAATTGTTTCATAATCTGTGCGAGACGCGTGATTTTTTAAAATTAGTTTACGTATTTATACTATTCCGCGTTATTTAAAGGTGATGTTTATCGAGACTATTCTCAATGTGCCGGAAATGGTTTCATAATCTGTGCTCCAAGCGTGATTTTTTTTATTTCAATTTGTTTACGGATTTATACCATTTCGCGTTATTTAAAGGTGATGTCTATAGAGGCTATTCTCAATGTCCTGGAAATTTTTTCATAAACTGTGCTCCCCGCGTGATTTTTTTTAAATTTGTTTACGGATTTATACTATTTCGCGTTATTTAAAGGCGATGTCTATCGAGACTATTTTCAATGTGCTTGAAATTGTTTCACAATCTATGCTCCAAGCGTGATATTTTTTTCAATTTGTTTATACTATTTATTGCATTTTATACTATTTCGCGTTATTTAAAGGTGATGTCTATCAAGGCTATACTCAATGTGCTGGAAATTGTTTCATAATCTGTGCTCAACGCGTGATTTTTTTTCAATTTGTTTATGACTTTAGACTATTTCGCGTTATTTAAAGGCGATGTCTATCGAGGCTATTCTCATTTTGCTTGAAATTGTTTCATAATCTGTGCTCCACGCGTGATTTTTTTAAATTTGTTTACAGATTTATACTATTTCGCGTTTTTTAATGGCGACGTCTATCGAGACTATTTTCAATGTGCTGGAAATTGTTTCACAATTTATGCTCCAAGCGTGATTTTTTTTTTCAATTTGTGTACGGATTTATAAAATTTCGCGTTATTTAAAGGCGATGTCTATCGAGGCTATTCTCAATGTGCTGGAAATTGTTTCATAATCTGTGATGCACGCGTGATTTTTTTGAATTTGTTTACGGATTTATACCATTTCCCGTTATTTAAAGGCGATGTCTATCGAGACTATTTTCAATGATCTGGAAATTGTTTCACAATCTATGCTCCAAGCGTGATTTGGGCCCCACCAGTGGCTGAGAGGTTCTGCTCTCGAAGCTGGTAGACGGGAGGTGCTGGGTTCGAACCCAATCGCGCCCGTCGGCCTAGCCGTTTCGGAGTTTTCGTGGTTTTCTTCGAAACCTTGGATTTTCCATGCGTAAATACGGGTTAGGTTCCCTTAGAAAGACCCCCACGGAGGGCACTCCCCTTAGGGCCTATATCCCTCGAGTAGATAATCGGCCGTCAAAAATCAACCCAACCCAAGCCTGATTTTTTTTTATTTCAATTTGTTTACGGATTTATACTATTTCGCGTTATTTAAAGGCGACGTCTTTCGAGACTATTCTCAATGTACTGGAAATTGTTTCATAATCTGTGCTCCACGCGTGATATTTTTGAATTTGTTTACGTATTTATACTAATCCGCGTTATTTAAAGGTGATGTCTATCGAGACTATTCTCAATGTGCTGGAAATTTTTTCATAATCTGAGCTCCACGCGTGATTTTATTGAATTTGTTTTCAGATTTATACTATTTCGCGTTATTTAAAGGTGATGTCTATCGAGACTATTCTCAATGTGCTGGAAAATTGTTTCATAATCTGTGCTCCACGCGTGATTTTTTTAAATTTGTTTACGGATTTATACTAATCCGCGTTATTTAAAGGCGATGTCTATCGAGACTATTCTCAATGTGCTGGAAATTGTTTCATAATCTGCGCTCCACGCGTGATTTTATTGAATTTGTTTTCAGATTTATACTATTTCGCGTTATTTAAAGGCGATGTCTATCGAGAATATTTTCAATGTGCTGGAAATTCTTTCACAATCCATGCTCCAAGCGTGATTTTCTTTTCAATTTTTTTACAGATTTATACTATTTTGCGTTATTTAAAGGCGATGTCTATCGAGACTATTTTCAATGTGCTGGAAATTGTTTCACAATCTATGCTCCAAGCGTGATTTTATTTTCAATTTTTTTACAGATTTATACTATTTCGCGTTATTTAAAGGTGATGTCTATCGAGGCTATTCTCAATGTGCTGGAAATTTTTTCATAATTTGTGCTCCACGCGTGATTTTTTTGAATTTGTTTACGGATTTATACCATTTTGCGTTATTTAAAGGTGATGTCTATAGAGGCTATTCTCAATGTCCTGGAAACTTTTTCATAATCTGTGCTCCCCGCGTGATTTTTTTAAAATTTGTTTACGGATTTATACTATTTCGCGTTATTTAAAGGCGATGTCTATCGAGACTATTTTCAATGTGCTGGAAATTGTTTCACAATCTATGCTCCAAGCGTGATATTTTTTTCAATTTGTTTATACTATTTATTACATTTTATACTATTTCGCGTTATTTAAAGGTGATGTCTATCAAGGCTATACTCAATGTGCTGGAAACTGTTTCATAATCTGTGCTCAACACGTGATTTTTTTTCAATTTGTTTATGACTTTATACTATTTCGCATTATTTAAAGGCGATGTCTATCGAGACTATTTTCAATGTGCTTGAAATTGTTTCACAATCTGTGCTCCAAGCGTGATATTTTTTTCAATTTGTTTATACTATTTATTACATTTTATACTATTTCGCGTTATTTAAAGGTGATGTCTATCAAGGCTATACTCAATGTGCTGGAAATTGTTTCATAATCTGTGCTCAACGCGTGATTTTTTTTCAATTTGTTTATGACTTTAGACTATTTCGCGTTATTTAAAGGCGATGTCTATCGAGGCTATTCTCATTTTGCTTGAAATTGTTTCATAATCTGTGCTCCACGCTTGATTTTTTTGAATTTGTTTACAGATTTATACTATTTCGCGTTTTTTAATTGCTACGTCTATCGAGACTATTTTCAATGTGCTGGAGATTGTTTCACAATCCATGCTCCAAGCGTGATTTTTTTTTTTCAATTTGTGTACGGATTTATAAAATTTCGCGTTATTTAAAGGCGATGTCTCTCGAGGCTATTCTCAATGTGCTGGAAATTGTTTCATAATCTGTGATTCACGCGTGATTTTTTTGAATTTGTTTACGGATTTATACCATTTCCCGTTATTTAAAGGCGATGTCTATCGAGATTATTTTCAATGAGCTGGAAATTGTTTCACAATCTATGTTCCAAGCGTGATTTTTTTTATTTGAATTTGTTTACGGATTTATACTATTTCGCGTTATTTAAAGGTGATGTCTATCGAGACTATTCTCAATGTGCTGGAAAATTGTTCCATAATCTGTGCTCCACGCGTGATTTTTTTAAATTTCTTTACAGATTTATACTATTTTGCGTTATTTAAAGGCGATGTCTATCGAGACTATTCTCAATGTGCTGGAAATTTTTTCATAATCTGAGCTCCACGCGTGATTTTATTGAATTTGTTTTCAGATTTATACTAATCCGCGTTATTTAAAGGTGATGTCTATCGAGACTATTCTCAATGTGCTGGAAATTGTTTCATAATCTGTGCTCCACGCGTGATTTTATGGAATTTGTTTTCAGATTTATACTATTTCGCGTTATTTAAAGACGATGTCTATCGAGAATATTTTCAATGTGCTGGAAATTCTTTCACAATCCATGCTCCAAGCGTGATTTTTTTTTCAATTTTTTTACAGATTTATACTATTTCGCGTTATTTAAAGGTAATGTCTATCGAGGCTATTCTCAATGTGCTGGAAATTGTTTCATAATCTGTGCTCCACGCGTGATTTTTTTTTAATTTGTTTACAGATTTATACTATTTCGTGTTTTTTAATGGCGACGTCTATCGAGACTATTTTCAATGTGCTGGAAATTGTTTCACAATTTATGCTCCAAGCGTGATTTTTTTTTTTCAATTTGTGTACGGATTTATAAAATTTCGCGTTATTTAAAGGCGATGTCTATCGAGGCTATTCTCAATGTGCTGGAAATTGTTTCATAATCTGTGATCCACGCGTGATTTTTTTAAATTTGTTTACGGATTTATACCATTTCCCGTTATTTAAAGGCGATGGCTATCGAGACTATTTTCAATGAGCTGGAAATTGTTTCACAATCTATGCTCCAAGCGTGATTTGGGCCCCACCAGTGGCTGAGAGGTTCTGCTCTCGAAGCTGGTAGACGGGAGGTGCTGGGTTCGAACCCAATCGCGCCCGTCGGCCTAGCCGTTTCGGAGTTTTCGTGGTTTTCTTCGAAACCTTGGATTTTCCATGCGTAAATATGGGTTAGGTTCCCTTAGAAAGACCCCCACGGAGGGCACTCCTTCTAGGGCCTATATCCCTCGACTAGATAATCGGCCGTCAAAAATCAACCCAACCCAAGCGTGATTTTTTTTTATTTCAATTTGTTTACGGATTTATACTATTTCGCGTTATTTAAAGGCGACGTCTTTCGAGACTATTCTCAATGTACTGGAAATTGTTTCATAATCTGTGCTCCACGCGTGATATTTTTTAATTTGTTTACGTATTTATACTAATCCGCGTTAATTAAAGGTGATGTCTATCGAGACTATTCTCAATGTGCTGGAAATTTTTTCATAATCTGAGCTCCACGCGTGATTTTATTGAATTTGTTTTCAGATTTATACTATTTCGCGTTATTTAAAGGTGATGTCTATCGAGACTATTCTCAATGTGCTGGAAAATTGTTTCATAATCTGTGCTCCACGCGTGATTTTTTTAAATTTGTTTACGGATTTATACTAATCCGCGTTATTTAAAGGTGATGTCTATCGAGACTATTCTCAATGTGCTGGAAATTGTTTCATAATCTGCGCTCCACGCGTGATTTTATTGAATTTGTTTTCAGATTTATACTATTTCGCGTTATTTAAAGGCGATGTCTATCGAGAATATTTTCAATGTGCTGGAAATTCTTTCACAATCCATGCTCCAAGCGTGATTTTTTTTTCAATTTTTTTACAGATTTATACTATTTCGCGTTATTTAAAGGTGATGTCTATCGAGGCTATTCTCAATGTGCTGGAAATTTTTTCATAATTTGTGCTCCACGCGTGATTTTTTTGAATTTGTTTACGGATTTATACCATTTCGAGTTATTTAAAGGTGATGTGTATAGAGGCTATTCTCAATGTCCTGGAAACTTTTTCATAATCTGTGCTCCCCGCGTGATTTTTTTAAAATTTGTTTACGGATTTATACTATTTCGCGTTATTTAAAGGCGATGTCTATCGAGACTATTTTCAATGTGCTGGAAATTGTTTCACAATCTATGGTCCAAGCGTGATATTTTTTTCAATTTGTTTATACAATTTATTACATTTTATACTATTTCGCGTTATTTAAAGGTGATGTCTATCAAGGCTATACTCAATGTGCTGGAAATTGTTTCATAATCTGTGCTCAACGCGTTATTTTTTATCAATTTGTTTATGACTTTATACTATTTCGCATTATTTAAAGGCGATGTCTATCGAGACTATTTTCAATGTGCTTGAAATTGTTTCACAATCTATGCTCCAAGCGTGATATTTTTTTCAATTTGTTTATACTATTTATTACATTTTATACTATTTCGCGTTATTTAAAGGTGATGTCTATCAAGGCTATACTCAATGTGCTGGAAATTGTTTCATAATCTGTGCTCAACGCGTGATTTTTTTCAATTTGTTTATGACTTTAGACTATTTCGCGTTATTTAAAGGCGATGTCTATCGAGGCTATTCTCATTTTGCTTGAAATTGTTTCATAATCTGTGCTCCACGCGTGATTTTTTTGAATTTGTTTACAGATTTATACTATTTCGCGTTTTTTAATGGCGACGTCTATCGAGACTATTTTCAATGTGCTGGAGATTGTTTCACAATTTATGCTCCAAGCGTGATTTTTTTTTTCAATTTGTGTACGGATTTATAAAATTTCGCGTTATTTAAAGGCGATGTCTATCGAGGCTATTCTCAATGTGCTGGAAATTGTTTCATAATCTGTGATGCACGCGTGATTTTTTTGAATTTGTTTACGGATTTATACCATTTCCCGTTATTTAAAGGCGATGTCTATCGAGACTATTTTCAATGATCTGGAAATTGTTTCACAATCTATGCTCCAAGCGTGATTTGGGCCCCACCAGTGGCTGAGAGGTTCTGCTCTCGAAGCTGGTAGACGGGAGGTGCTGGGTTCGAACCCAATCGCGCCCGTCGGCCTAGCCGTTTCGGAGTTTTCGTGGTTTTCTTCGAAACCTTGGATTTTCCATGCGTAAATACGGGTTAGGTTCCCTTAGAAAGACCCCCACGGAGGGCACTCCCCTTAGGGCCTATATCCCTCGAGTAGATAATCGGCCGTCAAAAATCAACCCAACCCAAGCCTGATTTTTTTTTATTTCAATTTGTTTACGGATTTATACTATTTCGCGTTATTTAAAGGCGACGTCTTTCGAGACTATTCTCAATGTACTGGAAATTGTTTCATAATCTGTGCTCCACGCGTGATATTTTTGAATTTGTTTACGTATTTATACTAATCCGCGTTATTTAAAGGTGATGTCTATCGAGACTATTCTCAATGTGCTGGAAATTTTTTCATAATCTGAGCTCCACGCGTGATTTTATTGAATTTGTTTTCAGATTTATACTATTTCGCGTTATTTAAAGGTGATGTCTATCGAGACTATTCTCAATGTGCTGGAAAATTGTTTCATAATCTGTGCTCCACGCGTGATTTTTTTAAATTTGTTTACGGATTTATACTAATCCGCGTTATTTAAAGGCGATGTCTATCGAGACTATTCTCAATGTGCTGGAAATTGTTTCATAATCTGCGCTCCACGCGTGATTTTATTGAATTTGTTTTCAGATTTATACTATTTCGCGTTATTTAAAGGCGATGTCTATCGAGAATATTTTCAATGTGCTGGAAATTCTTTCACAATCCATGCTCCAAGCGTGATTTTCTTTTCAATTTTTTTACAGATTTATACTATTTTGCGTTATTTAAAGGCGATGTCTATCGAGACTATTTTCAATGTGCTGGAAATTGTTTCACAATCTATGCTCCAAGCGTGATTTTATTTTCAATTTTTTTACAGATTTATACTATTTCGCGTTATTTAAAGGTGATGTCTATCGAGGCTATTCTCAATGTGCTGGAAATTTTTTCATAATTTGTGCTCCACGCGTGATTTTTTTGAATTTGTTTACGGATTTATACCATTTTGCGTTATTTAAAGGTGATGTCTATAGAGGCTATTCTCAATGTCCTGGAAACTTTTTCATAATCTGTGCTCCCCGCGTGATTTTTTTAAAATTTGTTTACGGATTTATACTATTTCGCGTTATTTAAAGGCGATGTCTATCGAGACTATTTTCAATGTGCTGGAAATTGTTTCACAATCTATGCTCCAAGCGTGATATTTTTTTCAATTTGTTTATACTATTTATTACATTTTATACTATTTCGCGTTATTTAAAGGTGATGTCTATCAAGGCTATACTCAATGTGCTGGAAATTGTTTCATAATCTGTGCTCAACACGTGATTTTTTTTCAATTTGTTTATGACTTTATACTATTTCGCATTATTTAAAGGCGATGTCTATCGAGACTATTTTCAATGTGCTTGAAATTGTTTCACAATCTGTGCTCCAAGCGTGATATTTTTTTCAATTTGTTTATACTATTTATTACATTTTATACTATTTCGCGTTATTTAAAGGTGATGTCTATCAAGGCTATACTCAATGTGCTGGAAATTGTTTCATAATCTGTGCTCAACGCGTGATTTTTTTTCAATTTGTTTATGACTTTAGACTATTTCGCGTTATTTAAAGGCGATGTCTATCGAGGCTATTCTCATTTTGCTTGAAATTGTTTCATAATCTGTGCTCCACGCTTGATTTTTTTGAATTTGTTTACAGATTTATACTATTTCGCGTTTTTTAATTGCTACGTCTATCGAGACTATTTTCAATGTGCTGGAGATTGTTTCACAATCTATGCTCCAAGCGTGATTTTTTTTTTTCAATTTGTGTACGGATTTATAAAATTTCGCGTTATTTAAAGGCGATGTCTCTCGAGGCTATTCTCAATGTGCTGGAAATTGTTTCATAATCTGTGATTCACGCGTGATTTTTTTGAATTTGTTTACGGATTTATACCATTTCCCGTTATTTAAAGGCGATGTCTATCGAGATTATTTTCAATGAGCTGGAAATTGTTTCACAATCTATGTTCCAAGCGTGATTTTTTTTATTTGAATTTGTTTACGGATTTATACTATTTCGCGTTATTTAAAGGTGATGTCTATCGAGACTATTCTCAATGTGCTGGAAAATTGTTCCATAATCTGTGCTCCACGCGTGATTTTTTTAAATTTGTTTACAGATTTATACTATTTTGCGTTATTTAAAGGCGATGTCTATCGAGACTATTCTCAATGTGCTGGAAATTTTTTCATAATCTGAGCTCCACGCGTGATTTTATTGAATTTGTTTTCAGATTTATACTAATCCGCGTTATTTAAAGGTGATGTCTATCGAGACTATTCTCAATGTGCTGGAAATTGTTTCATAATCTGTGCTCCACGCGTGATTTTATGGAATTTGTTTTCAGATTTATACTATTTCGCGTTATTTAAAGACGATGTCTATCGAGAATATTTTCAATGTGCTGGAAATTCTTTCACAATCCATGCTCCAAGCGTGATTTTTTTTTCAATTTTTTTACAGATTTATACTATTTCGCGTTATTTAAAGGTAATGTCTATCGAGGCTATTCTCAATGTGCTGGAAATTGTTTCATAATCTGTGCTCCACGCGTGATTTTTTTTTAATTTGTTTACAGATTTATACTATTTCGTGTTTTTTAATGGCGACGTCTATCGAGACTATTTTCAATGTGCTGGAAATTGTTTCACAATTTATGCTCCAAGCGTGATTTTTTTTTTTCAATTTGTGTACGGATTTATAAAATTTCGCGTTATTTAAAGGCGATGTCTATCGAGGCTATTCTCAATGTGCTGGAAATTGTTTCATAATCTGTGATCCACGCGTGATTTTTTTAAATTTGTTTACGGATTTATACCATTTCCCGTTATTTAAAGGCGATGGCTATCGAGACTATTTTCAATGAGCTGGAAATTGTTTCACAATCTATGCTCCAAGCGTGATTTGGGCCCCACCAGTGGCTGAGAGGTTCTGCTCTCGAAGCTGGTAGACGGGAGGTGCTGGGTTCGAACCCAATCGCGCCCGTCGGCCTAGCCGTTTCGGAGTTTTCGTGGTTTTCTTCGAAACCTTGGATTTTCCATGCGTAAATATGGGTTAGGTTCCCTTAGAAAGACCCCCACGGAGGGCACTCCCTCTAGGGCCTATATCCCTCGACTAGATAATCGGCCGTCAAAAATCAACCCAACCCAAGCGTGATTTTTTTTTATTTCAATTTGTTTACGGATTTATACTATTTCGCGTTATTTAAAGGCGACGTCTTTCGAGACTATTCTCAATGTACTGGAAATTGTTTCATAATCTGTGCTCCACGCGTGATATTTTTTAATTTGTTTACGTATTTATACTAATCCGCGTTAATTAAAGGTGATGTCTATCGAGACTATTCTCAATGTGCTGGAAATTTTTTCATAATCTGAGCTCCACGCGTGATTTTATTGAATTTGTTTTCAGATTTATACTATTTCGCGTTATTTAAAGGTGATGTCTATCGAGACTATTCTCAATGTGCTGGAAAATTGTTTCATAATCTGTGCTCCACGCGTGATTTTTTTAAATTTGTTTACGGATTTATACTAATCCGCGTTATTTAAAGGTGATGTCTATCGAGACTATTCTCAATGTGCTGGAAATTGTTTCATAATCTGCGCTCCACGCGTGATTTTATTGAATTTGTTTTCAGATTTATACTATTTCGCGTTATTTAAAGGCGATGTCTATCGAGAATATTTTCAATGTGCTGGAAATTCTTTCACAATCCATGCTCCAAGCGTGATTTTTTTTTCAATTTTTTTACAGATTTATACTATTTCGCGTTATTTAAAGGTGATGTCTATCGAGGCTATTCTCAATGTGCTGGAAATTTTTTCATAATTTGTGCTCCACGCGTGATTTTTTTGAATTTGTTTACGGATTTATACCATTTCGAGTTATTTAAAGGTGATGTGTATAGAGGCTATTCTCAATGTCCTGGAAACTTTTTCATAATCTGTGCTCCCCGCGTGATTTTTTTAAAATTTGTTTACGGATTTATACTATTTCGCGTTATTTAAAGGCGATGTCTATCGAGACTATTTTCAATGTGCTGGAAATTGTTTCACAATCTATGGTCCAAGCGTGATATTTTTTTCAATTTGTTTATACAATTTATTACATTTTATACTATTTCGCGTTATTTAAAGGTGATGTCTATCAAGGCTATACTCAATGTGCTGGAAATTGTTTCATAATCTGTGCTCAACGCGTGATTTTTTATCAATTTGTTTATGACTTTATACTATTTCGCATTATTTAAAGGCGATGTCTATCGAGACTATTTTCAATGTGCTTGAAATTGTTTCACAATCTATGCTCCAAGCGTGATATTTTTTTCAATTTGTTTATACTATTTATTACATTTTATACTATTTCGCGTTATTTAAAGGTGATGTCTATCAAGGCTATACTCAATGTGCTGGAAATTGTTTCATAATCTGTGCTCAACGCGTGATTTTTTTCAATTTGTTTATGACTTTAGACTATTTCGCGTTATTTAAAGGCGATGTCTATCGAGGCTATTCTCATTTTGCTTGAAATTGTTTCATAATCTGTGCTCCACTCGTGATTTTTTTGAATTTGTTTACAGATTTATACTATTTCGCGTTTTTTAATGGCGACGTCTATCGAGACTATTTTCAATGTGCTGGAGATTGTTTCACAATTTATGCTCCAAGCGTGATTTTTTTTTTCAATTTGTGTACGGATTTATAAAATTTCGCGTTATTTAAAGGCGATGTCTATCGAGGCTATTCTCAATGTGCTGGAAATTGTTTCATAATCTGTGATCCACGCGTGATTTTTTTGAATTTGTTTACGGATTTATACCATTTCCCGTTATTTAAAGGCGATGTCTATCGAGACTATTTTCAATGAGCTGGAAATTGTTTCACAATCTATGTTCCAAGTGTGATTTTTTTTATTTCAATTTGTTTACGGATTTATACTATTTCGCGTTTTTAAAGGTGATGTCTATCGAGACTATTCTCAATGTGCTGGAAAATTGTTTCATAATCTGTGCTCCACGCGTGATTTTTTAAAATTTGTTTACGGATTTATAATAATCCGCGTTATTTAAAGGTGATGTCTATCGAGACTATTCTCAATGTGCTGGAAATTGTTTCATAATTTATGCTCCAAGCGTGATTTTTTTTTTTCAATTTGTGTACGGATTTATAAAATTTCGCGTTATTTAAAGGCGATGTCTATCGAGGCTATTCTCAATGTGCTGGAAATTGTTTCACAATTTATGCTCCAAGCGTGATTTTTTTTTTCAATTTGTGTACGGATTTATAAAATTTCGCGTTATTTAAAGGCGATGTCTATCGAGGCTATTCTCAATGTGCTGGAAATTGTTTCATAATCTGTGATCCACGCGTGATTTTTTTGAATTTGTTTACGGATTTATACCATTTTCCGTTATTTAAAGGCGATGTCTATCGAGACTATTTTCAATGATCTGGAAATTGTTTCACAATCTATGCTCCAAGCGTGATTTGGGCCCCACCAGTGGCTGAGAGGTTCTGCTCTCGAAGCTGGTAGACGGGAGGTGCTGGGTTCGAACCCAATCGCGCCCGTCGGCCTAGCCGTTTCGGAGTTTTCGTGGTTTTCTTCGAAACCTTGGATTTTCCATGCGTAAATACGGGTTAGGTTCCCTTAGAAAGATCCCCACGGAGGGCACTCCCCTTAGGGCCTATATCCCTCGAGTAGATAATCGGCCGTCAAAAATCAACCCAACCCAAGCCTGATTTTTTTTAATTTCAATTTGTTTACGGATTTATACTATTTCGCGTTATTTAAAGGCGACGTCTTTCGAGACTATTCTCAATGTACTGGAAATTGTTTCATAATTTGTGCTCCACGCGTGATATTTTTGAATTAGTTTACGTATTTATACTAATCCGCGTTATTTAAAGGTGATGTCTATCGAGACTATTCTCAATGTGCTGGAAATTTTTTCATAATCTGAGCTCCACGCGTGATTTTATTGAATTTGTTTTCAGATTTATACTATTTCGCGTTATTTAAAGGTGATGTCTATCGAGACTATTCTCAATGTGCTGGAAAATTGTTTCATAATCTGTGCTCCACGCGTGATTTTTTTAAATTTGTTTACGGATTTATACTAATCCGCGTTATTTAAAGGTGATGTCTATCGAGACTATTCTCAATGTGCTGGAAATTGTTTCATAATCTGCGCTCCACGCGTGATTTTATTGAATTTGATTTCAGATTTATACTATTTCGCGTTATTTAAAGGCGATATCTATCGAGAATATTTTCAATGTGCTGGAAATTCTTTCACAATCCATGCTCCAAGCGTGATTTTCTTTTCAATTTTTTTACAGATTTATACTATTTCGCGTTATTTAAAGGTGATGTCTATCGAGGCTATTCTCAATGTGCTGGAAATTTTTTCATAATTTGTGCTCCACGCGTGATTTTTTTGAATTTGTTTACGGATTTATACCATTTCGCGTTATTTAAAGGTGATGTCTATAGAGGCTATTCTCAATGTCCTGGAAACTTTTTCATAATCTGTGCTCCCCGCGTGATTTTTTTAAAATTTGTTTACGGATTTATACTATTTCGCGTTATTTAAAGGCGATGTCTATCAAGGCTATACTCAATGTGCTGGAAATTGTTTCATAATCTGTGCTCAACGCGTGATTTTTTTTCAATTTGTTTATGACTTTATACTATTTCGCATTATTTAAAGGCGATGTCTATCGAGACTATTTTCAATGTGCTTGAAATTGTTTCACAATCTGTGCTCCAAGCGTGATATTTTTTTCAATTTGTTTATACTATTTATTACATTTTATACTATTTCGCGTTATTTAAAGGTGATGTCTATCAAGGCTATACTCAATGTGCTGGAAATTGTTTCATAATCTGTGCTCAACGCGTGATTTTTTTTCAATTTGTTTATGACTTTAGATTATTTCGCATTATTTAAAGGCGATTTCTATCGAGGCTATTCTCATTTTGCTTGAAATTGTTTCATAATCTGTGCTCCACGCTTGATTTTTTTGAATTTGTTTACAGATTTATACTATTTCGCGTTTTTTAATTGCTAGGTCTATCGAGACTATTTTCAATGTGCTGGAGATTGTTTCACAATTTATGCTCCAAGCGTGATTTTTTTTTTTTCAATTTGTGTACGGATTTATAAAATTTCGCGTTATTTAAAGGCGATGTCTATCGAGGCTATTCTCAATGTGCTGGAAATTGTTTCATAATCTGTGATCCACGCGTGATTTTTTTGAATTTGTTTACGGATTTATACCATTTCCCGTTATTTAAAGGCGATGTCTATCGAGACTATTTTCAATGAGCTGGAAATTGTTTCACAATCTATGTTCCAAGCGTGATTTTTTTTATTTCAATTTGTTTACGGATTTATACTATTTCGCGTTGTTTAAAGGTGATGTCTATCGAGACTATTCTCAATGGGCTGGAAAATTGTTCCATAATCTGTGCTCCACGCGTGATTTTTTTAAATTTGTTTACGTATTTATACTAATCCGCGTTATTTAAAGGTGATGTCTATCGAGACTATTCTCAATGTGCTGGAAATTTTTTCATAATCTGAGCTCCACGCGTGATTTTATTGAATTTGTTTTCAGATTTATACTATTTCGCGTTATTTAAAGGTGATGTCTATCGAGACTATTCTCAATGTGCTGGAAAATTGTTTCATAATCTGTGCTCCACGCGTGATTTTTTTAAATTTGTTTACGGATTTATACTAATCCGCGTTATTTAAAGGTGATGTCTATCGAGACTATTCTCAATGTGCTGGAAATTGTTTCATAATCTGCGCTCCACGCGTGATTTTATTGAATTTGTTTTCAGATTTATACTATTTCGCGTTATTTAAAGGCGATGTCTATCGAGAATATTTTCAATGTGCTGGAAATTCTTTCACAATCCATGCTCCAAGCGTGATTTTTTTTTGAATTTGTTTACGGATTTATACCATTTCGCGTTATTTAAAGGTGATGTCTATAGAGGCTATTCTCAATGTCCTGGAAACTTTTTCATAATCTGTGCTCCCCGCGTGATTTTTTTAAAATTTGTTTACGGATTTATACTATTTCGCGTTATTTAAAGGCGATGTCTATCGAGACTATTTTCAATGTGCTTTAAATTATTTCACAATCTATGCTCCAAGCGTGATATTTTTTTCAATTTGTTTATAATATTTATTACATTTTATACTATTTCGCGTTATTTAAAGGTGATGTCTATCAAGGCTATACTCAATGTGCTGGAAAATGTTTCATAATCTGTGCTCAACGCGTGATTTTTTTTCAATTTGTTTATGACTTTATACTATTTCGCATTATTTAAAGGCGATGTCTATCGAGACTATTTTCAATGTGCTTGAAATTGTTTCACAATCTGTGCTCCAAGCGTGATATTTTTTTCAATTTGTTTATACTATTTATTACATTTTATACTATTTCGCGTTATTTAAAGGTGATGTCTATCAAGGCTATACTCAATGTGCTGGAAATTGTTTCATAATCTGTGCTCAACGCGTGATTTTTTTTCAATTTGTTTATGACTTTAGATTATTTCGCGTTATTTAAAGGCGATGTCTATCGAGGCTATTCTCATTTTGCTTGAAATTGTTTCATAATCTGTGCTCCACGCTTGATTTTTTTGAATTTGTTTACAGATTTATACTATTTCGCGTTTTTTAATTGCTACGTCTATCGAGACTATTTTCAATGTGCTGGAGATTGTTTCACAATTTATGCTCCAAGCGTGATTTTTTTTTTTCAATTTGTGTACGGATTTATAAAATTTCGCGTTATTTAAAGGCGATGTCTATCGAGGCTATTCTCAATGTGCTGGAAATTGTTTCATAATCTGTGATCCACGCGTGATTTTTTTGAATTTGTTTACGGATTTATACCATTTCCCGTTATTTAAAGGCGATGTCTATCGAGACTATTTTCAATGAGCTGGAAATTGTTTCACAATCTATGTTCCAAGCGTGATTTTTTTTATTTCAATTTGTTTACGGATTTATACTATTTCGCGTTGTTTAAAGGTGATGTCTATCGAGACTATTCTCAATGTGCTGGAAAATTGTTCCATAATCTGTGCTCCACGCGTGATTTTTTTGAATTTGTTTACGTATTTATACTAATCCGCGTTATTTAAAGGTGATGTCTATCGAGACTATTCTCAATGTGCTGGAAATTGTTTCATAATCTGCGCTCCACGCGTGATTTTATTGAATTTGTTTTCAGATTTATACTATTTCGCGTTATTTAAAGGCGATGTCTATCGAGAATATTTTCAATGTGCTGGAAATTCTTTCACAATCCATGCTCCAAGCGTGATTTTTTTTTGAATTTGTTTACGGATTTATACCATTTCGCGTTATTTAAAGGTGATGTCTATAGAGGCTATTCTCAATGTCCTGGAAACTTTTTCATAATCTGTGCTCCCCGCGTGATTTTTTTAAAATTTGTTTACGGATTTATACTATTTCGCGTTATTTATAGGCGATGTCTATCGAGACTATTTTCAATGTGCTGGAAATTGTTTCACAATCTATGCTCCAAGCGTGATATTTTTTTCAATTTGTTTATACTATTTATTACATTTTATACTATTTCGCGTTATTTAAAGGTGATGTCTATCAAGGCTATACTCAATGTGCTGGAAATTGTTTCATAATCTGTGCTCAACGCGTGATTTTTTTTCAATTTGTTTATGACTTTATACTATTTCGCATTATTTAAAGGCGATGTCTATCGAGACTATTTTCAATGTGCTTGAAATTGTTTCACAATCTGTGCTCCAAGCGTGATATATGTTTCAATTTGTTTATACTATTTATTACATTTTATACTATTTCGCGTTATTTAAAGGTGATGTCTATCAAGGCTATACTCAATGTGCTGGAAATTGTTTCATAATCTGTGCTCAACGCGTGATTTTTTTTCAATTTGTTTATGACTTTAGATTATTTCGCGTTATTTAAAGGCGATGTCTATCGAGGCTATTCTCAATGTGCTGGAAATTGTTTCATAATCTGTGATCCACGCGTGATTTTTTTGAATTTGTTTACGGATTTATACCATTTCCCGTTATTTAAAGGCGATGTCTATCGAGACTATTTTCAATGAGCTGGAAATTGTTTCACAATCTATGTTCCAAACGTGATTTTTTTTATTTCAATTTGTTTACGGATTTATACTATTTCGCGTTATTTAAAGGTGATGTCTATCGAGACTATTCTCAATGTGCTGGAAAATTGTTCCATAATCTGTGCTCCACGCGTGATTTTCTTGAATTTGTTTACGTATTTATACTAATCCGCGTTATTTAAAGGTGATGTCTATCGAGACTATTCTCAATGTGCTGGAAATTTTTTCATAATCTGAGCTCCACGCGTGATTTTATTGAATTTGTTTTCAGATTTATACTATTTCGCGTTATTTAAAGGTGATGTCTATCGAGACTATTCTCAATGTGCTGGAAAATTGTTTCATAATCTGTGCTCCACGCGTGATTTTTTTAAATTTGTTTACGGATTTATACTAATCCGCGTTATTTAAAGGTGATGTCTATTGAGACTATTCTCAATGTGCTGGAAATTGTTTCATAATCTGCGCTCCACGCGTGATTTTATTGAATTTGTTTTCAGATTTATACTATTTCGCGTTATTTAAAGGCGATGTCTATCGAGAATATTTTCAATGTGCTGGAAATTCTTTCACAATCCATGCTCCAAGCGTGATTTTTTTTTCAATTTTTTTACAGATTTATACTATTTCGCGTTATTTAAAGGTGATGTCTATCGAGGCTATTCTCAATGTGCTGGAAATTTTTTCATAATTTGTGCCCCACGCGTGATTTTTTTGAATTTGTTTACGGATTTATACCATTTCGAGTTATTTAAAGGTGATGTGTATAGAGGCTATTCTCAATGTCCTGGAAACTTTTTCATAATCTGTGCTCCCCGCGTGATTTTTTTAAAATTTGTTTACGGATTTATACTATTTCGCGTTATTTAAAGGTGATGTCTATCAAGGCTATACTCAATGTGCTGGAAATTGTTTCATAATCTGTGCTCAACGCGTGATTTTTTTTCAATTTGTTTATGACTTTATACTATTTCGCATTATTTAAAGGCGATGTCTATCGAGACTATTTTCAATGAGCTGGAAATTGTTTCGCAATCTATGTTCCAAGTGTGATTTTTTTTATTTCAATTTGTTTACGGATTTATACTATTTCGCGTTTTTAAAGGTGATGTCTATCAAGGCTATACTCAATGTGCTGGAAATTGTTTCATAATCTGTGCTCAACGCGTGATTTTTTTTTTCAATTTGTGTATGGATTTATAAAATTTCGCGTTATTTAAAGGCGATGTCTATCGAGGCTATTCTCAATGTGCTGGAAATTGTTTCATAATCTGTGATCCACGCGTGATTTTTTTGAATTTGTTTACGGATTTATACCATTTCCCGTTATTTAAAGACGATGTCTATCGAGACTATTTTCAATGAGCTGGAAATTGTTTCACAATCTATGTTCCAAGTGTGATTTTTTTTATTTCAATTTGTTTACGGATTTATACTATTTCGCGTTTTTAAAGGTGATGTCTATCGAGACTATTCTCAATGTGCTGGAAAATTGTTTCATAATCTGTGCTCCACGCGTGATTTTTTAAAATTTGTTTACGGATTTATAATAATCCGCGTTATTTAAAGGTGATGTCTATCGAGACTATTCTCAATGTGCTGGAAATTGTTTCATAATCTGTGCTCCACGCGTGATTTTATTGAATTTGTTTTCAGATTTATACTATTTCGCGTTATTTAAAGACGATGTCTATCGAGAATATTTTCAATGTGCTGGAAATTCTTTCACAATCCATGCTCCAAGCGTGATTTTTTTTTCAATTTTTTTACAGATATATACTATTTCGCGTTATTTAAAGGTGATGTCTATCGAGGCTATTCTCAATGTGCTGGAAATTGTTTCATAATCTGTGCTCCACGCGTGATTTTTTAAAATTTATTTACAGATTTATACTATTTTGCGTTATTTAAAGGCGATGTCTATCGAGACTATTCTCAATGTGCTGGAAATTTTTTCATAATCTGAGCTCCACGCGTGATTTTTTTAAATTTGTTTACGGATTTATACTAATCCGCGTTATTTAAAGGTGATGTCTATCGAGACTATTCCCAATGTGCTGGAAATTGTTTCATAATCTGCGCTCCACGCGTGATTTTATTGAATTTATTTTCAGATTTATACTATTTCGCGTTATTTAAAGGCAATGTCTATCGAGAATATTTTCAATGTGCTGGAAATTCTTTCACAATCCATGCTCCAAGCGTGATTTTTTTTTCAATTTTTTTACAGATTTATACAATTTCGCGTTATTTAAAGGTGATGTCTATCGAGGCTATTCTCAATGTGCTGGAAATTGTTTCATAATCTGTGCTCCACGCGTGATTTTTTAAAATTTATTTACAGATTTATACTATTTTGCGTTACTTAAAGGCGATGTCTATCGAGACTATTTTCAATGTGCTGGAAATAGTTTCACAATCTATGCTCCAAGCGTGATTTTATTTTCATTTTTTTTACAGATTTATACTATTTCGCGTTATTTAAAGGTGATGTCTATCGAGGCTATTCTCAATGTGCTGGAAATTTTTTCATAATTTGTGCTCCACGCGTGATTTTTTTGAATTTGTTTACGGATTTATACCATTTCGCGTTATTTAAAGGTGATGTCTATAGAGGCTATTCTCAATGTCCTGGAAACTTTTTCATAATCTGTGCTCCCCGCGTGATTTTTTTAAAATTTGTTTACGGATTTATACTATTTCGCGTTATTTAAAGGCGATGTGTATCGAGACTATTTTCAATGTGCTGGAAATTGTTTCACAATTTATGCTCCAAGCGTGATTTTTTTTCAATTTGTTTATACTATTTATTACATTTTATACTATTTCGCGTTATTTAAAGGTGATGTCTATCAAGGCTATACTCAATGTGCTGGAAATTGTTTCATAATCTGTGCTCAACGCGTGATTTTTTTAAAATTTGTTTATGACTTTATACTATTTCGCGTTATTTAAAGGCGATGTCTATCGAGGCTATTCTCATATTGCTTGAAATTGTTTCATAATCTGTGCTCCACGCGTGATTTTTTTGAATTTGTTTACGGATTTATAATATTTCGCGTTTTTTAATGGCGACGTCTATGGAGACTATTTTCAATGTGCTGGAAATTGTTTCACAATTTATGCTACAAGCGTGATTTTTTTTTTTTCAATTTGTGTACGGATTTATAAAATTTCGCGTTATTTAAAGGTGATGTATATCGAGACTATTCTCAATGTGCTGGAAATTGTTTCATAATCTGTGCTCCACGCGTGATTTTATTGAATTTATTTTCAGATTTATACTATTTCGCGTTATTTAAAGACGATGTCTATCGAGAATATTTTCAATGTGCTGGAAATTCTTTCACAATCCATGCTCCAAGCGTGATTTTTTTTTCAATTTTTTTACAGATTTATACTATTTCGCGTTATTTAAAGGTGATGTCTATCGAGGCTATTCTCAATGTGCTGGAAATTTTTTCATAATTTGTGCTCCACGCGTGATTTTTTTGAATTTGTTTACGGATTTATACCATTTCGCGTTATTTAAAGGTGATGTCTATAGAGGCTATTCTCAATGTCCTGGAAACTTTTTCATAATCTGTGCTCCCCGCGTGATTTTTTTAAAATTTGTTTACGGATTTATACTATTTCGCGTTATTTAAAGGCGATGTGTATCGAGACTATTTTCAATGTGCTGGAAATTGTTTCACAATTTATGCTCCAAGCGTGATTTTTTTTCAATTTGTTTATACTATTTATTACATTTTATACTATTTCGCGTTATTTAAGGGTGATGTCTATCAAGGCTATACTCAATGTGCTGGAAATTGTTTCATAATCTGTGCTCAACGCGTGATTTTTTTAAAATTTGTTTATGACTTTATACTATTTCGCGTTATTTAAAGGCGATGTCTATCGAGGCTATTCTCATATTGCTTGAAATTGTTTCATAATCTGTGCTCCACGCGTGATTTTTTTGAATTTGTTTACGGATTTATAATATTTCGCGTTTTTTAATGGCGACGTCTATCGAGACTATTTTCAATGTGCTGGAAATTGTTTCACAATTTATGCTACAAGCGTGATTTTTTTTTTTCAATTTGTGTACGGATTTATAAAATTTCGCGTTATTTAAAGGCGATGTCTATCGAGGCTATTCTCAATGTGCTGGAAATTGTTTCATAATCTGTGATCCACGCGTGATTTTTTTGAATTTGTTTACGGATTTATACCATTTCCCGTTATTTAAAGGCGATGTCTATCGAGACTATTTTCAATGAGCTGGAAATTGTTTCACAATCTATGTTCCAAACGTGATTTTTTTTATTTCAATTTGTTTACGGATTTATACTATTTCGCGTTATTTAAAGGTGATGTCTATCGAGACTATTCTCAATGTGCTGGAAAATTGTTCCATAATCTGTGCTCCACGCGTGATTTTCTTGAATTTGTTTACGTATTTATACTAATCCGCGTTATTTAAAGGTGATGTCTATCGAGACTATTCTCAATGTGCTGGAAATTTTTTCATAATCTGAGCTCCACGCGTGATTTTATTGAATTTGTTTTCAGATTTATACTATTTCGCGTTATTTAAAGGTGATGTCTATCGAGACTATTCTCAATGTGCTGGAAAATTGTTTCATAATCTGTGCTCCACGCGTGATTTTTTTAAATTTGTTTACGGATTTATACTAATCCGCGTTATTTCAAGGTGATGTCTATCGAGACTATTCTCAATGTGCTGGAAATTGTTTCATAATCTGCGCTCCACGCGTGATTTTATTGAATTTGTTTTCAGATTTATACTATTTCGCGTTATTTAAAGGCGATGTCTATCGAGAATATTTTCAATGTGCTGGAAATTCTTTCACAATCCATGCTCCCAGCGTGATTTTTTTTTCAATTTTTTTACAGATTTATACTATTTCGCGTTATTTAAAGGTGATGTCTATCGAGGCTATTCTCAATGTGCTGGAAATTTTTTCATAATTTGTGCTCCACGCGTGATTTTTTTGAATTTGTTTACGGATTTATACCATTTCGAGTTATTTAAAGGTGATGTGTATAGAGGCTATTCTCAATGTCCTGGAAACTTTTTCATAATCTGTGCTCCCCGCGTGATTTTTTTAAAATTTGTTTACGGTTTTATACTATTTCGCGTTATTTAAAGGTGATGTCTATCAAGGCTATACTCAATGTGCTGGAAATTGTTTCATAATCTGTGCTCAACGCGTGATTTTTTTTCAATTTGTTTATGACTTTATACTATTTCGCATTATTTAAAGGCGATGTCTATCGAGACTATTTTCAATGTGCTTGAAATTGTTTCACAATCTATGCTCCAAGCGTGATATTTTTTTCAATTTGTTTATACTATTTATTACATTTTATACTATTTCGCGTTATTTAAAGGTGATGTCTATCAAGGCTATACTCAATGTGCTGGAAATTGTTTCATAATCTGTGCTCCACGCGTGATTTTTTTAAATTTGTTTACGGATTTATACTAATCCGCGTTATTTAAAGTGATGTCTATCGAGACTATTCCCAATGTGCTGGAAATTGTTTCATAATCTGCGCTCCACGCGTGATTTTATTGAATTTATTTTCAGATTTATACTATTTCGCGTTATTTAAAGGCAATGTCTATCGAGAATATTTTCAATGTGCTGGAAATTCTTTCACAATCCATGCTCCAAGCGTGATTTTTTTTTCAATTTTTTTACAGATTTATACAATTTCGCGTTATTTAAAGGTGATGTCTATCGAGGCTATTCTCAATGTGCTGGAAATTGTTTCATAATCTGTGCTCCACGCGTGATTTTTTAAAATTTATTTACAGATTTATACTATTTTGCGTTATTTAAAGGCGATGTCTATCGAGACTATTTTCAATGTGCTGGAAATAGTTTCACAATCTATGCTCCAAGCGTGATTTTATTTTCATTTTTTTTACAGATTTATACTATTTCGCGTTATTTAAAGGTGATGTCTATCGAGGCTATTCTCAATGTGCTGGAAATTTTTTCATAATTTGTGCTCCACGCGTGATTTTTTTGAATTTGTTTACGGATTTATACCATTTCGCGTTATTTAAAGGTGATGTCTATAGAGGCTATTCTCAATGTCCTGGAAACTTTTTCATAATCTGTGCTCCCCGCGTGATTTTTTTAAAATTTGTTTACGGATTTATACTATTTCGCGTTATTTAAAGGCGATGTGTATCGAGACTATTTTCAATGTGCTGGAAATTGTTTCACAATTTATGCTCCAAGCGTGATTTTTTTTCAATTTGTTTATACTATTTATTACATTTTATACTATTTCGCGTTATTTAAAGGTGATGTCTATCAAGGCTATACTCAATGTGCTGGAAATTGTTTCATAATCTGTGCTCAACGCGTGATTTTTTTTAAATTTGTTTATGACTTTATACTATTTCGCGTTATTTAAAGGCGATGTCTATCGAGGCTATTCTCATATTGCTTGAAATTGTTTCATAATCTGTGCTCCACGCGTGATTTTTTTGAATTTGTTTACGGATTTATAATATTTCGCGTTTTTTAATGGCGACGTCTATCGAGACTATTTTCAATGTGCTGGAAATTGTTTCACAATTTATGCTACAAGCGTGATTTTTTTTTTTCAATTTGTGTACGGATTTATAAAATTTCGCGTTATTTAAAGGTGATGTCTATCGAGACTATTCTCAATGTGCTGGAAATTGTTTCATAATCTGTGCTCCACGCGTGATTTTATTGAATTTATTTTCAGATTTATACTATTTCGCGTTATTTAAAGACGATGTCTATCGAGAATATTTTCAATGTGCTGGAAATTCTTTCACAATCCATGCTCCAAGCGTGATTTTTTTTTCAATTTTTTTACAGATTTATACTATTTCGCGTTATTTAAAGGTGATGTCTATCGAGGCTATTCTCAATGTGCTGGAAATTTTTTCATAATTTGTGCTCCACGCGTGATTTTTTTGAATTTGTTTACGGATTTATACCATTTCGCGTTATTTAAAGGTGATGTCTATAGAGGCTATTCTCAATGTCCTGGAAACTTTTTCATAATCTGTGCTCCCCGCGTGATTTTTTTAAAATTTGTTTACGGATTTATACTATTTTGCGTTATTTAAAGGCGATGTCTATCGAGGCTATTCTCAATGTGCTGGAAATTGTTTCATAATCTGTGATCCACGCGTGATTTTTTTGAATTTGTTTACGGATTTATACCATTTCCCGTTATTTAAAGGCGATGTCTATCGAGACTATTTTCAATGAGCTGGAAATTGTTTCACAATCTATGTTCCAAACGTGATTTTTTTTATTTCAATTTGTTTACGGATTTATACTATTTCGCGTTATTTAAAGGTGATGTCTATCGAGACTATTCTCAATGTGCTGGAAAATTGTTCCATAATCTGTGCTCCACGCGTGATTTTTTTTCAATTTGTTTATGACTTTATACTATTTCGCATTATTTAAAGGCGATGTCTATCGAGACTATTTTCAATGTGCTTGAAATTGTTTCACAATCTATGCTCCAAGCGTGATATTTTTTTCAATTTGTTTATACTATTTATTACATTTTATACTATTTCGCGTTATTTAAAGGTGATGTCTATCAAGGCTATACTCAATGTGCTGGAAATTGTTTCATAATCTGTGCTCAACGCGTGATTTTTTTTCAATTTGTTTATGACTTTAGAATATTTCGCGTTATTTAAAGGCGATGTCTATCGAGGCTATTCTCAATGTGCTGGAAATTGTTTCATAATCTGTGATCCACGCGTGATTTTTTTGAATTTGTTTACGGATTTATACTAATCCGCGTTATTTAAAGGTGATGTCTATCGAGACTATTCTCAATGTGCTGGAAATTTTTTCATAATCTGAGCTCCACGCGTGATTTTATTGAATTTGTTTTCAGATTTATACTATTTCGCGTTATTTAAAGGTGATGTCTATCGAGACTATTCTCAATGTGCTGGAAAATTGTTTCATAATCTGTGCTCCACGCGTGATTTTTTTAAATTTGTTTACGGATTTATACTAATCCGCGTTATTTCAAGGTGATGTCTATCGAGACTATTCTCAATGTGCTGGAAATTGTTTCATAATCTGCGCTCCACGCGTGATTTTATTGAATTTGTTTTCAGATTTATACTATTTCGCGTTATTTAAAGGCGATGTCTATCGAGAATATTTTCAATGTGCTGGAAATTCTTTCACAATCCATGCTCCCAGCGTGATTTTTTTTTCAATTTTTTTACAGATTTATACTATTTCGCGTTATTTAAAGGTGATGTCTATCGAGGCTATTCTCAATGTGCTGGAAATTTTTTCATAATTTGTGCTCCACGCGTGATTTTTTTGAATTTGTTTACGGATTTATACCATTTCGAGTTATTTAAAGGTGATGTGTACAGAGGCTATTCTCAATGTCCTGGAAACTTTTTCATAATCTGTGCTCCCCGCGTGATTTTTTTAAAATTTGTTTACGGATTTATACTATTTCGCGTTATTTAAAGGTGATGTCTATCAAGGCTATACTCAATGTGCTGGAAATTGTTTCATAATCTGTGCTCAACGCGTGATTTTTTTTCAATTTGTTTATGACTTTATACTATTTCGCATTATTTAAAGGCGATGTCTATCGAGACTATTTTCAATGTGCTTGAAATTGTTTCACAATCTATGCTCCAAGCGTGATATTTTTTTCAATTTGTTTATACTATTTATTACATTTTATACTATTTCGCGTTATTTAAAGGTGATGTCTATCAAGGCTATACTCAATGTGCTGGAAATTGTTTCATAATCTGTGCTCCACGCGTGATTTTTTTAAATTTGTTTACGGATTTATACTAATCCGCGTTATTTAAAGTGATGTCTATCGAGACTATTCCCAATGTGCTGGAAATTGTTTCATAATCTGCGCTCCACGCGTGATTTTATTGAATTTATTTTCAGATTTATACTATTTCGCGTTATTTAAAGGCAATGTCTATCGAGAATATTTTCAATGTGCTGGAAATTCTTTCACAATCCATGCTCCAAGCGTGATTTTTTTTTAAATTTTTTTACAGATTTATACAATTTCGCGTTATTTAAAGGTGATGTCTATCGAGGCTATTCTCAATGTGCTGGAAATTGTTTCATAATCTGTGCTCCACGCGTGATTTTTTAAAATTTATTTACAGATTTATACTATTTTGCGTTATTTAAAGGCGATGTCTATCGAGACTATTTTCAATGTGCTGGAAATAGTTTCACAATCTATGCTCCAAGCGTGATTTTATTTTCATTTTTTTTACAGATTTATACTATTTCGCGTTATTTAAAGGTGATGTCTATCGAGGCTATTCTCAATGTGCTGGAAATTTTTTCATAATTTGTGCTCCACGCGTGATTTTTTTGAATTTGTTTACGGATTTATACCATTTCGCGTTATTTAAAGGTGATGTCTATAGAGGCTATTCTCAATGTCCTGGAAACTTTTTCATAATCTGTGCTCCCCGCGTGATTTTTTAAAAATTTGTTTACGGATTTATACTATTTCGCGTTATTTAAAGGCGATGTGTATCGAGACTATTTTCAATGTGCTGGAAATTGTTTCACAATTTATGCTCCAAGCGTGATTTTTTTTCAATTTGTTTATACTATTTATTACATTTTATACTATTTCGCGTTATTTAAAGGTGATGTCTATCAAGGCTATACTCAATGTGCTGGAAATTGTTTCATAATCTGTGCTCAACGCGTGATTTTTTTTTAATTTGTTTATGACTTTATACTATTTCGCGTTATTTAAAGGCGATGTCTATCGAGGCTATTCTCATATTGCTTGAAATTGTTTCATAATCTGTGCTCCACGCGTGATTTTTTTGAATTTGTTTACGGATTTATAATATTTCGCGTTTTTTAATGGCGACGTCTATCGAGACTATTTTCAATGTGCTGGAAATTGTTTCACAATTTATGCTACAAGCGTGATTTTTTTTTTTCAATTTGTGTACGGATTTATAAAATTTCGCGTTATTTAAAGGTGATGTCTATCGAGACTATTCTCAATGTGCTGGAAATTGTTTCATAATCTGTGCTCCACGCGTGATTTTATTGAATTTATTTTCAGATTTATACTATTTCGCGTTATTTAAAGACGATGTCTATCGAGAATATTTTCAATGTGCTGGAAATTCTTTCACAATCCATGCTCCAAGCGTGATTTTTTTTTCAATTTTTTTACAGATTTATACTATTTCGCGTTATTTAAAGGTGATGTCTATCGAGGCTATTCTCAATGTGCTGGAAATTTTTTCATAATTTGTGCTCCACGCGTGATTTTTTTGAATTTGTTTACGGATTTATACCATTTCGCGTTATTTAAAGGTGATGTCTATAGAGGCTATTCTCAATGTCCTGGAAACTTTTTCATAATCTGTGCTCCCCGCGTGATTTTTTTAAAATTTGTTTACGGATTTATACTATTTCGCGTTATTTAAAGGCGATGTGTATCGAGACTATTTTCAATGTGCTGGAAATTGTTTCACAATTTATGCTCCAAGCGTGATTTTTTTTCAATTTGTTTATACTATTTATTACATTTTATACTATTTCGCGTTATTTAAAGGTGATGTCTATCAAGGCTATACTCAATGTGCTGGAAATTGTTTCATAATCTGTGCTCAACGCGTGATATTTTTTAAATTTGTTTATGACTTTATACTATTTCGCGTTATTTAAAGGCGATGTCTATCGAGGCTATTCTCATATTGCTTGAAATTGTTTCATAATCTGTGCTCCACGCGTGATTTTTTTGAATTTGTTTACGGATTTATAATATTTCGCGTTTTTTAATGGCGACGTCTATCGAGACTATTTTCAATGTGCTGGAAATTGTTTCACAATTTATGCTACAAGCGTGATTTTTTTTTTTCAATTTGTGTACGGATTTATAAAATTTCGCGTTATTTAAAGGCGATGTCTATCGAGGCTATTCTCAATGTGCTGGAAATTGTTTCATAATCTGTGATCCACGCGTGATTTTTTTGAATTTGTTTACGGATTTATACCATTTCCCGTTATTTAAAGGCGATGTCTATCGAGACTATTTTCAATGAGCTGGAAATTGTTTCACAATCTATGTTCCAAACGTGATTTTTTTTATTTCAATTTGTTTACGGATTTATACTATTTCGCGTTATTTAAAGGTGATGTCTATCGAGACTATTCTCAATGTGCTGGAAAATTGTTCCATAATCTGTGCTCCACGCGTGATTTTCTTGAATTTGTTTACGTATTTATACTAATCCGCGTTATTTAAAGGTGATGTCTATCGAGACTATTCTCAATGTGCTGGAAATTTTTTCATAATCTGAGCTCCACGCGAGATTTTATTGAATTTGTTTTCAGATTTATACTATTTCGCGTTATTTAAAGGTGATGTCTATCGAGACTATTCTCAATGTGCTGGAAAATTGTTTCATAATCTGTGCTCCACGCGTGATTTTTTTAAATTTGTTTACGGATTTATACTAATAGGCGTTATTTCAAGGTGATGTCTATCGAGACTATTCTCAATGTGCTGGAAATTGTTTCATAATCTGCGCTCCACGCGTGATTTTATTGAATTTGTTTTCAGATTTATACTATTTCGCGTTATTTAAAGGCGATGTCTATCGAGAATATTTTCAATGTGCTGGAAATTCTTTCACAATCCATGCTCCAAGCGTGATTTTTTTTTCAATTTTTTTACAGATTTATACTATTTCGCGTTATTTAAAGGTGATGTCTATCGAGGCTATTCTCAATGTGCTGGAAATTTTTTCATAATTTGTGCTCCACGCGTGATTTTTTTGAATTTGTTTACGGATTTATACCATTTCGAGTTATTTAAAGGTGATGTGTATAGAGGCTATTCTCAATGTCCTGGAAACTTTTTCATAATCTGTGCTCCCCGCGTGATTTTTTTAAAATTTGTTTACGGATTTATACTATTTCGCGTTATTTAAAGGTGATGTCTATCAAGGCTATACTCAATGTGCTGGAAATTGTTTCATAATCTGTGCTCAACGCGTGATTTTTTTTCAATTTGTTTATGACTTTATACTATTTCGCATTATTTAAAGGCGATGTCTATCGAGACTATTTTCAATGTGCTTGAAATTGTTTCACAATCTATGCTCCAAGCGTGATATTTTTTTCAATTTGTTTATACTATTTATTACATTTTATACTATTTCGCTTTATTTAAAGGTGATGTCTATCAAGGCTATACTCAATGTGCTGGAAATTGTTTCATAATCTGTGCTCAACGCGTGATTTTTTTTCAATTTGTTTATGACTTTAGAATATTTCGCGTTATTTAAAGGCGATGTCTATCGAGGCTATTCTCAATGTGCTGGAAATTGTTTCATAATCTGTGATCCACGCGTGATTTTTTTGAATTTGTTTACGGATTTATACCATTTCCCGTTATTTAAAGGCGATGTCTATCGAGACTATTTTCAATGAGCTGGAAATTGTTTCACAATCTATGTTCCAAGTGTGATTTTTTTTATTTCAATTTGTTTACGGATTTATACTATTTCGCGTTTTTAAAGGTGATGTCTATCGAGACTATTCTCAATATGCTGGAAAATTGTTTCATAATCTGTGCTCCACGCGTGATTTTTTAAAATTTGTTTACGGATTTATAATAATCCGCGTTATTTAAAGGTGATGTCTATCGAGACTATTCTCAATGTGCTGGAAATTGTTTCATAATCTGTGCTCCACGCGTGATTTTATTGATTTTGTTTTCAGATTTATACTATTTCGCGTTATTTAAAGACGATGTCTATCGAGAATATTTTCAATGTGCTGGAAATTCTTTCACAATCCATGCTCCAAGCGTGATTTTTTTTTCAATTTTTTTACAGATTTATACTATTTCGCGTTATTTAAAGGTGATGTCTATCGAGGCTATTCTCAATGTGCTGGAAATTGTTTCATAATCTGTGCTCCACGCGTGATTTTTTAAAATTTATTTACAGATTTATACTATTTTGCGTTATTTAAAGGCGATGTCTATCGAGACTATTCTCAATGTGCTGGAAATTTTTTCATAATCTGAGCTCCACGCGTGATTTTATTGAATTTATTTTCAGATTTATACTATTTCGCGTTATTTAAAGGTGATGTCTATCGAGACTATTCTCAATGTGCTGGAAAATTGTTTCATAATCTGTGCTCCACGCGTGATTTTTTTAAATTTGTTTACGGATTTATACTAATCCGCGTTATTTAAAGGTGATGTCTATCGAGACTATTCCCAATGTGCTGGAAATTGTTTCATAATCTGCGCTCCACGCGTGATTTTATTGAATTTATTTTCAGATTTATACTATTTCGCGTTATTTAAAGGCAATGTCTATCGAGAATATTTTCAATGTGCTGGAAATTCTTTCACAATCCATGCTCCAAGCGTGATTTTTTTTTCAATTTTTTTACAGATTTATACAATTTCGCGTTATTTAAAGGTGATGTCTATCGAGGCTATTCTCAATGTGCTGGAAATTGTTTCATAATCTGTGCTCCACGCGTGATTTTTTAAAATTTATTTACAGATTTATACTATTTTGCGTTATTTAAAGGCGATGTCTATCGAGACTATTTTCAATGTGCTGGAAATAGTTTCACAATCTATGCTCCAAGCGTGATTTTATTTTCATTTTTTTTACAGATTTATACTATTTCGCGTTATTTAAAGGTGATGTCTATCGAGGCTATTCTCAATGTGCTGGAAATTTTTTCATAATTTGTGCTCCACGCGTGATTTTTTTGAATTTGTTTACGGATTTATACCATTTCGCGTTATTTAAAGGTGATGTCTATAGAGGCTATTCTCAATGTCCTGGAAACTTTTTCATAATCTGTGCTCCCCGCGTGATTTTTTTAAAATTTGTTTACGGATTTATACTATTTCGCGTTATTTAAAGGCGATGTGTATCGAGACTATTTTCAATGTGCTGGAAATTGTTTCACAATTTATGCTCCAAGCGTGATTTTTTTTCAATTTGTTTATACTATTTATTACATTTTATACTATTTCGCGTTATTTAAAGGTGATGTCTATCAAGGCTATACTCAATGTGCTGGAAATTGTTTCATAATCTGTGCTCAACGCGTGATTTTTTTTAAATTTGTTTATGACTTTATACTATTTCGCGTTATTTAAAGGCGATGTCTATCGAGGCTATTCTCATATTGCTTGAAATTGTTTCATAATCTGTGCTCCACGCGTGATTTTTTTGAATTTGTTTACGGATTTATAATATTTCGCGTTTTTTAATGGCGACGTCTATGGAGACTATTTTCAATGTGCTGGAAATTGTTTCACAATTTATGCTACAAGCGTGATTTTTTTTTTTCAATTTGTGTACGGATTTATAAAATTTCGCGTTATTTAAAGGTGATGTCTATCGAGACTATTCTCAATGTGCTGGAAATTGTTTCATAATCTGTGCTCCACGCGTGATTTTATTGAATTTATTTTCAGATTTATACTATTTCGCGTTATTTAAAGACGATGTCTATCGAGAATATTTTCAATGTGCTGGAAATTCTTTCACAATCCATGCTCCAAGCGTGATTTTTTTTTCAATTTTTTTACAGATTTATACTATTTCGCGTTATTTAAAGGTGATGTCTATCGAGGCTATTCTCAATGTGCTCGAAATTGTTTCATAATCTGTGCTCCACGCGTGATTTTTTAAAATTTATTTACAGATTTATACTATTTTGCGTTATTTAAAGGCGATGTCTATCGAGACTATTCTCAATGTGCTGGAAATTTTTTCATAATCTGAGCTCCACGCGTGATTTTATTGAATTTGTTTTCAGATTTATACTATTTCGCGTTATGTAAAGGTGATGTCTATCGAGACTATTCTCATTTTGCTTAAAATTGTTTCATAATCTGTGCTCCACGCGTGATTATTTTGAATTTGTATACAGATTTATACTATTTCGCGTTTTTTAAAGGCGATGTCTATCGAGACTATTTTCAATGTGCTTGAAATTGTTTCACAATCTATGCTCCAAGCGTGATATTTTTTTCAATTTGTTTATACTATTTATTACATTTTATACTATTTCGCGTTATTTAAAGGTGATGTCTATCAAGGTTATACTCAATGTGCTGGAAATTGTTTCATAATCTGTGCTCAACGCGTGATTTTTTTTCAATTTGTTTATGACTTTAGACTATTTCGCGTTATTTAAAGGCGATGTCTATCGAGGCTATTCTCATTTTGCTTGAAATTCTTTCATAATCTGTGCTCCACGCGTGATTTTTTTGAATTTGTTTACAGATTTATACTATTTCGCGTTATTTAAAGGTGATGTCTATCAAGGCTATACTCAATGAACTCGAAATTGTTTCACAATCTATGCTCCAAGCGTGATTTTTTTTTATTTCAATTTGTTTACGGATTTATACTATTTCGCGTTATTTAAAGGTGATGTCTATCGAGACTATTCTCAATGTGCTGGAAAATTGTTTCATAATCTGTGCTCCACGCGTGATTTTTTTAAATTTGTTTACGGATTTATACTAATCCGCGTTATTTAAAGGTGATGTCTATCGAGACTATTCTCAATGTGCTGGAAATTGTTTCATAATCTGTGCTCCACGCGTGATTTTATTGAATTTGTTTTCAGATTTATACTATTTCGCGTTATTTAAAGGCGATGTCTATCGAGAATATTTTCAATGTGCTGGAAATTCTTTCACAATCCATGCTCCAAGCGTGATTTTTTTTTCATTTTTTTTACAGATTTATACTATTTCGCGTTATTTAAAGGTGATGTCTATCGAGGCTATTCTCAATGTGCTGGAAATTGTTTCATAATCTGTGCTCCACGCGTGATTTTTTAAAATTTATTTACAGATTTATACTATTTTGCGTTATTTAAAGGCGATGTCTATCGAGACTATTTTCAATGTGCTGGAAATTGTTTCACAATCTATGCTCCAAGCGTGATTTTATTTTCAATTTTTTTACAGATTTATAGTATTTCGCGTTATTTAAAGGTGATGTCTATCGAGGCTATTCTCAATGTGCTGGAAATTTTTTCATAATTTGTGCTCCACGCGTGATTTTTTTGAATTTGTTTACGGATTTATACCATTTCGCGTTATTTAAAGGTGATGTCTATAGAGGCTATTCTCAATGTCCTGGAAACTTTTTCATAATCTGTGCTCCCCGCGTGATTTTTTTAAAATTTGTTTACGGAGTTATACTATTTCGCGTTATTTAAAAGCTATGTCTATCGAGACTATTTTCAATGTGCTGGAAATTGTTTCACAATCTATGCTCCAAGCGTGATATTTTTTTCAATTTGTTTATACTATTTATTACATTTTATACTATTTCGCGTTATTTAAAGGTGATGTCTATCAAGGCTATACTCAATGTGCTGGAAATTGTTTCATAATCTGTGCTCAACGCGTGATTTTTTTTCAATTTGTTTATGACTTTATACTATTTCGCATTATTTAAAGGCGATGTCTATCGAGACTATTTTCAATGTGCTTGAAATTGTTTCACAATCTATGGTCTAAGCGTGATATTTTTTTCAATTTGTTATACTATTTATTACATTTTATACTATTTCGCGTTATTTAAAGGTGATGTCTATCAAGGTTATACTCAATGTGCTGGAAATTGTTTCATAATCTGTTCTCAACGCGTGATTTTTTTTCAATTTGTTTATGACTTTAGACTATTTCGCGTTATTTAAAGGCGATGTCTATCGAGGCTATTCTCATTTTGCTTGAAATTCTTTCATAATCTGTGCTGCACGCGTGATTTTTTTGAATTTGTTTACAGATTTATACTATTTCGCGTTTTTTAAAGGCGATGTCTATCGAGACTATTTTCAATGTGCTTGAAATTGTTTCACAATCTATGCTCCAAGCGTGATATTTTTTTCAATTTGTTTATACTATTTATTACATTTTATACTATTTCGCGTTATTTAAAGGTGATGTCTATCAAGGCTATACTCAATGTGCTGGAAATTGTTTCATAATCTGTGCTCCACGCGTGATTATATTGAATTTGTTTTCAGATTTATACTATTTCGCGTTAATTAAAGGCGATGTCTATCGAGAATATTTTCAAAGTGCTGGAAATTCTTTCACAATCCATGCTCCAAGCGTGATTTTTTTTTCAATTTTTTTACAGATTTATACTATTTCGCGTTATTTAAAGGTGATGTCTATCGAGGCTATTCTCAATGTGCTGGAAATTGTTTCATAATCTGTGATCCACGCGTGATTTTTTTTGAATTTGTTTACGGATTTATACCATTTCCCGTTATTTAAAGGCGATGTCTATCGAGACTATTTTCAATGAGCTGGAAATTATTTCACAATCTATGCTCCAAGCGTGATTTTTTTTATTTCAATTTGTTTACGGATTTATACTATTTCGCGTTATTTAAAGGTGATGTCTATCGAGACTATTCTCAATGTGCTGGAAAATTGTTTCATAATCTGTGCTCCACGCGTGATTTTAAAATTTGTTTACGGAGTTATACTATTTCGCGTTATTTAAAAGCTATGTCTATCGAGACTATTTTCAATGTGCTGGAAATTGTTTCACAATCTATGCTCCAAGCGTGATATTTTTTTTCAATTTGTTTATACTATTTATTACATTTTATACTATTTCGCGTTATTTAAAGGTGATGTCTATCAAGGCTATACTCAATGTGCTGGAAATTGTTTCATAATCTGTGCTCAACGCGTGATTTTTTTTAAATTTGTTTTTGACTTTATACTATTTCGCGTTATTTAAAGGCGATGTCTATCGAGGCTATTCTCATATTGCTTGAAATTGTTTCATAATCTGTGCTCCACGCGTGATTTTTTTGAATTTGTTTACGGATTTATAATATTTCGCGTTTTTTAATGGCGACGTCTATCGAGACTATTTTCAATGTGCTGGAAATTGTTTCACAATTTATGCTACAAGCGTGATTTTTTTTTTTCAATTTGTGTACGGATTTATAAAATTTCGCGTTATTTAAAGGTGATGTCTATCGAGACTATTCTCAATGTGCTGGAAATTGTTTCATAATCTGTGCTCCACGCGTGATTTTATTGAATTTATTTTCAGATTTATACTATTTCGCGTTATTTAAAGACGATGTCTATCGAGAATATTTTCAATGTGCTGGAAATTCTTTCACAATCCATGCTCCAAGCGTGATTTTTTTTTCAATTTTTTTACAGATTTATACTATTTCGCGTTATTTAAAGGTGATGTCTATCGAGGCTATTCTCAATGTGCTCGAAATTGTTTCATAATCTGTGCTCCACGCGTGATTTTTTAAAATTTATTTACAGATTTATACTATTTTGCGTTATTTAAAGGCGATGTCTATCGAGACTATTCTCAATGTGCTGGAAATTTTTTCATAATCTGAGCTCCACGCGTGATTTTATTGAATTTGTTTTCAGATTTATACTATTTCGCGTTATGTAAAGGTGATGTCTATCGAGACTATTCTCATTTTGCTTAAAATTGTTTCATAATCTGTGCTCCACGCGTGATTATTTTGAATTTGTATACAGATTTATACTATTTCGCGTTTTTTAAAGGCGATGTCTATCGAGACTATTTTCAATGTGCTTGAAATTGTTTCACAATCTATGCTCCAAGCGTGATATTTTTTTCAATTTGTTTATACTATTTATTACATTTTATACTATTTCGCGTTATTTAAAGGTGATGTCTATCAAGGTTATACTCAATGTGCTGGAAATTGTTTCATAATCTGTGCTCAACGCGTGATTTTTTTTCAATTTGTTTATGACTTTAGACTATTTCGCGTTATTTAAAGGCGATGTCTATCGAGGCTATTCTCATTTTGCTTGAAATTCTTTCATAATCTGTGCTCCACGCGTGATTTTTTTGAATTTGTTTACAGATTTATACTATTTCGCGTTTTTTAAAGGCGATGTTTATCGAGACTATTTTCAATGTGCTTGAAATTGTTTCACAATCTATGCTCCAAGCGTGATATTTTTTTCAATTTGTTTATACTATTTATTACATTTTATACTATTTCGCGTTATTTAAAGGTGATGTCTATCAAGGCTATACTCAATGAACTCGAAATTGTTTCACAATCTATGCTCCAAGCGTGATTTTTTTTTATTTCAATTTGTTTACGGATTTATACTATTTCGCGTTATTTAAAGGTGATGTCTATCGAGACTATTCTCAATGTGCTGGAAAATTGTTTCATAATCTGTGCTCCACGCGTGATTTTTTTAAATTTGTTTACGGATTTATACTAATCCGCGTTATTTAAAGGTGATGTCTATCGAGACTATTCTCAATGTGCTGGAAATTGTTTCATAATCTGTGCTCCACGCGTGATTTTATTGAATTTGTTTTCAGATTTATACTATTTCGCGTTATTTAAAGGCGATGTCTATCGAGAATATTTTCAATGTGCTGGAAATTCTTTCACAATCCATGCTCCAAGCGTGATTTTTTTTTCATTTTTTTTACAGATTTATACTATTTCGCGTTATTTAAAGGTGATGTCTATCGAGGCTATTCTCAATGTGCTGGAAATTGTTTCATAATCTGTGCTCCACGCGTGATTTTTTAAAATTTATTTACAGATTTATACTATTTTGCGTTATTTAAAGGCGATGTCTATCGAGACTATTTTCAATGTGCTGGAAATTGTTTCACAATCTATGCTCCAAGCGTGATTTTATTTTCAATTTTTTTACAGATTTATAGTATTTCGCGTTATTTAAAGGTGATGTCTATCGAGGCTATTCTCAATGTGCTGGAAATTTTTTCATAATTTGTGCTCCACGCGTGATTTTTTTGAATTTGTTTACGGATTTATACCATTTCGCGTTATTTAAAGGTGATGTCTATAGAGGCTATTCTCAATGTCCTGGAAACTTTTTCATAATCTGTGCTCCCCGCGTGATTTTTTTAAAATTTGTTTACGGAGTTATACTATTTCGCGTTATTTAAAAGCTATGTCTATCGAGACTATTTTCAATGTGCTGGAAATTGTTTCACAATCTATGCTCCAAGCGTGATATTTTTTTCAATTTGTTTATACTATTTATTACATTTTATACTATTTCGCGTTATTTAAAGGTGATGTCTATCAAGGCTATACTCAATGTGCTGGAAATTGTTTCATAATCTGTGCTCAACGCGTGATTTTTTTTCAATTTGTTTATGACTTTATACTATTTCGCATTATTTAAAGGCGATGTCTATCGAGACTATTTTCAATGTGCTTGAAATTGTTTCACAATCTATGGTCTAAGCGTGATATTTTTTTCAATTTGTTATACTATTTATTACATTTTATACTATTTCGCGTTATTTAAAGGTGATGTCTATCAAGGTTATACTCAATGTGCTGGAAATTGTTTCATAATCTGTTCTCAACGCGTGATTTTTTTTCAATTTGTTTATGACTTTAGACTATTTCGCGTTATTTAAAGGCGATGTCTATCGAGGCTATTCTCATTTTGCTTGAAATTCTTTCATAATCTGTGCTGCACGCGTGATTTTTTTGAATTTGTTTACAGATTTATACTATTTCGCGTTTTTTAAAGGCGATGTCTATCGAGATTATTTTCAATGTGCTTGAAATTGTTTCACAATCTATGCTCCAAGCGTGATATTTTTTTCAATTTGTTTATACTATTTATTACATTTTATACTATTTCGCGTTATTTAAAGGTGATGTCTATCAAGGCTATACTCAATGTGCTGGAAATTGTTTCATAATCTGTGCTCCACGCGTGATTATATTGAATTTGTTTTCAGATTTATACTATTTAGCGTTAATTAAAGGCGATGTCTATCGAGAATATTTTCAAAGTGCTGGAAATTATTTCACAATCTATGCTCCAAGCGTGATTTTTTTTATTTCAATTTGTTTACGGATTTATACTATTTCGCGTTATTTAAAGGTGATGTCTATCGAGACTATTCTCAATGTGCTGGAAAATTGTTTCATAATCTGTGCTCCACGCGTGATTTTTTTAAATTTGTTTACGGATTTATACTAATCCGCGTTATTTAAAGCTGATGTCTATCGAGACTATTCTCAATGTGCTGGAAATTGTTTCATAATCTGTGCTCCACGCGTGATTTTATTGAATTTGTTTTCAGATTTATACTATTTCGCGTTTTTTAAAGGCGATGTCTATCGAGAATATTTTCAATGTGCTGGAAATTCTTTCACAATCCATGCTCCAAGCGTGATTTTTTTTTCATTTTTTTTACAGATTTATACTATTTCGCGTTATTTAAAGGTGATGTCTATCGAGGCTATTCTCAATGTGCTGGAAATTGTTTCATAATCTGTGCTCCACGCGTGATTTTTTAAAATTTATTTACAGATTTATAGTATTTTGCGTTATTTAAAGGCGATGTCTATCGAGACTATTTTCAATGTGCTGGAAATTGTTTCACAATTTATGCTCCAAGCGTGATTTTTTTTTTTCAATTTGTGTACGGATTTATAAAATTTCGCGTTTTTTAAAGGAGATGTCTATCGAGGCTATTCTCAATGTGCTGGAAATTGTTTCATAATCTGTGATCCACGCGTGATTTTTTTTAATTTGTTTACGGATTTATACCATTTCCCGTTATTTAAAGGCGATGTCTATCGAGAATATTTTCAATGAGCTGGAAATTGTTTCACAATCTATGCTCCAAGCGTGATTTTTTTTATTTCAATTTGTTTACGGATTTATGCTATTTCGCGTTATTTAAAGGCGACGTCTTTCGAGACTATTCTCAATGTACTGGAAATTGTTTCATAATCTGTGCTCCACGCGTGATATTTTTGAATTTGTTTTCAGATTTATACTATTTCGCGTTATTTAAAGGTGATGTCTATCGAGACTATTCTCAATGTGCTGGAAAATTGTTTCATAATCTGAGCTTCACGCGTGATTTTTTAAAATTTGTTTACGGATTTATACTAATCCGCGTTATTTAATGGTGATGTCTATCGAGACTATTCTCAATGCGCTGGAAATTGTTTCATAATCTGTGCTCCACGCGTGATTTTATTGAATTTGTTTTCAGATTTATACTATTTCGCGTTTTTTAAAGGCGATGTCTATCGAGAATATTTTCAATGTGCTGGAAATTCTTTCACAATCCATGCTCCAAGCGTGATTTTTTTTTCATTTTTTTTACAGATTTATACTATTTCGCGTTATTTAAAGGTGATGTCTATCGAGGCTATTCTCAATGTGCTGGAAATTGTTTCATAATCTGTGCTCCACGCGTGATTTTTTAAAATTTATTTACAGATTTATACTATTTTGCGTTATTTAAAGGCGATGTCTATCGAGACTATTTTCAATGTGCTGGAAATTGTTTCACAATTTATGCTCCAAGCGTGATTTTTTTTTTTCAATTTGTGTACGGATTTATAAAATTTCGCGTTTTTTAAAGGAGATGTCTATCGAGGCTATTCTCAATGTGCTGGAAATTGTTTCATAATCTGTGATCCACGCGTGATTTTTTTGAATTTGTTTACGGATTTATACCATTTCCCGTTATTTAAAGGCGATGTCTATCGAGAATATTTTCAATGAGCTGGAAATTGTTTCACAATCTATGCTCCAAGCGTGATTTTTTTTTATTCAATTTGTTTACGGATTTATACTATTTCGCGTTATTTAAAGGCGATGTCTATCGAGAATATTTTCAATGTGCTGGAAATTCTTTCACAATCCATGCTCCAAGCGTGATTTTTTTTTCAATTTTTTTACAGATTTATACTATTTCGCATTATTTAAAGGTGATGTCTATCGAGGCTATTCTCAATGTGCTGGAAATTGTTTCATAATCTGTGCTCCACGCGTGATTTTTAAAAATTTATTTACAGATTTATACTATTTTGCGTTATTTAAAGGCGATGTCTATCGAGACTATTCTCAATGTGCTGGAAATTGTTTCATAATCTGTGCTCCACACGCGATTTTTTTAAAATTTGTTTATGGATTTATACTATTCCGCGTTATTTAAAGGTGATGTCTATCGAGACTATTCTCAATGTGCTGGAAATTGTTTCATAATCTGTGCTCCAAGCGTGATTTTTTTTATTTCAATTTGTTTACGGATTTATACTATTCCGCGTTATTTAAAGGTGATGTCTATCGAGACTATTCTCATTGTGCTGGAAATTGATTCATAATCTTTGCTTCACGCGTGATTTTTTTCAATTTTTTTACAGATTTATACTATTTCGCGTTATTTAAAGGTGATGTCTATCGAGGCTATTCTGAATGTGCTGGAAATTTTTTCATAATTTGTGCTCCAAGCGTGATTTTTTTTAATTTGTTTACGGATTTATACCATTTCGCGTTATTTAAAGGTGATGTCTATAGAGGCTATTTTCAATGTCCTGGAATTTGTTTCATAATCTGTTCTCCCCGCGTGATTTTTTATAAATTTGTTTACGGATTTATACTATTTCGCGTTATTTAAAGGCGATGTCTATCGAGACTATTCTCAATGTGCTGGAAATTGTTTCATAATCTGAGCTCCACGCGTGATTTTATTGAATTTGTTTTCAGATTTATACTATTTCGCGTTATTTAAAGGTGATGTCTATCGAGACTATTCTCAATGTGCTGGAAAATTGTTTCATAATCTGTGCTCCATGCGTGATTTTTTAAAATTTGTTTACGGATTTATACAAATCCGCGTTATTTAATGGTGATGTCTATCGAGACTATTCTCAATGCGCTGGAAATTGTTTCATAATCTGTGCTCCACGCGTGATTTTATTGAATTTGTTTTCAGATTTATACTATTTCGCGTTATTTAAAGGTGATGTCTATCGAGACTATTCTCAATGTGCTCGAAAATTGTTTCATAATCTGTGCTCCACGCGTGATTTTTTAAAATTTGTTTACGGATTTATACTAATCCGCGTTATTTAATGGTGATGTCTATCGAGACTATTCTCAATGCGCTGGAAAATGTTTCATAATCTGTGCTCCACGCGTGATTTTATTGAATTTGTTTTCAGATTTATACTATTTCGCGTTATTTAAAGGCGATGTCTATCGAGACTATTCTCAACGTGCTGGAAATTGTTTCACAATCCATGCTCCAAGCGTGATTTTATTTTCAATTTTTTTACAGATTTATACTATTTCGCGTTATTTAAAGGTGATGTCTATCGAGGCTATTCTGAATGTGCTGGAAATTTTTTCATAATTTGTGCTCCACGCGTGATTTTTTTGAATTTGTTTACGGATTTATACCATTTCGCGTTATTTAAAGGTGATGTCTATAGAGGCTATTTTCAATGTCCTGGAAATTGTTTCATAATCTGTTCTCCCCGCGTGATTTTTTATAAATTTGTTTACGGATTTATACTATTTCGCGTTATTTAAAGGCGATGTGTATCGAGACTATTTTCAATGTGCTGGAAATTGTTTCACAATTTATGCTCCAAGCGTGATTTTTTTTCAATTTGTTTATACTATTTATTACATTTTATACTATTTCGCGTTATTTAAAGGTGATGTCTATCAAGGCTATACTCAATGTGCTGGAAATTGTTTCATAATCTGTGCTCAACGCGTGATTTTTTTTAAATTTGTTTATGACTTTATACTATTTCGCGTTATTTAAAGGCGATGTCTATCGAGGCTATTCTCATATTGCTTGAAATTGTTTCATAATCTGTGCTCCACGCGTGATTTTTTTGAATTTGTTTACGGATTTATAATATTTCGCGTTTTTTAAAGGCGACGTCTATCGAGACTATTTTCAATGTGCTGGAAATTGTTTCACAATTTATGCTACAAGCGTGATTTTTTTTTTCAATTTGTGTACGGATTTATAAAATTTCGCGTTATTTAAAGGTGATGTCTATCGAGACTATTCTCAATGTGCTGGAAATTGTTTCATAATCTGTGCTCCACGCGTGATTTTTTAAAATTTATTTACAGATTTATACTATTTTGCGTTATTTAAAGGCGATGTCTATCGAGACTATTCTCAATGCGCTGGAAATTGTTTCATAATCTTTGCTTCACGCGTGATTTTTTTAAATTTATTTACAGATTTATACTATTTTGCGTTATTTAAAGGCGATGTCTATCGAGAATATTTTCAATGTGCTGGAAATTGTTTCACAATCCATGCTCCAAGCGTGATTTTATTTTCAATTTTTTTACAGATTTATACTATTTCGCGTTATTTAAAGGTGATGTCTATCGAGGCTATTCTGAATGTGCTGGAAATTTTTTCATAATTTGTGCTCCACGCGTGATTTTTTTGAATTTGTTTACGGATTTATACCATTTCGCGTTATTTAAAGGTGATGTCTATAGAGGCTATATTCAATGTCCTGGAAATTGTTTCATAATCTGTTCTCCCCGCGTGATTTTTTATAAATTTGTTTACGGATTTATACTATTTCGCGTTATTTAAAGGCGATGTGTATCGAGACTATTTTCAATGTGCTGGAAATTGTTTCACAATTTATGCTCCAAGCGTGATTTTTTTTCAATTTGTTTATACTATTTATTACATTTTATACTATTTCGCGTTATTTAAAGGTGATGTCTATCAAGGCTATACTCAATGTGCTGGAAATTGTTTCATAATTTGTGCTCCACGCGTGATTTTTTTGAATTTGTTTACGGATTTATACCATTTCGAGTTATTTAAAGGTGATGTGTATAGAGGCTATTCTCAATGTCCTGGAAACTTTTTCATAATCTGTGCTCCCCGCGTGATTTTTTTAAAATTTGTTTACGGATTTATACTATTTCGCGTTATTTAAAGGTGATGTCTATCAAGGCTATACTCAATGTGCTGGAAATTGTTTCATAATCTGTGCTCAACGCGTGATTTTTTTTCAATTTGTTTATGACTTTATACTATTTCGCATTATTTAAAGGCGATGTCTATCGAGACTATTTTCAATGTGCTTGAAATTGTTTCACAATCTATGCTCCAAGCGTGATATTTTTTTCAATTTGTTTATACTATTTATTACATTTTATACTATTTCGCGTTATTTAAAGGTGATGTCTATCAAGGCTATACTCAATGTGCTGGAAATTGTTTCATAATCTGTGCTCCACGCGTGATTTTTTTAAATTTGTTTACGGATTTATACTAATCCGCGTTATTTAAAGTGATGTCTATCGAGACTATTCCCAATGTGCTGGAAATTGTTTCATAATCTGCGCTCCACGCGTGATTTTATTGAATTTATTTTCAGATTTATACTATTTCGCGTTATTTAAAGGCAATGTCTATCGAGAATATTTTCAATGTGCTGGAAATTCTTTCACAATCCATGCTCCAAGCGTGATTTTTTTTTCAATTTTTTTACAGATTTATACAATTTCGCGTTATTTAAAGGTGATGTCTATCGAGGCTATTCTCAATGTGCTGGAAATTGTTTCATAATCTGTGCTCCACGCGTGATTTTTTAAAATTTATTTACAGATTTATACTATTTTGCGTTATTTAAAGGCGATGTCTATCGAGACTATTTTCAATGTGCTGGAAATAGTTTCACAATCTATGCTCCAAGCGTGATTTTATTTTCATTTTTTTTACAGATTTATACTATTTCGCGTTATTTAAAGGTGATGTCTATCGAGGCTATTCTCAATGTGCTGGAAATTTTTTCATAATTTGTGCTCCACGCGTGATTTTTTTGAATTTGTTTACGGATTTATACCATTTCGCGTTATTTAAAGGTGATGTCTATAGAGGCTATTCTCAATGTCCTGGAAACTTTTTCATAATCTGTGCTCCCCGCGTGATTTTTTTAAAATTTGTTTACGGATTTATACTATTTCGCGTTATTTAAAGGCGATGTGTATCGAGACTATTTTCAATTTGCTGGAAATTGTTTCACAATTTATGCTCCAAGCGTGATTTTTTTTCAATTTGTTTATACTATTTATTACATTTTATACTATTTCGCGTTATTTAAAGGTGATGTCTATCAAGGCTATACTCAATGTGCTGGAAAATGTTTCATAATCTGTGCTCAACGCGTGATTTTTTTTAAATTTGTTTATGACTTTATACTATTTCGCGTTATTTAAAGGCGATGTCTATCGAGGCTATTCTCATATTGCTTGAAATTGTTTCATAATCTGTGCTCCACGCGTGATTTTTTTGAATTTGTTTACGGATTTATAATATTTCGCGTTTTTTAATGGCGACGTCTATCGAGACTATTTTCAATGTGCTGGAAATTGTTTCACAATTTATGCTACAAGCGTGATTTTTTTTTTTCAATTTGTGTACGGATTTATAAAATTTCGCGTTATTTAAAGGTGATGTCTATCGAGACTATTCTCAATGTGCTGGAAATTGTTTCATAATCTGTGCTCCACGCGTGATTTTATTGAATTTATTTTCAGATTTATACTATTTCGCGTTATTTAAAGACGATGTCTATCGAGAATATTTTCAATGTGCTGGAAATTCTTTCACAATCCATGCTCCAAGCGTGATTTTTTTTTTCAATTTTTTTACAGATTTATACTATTTCGCGTTATTTAAAGGTGATGTCTATCGAGGCTATTCTCAATGTGCTGGAAATTTTTTCATAATTTGTGCTCCACGCGTGATTTTTTTGAATTTGTTTACGGATTTATACCATTTCGCGTTATTTAAAGGTGATGTCTATAGAGGCTATTCTCAATGTCCTGGAAACTTTTTCATAATCTGTGCTCCCCGCGTGATTTTTTTAAAATTTGTTTACGGATTTATACTATTTCGCGTTATTTAAAGGCGATGTGTATCGAGACTATTTTCAATGTGCTGGAAATTGTTTCACAATTTATGCTCCAAGCGTGATTTTTTTTCAATTTGTTTATACTATTTATTACATTTTATACTATTTCGCGTTATTTAAAGGTGATGTCTATCAAGGCTATACTCAATGTGCTGGAAATTGTTTCATAATCTGTGCTCAACGCGTGATTTTTTTTAAATTTGTTTATGACTTTATACTATTTCGCGTTATTTAAAGGCGATGTCTATCGAGGCTATTCTCATATTGCTTGAAATTGTTTCATAATCTGTGCTCCACGCGTGATTTTTTTGAATTTGTTTACGGATTTATAATATTTCGCGTTTTTTAATGGCGACGTCTATCGAGACTATTTTCAATGCGCTGGAAATTGTTTCACAATTTATGCTACAAGCGTGATTTTTTTTTTTCAATTTGTGTACGGATTTATAAAATTTCGCGTTATTTAAAGGCGATGTCTATCGAGGCTATTCTCAATGTGCTGGAAATTGTTTCATAATCTGTGATCCACGCGTGATTTTTTTGGATTTGTTTACGGATTTATACCATTTCCCGTTATTTAAAGGCGATGTCTATCGAGACTATTTTCAATGAGCTGGAAATTGTTTCACAATCTATGTTCCAAACGTGATTTTTTTTATTTCAATTTGTTTACGGATTTATACTATTTCGCGTTATTTAAAGGTGATGTCTATCGAGACTATTCTCAATGTGCTGGAAAATTGTTCCATAATCTGTGCTCCACGCGTGATTTTCTTGAATTTGTTTACGTATTTATACTAATCCGCGTTATTTAAAGGTGATGTCTATCGAGACTATTCTCAATGTGCTGGAAATTTTTTCATAATCTGAGCTCCACGCGAGATTTTATTGAATTTGTTTTCAGATTTATACTATTTCGCGTTATTTAAAGGTGATGTCTATCGAGACTATTCTCAATGTGCTGGAAAATTGTTTCATAATCTGTGCTCCACGCGTGATTTTTTTAAATTTGTTTACGGATTTATACTATTTCACGTTATTTAAAGGCGATGTCTATCGAGAATATTTTCAATGTGCTGGAAATTCTTTCACAATCCATGCTCCAAGCGTGATTTTTTTTTCAATTTTTTTACAGATTTATACTATTTCGCGTTATTTAAAGGTGATGTCTATCGAGGCTATTCTCAATGTGCTGGAAATTTTTTCATAATTTGTGCTCCACGCGTGATTTTTTTGAATTTGTTTACGGATTTATACCATTTCGAGTTATTTAAAGGTGGTGTGTATAGAGGCTATTCTCAATGTCCTGGAAACTTTTTCATAATCTGTGCTCCCCGCGTGATTTTTTTAAAATTTGTTTACGGATTTATACTATTTCGCGTTATTTAAAGGTGATGTCTATCAAGGCTATACTCAATGTGCTGGAAATTGTTTCATAATCTGTGCTCAACGCGTGATTTTTTTTCAATTTGTTTATGACTTTATACTATTTCGCATTATTTAAAGGCGATGTCTATCGAGACTATTTTCAATGTGCTTGAAATTGTTTCACAATCTATGCTCCAAGCGTGATATTTTTTTCAATTTGTTTATACTATTTATTACATTTTATACTATTTCGCGTTATTTAAAGGTGATGTCTATCAAGGCTATACTCAATGTGCTGGAAATTGTTTCATAATCTGTGCTCAACGCGTGATTTTTTTTCAATTTGTTTATGACTTTAGAATATTTCGCGTTATTTAAAGGCGATGTCTATCGAGGCTATTCTCAATGTGCTGGAAATTGTTTCATAATCTGTGATCCACGCGTGATTTTTTTGAATTTGTTTACGGATTTATACCATTTCCCGTTATTTAAAGGCGATGTCTATCGAGACTATTTTCAATGAGCTGGAAATTGTTTCACAATCTATGTTCCAAGTGTGATTTTTTTTATTTCAATTTGTTTACGGATTTATACTATTTCGCGTTTTTAAAGGTGATGTCTATCGAGACTATTCTCAATGTGCTGGAAAATTGTTTCATAATCTGTGCTCCACGCGTGATTTTTTAAAATTTGTTTACGGATTTATAATAATCCGCGTTATTTAAAGGTGATGTCTATCGAGACTATTCTCAATGTGCTGGAAATTGTTTCATAATCTGTGCTCCACGCGTGATTTTATTGATTTTGTTTTCAGATTTATACTATTTCGCGTTATTTAAAGACGATGTCTATCGAGAATATTTTCAATGTGCTGGAAATTCTTTCACAATCCATGCTCCAAGCGTGATTTTTTTTTTCAATTTTTTTACAGATTTATACTATTTCGCGTTATTTAAAGGTGATGTCTATCGAGGCTATTCTCAATGTGCTGGAAATTGTTTCATAATCTGTGCTCCACGCGTGATTTTTTAAAATTTATTTACAGATTTATACTATTTTGCGTTATTTAAAGGCGATGTCTATCGAGACTATTCTCAATGTGCTGGAAATTTTTTCATAATCTGAGCTCCACGCGTGATTTTATTGAATTTATTTTCAGATTTATACTATTTCGCGTTATTTAAAGGTGATGTCTATCGAGACTATTCTCAATGTGCTGGAAAATTGTTTCATAATCTGTGCTCCACGCGTGATTTTTTTAAATTTGTTTACGGATTTATACTAATCCGCGTTATTTAAAGGTGATGTCTATCGAGACTATTCCCAATGTGCTGGAAATTGTTTCATAATCTGCGCTCCACGCGTGATTTTATTGAATTTATTTTCAGATTTATACTATTTCGCGTTATTTAAAGGCAATGTCTATCGAGAATATTTTCAATGTGCTGGAAATTCTTTCACAATCCATGCTCCAAGCGTGATTTTTTTTTCAATTTTTTTACAGATTTATACAATTTCGCGTTATTTAAAGGTGATGTCTATCGAGGCTATTCTCAATGTGCTGGAAATTTTTTCATAATTTGTGCTCCACGCGTGATTTTTTTGAATTTGTTTACGGATTTATACCATTTCGCGTTATTTAAAGGTGATGTCTATAGAGGCTATTCTCAATGTCCTGGAAACTTTTTCATAATCTGTGCTCCCCGCGTGATTTTTTTAAAATTTGTTTACGGATTTATACTATTTCGCGTTATTTAAAGGCGATGTGTATCGAGACTATTTTCAATGTGCTGGAAATTGTTTCACAATTTATGCTCCAAGCGTGATTTTTTTTCAATTTGTTTATACTATTTATTACATTTTATACTCTTTCGCGTTATTTAAAGGTGATGTCTATCAAGGCTATACTCAATGTGCTGGAAATTGTTTCATAATCTGTGCTCAACGCGTGATTTTTTTTAAATTTGTTTATGACTTTATACTATTTCGCGTTATTTAAAGCCGATGTCTATCGAGGCTATTCTCATATTGCTTGAAATTGTTTCATAATCTGTGCTCCACGCGTGATTTTTTTGAATTTGTTTACGGATTTATAATATTTCGCGTTTTTTAATGGCGACGTCTATCGAGACTATTTTCAATGTGCTGGAAATTGTTTCACAATTTATGCTACAAGCGTGATTTTTTTTTTTCAATTTGTGTACGGATTTATAAAATTTCGCGTTATTTAAAGGTGATGTCTATCGAGACTATTCTCAATGTGCTGGAAATTGTTTCATAATCTGTGCTCCACGCGTGATTTTATTGAATTTATTTTCAGATTTATACTATTTCGCGTTATTTAAAGACGATGTCTATCGAGAATATTTTCAATGTGCTGGAAATTCTTTCACAATCCATGCTCCAAGCGTGATTTTTTTTTCAATTTTTTTACAGATTTATACTATTTCGCGTTATTTAAAGGTGATGTCTATCGAGGCTATTCTCAATGTGCTCGAAATTGTTTCATAATCTGTGCTCCACGCGTGATTTTTTAAAATTTATTTACAGATTTATACTATTTTGCGTTATTTAAAGGCGATGTCTATCGAGACTATTCTCAATGTGCTGGAAATTTTTTCATAATCTGAGCTCCACGCGTGATTTTATTGAATTTGTTTTCAGATTTATACTATTTCGCGTTATGTAAAGGTGATGTCTATCGAGACTATTCTCATTTTGCTTAAAATTGTTTCATAATCTGTGCTCCACGCGTGATTATTTTGAATTTGTATACAGATTTATACTATTTCGCGTTTTTTAAAGGCGATGTCTATCGAGACTATTTTCAATGTGCTTGAAATTGTTTCACAATCTATGCTCCAAGCGTGATATTTTTTTCAATTTGTTTATACTATTTATTACATTTTATACTATTTCGCGTTATTTAAAGGTGATGTCTATCAAGGTTATACTCAATGTGCTGGAAATTGTTTCATAATCTGTGCTCAACGCGTGATTTTTTTTCAATTTGTTTATGACTTTAGACTATTTCGCGTTATTTAAAGGCGATGTCTATCGAGGCTATTCTCATTTTGCTTGAAATTCTTTCATAATCTGTGCTCCACGCGTGATTTTTTTGAATTTGTTTACAGATTTATACTATTTCGCGTTTTTTAAAGGCGATGTTTATCGAGACTATTTTCAATGTGCTTGAAATTGTTTCACAATCTATGCTCCAAGCGTGATATTTTTTTCAATTTGTTTATACTATTTATTACATTTTATACTATTTCGCGTTATTTAAAGGTGATGTCTATCAAGGCTATACTCAATGAACTCGAAATTGTTTCACAATCTATGCTCCAAGCGTGATTTTTTTTTATTTCAATTTGTTTACGGATTTATACTATTTCGCGTTATTTAAAGGTGATGTCTATCGAGACTATTCTCAATGTGCTGGAAAATTGTTTCATAATCTGTGCTCCACGCGTGATTTTTTTAAATTTGTTTACGGATTTATACTAATCCGCGTTATTTAAAGGTGATGTCTATCGAGACTATTCTCAATGTGCTGGAAATTGTTTCATAATCTGTGCTCCACGCGTGATTTTATTGAATTTGTTTTCAGATTTATACTATTTCGCGTTATTTAAAGGCGATGTCTATCGAGAATATTTTCAATGTGCTGGAAATTCTTTCACAATCCATGCTCCAAGCGTGATTTTTTTTTTCATTTTTTTTACAGATTTATACTATTTCGCGTTATTTAAAGGTGATGTCTATCGAGGCTATTCTCAATGTGCTGGAAATTGTTTCATAATCTGTGCTCCACGCGTGATTTTTTAAAATTTATTTACAGATTTATACTATTTTGCGTTATTTAAAGGCGATGTCTATCGAGACTATTTTCAATGTGCTGGAAATTGTTTCACAATCTATGCTCCAAGCGTGATTTTATTTTCAATTTTTTTACAGATTTATAGTATTTCGCGTTATTTAAAGGTGATGTCTATCGAGGCTATTCTCAATGTGCTGGAAATTTTTTCATAATTTGTGCTCCACGCGTGATTTTTTTGAATTTGTTTACGGATTTATACCATTTCGCGTTATTTAAAGGTGATGTCTATAGAGGCTATTCTCAATGTCCTGGAAACTTTTTCATAATCTGTGCTCCCCGCGTGATTTTTTTAAAATTTGTTTACGGAGTTATACTATTTCGCGTTATTTAAAAGCTATGTCTATCGAGACTATTTTCAATGTGCTGGAAATTGTTTCACAATCTATGCTCCAAGCGTGATATTTTTTTCAATTTGTTTATACTATTTATTACATTTTATACTATTTCGCGTTATTTAAAGGTGATGTCTATCAAGGCTATACTCAATGTGCTGGAAATTGTTTCATAATCTGTGCTCAACGCGTGATTTTTTTTCAATTTGTTTATGACTTTATACTATTTCGCATTATTTAAAGGCGATGTCTATCGAGACTATTTTCAATGTGCTTGAAATTGTTTCACAATCTATGGTCTAAGCGTGATATTTTTTTCAATTTGTTATACTATTTATTACATTTTATACTATTTCGCGTTATTTAAAGGTGATGTCTATCAAGGTTATACTCAATGTGCTGGAAATTGTTTCATAATCTGTTCTCAACGCGTGATTTTTTTTCAATTTGTTTATGACTTTAGACTATTTCGCGTTATTTAAAGGCGATGTCTATCGAGGCTATTCTCATTTTGCTTGAAATTCTTTCATAATCTGTGCTGCACGCGTGATTTTTTTGAATTTGTTTACAGATTTATACTATTTCGCGTTTTTTAAAGGCGATGTCTATCGAGACTATTTTCAATGTGCTTGAAATTGTTTCACAATCTATGCTCCAAGCGTGATATTTTTTTCAATTTGTTTATACTATTTATTACATTTTATACTATTTCGCGTTATTTAAAGGTGATGTCTATCAAGGCTATACTCAATGTGCTGGAAATTGTTTCATAATCTGTGCTCCACGCGTGATTATATTGAATTTGTTTTCAGATTTATACTATTTCGCGTTAATTAAAGGCGATGTCTATCGAGAATATTTTCAAAGTGCTGGAAATTCTTTCACAATCCATGCTCCAAGCGTGATTTTTTTTTCAATTTTTTTACAGATTTATACTATTTCGCGTTATTTAAAGGTGATGTCTATCGAGGCTATTCTCAATGTGCTGGAAATTGTTTCATAATCTGTGATCCACGCGTGATTTTTTTTGAATTTGTTTACGGATTTATACCATTTCCCGTTATTTAAAGGCGATGTCTATCGAGACTATTTTCAATGAGCTGGAAATTATTTCACAATCTATGCTCCAAGCGTGATTTTTTTTATTTCAATTTGTTTACGGATTTATACTATTTCGCGTTATTTAAAGGTGATGTCTATCGAGACTATTCTCAATGTGCTGGAAAATTGTTTCATAATCTGTGCTCCACGCGTGATTTTAAAATTTGTTTACGGAGTTATACTATTTCGCGTTATTTAAAAGCTATGTCTATCGAGACTATTTTCAATGTGCTGGAAATTGTTTCACAATCTATGCTCCAAGCGTGATATTTTTTTTCAATTTGTTTATACTATTTATTACATTTTATACTATTTCGCGTTATTTAAAGGTGATGTCTATCAAGGCTATACTCAATGTGCTGGAAATTGTTTCATAATCTGTGCTCAACGCGTGATTTTTTTTAAATTTGTTTATGACTTTATACTATTTCGCGTTATTTAAAGGCGATGTCTATCGAGGCTATTCTCATATTGCTTGAAATTGTTTCATAATCTGTGCTCCACGCGTGATTTTTTTGAATTTGTTTACGGATTTATAATATTTCGCGTTTTTTAATGGCGACGTCTATCGAGACTATTTTCAATGTGCTGGAAATTGTTTCACAATTTATGCTACAAGCGTGATTTTTTTTTTTCAATTTGTGTACGGATTTATAAAATTTCGCGTTATTTAAAGGTGATGTCTATCGAGACTATTCTCAATGTGCTGGAAATTGTTTCATAATCTGTGCTCCACGCGTGATTTTATTGAATTTATTTTCAGATTTATACTATTTCGCGTTATTTAAAGACGATGTCTATCGAGAATATTTTCAATGTGCTGGAAATTCTTTCACAATCCATGCTCCAAGCGTGATTTTTTTTTCAATTTTTTTACAGATTTATACTATTTCGCGTTATTTAAAGGTGATGTCTATCGAGGCTATTCTCAATGTGCTCGAAATTGTTTCATAATCTGTGCTCCACGCGTGATTTTTTAAAATTTATTTACAGATTTATACTATTTTGCGTTATTTAAAGGCGATGTCTATCGAGACTATTCTCAATGTGCTGGAAATTTTTTCATAATCTGAGCTCCACGCGTGATTTTATTGAATTTGTTTTCAGATTTATACTATTTCGCGTTATGTAAAGGTGATGTCTATCGAGACTATTCTCATTTTGCTTAAAATTGTTTCATAATCTGTGCTCCACGCGTGATTATTTTGAATTTGTATACAGATTTATACTATTTCGCGTTTTTTAAAGGCGATGTCTATCGAGACTATTTTCAATGTGCTTGAAATTGTTTCACAATCTATGCTCCAAGCGTGATATTTTTTTCAATTTGTTTATACTATTTATTACATTTTATACTATTTCGCGTTATTTAAAGGTGATGTCTATCAAGGTTATACTCAATGTGCTGGAAATTGTTTCATAATCTGTGCTCAACGCGTGATTTTTTTTCAATTTGTTTATGACTTTAGACTATTTCGCGTTATTTAAAGGCAATGTCTATCGAGGCTATTCTCATTTTGCTTGAAATTCTTTCATAATCTGTGCTCCACGCGTGATTTTTTTGAATTTGTTTACAGATTTATACTATTTCGCGTTTTTTAAAGGCGATGTTTATCGAGACTATTTTCAATGTGCTTGAAATTGTTTCACAATCTATGCTCCAAGCGTGATATTTTTTTCAATTTGTTTATACTATTTATTACATTTTATACTATTTCGCGTTATTTAAAGGTGATGTCTATCAAGGCTATACTCAATGAACTCGAAATTGTTTCACAATCTATGCTCCAAGCGTGATTTTTTTTTATTTCAATTTGTTTACGGATTTATACTATTTCGCGTTATTTAAAGGTGATGTCTATCGAGACTATTCTCAATGTGCTGGAAAATTGTTTCATAATCTGTGCTCCACGCGTGATTTTTTTAAATTTGTTTACGGATTTATACTAATCCGCGTTATTTAAAGGTGATGTCTATCGAGACTATTCTCAATGTGCTGGAAATTGTTTCATAATCTGTGCTCCACGCGTGATTTTATTGAATTTGTTTTCAGATTTATACTATTTCGCGTTATTTAAAGGCGATGTCTATCGAGAATATTTTCAATGTGCTGGAAATTCTTTCACAATCCATGCTCCAAGCGTGATTTTTTTTTCATTTTTTTTACAGATTTATACTATTTCGCGTTATTTAAAGGTGATGTCTATCGAGGCTATTCTCAATGTGCTGGAAATTGTTTCATAATCTGTGCTCCACGCGTGATTTTTTAAAATTTATTTACAGATTTATACTATTTTGCGTTATTTAAAGGCGATGTCTATCGAGACTATTTTCAATGTGCTGGAAATTGTTTCACAATCTATGCTCCAAGCGTGATTTTATTTTCAATTTTTTTACAGATTTATAGTATTTCGCGGTATTTAAAGGTGATGTCTATCGAGGCTATTCTCAATGTGCTGGAAATTTTTTCATAATTTGTGCTCCACGTGTGATTTTTTTTAATTTGTTTACGGATTTATACCATTTCGCGTTATTTAAAGGTGATGTCTATAGAGGCTATTCTCAATGTCCTGGAAACTTTTTCATAATCTGTGCTCCCCGCGTGATTTTTTTAAAATTTGTTTACGGAGTTATACTATTTCGCGTTATTTAAAAGCTATGTCTATCGAGACTATTTTCAATGTGCTGGAAATTGTTTCACAATCTATGCTCCAAGCGTGATATTTTTTTCAATTTGTTTATACTATTTATTACATTTTATACTATTTCGCGTTATTTAAAGGTGATGTCTATCAAGGCTATACTCAATGTGCTGGAAATTGTTTCATAATCTGTGCTCAACGCGTGATTTTTTTTCAATTTGTTTATGACTTTATACTATTTCGCATTATTTAAAGGCGATGTCTATCGAGACTATTTTCAATGTGCTTGAAATTGTTTCACAATCTATGGTCTAAGCGTGATATTTTTTTCAATTTGTTATACTATTTATTACATTTTATACTATTTCGCGTTATTTAAAGGTGATGTCTATCAAGGTTATACTCAATGTGCTGGAAATTGTTTCATAATCTGTTCTCAACGCGTGATTTTTTTTCAATTTGTTTATGACTTTAGACTATTTCGCGTTATTTAAAGGCGATGTCTATCGAGGCTATTCTCATTTTGCTTGAAATTCTTTCATAATCTGTGCTGCACGCGTGATTTTTTTGAATTTGTTTACAGATTTATACTATTTCGCGTTTTTTAAAGGCGATGTCTATCGAGACTATTTTCAATGTGCTTCAAATTGTTTCACAATCTATGCTCCAAGCGTGATATTTTTTTCAATTTGTTTATACTATTTATTACATTTTATACTATTTCGCGTTATTTAAAGGTGATGTCTATCAAGGCTATACTCAATGTGCTGGAAATTGTTTCATAATCTGTGCTCCACGCGTGATTATATTGAATTTGTTTTCAGATTTATACTATTTCGCGTTAATTAAAGGCGATGTCTATCGAGAATATTTTCAAAGTGCTGGAAATTCTTTCACAATCCATGCTCCAAGCGTGATTTTTTTTTCAATTTTTTTACAGATTTATACTATTTCGCGTTATTTAAAGGTGATGTCTATCGAGGCTATTCTCAATGTGCTGGAAATTGTTTCATAATCTGTGATCCACGCGTGATTTTTTTTGAATTTGTTTACGGATTTATACCATTTCCCGTTATTTAAAGGCGATGTCTATCGAGACTATTTTCAATGAGCTGGAAATTATTTCACAATCTATGCTCCAAGCGTGATTTTTTTTATTTCAATTTGTTTACGGATTTATACTATTTCGCGTTATTTAAAGGTGATGTCTATCGAGACTATTCTCAATGTGCTGGAAAATTGTTTCATAATCTGTGCTCCACGCGTGATTTTTTTAAATTTGTTTACGGATTTATACTAATCCGCGTTGTTTAAAGCTGATGTCTATCGAGACTATTCTCAATGTGCTGGAAATTGTTTCATAATCTGTGCTCCACGCGTGATTTTATTGAATTTGTTTTCAGATTTATACTATTTCGCGTTTTTTAAAGGCGATGTCTATCGAGAATATTTTCAATGTGCTGGAAATTCTTTCACAATCCATGCTCCAAGCGTGATTTTTTTTTCATTTTTTTTACAGATTTATACTATTTCGCGTTATTTAAAGGTGATGTCTATCGAGGCTATTCTCAATGTGCTGGAAATTGTTTCATAATCTGTGCTCCACGCGTGATTTTTTAAAATTTATTTACAGATTTATAGTATTTTGCGTTATTTAAAGGCGATGTCTATCGAGACTATTTTCAATGTGCTGGAAATTGTTTCACAATTTATGCTCCAAGCGTGATTTTTTTTTTTCAATTTGTGTACGGATTTATAAAATTTCGCGTTTTTTAAAGGAGATGTCTATCGAGGCTATTCTGAATGTGCTGGAAATTGTTTCATAATCTGTGATCCACGCGTGATTTTTTTTAATTTGTTTACGGATTTATACCATTTCCCGTTATTTAAAGGCGATGTCTATCGAGAATATTTTCAATGAGCTGGAAATTGTTTCACAATCTATGCTCCAAGCGTGATTTTTTTTATTTCAATTTGTTTACGGATTTATACTATTTCGCGTTATTTAAAGGCGACGTCTTTCGAGACTATTCTCAATGTACTGGAAATTGTTTCATAATCTGTGCTCCACGCGTGATATTTTTGAATTTGTTTTCAGATTTATACTATTTCGCGTTATTTAAAGGTGATGTCTATCGAGACTATTCTCAATGTGCTGGAAAATTGTTTCATAATCTGAGCTTCACGCGTGATTTTTTAAAATTTGTTTACGGATTTATACTAATCCGCGTTATTTAATGGTGATGTCTATCGAGACTATTCTCAATGCGCTGGAAATTGTTTCATAATCTGTGCTCCACGCGTGATTTTATTGAATTTGTTTTCAGATTTATACTATTTCGCGTTTTTTAAAGGCGATGTCTATCGAGAATATTTTCAATGTGCTGGAAATTCTTTCACAATCCATGCTCCAAGCGTGATTTTTTTTCATTTTTTTTACAGATTTATACTATTTCGCGTTATTTAAAGGTGATGTCTATCGAGGCTATTCTCAATGTGCTGGAAATTGTTTCATAATCTGTGCTCCACGCGTGATTTTTTAAAATTTATTTACAGATTTATACTATTTTGCGTTATTTAAAGGCGATGTCTATCGAGACTATTTTCAATGTGCTGGAAATTGTTTCACAATTTATGCTCCAAGCGTGATTTTTTTTTTTCAATTTGTGTACGGATTTATAAAATTTCGCGTTTTTTAAAGGAGATGTCTATCGAGGCTATTCTCAATGTGCTGGAAATTGTTTCATAATCTGTGATCCACGCGTGATTTTTTTGAATTTGTTTACGGATTTATACCATTTCCCGTTATTTAAAGGCGATGTCTATCGAGAATATTTTCAATGAGCTGGAAATTGTTTCACAATCTATGCTCCAAGCGTGATTTTTTTTATTCAATTTGTTTACGGATTTATACTATTTCGCGTTATTTAAAGGCGATGTCTATCGAGAATATTTTCAATGTGCTGGAAATTCTTTCACAATCCATGCTCCAAGCGTGATTTTTTTTTCAATTTTTTTACAGATTTATACTATTTCGCGTTATTTAAAGGTGATGTCTATCGAGGCTATTCTCAATGTGCTGGAAATTGTTTCATAATCTGTGCTCCACGCGTGATTTTTAAAAATTTATTTACAGATTTATACTATTTTGCGTTATTTAAAGGCGATGTCTATCGAGACTATTCTCAATGTGCTGGAAATTGTTTCATAATCTGTGCTCCACACGCGATTTTTTTAAAATTTGTTTATGGATTTATACTATTCCGCGTTATTTAAAGGTGATGTCTATCGAGACTATTCTCAATGTGCTGGAAATTGTTTCATAATCTGTGCTCCAAGCGTGATTTTTTTTATTTCAATTTGTTTACGGATTTATACTATTCCGCGTTATTTAAAGGTGATGTCTATCGAGACTATTCTCATTGTGCTGGAAATTGATTCATAATCTTTGCTTCACGCGTGATTTTTTTCAATTTTTTTACAGATTTATACTATTTCGCGTTATTTAAAGGTGATGTCTATCGAGGCTATTCTGAATGTGCTGGAAATTTTTTCATAATTTGTGCTCCAAGCGTGATTTTTTTTAATTTGTTTACGGATTTATACCATTTCGCGTTATTTAAAGGTGATGTCTATAGAGGCTATTTTCAATGTCCTGGAATTTGTTTCATAATCTGTTCTCCCCGCGTGATTTTTTATAAATTTGTTTACGGATTTATACTATTTCGCGTTATTTAAAGGCGATGTCTATCGAGACTATTCTCAATGTGCTGGAAATTGTTTCATAATCTGTGCTCCACGCGTGATTTTATTGAATTTGTTTTCAGATTTATACTATTTCGCGTTATTTAAAGGCGATGTCTATCGAGAATATTTTCAATGTGCTGGAAATTCTTTCACAATCCATGCTCCAAGCGTGATTTTTTTTTCATTTTTTTTACAGATTTATACTATTTCGCGTTATTTAAAGGTGATGTCTATCCAGGCTATTCTCAATGTGCTGGAAATTGTTTCATAATCTGTGCTCCACGCGTGATTTTTTAAAATTTATTTACAGATTTATACTATTTTGCGTTATTTAAAGGCGATGTCTATCGAGACTATTTTCAATGTGCTGGAAATTGTTTCACAATCTATGCTCCAAGCGTGATTTTATTTTCAATTTTTTTACAGATTTATAGTATTTCGCGTTATTTAAAGGTGATGTCTATCGAGGCTATTCTCAATGTGCTGGAAATTTTTTCATAATTTGTGCTCCACGCGTGATTTTTTTGAATTTGTTTACGGATTTATACCATTTCGCGTTATTTAAAGGTGATGTCTATAGAGGCTATTCTCAATGTCCTGGAAACTTTTTCATAATCTGTGCTCCCCGCGTGATTTTTTTAAAATTTGTTTACGGAGTTATACTATTTCGCGTTATTTAAAAGCTATGTCTATCGAGACTATTTTCAATGTGCTGGAAATTGTTTCACAATCTATGCTCCAAGCGTGATATTTTTTTCAATTTGTTTATACTATTTATTACATTTTATACTATTTCGCGTTATTTAAAGGTGATGTCTATCAAGGCTATACTCAATGTGCTGGAAATTGTTTCATAATCTGTGCTCAACGCGTGATTTTTTTTCAATTTGTTTATGACTTTATACTATTTCGCATTATTTAAAGGCGATGTCTATCGAGACTATTTTCAATGTGCTTGAAATTGTTTCACAATCTATGGTCTAAGCGTGATATTTTTTTCAATTTGTTATACTATTTATTACATTTTATACTATTTCGCGTTATTTAAAGGTGATGTCTATCAAGGTTATACTCAATGTGCTGGAAATTGTTTCATAATCTGTTCTCAACGCGTGATTTTTTTTCAATTTGTTTATGACTTTAGACTATTTCGCGTTATTTAAAGGCGATGTCTATCGAGGCTATTCTCATTTTGCTTGAAATTCTTTCATAATCTGTGCTGCACGCGTGATTTTTTTGAATTTGTTTACAGATTTATACTATTTCGCGTTTTTTAAAGGCGATGTCTATCGAGACTATTTTCAATGTGCTTGAAATTGTTTCACAATCTATGCTCCAAGCGTGATATTTTTTTCAATTTGTTTATACTATTTATTACATTTTATACTATTTCGCGTTATTTAAAGGTGATGTCTATCAAGGCTATACTCAATGTGCTGGAAATTGTTTCATAATCTGTGCTCCACGCGTGATTATATTGAATTTGTTTTCAGATTTATACTATTTCGCGTTAATTAAAGGCGATGTCTATCGAGAATATTTTCAAAGTGCTGGAAATTCTTTCACAATCCATGCTCCAAGCGTGATTTTTTTTTCAATTTTTTTACAGATTTATACTATTTCGCGTTATTTAAAGGTGATGTCTATCGAGGCTATTCTGAATGTGCTGGAAATTGTTTCATAATCTGTGATCCACGCGTGATTTTTTTTAATTTGTTTACGGATTTATACCATTTCCCGTTATTTAAAGGCGATGTCTATCGAGAATATTTTCAATGAGCTGGAAATTGTTTCACAATCTATGCTCCAAGCGTGATTTTTTTTATTTCAATTTGTTTACGGATTTATACTATTTCGCGTTATTTAAAGGCGACGTCTTTCGAGACTATTCTCAATGTACTGGAAATTGTTTCATAATCTGTGCTCCACGCGTGATATTTTTGAATTTGTTTTCAGATTTATACTATTTCGCGTTATTTAAAGGCGATGTCTATCGAGACTATTCTCAATGTGCTGGAAAATTGTTTCATAATCTGAGCTTCACGCGTGATTTTTTAAAATTTGTTTACGGATTTATACTAATCCGCGTTATTTAATGGTGATGTCTATCGAGACTATTCTCAATGCGCTGGAAATTGTTTCATAATCTGTGCTCCACGCGTGATTTTATTGAATTTGTTTTCAGATTTATACTATTTCGCGTTTTTTAAAGGCGATGTCTATCGAGAATATTTTCAATGTGCTGGAAATTCTTTCACAATCCATGCTCCAAGCGTGATTTTTTTTTCATTTTTTTTACAGATTTATACTATTTCGCGTTATTTAAAGGTGATGTCTATCGAGGCTATTCTCAATGTGCTGGAAATTGTTTCATAATCTGTGCTCCACGCGTGATTTTTTAAAATTTATTTACAGATTTATACTATTTTGCGTTATTTAAAGGCGATGTCTATCGAGACTATTTTCAATGTGCTGGAAATTGTTTCAAAATTTATGCTCCAAGCGTGATTTTTTTTTTTCAATTTGTGTACGGATTTATAAAATTTCGCGTTTTTTAAAGGAATGTCTATCGAGGCTATTCTCAATGTGCTGGAAATTGTTTCATAATCTGTGATCCACGCGTGATTTTTTTGAATTTGTTTACGGATTTATACCATTTCCCGTTATTTAAAGGCGATGTCTATCGAGAATATTTTCAATGAGCTGGAAATTGTTTCACAATCTATGCTCCAAGCGTGATTTTTTTTATTCAATTTGTTTACGGATTTATACTATTTCGCGTTATTTAAAGGCGATGTCTATCGAGAATATTTTCAATGTGCTGGAAATTCTTTCACAATCCATGCTCCAAGCGTGATTTTTTTTTCAATTTTTTTACAGATTTATACTATTTCGCGTTATTTAAAGGTGATGTCTATCGAGGCTATTCTCAATGTGCTGGAAATTGTTTCATAATCTGTGCTCCACGCGTGATTTTTAAAAATTTATTTACAGATTTATACTATTTTGCGTTATTTAAAGGCGATGTCTATCGAGACTATTCTCAATGTGCTGGAAATTGTTTCATAATCTGTGCTCCACACGCGATTTTTTAAAAATTTGTTTATGGATTTATACTATTCCGCGTTATTTAAAGGTGATGTCTATCGAGACTATTCTCAATGTGCTGGAAATTGTTTCATAATCTGTGCTCCAAGCGTGATTTTTTTTATTTCAATTTGTTTACGGATTTATACTATTCCGCGTTATTTAAAGGTGATGTCTATCGAGACTATTCTCATTGTGCTGGAAATTGATTCATAATCTTTGCTTCACGCGTGATTTTTTTCAATTTTTTTACAGATTTATACTATTTCGCGTTATTTAAAGGTGATGTCTATCGAGGCTATTCTGAATGTGCTGGAAATTTTTTCATAATTTGTGCTCCAAGCGTGATTTTTTTTAATTTGTTTACGGATTTATACCATTTCGCGTTATTTAAAGGTGATGTCTATAGAGGCTATTTTCAATGTCCTGGAATTTGTTTCATAATCTGTTCTCCCCGCGTGATTTTTTATAAATTTGTTTACGGATTTATACTATTTCGCGTTATTTAAAGGCGATGTCTATCGAGACTATTCTCAATGTGCTGGAAATTGTTTCATAATCTGTGCTCCACGCGTGATTTTATTGAATTTGTTTTCAGATTTATACTATTTCGCGTTATTTAAAGGCGATGTCTATCGAGAATATTTTCAATGTGCTGGAAATTCTTTCACAATCCATGCTCCAAGCGTGATTTTTTTTTCATTTTTTTTACAGATTTATACTATTTCGCGTTATTTAAAGGTGATGTCTATCGAGACTATTTTCAATGTGCTGGAAATTGTTTCACAATCTATGCTCCAAGCGTGATATTTTTTTCAATTTGTTTATACTATTTATTACATTTTATACTATTTCGCGTTATTTAAAGGTGATGTCTATCAAGGCTATACTCAATGTGCTGGAAATTGTTTCATAATCTGTGCTCAACGCGTGATTTTTTTTCAATTTGTTTATGACTTTATACTATTTCGCATTATTTAAAGGCGATGTCTATCGAGACTATTTTCAATGTGCTTGAAATTGTTTCACAATCTATGGTCTAAGCGTGATATTTTTTTCAATTTGTTATACTATTTATTACATTTTATACTATTTCGCGTTATTTAAAGGTGATGTCTATCAAGGTTATACTCAATGTGCTGGAAATTGTTTCATAATCTGTTCTCAACGCGTGATTTTTTTTCAATTTGTTTATGACTTTAGACTATTTCGCGTTATTTAAAGGCGATGTCTATCGAGGCTATTCTCATTTTGCTTGAAATTCTTTCATAATCTGTGCTGCACGCGTGATTTTTTTGAATTTGTTTACAGATTTATACTATTTCGCGTTTTTTAAAGGCGATGTCTATCGAGACTATTTTCAATGTGCTTGAAATTGTTTCACAATCTATGCTCCAAGCGTGATATTTTTTTCAATTTGTTTATACTATTTATTACATTTTATACTATTTCGCGTTATTTAAAGGTGATGTCTATCAAGGCTATACTCAATGTGCTGGAAATTGTTTCATAATCTGTGCTCCACGCGTGATTATATTGAATTTGTTTTCAGATTTATACTATTTCGCGTTAATTAAAGGCGATGTCTATCGAGAATATTTTCAAAGTGCTGGAAATTCTTTCACAATCCATGCTCCAAGCGTGATTTTTTTTTCAATTTTTTTACAGATTTATACTATTTCGCGTTATTTAAAGGTGATGTCTATCGAGGCTATTCTCAATGTGCTGGAAATTGTTTCATAATCTGTGATCCACGCGTGATTTTTTTTGAATTTGTTTACGGATTTATACCATTTCCCGTTATTTAAAGGCGATGTCTATCGAGACTATTTTCAATGAGCTGGAAATTATTTCACAATCTATGCTCCAAGCGTGATTTTTTTTATTTCAATTTGTTTACGGATTTATACTATTTCGCGTTATTTAAAGGTGATGTCTATCGAGACTATTCTCAATGTGCTGGAAAATTGTTTCATAATCTGTGCTCCACGCGTGATTTTTTTAAATTTGTTTACGGATTTATACTAATCCGCGTTATTTAAAGCTGATGTCTATCGAGACTATTCTCAATGTGCTGGAAATTGTTTCATAATCTGTGCTCCACGCGTGATTTTATTGAATTTGTTTTCAGATTTATACTATTTCGCGTTTTTTAAAGGCGATGTCTATCGAGAATATTTTCAATGTGCTGGAAATTCTTTCACAATCCATGCTCCAAGCGTGATTTTTTTTTCATTTTTTTTACAGATTTATACTATTTCGCGTTATTTAAAGGTGATGTCTATCGAGGCTATTCTCAATGTGCTGGAAATTGTTTCATAATCTGTGCTCCACGCGTGATTTTTTAAAATTTATTTACAGATTTATAGTATTTTGCGTTATTTAAAGGCGATGTCTATCGAGACTATTTTCAATGTGCTGGAAATTGTTTCACAATTTATGCTCCAAGCGTGATTTTTTTTTTTCAATTTGTGTACGGATTTATAAAATTTCGCGTTTTTTAAAGGAGATGTCTATCGAGGCTATTCTGAATGTGCTGGAAATTGTTTCATAATCTGTGATCCACGCGTGATTTTTTTTAATTTGTTTACGGATTTATACCATTTCCCGTTATTTAAAGGCGATGTCTATCGAGAATATTTTCAATGAGCTGGAAATTGTTTCACAATCTATGCTCCAAGCGTGATTTTTTTTATTTCAATTTGTTTACGGATTTATACTATTTCGCGTTATTTAAAGGCGACGTCTTTCGAGACTATTCTCAATGTACTGGAAATTGTTTCATAATCTGTGCTCCACGCGTGATATTTTTGAATTTGTTTTCAGATTTATACTATTTCGCGTTATTTAAAGGTGATGTCTATCGAGACTATTCTCAATGTGCTGGAAAATTGTTTCATAATCTGAGCTTCACGCGTGATTTTTTAAAATTTGTTTACGGATTTATACTAATCCGCGTTATTTAATGGTGATGTCTATCGAGACTATTCTCAATGCGCTGGAAATTGTTTCATAATCTGTGCTCCACGCGTGATTTTATTGAATTTGTTTTCAGATTTATACTATTTCGCGTTTTTTAAAGGCGATGTCTATCGAGAATATTTTCAATGTGCTGGAAATTCTTTCACAATCCATGCTCCAAGCGTGATTTTTTTTTCATTTTTTTTACAGATTTATACTATTTCGCGTTATTTAAAGGTGATGTCTATCGAGGCTATTCTCAATGTGCTGGAAATTGTTTCATAATCTGTGCTCCACGCGTGATTTTTTAAAATTTATTTACAGATTTATACTATTTTGCGTTATTTAAAGGCGATGTCTATCGAGACTATTTTCAATGTGCTGGAAATTGTTTCACAATTTATGCTCCAAGCGTGATTTTTTTTTTTCAATTTGTGTACGGATTTATAAAATTTCGCGTTTTTTAAAGGAGATGTCTATCGAGGCTATTCTCAATGTGCTGGAAATTGTTTCATAATATGTGATCCACGCGTGATTTTTTTGAATTTGTTTACGGATTTATACCATTTCCCGTTATTTAAAGGCGATGTCTATCGAGAATATTTTCAATGAGCTGGAAATTGTTTCACAATCTATGCTCCAAGCGTGATTTTTTTTATTCAATTTGTTTACGGATTTATACTATTTCGCGTTATTTAAAGGCGATGTCTATCGAGAATATTTTCAATGTGCTGGAAATTCTTTCACAATCCATGCTCCAAGCGTGATTTTTTTTTCAATTTTTTTACAGATTTATACTATTTCGCGTTATTTAAAGGTGATGTCTATCGAGGCTATTCTCAATGTGCTGGAAATTGTTTCATAATCTGTGCTCCACGCGTGATTTTTAAAAATTTATTTACAGATTTATACTATTTTGCGTTATTTAAAGGCGATGTCTATCGAGACTATTCTCAATGTGCTGGAAATTGTTTCATAATCTGTGCTCCACACGCGATTTTTTTAAAATTTGTTTATGGATTTATACTATTCCGCGTTATTTAAAGGTGATGTCTATCGAGACTATTCTCAATGTGCTGGAAATTGTTTCATAATCTGTGCTCCAAGCGTGATTTTTTTTATTTCAATTTGTTTACGGATTTATACTATTCCGCGTTATTTAAAGGTGATGTCTATCGAGACTATTCTCATTGTGCTGGAAATTGATTCATAATCTTTGCTTCACGCGTGATTTTTTTCAATTTTTTTACAGATTTATACTATTTCGCGTTATTTAAAGGTGATGTCTATCGAGGCTATTCTGAATGTGCTGGAAATTTTTTCATAATTTGTGCTCCAAGCGTGATTTTTTTAATTTGTTTACGGATTTATACCATTTCGCGTTATTTAAAGGTGATGTCTATAGAGGCTATTTTCAATGTCCTGGAATTTGTTTCATAATCTGTTCTCCCCGCGTGATTTTTTATAAATTTGTTTACGGATTTATACTATTTCGCGTTATTTAAAGGCGATGTCTATCGAGACTATTCTCAATGTGCTGGAAATTGTTTCATAATCTGAGCTCCACGCGTGATTTTATTGAATTTGTTTTCAGATTTATACTATTTCGCGTTATTTAAAGGTGATGTCTATCGAGACTATTCTCAATGTGCTGGAAAATTGTTTCATAATCTGTGCTCCATGCGTGATTTTTTAAAATTTGTTTACGGATTTATACAAATCCGCGTTATTTAATGGTGATGTCTATCGAGACTATTCTCAATGCGCTGGAAATTGTTTCATAATCTGTGCTCCACGCGTGATTTTATTGAATTTGTTTTCAGATTTATACTATTTCGCGTTATTTAAAGGTGATGTCTATCGAGACTATTCTCAATGTGCTGGAAAATTGTTTCATAATCTGTGCTCCACGCGTGATTTTTTAAAATTTGTTTACGGATTTATACTAATCCGCGTTATTTAATGGTGATGTCTATCGAGACTATTCTCAATGCGCTGGAAAATGTTTCATAATCTGTGCTCCACGCGTGATTTTATTGAATTTGTTTTCAGATTTATACTATTTCGCGTTATTTAAAGGCGATGTCTATCGAGACTATTCTCAACGTGCTGGAAATTGTTTCATAATCTGTGCTCCAAGCGTGATTTTTTTTATTTCAATTTGTTTACGGATTTATACTATTCCGCGTTATTTAAAGGTGATGTCTATCGAGACTATTCTCAATGCGCTGGAAATTGTTTCATAATCTTTGCTTCACGCGTGATTTTTTTAAATTTATTTACAGATTTATACTATTTTGCGTTATTTAAAGGCGATGTCTATCGAGAATATTTTCAATGTGCTGGAAATTGTTTCACAATCCATGCTCCAAGCGTGATTTTATTTTCAATTTTTTTACAGATTTATACTATTTCGCGTTATTTAAAGGTGATGTCTATCGAGGCTATTCTGAATGTGCTGGAAATTTTTTCATAATTTGTGCTCCACGCGTGATTTTTTTGAATTTGTTTACGGATTTATACCATTTCGCGTTATTTAAAGGTGATGTCTATAGAGGCTATTTTCAATGTCCTGGAAATTGTTTCATAATCTGTTCTCCCCGCGTGATTTTTTATAAATTTGTTTACGGATTTATACTATTTCGCGTTATTTAAAGGCGATGTGTATCGAGACTATTTTCAATGTGCTGGAAATTGTTTCACAATTTATGCTCCAAGCGTGATTTTTTTTCAATTTGTTTATACTATTTATTACATTTTATACTATTTCGCGTTATTTAAAGGTGATGTCTATCAAGGCTATACTCAATGTGCTGGAAATTGTTTCATAATCTGTGCTCAACGCGTGATTTTTTTTAAATTTGTTTATGACTTTATACTATTTCGCGTTATTTAAAGGCGATGTCTATCGAGGCTATTCTCATATTGCTTGAAATTGTTTCATAATCTGTGCTCCACGCGTGATTTTTTTGAATTTGTTTACGGATTTATAATATTTCGCGTTTTTTAAAGGCGACGTCTATCGAGACTATTTTCAATGTGCTGGAAATTGTTTCACAATTTATGCTACAAGCGTGATTTTTTTTTTCAATTTGTGTACGGATTTATAAAATTTCGCGTTATTTAAAGGTGATGTCTATCGAGACTATTCTCAATGTGCTGGAAATTGTTTCATAATCTGTGCTCCACGCGTGATTTTTTAAAATTTATTTACAGATTTATACTATTTTGCGTTATTTAAAGGCGATGTCTATCGAGACTATTCTCAATGCGCTGGAAATTGTTTCATAATCTTTGCTTCACGCGTGATTTTTTTAAATTTATTTACAGATTTATACTATTTTGCGTTATTTAAAGGCGATGTCTATCGAGAATATTTTCAATGTGCTGGAAATTGTTTCACAATCCATGCTCCAAGCGTGATTTTATTTTCAATTTTTTTACAGATTTATACTATTTCGCGTTATTTAAAGGTGATGTCTATCGAGGCTATTCTGAATGTGCTGGAAATTTTTTCATAATTTGTGCTCCACGCGTGATTTTTTTGAATTTGTTTACGGATTTATACCATTTCGCGTTATTTAAAGGTGATGTCTATAGAGGCTATATTCAATGTCCTGGAAATTGTTTCATAATCTGTTCTCCCCGCGTGATTTTTTATAAATTTGTTTACGGATTTATACTATTTCGCGTTATTTAAAGGCGATGTGTATCGAGACTATTTTCAATGTGCTGGAAATTGTTTCACAATTTATGCTCCAAGCGTGATTTTTTTTCAATTTGTTTATACTATTTATTACATTTTATACTATTTCGCGTTATTTAAAGGTGATGTCTATCAAGGCTATACTCAATGTGCTGGAAATTGTTTCATAATCTGTGCTCAACGCGTGATTTTTTTTAAATTTGTTTATGACTTTATACTATTTCGCGTTATTTAAAGGCGATGTCTATCGAGGCTATTCTCATATTGCTTGAAATTGTTTCATAATCTGTGCTCCACGCGTGATTTTTTTTAATTTGTTTACGGATTTATAATATTTCGCGTTTTTTAATGGCGACGTCTATCGAGACTATTTTCAATGTGCTGGAAATTGTTTCACAATTTATGCTACAAGCGTGATTTTTTTTTTCAATTTGTGTACGGATTTATAAAATTTCGCGTTTTTTAAAGGAATGTCTATCGAGGCTATTCTCAATGTGCTGGAAATTGTTTCATAATCTGTGATCCACGCGTGATTTTTTTGAATTTGTTTACGGATTTATACCATTTCCCGTTATTTAAAGGCGATGTCTATCGAGAATATTTTCAATGAGCTGGAAATTGTTTCACAATCTATGCTCCAAGCGTGATTTTTTTTATTCAATTTGTTTACGGATTTATACTATTTCGCGTTATTTAAAGGCGATGTCTATCGAGAATATTTTCAATGTGCTGGAAATTCTTTCACAATCCATGCTCCAAGCGTGATTTTTTTTTCAATTTTTTTACAGATTTATACTATTTCGCGTTATTTAAAGGTGATGTCTATCGAGGCTATTCTCAATGTGCTGGAAATTGTTTCATAATCTGTGCTCCACGCGTGATTTTTAAAAATTTATTTACAGATTTATACTATTTTGCGTTATTTAAAGGCGATGTCTATCGAGACTATTCTCAATGTGCTGGAAATTGTTTCATAATCTGTGCTCCACACGCGATTTTTTAAAAATTTGTTTATGGATTTATACTATTCCGCGTTATTTAAAGGTGATGTCTATCGAGACTATTCTCAATGTGCTGGAAATTGTTTCATAATCTGTGCTCCAAGCGTGATTTTTTTTATTTCAATTTGTTTACGGATTTATACTATTCCGCGTTATTTAAAGGTGATGTCTATCGAGACTATTCTCATTGTGCTGGAAATTGATTCATAATCTTTGCTTCACGCGTGATTTTTTTCAATTTTTTTACAGATTTATACTATTTCGCGTTATTTAAAGGTGATGTCTATCGAGGCTATTCTGAATGTGCTGGAAATTTTTTCATAATTTGTGCTCCAAGCGTGATTTTTTTTAATTTGTTTACGGATTTATACCATTTCGCGTTATTTAAAGGTGATGTCTATAGAGGCTATTTTCAATGTCCTGGAATTTGTTTCATAATCTGTTCTCCCCGCGTGATTTTTTATAAATTTGTTTACGGATTTATACTATTTCGCGTTATTTAAAGGCGATGTCTATCGAGACTATTCTCAATGTGCTGGAAATTGTTTCATAATCTGTGCTCCACGCGTGATTTTATTGAATTTGTTTTCAGATTTATACTATTTCGCGTTATTTAAAGGCGATGTCTATCGAGAATATTTTCAATGTGCTGGAAATTCTTTCACAATCCATGCTCCAAGCGTGATTTTTTTTTCATTTTTTTTACAGATTTATACTATTTCGCGTTATTTAAAGGTGATGTCTATCGAGACTATTTTCAATGTGCTGGAAATTGTTTCACAATCTATGCTCCAAGCGTGATATTTTTTTCAATTTGTTTATACTATTTATTACATTTTATACTATTTCGCGTTATTTAAAGGTGATGTCTATCAAGGCTATACTCAATGTGCTGGAAATTGTTTCATAATCTGTGCTCAACGCGTGATTTTTTTTCAATTTGTTTATGACTTTATACTATTTCGCATTATTTAAAGGCGATGTCTATCGAGACTATTTTCAATGTGCTTGAAATTGTTTCACAATCTATGGTCTAAGCGTGATATTTTTTTCAATTTGTTATACTATTTATTACATTTTATACTATTTCGCGTTATTTAAAGGTGATGTCTATCAAGGTTATACTCAATGTGCTGGAAATTGTTTCATAATCTGTTCTCAACGCGTGATTTTTTTTCAATTTGTTTATGACTTTAGACTATTTCGCGTTATTTAAAGGCGATGTCTATCGAGGCTATTCTCATTTTGCTTGAAATTCTTTCATAATCTGTGCTGCACGCGTGATTTTTTTGAATTTGTTTACAGATTTATACTATTTCGCGTTTTTTAAAGGCGATGTCTATCGAGACTATTTTCAATGTGCTTGAAATTGTTTCACAATCTATGCTCCAAGCGTGATATTTTTTTCAATTTGTTTATACTATTTATTACATTTTATACTATTTCGCGTTATTTAAAGGTGATGTCTATCAAGGCTATACTCAATGTGCTGGAAATTGTTTCATAATCTGTGCTCCACGCGTGATTATATTGAATTTGTTTTCAGATTTATACTATTTCGCGTTAATTAAAGGCGATGTCTATCGAGAATATTTTCAAAGTGCTGGAAATTCTTTCACAATCCATGCTCCAAGCGTGATTTTTTTTTCAATTTTTTTACAGATTTATACTATTTCGCGTTATTTAAAGGTGATGTCTATCGAGGCTATTCTCAATGTGCTGGAAATTGTTTCATAATCTGTGATCCACGCGTGATTTTTTTTGAATTTGTTTACGGATTTATACCATTTCCCGTTATTTAAAGGCGATGTCTATCGAGACTATTTTCAATGAGCTGGAAATTATTTCACAATCTATGCTCCAAGCGTGATTTTTTTTATTTCAATTTGTTTACGGATTTATACTATTTCGCGTTATTTAAAGGTGATGTCTATCGAGACTATTCTCAATGTGCTGGAAAATTGTTTCATAATCTGTGCTCCACGCGTGATTTTTTTAAATTTGTTTACGGATTTATACTAATCCGCGTTATTTAAAGCTGATGTCTATCGAGACTATTCTCAATGTGCTGGAAATTGTTTCATAATCTGTGCTCCACGCGTGATTTTATTGAATTTGTTTTCAGATTTATACTATTTCGCGTTTTTTAAAGGCGATGTCTATCGAGAATATTTTCAATGTGCTGGAAATTCTTTCACAATCCATGCTCCAAGCGTGATTTTTTTTTCATTTTTTTTACAGATTTATACTATTTCGCGTTATTTAAAGGTGATGTCTATCGAGGCTATTCTCAATGTGCTGGAAATTGTTTCATAATCTGTGCTCCACGCGTGATTTTTTAAAATTTATTTACAGATTTATAGTATTTTGCGTTATTTAAAGGCGATGTCTATCGAGACTATTTTCAATGTGCTGGAAATTGTTTCACAATTTATGCTCCAAGCGTGATTTTTTTTTTTCAATTTGTGTACGGATTTATAAAATTTCGCGTTTTTTAAAGGAGATGTCTATCGAGGCTATTCTGAATGTGCTGGAAATTGTTTCATAATCTGTGATCCACGCGTGATTTTTTTTAATTTGTTTACGGATTTATACCATTTCCCGTTATTTAAAGGCGATGTCTATCGAGAATATTTTCAATGAGCTGGAAATTGTTTCACAATCTATGCTCCAAGCGTGATTTTTTTTATTTCAATTTGTTTACGGATTTATACTATTTCGCGTTATTTAAAGGCGACGTCTTTCGAGACTATTCTCAATGTACTGGAAATTGTTTCATAATCTGTGCTCCACGCGTGATATTTTTGAATTTGTTTTCAGATTTATACTATTTCGCGTTATTTAAAGGTGATGTCTATCGAGACTATTCTCAATGTGCTGGAAAATTGTTTCATAATCTGAGCTTCACGCGTGATTTTTTAAAATTTGTTTACGGATTTATACTAATCCGCGTTATTTAATGGTGATGTCTATCGAGACTATTCTCAATGCGCTGGAAATTGTTTCATAATCTGTGCTCCACGCGTGATTTTATTGAATTTGTTTTCAGATTTATACTATTTCGCGTTTTTTAAAGGCGATGTCTATCGAGAATATTTTCAATGTGCTGGAAATTCTTTCACAATCCATGCTCCAAGCGTGATTTTTTTTTCATTTTTTTTACAGATTTATACTATTTCGCGTTATTTAAAGGTGATGTCTATCGAGGCTATTCTCAATGTGCTGGAAATTGTTTCATAATCTGTGCTCCACGCGTGATTTTTTAAAATTTATTTACAGATTTATACTATTTTGCGTTATTTAAAGGCGATGTCTATCGAGACTATTTTCAATGTGCTGGAAATTGTTTCACAATTTATGCTCCAAGCGTGATTTTTTTTTTTCAATTTGTGTACGGATTTATAAAATTTCGCGTTTTTTAAAGGAGATGTCTATCGAGGCTATTCTCAATGTGCTGGAAATTGTTTCATAATATGTGATCCACGCGTGATTTTTTTGAATTTGTTTACGGATTTATACCATTTCCCGTTATTTAAAGGCGATGTCTATCGAGAATATTTTCAATGAGCTGGAAATTGTTTCACAATCTATGCTCCAAGCGTGATTTTTTTTATTCAATTTGTTTACGGATTTATACTATTTCGCGTTATTTAAAGGCGATGTCTATCGAGAATATTTTCAATGTGCTGGAAATTCTTTCACAATCCATGCTCCAAGCGTGATTTTTTTTTCAATTTTTTTACAGATTTATACTATTTCGCGTTATTTAAAGGTGATGTCTATCGAGGCTATTCTCAATGTGCTGGAAATTGTTTCATAATCTGTGCTCCACGCGTGATTTTTAAAAATTTATTTACAGATTTATACTATTTTGCGTTATTTAAAGGCGATGTCTATCGAGACTATTCTCAATGTGCTGGAAATTGTTTCATAATCTGTGCTCCACACGCGATTTTTTTAAAATTTGTTTATGGATTTATACTATTCCGCGTTATTTAAAGGTGATGTCTATCGAGACTATTCTCAATGTGCTGGAAATTGTTTCATAATCTGTGCTCCAAGCGTGATTTTTTTTATTTCAATTTGTTTACGGATTTATACTATTCCGCGTTATTTAAAGGTGATGTCTATCGAGACTATTCTCATTGTGCTGGAAATTGATTCATAATCTTTGCTTCACGCGTGATTTTTTTCAATTTTTTTACAGATTTATACTATTTCGCGTTATTTAAAGGTGATGTCTATCGAGGCTATTCTGAATGTGCTGGAAATTTTTTCATAATTTGTGCTCCAAGCGTGATTTTTTTAATTTGTTTACGGATTTATACCATTTCGCGTTATTTAAAGGTGATGTCTATAGAGGCTATTTTCAATGTCCTGGAATTTGTTTCATAATCTGTTCTCCCCGCGTGATTTTTTATAAATTTGTTTACGGATTTATACTATTTCGCGTTATTTAAAGGCGATGTCTATCGAGACTATTCTCAATGTGCTGGAAATTGTTTCATAATCTGAGCTCCACGCGTGATTTTATTGAATTTGTTTTCAGATTTATACTATTTCGCGTTATTTAAAGGTGATGTCTATCGAGACTATTCTCAATGTGCTGGAAAATTGTTTCATAATCTGTGCTCCATGCGTGATTTTTTAAAATTTGTTTACGGATTTATACAAATCCGCGTTATTTAATGGTGATGTCTATCGAGACTATTCTCAATGCGCTGGAAATTGTTTCATAATCTGTGCTCCACGCGTGATTTTATTGAATTTGTTTTCAGATTTATACTATTTCGCGTTATTTAAAGGTGATGTCTATCGAGACTATTCTCAATGTGCTGGAAAATTGTTTCATAATCTGTGCTCCACGCGTGATTTTTTAAAATTTGTTTACGGATTTATACTAATCCGCGTTATTTAATGGTGATGTCTATCGAGACTATTCTCAATGCGCTGGAAAATGTTTCATAATCTGTGCTCCACGCGTGATTTTATTGAATTTGTTTTCAGATTTATACTATTTCGCGTTATTTAAAGGCGATGTCTATCGAGACTATTCTCAACGTGCTGGAAATTGTTTCATAATCTGTGCTCCAAGCGTGATTTTTTTTATTTCAATTTGTTTACGGATTTATACTATTCCGCGTTATTTAAAGGTGATGTCTATCGAGACTATTCTCAATGCGCTGGAAATTGTTTCATAATCTTTGCTTCACGCGTGATTTTTTTAAATTTATTTACAGATTTATACTATTTTGCGTTATTTAAAGGCGATGTCTATCGAGAATATTTTCAATGTGCTGGAAATTGTTTCACAATCCATGCTCCAAGCGTGATTTTATTTTCAATTTTTTTACAGATTTATACTATTTCGCGTTATTTAAAGGTGATGTCTATCGAGGCTATTCTGAATGTGCTGGAAATTTTTTCATAATTTGTGCTCCACGCGTGATTTTTTTGAATTTGTTTACGGATTTATACCATTTCGCGTTATTTAAAGGTGATGTCTATAGAGGCTATTTTCAATGTCCTGGAAATTGTTTCATAATCTGTTCTCCCCGCGTGATTTTTTATAAATTTGTTTACGGATTTATACTATTTCGCGTTATTTAAAGGCGATGTGTATCGAGACTATTTTCAATGTGCTGGAAATTGTTTCACAATTTATGCTCCAAGCGTGATTTTTTTTCAATTTGTTTATACTATTTATTACATTTTATACTATTTCGCGTTATTTAAAGGTGATGTCTATCAAGGCTATACTCAATGTGCTGGAAATTGTTTCATAATCTGTGCTCAACGCGTGATTTTTTTTAAATTTGTTTATGACTTTATACTATTTCGCGTTATTTAAAGGCGATGTCTATCGAGGCTATTCTCATATTGCTTGAAATTGTTTCATAATCTGTGCTCCACGCGTGATTTTTTTGAATTTGTTTACGGATTTATAATATTTCGCGTTTTTTAAAGGCGACGTCTATCGAGACTATTTTCAATGTGCTGGAAATTGTTTCACAATTTATGCTACAAGCGTGATTTTTTTTTTCAATTTGTGTACGGATTTATAAAATTTCGCGTTATTTAAAGGTGATGTCTATCGAGACTATTCTCAATGTGCTGGAAATTGTTTCATAATCTGTGCTCCACGCGTGATTTTTTAAAATTTATTTACAGATTTATACTATTTTGCGTTATTTAAAGGCGATGTCTATCGAGACTATTCTCAATGCGCTGGAAATTGTTTCATAATCTTTGCTTCACGCGTGATTTTTTTAAATTTATTTACAGATTTATACTATTTTGCGTTATTTAAAGGCGATGTCTATCGAGAATATTTTCAATGTGCTGGAAATTGTTTCACAATCCATGCTCCAAGCGTGATTTTATTTTCAATTTTTTTACAGATTTATACTATTTCGCGTTATTTAAAGGTGATGTCTATCGAGGCTATTCTGAATGTGCTGGAAATTTTTTCATAATTTGTGCTCCACGCGTGATTTTTTTGAATTTGTTTACGGATTTATACCATTTCGCGTTATTTAAAGGTGATGTCTATAGAGGCTATATTCAATGTCCTGGAAATTGTTTCATAATCTGTTCTCCCCGCGTGATTTTTTATAAATTTGTTTACGGATTTATACTATTTCGCGTTATTTAAAGGCGATGTGTATCGAGACTATTTTCAATGTGCTGGAAATTGTTTCACAATTTATGCTCCAAGCGTGATTTTTTTTCAATTTGTTTATACTATTTATTACATTTTATACTATTTCGCGTTATTTAAAGGTGATGTCTATCAAGGCTATACTCAATGTGCTGGAAATTGTTTCATAATCTGTGCTCAACGCGTGATTTTTTTTAAATTTGTTTATGACTTTATACTATTTCGCGTTATTTAAAGGCGATGTCTATCGAGGCTATTCTCATATTGCTTGAAATTGTTTCATAATCTGTGCTCCACGCGTGATTTTTTTTAATTTGTTTACGGATTTATAATATTTCGCGTTTTTTAATGGCGACGTCTATCGAGACTATTTTCAATGTGCTGGAAATTGTTTCACAATTTATGCTACAAGCGTGATTTTTTTTTTCAATTTGTGTACGGATTTATAAAATTTCGCGTTATTTAAAGGTGATGTCTATCGAGACTATTCTCAATGTGCTGGAAATTGTTTCATAATCTGTGCTCCACGCGTGATTTTATTGAATTTATTTTCAGATTTATACTATTTCGCGTTATTTAAAGACGATGTCTATCGAGAATATTTTCAATGTGCTGGAAATTCTTTCACAATCCATGCTCCAAGCGTGATTTTTTTTTCAATTTTTTTACAGATTTATACTATTTCGCGTTATTTAAAGGTGATGTCTATCGAGGCTATTCTCAATGTGCTGGAAATTGTTTCATAATCTGTGCTCCACGCGTGATTTTTTAAAATTTATTTACAGATTTATACTATTTTGCGTTATTTAAAGGCGATGTCTATCGAGACTATTCTCAATGTGCTGGAAATTTTTTCATAATCTGAGCTCCACGCGTGATTTTATTGAATTTGTTTTCAGATTTATACTATTTCGCGTTATGTAAAGGTGATGTCTATCGATACTATTCTCATTTTGCTTGAAATTGTTTCATAATCTGTGCTCCACGCGTGATTTTTTTGAATTTGTATACAGATTTATACTATTTCGCGTTTTTTAAAGGCGATGTCTATCGAGACTATTTTCAATGTGCTTGAAATTGTTTCACAATCTATGCTCCAAGCGTGATATTTTTTTCAATTTGTTTATACTATTTATTACATTTTATACTATTTCGCGTTATTTAAAGGTGATGTCTATCAAGGCTATACTCAATGTGCTGGAAAATTGTTTCATAATCTGTGCTCCACGCGTGATTTTTTTAAATTTGTTTACGGATTTATACTAATCCGCGTTATTTAAAGGTGATGTCTATCGAGACTATTCTCAATGTGCTGGAAATTGTTTCATAATCTGTGCTCCACGCGTGATTATATTGAATTTGTTTTCAGATTTATACTATTTCGCGTTATTTAAAGGCGATGTCTATCGAAAATATTTTCAATGTGCTGGAAATTCTTTCACAATCAATGCTCCAAGCGTGATTTTTTTTTTTTTTTTTACAGATTTATACTATTTCGCGTTATTTAAAGGTGATGTCTATCGAGGCTATTTTCAATGTGCTGGAAATTGTTTCATAATCTGTGATCCACGCGTGATTTTTTTTGAATTTGTTTACGGATTTATACCATTTCCCGTTATTTAAAGGCGATGTCTATCGAGACTATTTTCAATGAGCTGGAAATTGTTTCACAATCTATGCTCCAAGCGTGATTTTTTTTTATTTCAATTTGTTTACGGATTTATACTATTTCGCGTTATTTAAAGGTGATGTCTATCGAGACTATTCTCAATGTGCTGGAAAATTGTTTCATAATCTGTGCTCCACGCGTGATTTTTTTAAATTTGTTTACGATTTATACTAATCCGCGTTATTTAAAGGTGATGTCTATCGAGACTATTCTCAATGTGCTGGAAATTGTTTCATAATCTGTGCTCCACGCAATTTTATTGAATTTGTTTTCAGATTTTTACTATTTCGCGTTATTTAAAGGCGATGTCTATCGAGAATATTTTCAATGTGCTGGAAATTCTTTCACAATCCATGCTCCAAGCGTGATTTTTTTTCCAATTTTTTTACAGATTTATACTATTTCGCGTTATTTAAAGGTGATGTCTATCGAGGCTATTCTCAATGTGCTGGAAATTGTTTCATAATCTGTGCTCCACGCGTGATTTTTTAAAATTTATTTACAGATTTATACTATTTTGCGTTATTTAAAGGCGATGTCTGTCGAGACTATTTTCAATGTGCTGGAAATTGTTTCACAATCTATGCTCCAAGCGTGATTTTATTTTCAATTTTTTTACAGATTTATACTATTTCGCGTTATTTAAAGGTGATGTCTATCGAGGCTATTCTCAATGTGCTGGAAATTTTTTCATAATTTGTGCTCCACGCGTGATTTTTTTGAATTTGTTTACGGATTTATACCATTTCGCGTTATTTAAAGGCGATGTCTATAGAGGCTATTCTCAATGTCCTGGAAACTTTTTCATAATCTGTGCACCCCGCGTGATTTTTTTTAAATTTGTTTACGGATTTATACTATTTCACGTTATTTAAAGGCGATGTCTATCAAGGCTATACTCCATGTGCTGGAAATTGTTTCATAATCTGTGCTCAACGCGTGATTTTTTTTCAATTTGTTTATAACTTTATACTATTTCGCGTTATTTAAAGCGATGTCTATCGAGGAATTTCTCATTTTGCTTGAAATTGTTTCATAATCTGTGCTCCACGCGTGATTTTTTTGAATTTGTTTACGGATTTATACTATTTCGCGTTTTTTAATGGCGACGTCTATCGAGACTATTTTCAATGTGCTGGAAATTGTTTCACAATTTATGCTCCAAGCGTGATTTTTTTTTTTCAATTTGTGTACGGATTTATAAAATTTCGCGTTTTTTAAAGGAGATGTCTATCGAGGCTATTCTCAATGTGCTGGAAATTGTTTCATAATCTGTGATCCACGCGTGATTTTTTTGAATTTGTTTACGGATTTATACCATTTCCCGTTATTTAAAGGCCATGTCTATCGAGAATATTTTCAATGAGCTGGAAATTGTTTCACAATCTTAGCTCCAAGCGTGATTTTTTTTATTTCAATTTGTTTACGGATTTATACTATTTCGCGTTATTTAAAGGCGACGTCTTTCGAGACTATTCTCAATGTACTGGAAATTGTTTCATAATCTGTGCTCCACGCGTGATTTTTTTAAATTTGTTTACGATTTATACTAATCCGCGTTATTTAAAGGTGATGTCTATCGAGACTATTCTCAATGTGCTGGAAATTGTTTCATAATCTGTGCTCCACGCGTGATTTTATTGAATTTGTTTTCAGATTTATACTATTTCGCGTTATTTAAAGGCGATGTCTATCGAGAATATTTTCAATGTGCTGGAAATTCTTTCACAATCCATGCTCCAAGCGTGATTTTTTTTTCAATTTTTTTACAGATTTATACTATTTCGCGTTATTTAAAGGTGATGTCTATCGAGGCTATTCTCAATGTGCTGGAAATTGTTTCATAATCTGTGCTCCACGCGTGATTTTTTAAAATTTATTTACAGATTTGTACTATTTTGCGTTATTTAAAGGCGATGTCTGTCGAGACTATTTTCAATGTGCTGGAAATTGTTTCACAATCTATGCTCCAAGCGTGATTTTATTTTCAATTTTTTTACAGATTTATACTATTTCGCGTTATTTAAAGGTGATGTCTATCGAGGCTATTCTCAATGTGCTGGAAATTTTTTCATAATTTGTGCTCCACGCGTGATTTTTTTTTAATTTGTTTACGGATTTATACCATTTCGCGTTATTTAAAGGTGATGTCCATAGAGGCTATTCTCAATGTCCTGGAAACTTTTTCATAATCTGTGCTCCCCGCGTGATTTTTTTTAAATTTGTTTACGGATTTATACTATTTCACGTTATTTAAAGGCGATGTCTATCAAGGCTATACTCCATGTGCTGGAAATTGTTTCATAATCTGTGCTCAACGCGTGATTTTTTTTTCAATTTGTTTATAACTTTATACTATTTCGCGTTATTTAAAGGCGATGTCTATCGAGGAATTTCTCATTTTGCTTGAAATTGTTTCATAATCTGTGCTCCACGCGTGATTTTTTTGAATTTGTTTACGGATTTATACTATTTCGCGTTTTTTAATGGCGACGTCTATCGAGACTATTTTCAATGTGCTGGAAATTGTTTCACAATTTATGCTCCAAGCGTGATTTTTTTTTTTCAATTTGTGTACGGATTTATAAAATTTCGCGTTTTTTAAAGGAGATGTCTATCGAGGCTATTCTCAATGTGCTGGAAATTGTTTCATAATCTGTGATCCACGCGTGATTTTTTTGAATTTGTTTACGGATTTATACCATTTCCCGTTGTTTAAAGGCGATGTCTATCGAGAATATTTTCAATGAGCTGGAAATTGTTTCACAATCTATGCTCCAAGCGTGATTTTTTTTATTTCAATTTGTTTACGGATTTATAATATTTCGCGTTATTTAAAGGCGACGTCTTTCGAGACTATTCTCAATGTACTGGAAATTGTTTCATAATCTGTGCTCCACGCGTGATATTTTTGAATTTGTTTACGGATTTATACTAATCCGCGTTATTTAAAGGTGATGTCTATCGAGACTATTCTCAATGTGCAGGAAATTGTTTCATAATCTGAGCTCCACGCGTGATTTTATTGAATTTGTTTTCAGATTTATACTATTTCGCGTTATTTAAAGGTGATGTCTATCGAGACTATTCTCAATGTGCTGGAAAATTGTTTCATAATCTGAGCTTCACGCGTGATTTTTTTAAATTTGTTTACGGATTTATACTAATCCGCGTTATTTAATGGTGATGTCTATCGAGACTATTCTCAATGCGCTGGAAATTGTTTCATAATCTGTGCTCCACGCGTGATTTTATTGAATTTGTTTTCAGATTTATACTATTTCGCGTTATTTTAAGGCGATGTCTATCGAGAATATTTTCAATGTGCTGGAAATTCTTTCACAATCCATGCTCCAAGCGTGATTTTTTTTTCAATTTTTTTACAGATTTATACTATTTCGCGTTATTTAAAGGTGATGTCTATCGAGGCTATTCTCAATGTGCTGGAAATTGTTTCATAATCTGTGCTCCACGCGTGATTTTTTAAAATTTATTTACAGATTTATACTATTTTGCGTTATTTAAAGGCGATGTCTATCGAGACTATTCTCAATGTGCTGGAAATTGTTTCATAATCTGTGCTCCACGCGCGATTTTTTTAAAATTTGTTTATGGATTTATACTATTCCGCGTTATTTAAAGGTGATGTCTATCGAGACTATTCTCAATGTGCTGGAAATTGTTTCATAATCTGTGCTCCAAGCGTGATTTTTTTATTTCAATTTGTTTACGGATTTATACTATTCCGCGTTATTTAAAGGTGATGTCTATCGAGACTATTCTCATTGTGCTGGAAATTGATTCATAATCTTTGCTTCACGCGTGATTTTTTAAATTTATTTACAGATTTATACTATTTTGCGTTATTTAAAGGCGATGTCTATCGAGAATATTTTCAATGTGCTGGAAATTGTTTCACAATCCATGCTCCAAGCGTGATTTTTTTTTCAATTTTTTTACAGATTTATACTATTTCGCGTTATTTAAAGGTGATGTCTATAGAGGCTATTTTCAATGTCCTGGAATTTGTTTCATAATCTGTTCTCCCCGCGTGATTTTTTATAAATTTGTTTACGGATTTATACTATTTCGCGTTATTTAAAGGCGATGTCTATCGAGACTATTCTCAATGTGCTGGAAATTGTTTCATAATCTGAGCTCCACGCGTGATTTTATTGAATTTGTTTTCAGATTTATACTATTTCGCGTTATTTAAAGGTGATGTCTATCGAGACTATTCTCAATGTGCTGGAAAATTGTTTCATAATCTGTGCTCCATGCGTGATTTTTTAAAATTTGTTTACGGATTTATACAAATCCGCGTTATTTAATGGTGATGTCTATCGAGACTATTCTCAATGCGCTGGAAATTGTTTCATAATCTGTGCTCCACGCGTGATTTTATTGAATTTGTTTTCAGATTTATACTATTTCGCGTTATTTAAAGGTGATGTCTATCGAGACTATTCTCAATGTGCTGGAAAATTGTTTCATAATCTGTGCTCCACGCGTGATTTTTTAAAATTTGTTTACGGATTTATACTAATCCGCGTTATTTAATGGTGATGTCTATCGAGACTATTCTCAATGCGCTGGAAAATGTTTCATAATCTGTGCTCCACGCGTGATTTTATTGAATTTGTTTTCAGATTTATACTATTTCGCGTTATTTAAAGGCGATGTCTATCGAGACTATTCTCAACGTGCTGGAAATTGTTTCATAATCTGTGCTCCAAGCGTGATTTTTTTTATTTCAATTTGTTTACGGATTTATACTATTCCGCGTTATTTAAAGGTGATGTCTATCGAGACTATTCTCAATGCGCTGGAAATTGTTTCATAATCTTTGCTTCACGCGTGATTTTTTTAAATTTATTTACAGATTTATACTATTTTGCGTTATTTAAAGGCGATGTCTATCGAGAATATTTTCAATGTGCTGGAAATTGTTTCACAATCCATGCTCCAAGCGTGATTTTATTTTCAATTTTTTTACAGATTTATACTATTTCGCGTTATTTAAAGGTGATGTCTATCGAGGCTATTCTGAATGTGCTGGAAATTTTTTCATAATTTGTGCTCCACGCGTGATTTTTTTGAATTTGTTTACGGATTTATACCATTTCGCGTTATTTAAAGGTGATGTCTATAGAGGCTATTTTCAATGTCCTGGAAATTGTTTCATAATCTGTTCTCCTCGCGTGATTTTTTATAAATTTGTTTACGGATTTATACTATTTCGCGTTATTTAAAGGCGATGTGTATCGAGACTATTTTCAATGTGCTGGAAATTGTTTCACAATTTATGCTCCAAGCGTGATTTTTTTTCAATTTGTTTATACTATTTATTACATTTTATACTATTTCGCGTTATTTAAAGGTGATGTCTATCAAGGCTATACTCAATGTGCTGGAAATTGTTTCATAATCTGTGCTCAACGCGTGATTTTTTTTAAATTTGTTTATGACTTTATACTATTTCGCGTTATTTAAAGGCGATGTCTATCGAGGCTATTCTCATATTGCTTGAAATTGTTTCATAATCTGTGCTCCACGCGTGATTTTTTTGAATTTGTTTACGGATTTATAATATTTCGCGTTTTTTAAAGGCGACGTCTATCGAGACTATTTTCAATGTGCTGGAAATTGTTTCACAATTTATGCTACAAGCGTGATTTTTTTTTTCAATTTGTGTACGGATTTATAAAATTTCGCGTTATTTAAAGGTGATGTCTATCGAGACTATTCTCAATGTGCTGGAAATTGTTTCATAATCTGTGCTCCACGCGTGATTTTTTAAAATTTATTTACAGATTTATACTATTTTGCGTTATTTAAAGGCGATGTCTATCGAGACTATTCTCAATGCGCTGGAATTTGTTTCATAATCTTTGCTTCACGCGTGATTTTTTTAAATTTATTTACAGATTTATACTATTTTGCGTTATTTAAAGGCGATGTCTATCGAGAATATTTTCAATGTGCTGGAAATTGTTTCACAATCCATGCTCCAAGCGTGATTTTATTTTCAATTTTTTTACAGATTTATACTATTTCGCGTTATTTAAAGGTGATGTCTATCGAGGCTATTCTGAATGTGCTGGAAATTTTTTCATAATTTGTGCTCCACGCGTGATTTTTTTGAATTTGTTTACGGATTTATACCATTTCGCGTTATTTAAAGGTGATGTCTATAGAGGCTATATTCAATGTCCTGGAAATTGTTTCATAATCTGTTCTCCCCGCGTGATTTTTTATAAATTTGTTTACGGATTTATACTATTTCGCGTTATTTAAAGGCAATGTGTATCGAGACTATTTTCAATGTGCTGGAAATTGTTTCACAATTTATGCTCCAAGCGTGATTTTTTTTCAATTTGTTTATACTATTTATTACATTTTATACTATTTCGCGTTATTTAAAGGTGATGTCTATCAAGGCTATACTCAATGTGCTGGAAATTGTTTCATAATCTGTGCTCAACGCGTGATTTTTTTTAAATTTGTTTATGACTTTATACTATTTCGCGTTATTTAAAGGCGATGTCTATCGAGGCTATTCTCATATTGCTTGAAATTGTTTCATAATCTGTGCTCCACGCGTGATTTTTTTTAATTTGTTTACGGATTTATAATATTTCGCGTTTTTTAATGGCGACGTCTATCGAGACTATTTTCAATGTGCTGGAAATTGTTTCACAATTTATGCTACAAGCGTGATTTTTTTTTTCAATTTGTGTACGGATTTATAAAATTTCGCGTTATTTAAAGGTGATGTCTATCGAGACTATTCTCAATGTGCTGGAAATTGTTTCATAATCTGTGCTCCACGCGTGATTTTGTTGAATTTATTTTCAGATTTATACTATTTCGCGTTATTTAAAGACGATGTCTATCGAGAATATTTTCAATGTGCTGGAAATTCTTTCACAATCCATGCTCCAAGCGTGATTTTTTTTTCAATTTTTTTACAGATTTATACTATTTCGCGTTATTTAAAGGTGATGTCTATCGAGGCTATTCTCAATGTGCTGGAAATTGTTTCATAATCTGTGCTCCACGCGTGATTTTTTAAAATTTATTTACAGATTTATACTATTTTGCGTTATTTAAAGGCGATGTCTATCGAGACTATTCTCAATGTGCTGGAAATTTTTTCATAATCTGAGCTCCACGCGTGATTTTATTGAATTTGTTTTCAGATTTATACTATTTCGCGTTATGTAAAGGTGATGTCTATCGATACTATTCTCATTTTGCTTGAAATTGTTTCATAATCTGTGCTCCACGCGTGATTTTTTTGAATTTGTATACAGATTTATACTATTTCGCGTTTTTTAAAGGCGATGTCTATCGAGACTATTTTCAATGTGCTTGAAATTGTTTCACAATCTATGCTCCAAGCGTGATATTTTTTTCAATTTGTTTATACTATTTATTACATTTTATACTATTTCGCGTTATTTAAAGGTGATGTCTATCAAGGCTATACTCAATGTGCTGGAAAATTGTTTCATAATCTGTGCTCCACGCGTGATTTTTTTAAATTTGTTTACGGATTTATACTAATCCGCGTTATTTAAAGGTGATGTCTATCGAGACTATTCTCAATGTGCTGGAAATTGTTTCATAATCTGTGCTCCACGCGTGATTATATTGAATTTGTTTTCAGATTTATACTATTTCGCGTTATTTAAAGGCGATGTCTATCGAAAATATTTTCAATGTGCTGGAAATTCTTTCACAATCAATGCTCCAAGCGTGATTTTTTTTTTTTTTTTACAGATTTATACTATTTCGCGTTATTTAAAGGTGATGTCTATCGAGGCTATTTTCAATGTGCTGGAAATTGTTTCATAATCTGTGATCCACGCGTGATTTTTTTTGAATTTGTTTACGGATTTATACCATTTCCCGTTATTTAAAGGCGATGTCTATCGAGACTATTTTCAATGAGCTGGAAATTGTTTCACAATCTATGCTCCAAGCGTGATTTTTTTTTATTTCAATTTGTTTACGGATTTATACTATTTCGCGTTATTTAAAGGTGATGTCTATCGAGACTATTCTCAATGTGCTGGAAAATTGTTTCATAATCTGTGCTCCACGCGTGATTTTTTTAAATTTGTTTACGATTTATACTAATCCGCGTTATTTAAAGGTGATGTCTATCGAGACTATTCTCAATGTGCTGGAAATTGTTTCATAATCTGTGCTCCACGCAATTTTATTGAATTTGTTTTCAGATTTTTACTATTTCGCGTTATTTAAAGGCGATGTCTATCGAGAATATTTTCAATGTGCTGGAAATTCTTTCACAATCCATGCTCCAAGCGTGATTTTTTTTCCAATTTTTTTACAGATTTATACTATTTCGCGTTATTTAAAGGTTATGTCTATCGAGGCTATTCTCAATGTGCTGGAAATTGTTTCATAATCTGTGCTCCACGCGTGATTTTTTAAAATTTATTTACAGATTTATACTATTTTGCGTTATTTAAAGGCGATGTCTGTCGAGACTATTTTCAATGTGCTGGAAATTGTTTCACAATCTATGCTCCAAGCGTGATTTTATTTTCAATTTTTTTACAGATTTATACTATTTCGCGTTATTTAAAGGTGATGTCTATCGAGGCTAGTCTCAATGTGCTGGAAATTTTTTCATAATTTGTGCTCCACGCGTGATTTTTTTGAATTTGTTTACGGATTTATACCATTTCGCGTTATTTAAAGGCGATGTCTATAGAGGCTATTCTCAATGTCCTGGAAACTTTTTCATAATCTGTGCACCCCGCGTGATTTTTTTTAAATTTGTTTACGGATTTATACTATTTCACGTTATTTAAAGGCGATGTCTATCAAGGCTATACTCCATGTGCTGGAAATTGTTTCATAATCTGTGCTCAACGCGTGATTTTTTTTCAATTTGTTTATAACTTTATACTATTTCGTGTTATTTAAAGCGATGTCTATCGAGGAATTTCTCATTTTGCTTGAAATTGTTTCATAATCTGTGCTCCACGCGTGATTTTTTTGAATTTGTTTACGGATTTATACTATTTCGCGTTTTTTAATGGCGACGTCTATCGAGACTATTTTCAATGTGCTGGAAATTGTTTCACAATTTATGCTCCAAGCGTGATTTTTTTTTTTTCAATTTGTGTACGGATTTATAAAATTTCGCGTTTTTTAAAGGAGATGTCTATCGAGGCTATTCTCAATGTGCTGGAAATTGTTTCATAATCTGTGATCCACGCGTGATTTTTTTGAATTTGTTTACGGATTTATACCATTTCCCGTTATTTAAAGGCCATGTCTATCGAGAATATTTTCAATGAGCTGGAAATTGTTTCACAATCTTAGCTCCAAGCGTGATTTTTTTTATTTCAATTTGTTTACGGATTTATACTATTTCGCGTTATTTAAAGGCGACGTCTTTCGAGACTATTCTCAATGTACTGGAAATTGTTTCATAATCTGTGCTCCACGCGTGATTTTTTTAAATTTGTTTACGATTTATACTAATCCGCGTTATTTAAAGGTGATGTCTATCGAGACTATTCTCAATGTGCTGGAAATTGTTTCATAATCTGTGCTCCACGCGTGATTTTATTGAATTTGTTTTCAGATTTATACTATTTCGCGTTATTTAAAGGCGATGTCTATCGAGAATATTTTCAATGTGCTGGAAATTCTTTCACAATCCATGCTCCAAGCGTGATTTTTTTTTCAATTTTTTTACAGATTTATACTATTTCGCGTTATTTAAAGGTGATGTCTATCGAGGCTATTCTCAATGTGCTGGAAATTGTTTCATAATCTGTGCTCCACGCGTGATTTTTTAAAATTTATTTACAGATTTGTACTATTTTGCGTTATTTAAAGGCGATGTCTGTCGAGACTATTTTCAATGTGCTGGAAATTGTTTCACAATCTATGCTCCAAGCGTGATTTTATTTTCAATTTTTTTACAGATTTATACTATTTCACGTTATTTAAAGGCGATGTCTATCAAGGCTATACTCCATGTGCTGGAAATTGTTTCATAATCTGTGCTCAACGCGTGATTTTTTTTTCAATTTGTTTATAACTTTATACTATTTCGCGTTATTTAAAGGCGATGTCTATCGAGGAATTTCTCATTTTGCTTGAAATTGTTTCATAATCTGTGCTCCACGCGTGATTTTTTTGAATTTGTTTACGGATTTATACTATTTCGCGTTTTTTAATGGCGACGTCTATCGAGACTATTTTCAATGTGCTGGAAATTGTTTCACAATTTATGCTCCAAGCGTGATTTTTTTTTTTCAATTTGTGTACGGATTTATAAAATTTCGCGTTATTTAAAGGCGATGTCTATCGAGGCTATTCTCAATGTGCTGGAAATTGTTTCATAATCTGTGCTCCACGCGTGATTTTTTAAAATTTATTTACAGATTTATACTATTTTGCGTTATTTAAAGGCGATGTCTATCGAGACTATTCTCAATGTGCTGGAAATTGTTTCATAATCTGTGCTCCACGCGCGATTTTTTTAAAATTTGTTTATGGATTTATACTATTCCGCGTTATTTAAAGGTGATGTCTATCGAGACTATTCTCAATGTGCTGGAAATTGTTTCATAATCTGTGCTCCAAGCGTGATTTTTTTTATTTCAATTTGTTTACGGATTTATACTATTCCGCGTTATTTAAAGGTGATGTCTATCGAGACTATTCTCATTGTGCTGGAAATTGATTCATAATCTTTGCTTCACGCGTGATTTTTTTAAATTTATTTACAGATTTATACTATTTTGCGTTATTTAAAGGCGATGTCTATCGAGAATATTTTCAATGTGCTGGAAATTGTTTCACAATCCATGCTCCAAGCGTGATTTTTTTTTCAATTTTTTTACAGATTTATACTATTTCGCGTTATTTAAAGGTGATGTCTATCGAGGCTATTCTCAATGTGCTGGAAATTGTTTCATAATCTGTGCTCCACGCGTGATTTTTTAAAATTTATTTACAGATTTATACTATTTTGCGTTATTTAAAGGCGATGTCTATCGAGACTATTCTCAATGTGCTGGAAATTGTTTCATAATCTGTGCTCCACGCGCGATTTTTTTTAAATTTGTTTATGGATTTATACTATTCCGCGTTATTTAAAGGTGATGTCTATCGAGACTATTCTCAATGTGCTGGAAATTGTTTCATAATCTGTGCTGCAAGCGTGATTTTTTTTATTTCAATTTGTTTACGGATTTATACTATTTCGCGTTATTTAAAGGCGATGTCTATCGAGAATATTTTCAATGTGCTGGAAATTGTTTCACAATCTGTTCTCCCCGCGTGATTTTTTATAAATTTGTTTACGGATTTATACTATTTCGCGTTATTTAAAGGCGATGTCTATCGAGACTATTTTCAATGTGCTGGAAATTGTTTCACAATTTATGCTCCAAGCGTGATTTTTTTTCAATTTGTTTATACTATTTATTACATTTTATACTATTTCGCGTTATTTAAAGGTGATGTCTATCGAGGCTATTCTGAATGTGCTGGAAATTTTTTCATAGTTTGTGCTCCACGCGTGATATTTTTGAATTTGTTTACGGATTTATACCATTTCGCGTTATTTAAAGGTGATGTCTATAGAGGCTATTTTCAATGTCCTGGAAATTGTTTCATAATCTGTTCTCCCCGCGTGATTTTTTATAAATTTGTTTACGGATTTATACTATTTCGCGTTATTTAAAGGCGATGTCTATCGAGACTATTTTCAATGTGCTGGAAATTGTTTCACAATTTATGCTCCAAGCGTGATTTTTTTTCAATTTGTTTATACTATTTATTACATTTTATACTATTTCGCGTTATTTAAAGGTGATGTCTATCAAGGCTATACTCAATGTGCTGGAAATTGTTTCATAATCTGTGCTCAACGCGTGATATTTTTTAAATTTGTTTATGACTTTATACTATTTCGCATTATTTAAAGGCGATGTCTATCGAGGCTATTCTCATATTGCTTGAAATTGTTTCATAATCTGTGCTCCACGCGTGATTTTTTTGAATTTGTTTACGGATTTATAATATTTCGCGTTTTTTAATGGCGACATCTATCGAGACTATTTTCAATGTGCTGGAAATTGTTTCACAATTTATGCTCCAAGCGTGATTTTTTTTTTTCAATTTGTGTACGGATTTATAAAATTTCGCGTTATTTAAAGTCGATGTCCATCGGGGCTTTTCTCAATGTGCTCGAAATTGTTTCATAATCTGTGATCCACGCGTGATATTTTTGAATTTGTTTACGGATTTATACTAATCCGCGTTATTTAAAGGTGATGTCTATCGAGACTATTCTCAATGCGCTGGAAATTGTTTCATAATCTGTGCTCCACGCGTGATTTTATTGAATTTGTTTTCAGATTTATACTATTTCGCGTTATTTAAAGGCGATGTCTATCGAGAATATTTTCAATGTGCTGGAAATTGTTTCATAATCTGTGCTCCACGCGTGATTTTTTAAAATTTATTTACAGATTTATACTATTTTGCGTTATTTAAAGGCGATGTCTATCGAGACTATTCTCAATGTGCTGGAAATTGTTTCATAATCTGTGCTCCATGCGCGATTTTTTTTAAATTTGTTTATGGATTTATACTATTCCGCGTTATTTAAAGGTGATGTCTATCGTGACTATTCTCAATGTGCCCGAAATTGTTTCATAATCTGTGCTCCAAGCGTGATTTTTTTTATTTCAATTTGTTTACGGATTTATACTATTCCGCATTATTTAAAGGTCAGGTCTATCGAGACTATTCTCAATGTGCTGGAAATTGTTTCATAATCTTTGCTTCACGCGTGATTTTTTTAAATTTATTTACAGATTTATACTATTTTGCGTTATTTAAAGGCGATGTCTATCGAGAATATTTTCAATGTGCTGGAAATTGTTTCATAATCTGTGCTCCACGCGTGATTTTTTAAAATTTATTTACAGATTTATACTATTTTGCGTTATTTAAAGGCGATGTCTATCGAGACTATTCTCAATGTGCACGAAATTGTTTCATAATCTGTGCTCCATGCGCGATTTTTTTTAAATTTGTTTATGGATTTATACTATTCCGCGTTATTTAAAGGTGATGTCTATCGTGACTATTCTCAATGTGCCCGAAATTGTTTCATAATCTGTGCTCCACGCGCGATTTTTTTTAAATTTGTTTATGGATTTATACTATTCCGCGTTATTTAAAGGTGATGTCTATCGAGACTATTCTCAATGTGCTGGAAATTGTTTCATAATCTGTGCTGCAAGCGTGATTTTTTTTATTTCAATTTGTTTACGGATTTATACTATTTCGCGTTATTTAAAGGCGATGTCTATCGAGAATATTTTCAATGTGCTGGAAATTGTTTCACAATCCATGCTCCAAGCGTGATTTTATTTTCAATTTTTTTACAGATTTATACTATTTCGCGTTATTTAAAGGTGATGTCTATCGAGGCTATTCTGAATGTGCTGGAAATTTTTTCATAGTTTGTGCTCCACGCGTGATATTTTTGAATTTGTTTACGGATTTATACCATTTCGCGTTATTTAAAGGTGATGTCTATAGAGGCTATTTTCAATGTCCTGGAAATTGTTTCATAATCTGTTCTCCCCGCGTGATTTTTTATAAATTTGTTTACGGATTTATACTATTTCGCGTTATTTAAAGGCGATGTCTATCGAGACTATTTTCAATGTGCTGGAAATTGTTTCACAATTTATGCTCCAAGCGTGATTTTTTTTCAATTTGTTTATACTATTTATTACATTTTATACTATTTCGCGTTATTTAAAGGTGATGTCTATCAAGGCTATACTCAATGTGCTGGAAATTGTTTCATAATCTGTGCTCAACGCGTGATATTTTTTAAATTTGTTTATGACTTTATACTATTTCGCATTATTTAAAGGCGATGTCTATCGAGGCTATTCTCATATTGCTTGAAATTGTTTCATAATCTGTGCTCCACGCGTGATTTTTTTGAATTTGTTTACGGATTTATAATATTTCGCGTTTTTTAATGGCGACATCTATCGAGACTATTTTCAATGTGCTGGAAATTGTTTCACAATTTATGCTCCAAGCGTGATTTTTTTTTTTCAATTTGTGTACGGATTTATAAAATTTCGCGTTATTTAAAGTCGATGTCCATCGGGGCTTTTCTCAATGTGCTCGAAATTGTTTCATAATCTGTGATCCACGCGTGATATTTTTGAATTTGTTTACGGATTTATACTAATCCGCGTTATTTAAAGGTGATGTCTATCGAGACTATTCTCAATGCGCTGGAAATTGTTTCATAATCTGTGCTCCACGCGTGATTTTATTGAATTTGTTTTCAGATTTATGCTATTTCGCGTTATTTAAAGGCGATGTCTATCGAGAATATTTTCAATGTGCTGGAAATTGTTTCATAATCTGTGCTCCACGCGTGATTTTTTAAAATTTATTTACAGATTTATACTATTTTGCGTTATTTAAAGGCGATGTCTATCGAGACTATTCTCAATGTGCTGGAAATTGTTTCATAATCTGTGCTCCATGCGCGATTTTTTTTAAATTTGTTTATGGATTTATACTATTCCGCGTTATTTAAAGGTGATGTCTATCGTGACTATTCTCAATGTGCCCGAAATTGTTTCATAATCTGTGCTCCAAGCGTGATTTTTTTTATTTCAATTTGTTTACGGATTTATACTATTCCGCGTTATTTAAAGGTGAGGTCTATCGAGACTATTCTCAATGTGCTGGAAATTGTTTCATAATCTTTGCTTCACGCGTGATTTTTTTAAATTTATTTACAGATTTATACTATTTTGCGTTATTTAAAGGCGATGTCTATCGAGAATATTTTCAATGTGCTGGAAATTGTTTCACAATCCATGCTCCAAGCGTGATTTTATTTTCAATTTTTTTACAGATTTATACTATTTCGCGTTATTTAAAGGTGATGTCTATCGAGGCTATTCTGAATGTGCTGGAAATTTTTTCATAATTTGTGCTCCACGCGTGATTTTTTTGAATTTGTTTACGGATTTATACCATTTCGCGTTATTTAAAGGTGATGTCTATAGAGGCTATTTTCAATGTCCTGGAAATTGTTTCATAATCTGTTCTCCCCGCGTGATTTTTTATAAATTTGTTTACGTATTTATACTATTTCGCGTTATTTAAAGGCGATGTCTATCGAGACTATTTTCAATGTGCAGGAAATTGTTTCACAATTTATGCTCCAAGCGTGGTTTTTTTTCAATTTGTTTATACTATTTATTACATTTTATACTATTTCGCGTTATTTAAAGGTGATGCCTATCAAGGCTATACTCAATGTGCTGGAAATTGTTTCATAATCTGTGCTCCACGCGTGATTTTTTTGAATTTGTTTACGGATTTATAATATTTCGCGTTTTTTAATGGCGACGTCTATCGAGACTATTTTCAATGTGCTGGAAATTGTTTCACAATTTATGCTACAAGCGTGATTTTTTTTTCAATTTGTGTACGGATTTATAAAATTTCGCGTTATTTAAAGTCGATGTCTATCGGCGCTATTCTCAATGTGCTCGAAATTGTTTCATAATCTGTGATCCACGCGTGATTTTTTAAAATTTGTTTACGGATTTATACCATTTCCCGTTATTTAAAGGCGATGTCTATCGAGACTATTTTCAATGAGCTGGAAATTGTTTCACAATCTATGCTCCAAGCGTGATTTTTTTTATTTCAATTTGTTTACGGATTTATTCTATTTCGCGTTATTTAAAGGCGACGTCTTTCGAGACTATTCTCAATGTACTGGAAATTGTTTCATAATCTGTGCTCCACGCGTGATATTTTTGAATTTGTTTACGGATTTATACTAATCCGCGTTATTTAAAGGTGATGTCTATCGAGACTATTCTCAATGTGCTGGAAACTTTTTCATAATCTGAGCTCCACGCGTGATTTTATTGAATTTGTTTTCAGATTTATACTATTTCGCGTTATTTAAAGGCGACGTCTTTCGAGACTATTCTCAATGTACTGGAAATTGTTTCATAATCTGTGCTCCACGCGTGATATTTTTGAATTTGTTTACGGATTTATACTAATCCGCGTTATTTAAAGGTGATGTCTATCGAGACTATTCTCAATGTGCTGGAAATTTTTTCATAATCTGAGCTCCACGCGTGATTTTATTGAATTTGTTTTCAGATTTATACTATTTCGCGTTATTTAAAGGCGACGTCTTTCGAGACTATTCTCAATGTACTGGAAATTGTTTCATAATCTGTGCTCCACGCGTGATATTTTTGAATTTGTTTACGGATTTATACTAATCCGCGTTATTTAAAGGTGATGTCTATCGAGACTATTCTCAATGTGCTGGAAATTTTTTCATAATCTGAGGTCCACGCGTGATTTTATTGAATTTGTTTTCAGATTTATACTATTTCGCGTTATTTAAAGGCGACGTCTTTCGAGACTATTCTCAATGTACTGGAAATTGTTTCATAATCTGTGCTCCACGCGTGATATTTTTGAATTTGTTTACGGATTTATACTAATCCGCGTTATTTAAAGGTGATGTCTATCGAGACTATTCTCAATGTGCTGGAAATTTTTTCATAATCTGAGCTCCACGCGTGATTTTATTGAATTTGTTTTCAGATTTATACTATTTCGCGTCATTTAAAGGCGACGTCTTTCGAGACTATTCTCAATGTACTGGAAATTGTTTCATAATCTGTGCTCCACGCGTGATATTTTTGAATTTGTTTACGGATTTATACTAATCCGCGTTATTTAAAGGTGATGTCTATCGAGACTATTCTCAATGTGCTGGAAATTGTTTCATAATCTGTGCTCAACGCGTGATTATTTTTCAATTTGTTTCTGACTTTATACTATTTCACGTTATTTAAAGGCGATGTCTATCGAGGCTATTCTCATTTTGCTTGAAATTGTTTCATAATCTGTGCTCCACGCGTGAATTTTGAATTTGTTTACGGATTTATACTATTTCGCGTTTTTTAATGGCGACGTCTATCGAGGCTATTTTCAATGTGCTGGAAATTGTTTCACAACTTATGCTCCAAGCGTGATTTTTTTTTTCAATTTGTGTACGGATTTATAAAATTTCGCGTTTTTTAAAGGCGATGTCTATCGAGGCTATTCTCAATATGCTGGAAATTGTTTCATAATCTGTGATCCACGCGTGATTTTTTTGAATTTGTTTACGGATTTATACCATTTCCCGTTATTTAAAGGCGATGTCTATCGAGACTATTTTCAATGAGGTGGAAATTGTTTCACAATCTATGCTCCAAGCGTGATTTTTTTTTATTTCAATTTGTTTACGGATTTATACTAATCCGCGTTATTTAAAGGTGATGTCTATCGAGACTATTCTCAATGTGCTGGAAATTGTTTCATAATCTGAGCTCCACGCGTGATTTTATTGAATTTGTTTTCAGATTTATACTATTTCGCGTTATTTAAAGGTGATGTCTATCGAGACTATTCTCAATGTGCTGGAAAATTGTTTCATAATCTGTGCTCCACGCGTGATTTTTTAAAATTTGTTTACGGATTTATACTAATCCGCGTTATTTAAAGGTGATGTCTATCGAGACTATTCTCAATGCGATGGAAATTGTTTCATAATCTGTGCTCCACACGTGATTTTATTGAATTTGTTTTCAGATTTATACTATTTCGCGTTCTTTAAAGGCGATGTCTATCGAGAATATTTTCAATGTGCTGGAAATTCTTTCACAATCCATGCTCCAAGCGTGATTTTTTTTTCAATTTTTTTACAGATTTATACTATTTCGCGTTATTTAAAGGTGATGTCTATCGAGGCTATTCTCAATGCGATGGAAATTGTTTCATAATCTGTGCTCCACGCGTGATTTTTTTAAATTTATTTACAGATTTATACTATTTTGCGTTATTTAAAAGCGATGTCTATCGAGACTATTTTCAATGTGCTGGAAATTGTTTCACAATCTATGCTCCAAGCGTGATTTTTTTTTCAATTTCTTTATACTAATTATTACATTTTACGCTATTTCGCGTTATTTAAAGGCGATGCTTTCGAGACTATTCTCAATGTGCTGGAAATTGTTTCATAATCTGTGCTCCACGCGCGATTTTTTTAAAATTTGTTTATGGATTTATACTATTCCGCGTTATTTAAAGGTGATGTCTATCGAGACTATTCTCAATGTGCTGGAAATTGTTTCATAATCTGTGCTCCAAGCGTGATTTTTTTTATTTCAATTTGTTTACGGATTTATACTATTCCGTGTTATTTAAAGGTGATGTCTATCGAGACTATTCTCAATGTGCTGGAAATTGTTTCATAATATTTGCTTCACGCGTGATTTTTTTAAATTTATTTACAGATTTATACTTTTTTGCGTTATTTAAAGGCGATGTCTATCGAGACTATTTTCAATGTACTGGAAATTATTTCACAATCTATGCTCCAAGCGTGATTTTTTAAAAAAATTTGTTTATACTAATTATTACATTTTATACTATTTCGCGTTATTTACAGGGGATGTCTATCAAGGCTATACTCAATGTGCTGGAAATTGTTTCATAATCCGTACTCAACGCGTGATTTTTTTCTATTTGTTTATGACTTTATACTATTTCGCGTTATTTAAAGGCGATGTCTATCGAGGCTATTCTCATTTTGCTTGAAATTGTTTCATAATCTGTGCTCAACGCGTGATTTTTTGAATTTGTTTGCGGATTTATAATACTATTTCGTGTTATTTAAAGGCGACGTCTATCGAGAGTATTCTCAATGTTCTGGAAATTGTTTCATAATCTGTGCTAGACGCGTGATTTTTTTTAATTTGTTTACGGATTTATACTATTCCGCGTTATTTAAATGTGATGTTTATCGAGACTATTCTCAATGTGCTGGAAATTGTTTCATAATCTGTGCTCCAAGCGTAATTTTTTTAATTTGAATTTGTTTACGGATTTATACTACTTCGCGTTATTTAAAGTGGATGTCTATCAAGAGTATTCTCAATGTTCTGGAAATTGTTTCATAATCTGTGCTAGACGCGTGATTTTTTTTAATTTGTTTACGGATTTATACTATTCCGCGTTATTTAAAGGTGATGTTTATCAAGACTATTCTCAATGTGCTGAAAATTGTTTCATAATCTGTGCTCCAAGCGTAATTTTTTTAATTTGAATTTGCTTACGGATTTATACTATTTCGCGTTATTTAAAGGCGATGTCTATCGAGAATATTTTCAATTTGCTGGAAATTCTTTCACAATCCATGCTTCAAGCGTGATTTTTTTTTCAATTTTTTTACAGATTTATACTATTTCGCGTTATTTAAAGGTGATGTCTTTCGAGACTATTCTCAATGTACTGGAAATTGTTTCATAATCTGTGCTCCACGCGTGATATTTTTGAATTTGTTTACGGATTTATACTAATCCGCGTTATTTAAAGGTGATGTCTATCGAGACTATTCTCAATGTGCTGGAAATTTTTTCATAATCTGAGGTCCACGCGTGATTTTATTGAATTTGTTTTCAGATTTATACTATTTCGCGTTATTTAAAGGCGACGTCTTTCGAGACTATTCTCAATGTACTGGAAATTGTTTCATAATCTGTGCTCCACGCGTGATATTTTTGAATTTGTTTACGGATTTATACTAATCCGCGTTATTTAAAGGTGATGTCTATCGAGACTATTCTCAATGTGCTGGAAATTTTTTCATAATCTGAGCTCCACGCGTGATTTTATTGAATTTGTTTTCAGATTTATACTATTTCGCGTCATTTAAAGGCGACGTCTTTCGAGACTATTCTCAATGTACTGGAAATTGTTTCATAATCTGTGCTCCACGCGTGATATTTTTGAATTTGTTTACGGATTTATACTAATCCGCGTTATTTAAAGGTGATGTCTATCGAGACTATTCTCAATGTGCTGGAAATTGTTTCATAATCTGTGCTCAACGCGTGATTATTTTTCAATTTGTTTCTGACTTTATACTATTTCACGTTATTTAAAGGCGATGTCTATCGAGGCTATTCTCATTTTGCTTGAAATTGTTTCATAATCTGTGCTCCACGCGTGAATTTTGAATTTGTTTACGGATTTATACTATTTCGCGTTTTTTAATGGCGACGTCTATCGAGGCTATTTTCAATGTGCTGGAAATTGTTTCACAACTTATGCTCCAAGCGTGATTTTTTTTTTCAATTTGTGTACGGATTTATAAAATTTCGCGTTTTTTAAAGGCGATGTCTATCGAGGCTATTCTCAATATGCTGGAAATTGTTTCATAATCTGTGATCCACGCGTGATTTTTTTGAATTTGTTTACGGATTTAAACCATTTCCCGTTATTTAAAGGCGATGTCTATCGAGACTATTTTCAATGAGGTGGAAATTGTTTCACAATCTATGCTCCAAGCGTGATTTTTTTTTATTTCAATTTGTTTACGGATTTATACTAATCCGCGTTATTTAAAGGTGATGTCTATCGAGACTATTCTCAATGTGCTGGAAATTGTTTCATAATCTGAGCTCCACGCGTGATTTTATTGAATTTGTTTTCAGATTTATACTATTTCGCGTTATTTAAAGGTGATGTCTATCGAGACTATTCTCAATGTGCTGGAAAATTGTTTCATAATCTGTGCTCCACGCGTGATTTTTTAAAATTTGTTTACGGATTTATACTAATCCGCGTTATTTAAAGGTGATGTCTATCGAGACTATTCTCAATGCGATGGAAATTGTTTCATAATCTGTGCTCCACACGTGATTTTATTGAATTTGTTTTCAGATTTATACTATTTCGCGTTCTTTAAAGGCGATGTCTATCGAGAATATTTTCAATGTGCTGGAAATTCTTTCACAATCCATGCTCCAAGCGTGATTTTTTTTTCAATTTTTTTACAGATTTATACTATTTCGCGTTATTTAAAGGTGATGTCTATCGAGGCTATTCTCAATGCGATGGAAATTGTTTCATAATCTGTGCTCCACGCGTGATTTTTTTAAATTTATTTACAGATTTATACTATTTTGCGTTATTTAAAAGCGATGTCTATCGAGACTATTTTCAATGTGCTGGAAATTGTTTCACAATCTATGCTCCAAGCGTGATTTTTTTTTCAATTTCTTTATACTAATTATTACATTTTACGCTATTTCGCGTTATTTAAAGGCGATGCTTTCGAGACTATTCTCAATGTGCTGGAAATTGTTTCATAATCTGTGCTCCACGCGCGATTTTTTTAAAATTTGTTTATGGATTTATACTATTCCGCGTTATTTAAAGGTGATGTCTATCGAGACTATTCTCAATGTGCTGGAAATTGTTTCATAATCTGTGCTCCAAGCGTGATTTTTTTTATTTCAATTTGTTTACGGATTTATACTATTCCGTGTTATTTAAAGGTGATGTCTATCGAGACTATTCTCAATGTGCTGGAAATTGTTTCATAATATTTGCTTCACGCGTGATTTTTTTAAATTTATTTACAGATTTATACTTTTTTGCGTTATTTAAAGGCGATGTCTATCGAGACTATTTTCAATGTACTGGAAATTATTTCACAATCTATGCTCCAAGCGTGATTTTTTAAAAAAATTTGTTTATACTAATTATTACATTTTATACTATTTCGCGTTATTTACAGGGGATGTCTATCAAGGCTATACTCAATGTGCTGGAAATTGTTTCATAATCCGTACTCAACGCGTGATTTTTTTCTATTTGTTTATGACTTTATACTATTTCGCGTTATTTAAAGGCGATGTCTATCGAGGCTATTCTCATTTTGCTTGAAATTGTTTCATAATCTGTGCTCAACGCGTGATTTTTTGAATTTGTTTGCGGATTTATAATACTATTTCGTGTTATTTAAAGGCGACGTCTATCGAGAGTATTCTCAATGTTCTGGAAATTGTTTCATAATCTGTGCTAGACGCGTGATTTTTTTTAATTTGTTTACGGATTTATACTATTCCGCGTTATTTAAATGTGATGTTTATCGAGACTATTCTCAATGTGCTGGAAATTGTTTCATAATCTGTGCTCCAAGCGTAATTTTTTTAATTTGAATTTGTTTACGGATTTATACTACTTCGCGTTATTTAAAGTGGATGTCTATCAAGAGTATTCTCAATGTTCTGGAAATTGTTTCATAATCTGTGCTAGACGCGTGATTTTTTTTAATTTGTTTACGGATTTATACTATTCCGCGTTATTTAAAGGTGATGTTTATCAAGACTATTCTCAATGTGCTGAAAATTGTTTCATAATCTGTGCTCCAAGCGTAATTTTTTTAATTTGAATTTGCTTACGGATTTATACTATTTCGCGTTATTTAAAGGCGATGTCTATCGAGAATATTTTCAATTTGCTGGAAATTCTTTCACAATCCATGCTTCAAGCGTGATTTTTTTTTCAATTTTTTTACAGATTTATACTATTTCGCGTTATTTAAAGGTGATGTCTATCGAGGCTATTCTCTATGTCCTGGAAATTGTTTCATAATCTGTGCTCCACGCGTGATTTTTTTTAAAATTATTTACAGATTTATACTATTTTGCGTTATTTAAAGGCGAATTCTATCGAGACTATTTTCAATGTGCTGGAAATTGTTTCACAATCTATGCTCCAAGCGTGATTTTTTTTCAATTTCTTTATACTAATTATTACATTTTATACTATTTCGCGTTATTTAAAGTTGATGTCTATCAAGGCTATACTCAATGTTCTGGAAATTGTTTCATAATCTGTGCTAGATGCGTGATTTTTTTAAATTTTTTTACGGATTTATACTATTCCGCGTTATTTAAAGGTGATGTCTATCGAGACTTTTCTCAATGTGCTGGAAATTGTTTCATAATCTGTGCTCCACGCGCGATTTTTTTAAAATTTGTTTATGGATTTATACTATTTCGCGTTATTTAAAGGCGATGTCTATCGAGGCTATTCTCATTTTGCTTGAAATTGTTTCATAGTCTGTGCTCCACGCGTGATTTTTTTAAATTTGTTTACGGATTTATACTATTTTGCGTTTTTTAATGGCGACGTCTATCGAGACGATTTTCAATATGTTGGAAATTGTTTCACAATTTATGCTCCAAGCGTGATTTTTTTTTTTTCAATTTGTGTACGGATTTATAAAATTTCGTGTTATTTAAAGGCGATGTCTAACGAGGCTATTCTCAATGTGCTGGAATTTGTTTCATAATCTGTGATCCACGCGTGATTTTTTTGAATTTGTTTACGGAATTATACCATTTCCCGTTATTTAAAGGCGATGTCTATCAAGACTATTTTCAATGAGCTGGAAATTGTTTCACAATCTATGCTCCAAGCGTGATATTTTTTTCAATTTGTTTATACTATTTATTACATTTTATACTATTTCGCGTTATTTAAAGGTAATGTCTATCAAGGCTATACTCAATGTGCTGGAAATTGTTTCATAATCTGTGCTCAACGCGTGATTTTTTTAAAATTTGTTTATGACTTTATACTATTTCGCGTTATTTAAAGGCGATGTCTATCGAGGCTATTCTCATATTGCTTGAAATTGTTTCATAATCTGTGCTCCACGCGTGATTTTTTTTAATTTGTTTACGGATTTATAATATTTCGCGTTTTTTAATGGCGACGTCTATCGAGACTATTCTCAATGTGCTCGAAATTGTTTCATTATCTGTGATCCATGCGTGATTTTTTAAAATTTGTTTACGGATTTATACCATTTCCCGTTATTTAAAGGCGATGTCTATCTAGACTATTTTCAATGAGCTGGAAATTGTTTCACAATCTATGCTCCAAGCGTGATTTTTTTTAATTTCAATTTGTTTACGGATTTATACTATTTCGCGTTATTTAAAGGCGACGTCTTTCGAGACTATTCTCAATGTACTGGAAATTGTTTCATAATCTGTGCTCCACGCGTGATATTTTTGAATTTGTTTACGGATTTATACTAATCCGCGTTATTTAAAGGTGATGTCTATCGAGACTATTCTCAATGTGCTGGAAATTTTTTCATAATCTGAGCTCCACGCGTGATTTTATTGAATTTGTTTTCAGATTTATACTATTTCGCGTTATTTAAAGGTGATGTCTATCGAGACTATTCTCAATGTGCTGGAAAATTGTTTCATAATTTGTGCTCCACGCGTGATTTTTTTAAATTTGTTTACGGATTTATACTAATCCGCGTTATTTAAAGGTGGTGTCTATCGAGACTATTTTCAATGTGCTGGAAATTGTTTCATAATCTGTGCTCCACGCGTGATTTTATTGAATTTGTTTTCAGATTTATACTATTTCGCGTTATTTAAAGGCGATGTCTATTGAGGCTATTCTCAATGTCCTGGAAACTTTTTCATAATCTGTGCTCCCCGCGTGATTTTTTTTAAATTTGTTTACGGATTTATACTATTTCGCGTTATTTAAAGGCGATGTCTATCGAGACTATTTTCAATGTGCTGGAAATTGTTTCACAATCTATGCTCCAAGCGTGATATTTTTTTCAATTTGTTTATACTATTTATTACATTTTATACTATTTCGCGTTATTTAAAGGTGATGTCTATCAAGGCTATACTCAATGTGCTGGAAATTGTTTCATAATCTGTGCTCAACGCGTGATTTTTTTTCAATTTGTTTCTGACTTTATACTATTTCGCGTTATTTAAAGGCGATGTCTATCGAGGCTATTCTCATTTTGCTTGAAATTGTTTCATAATCTCTGCTCCACGCGTGAATTTTGAATTTGTTTACGGATTTATACTATTTCGCGTTATTTAAAGGCGATGTCTATCGAGACTATTTTCAATGTGCTGGAAATTGTTTCACAATCTATGCTCCAAGCGTGATATTTTTTTCAATTTGTTTATACTATTTATTACATTTTATACTATTTCGCGTTATTTAAAGGTGATGTCTATCAAGGCTATACTCAATGTGCTGGAAATTGTTTCATAATCTGAACTCAACGCGTGATTTTTTTTCAATTTGTTTCTGACTTTATACTATTTCGCGTTTTTTAATGGCGACGTATATCGAGGTTTTTTTCAATGTGCTGGAAATTGTTTCACAACTTATGCTCCAAGCGTGATTTTTTTTTTTCAATTTGTGTACGGATTTATAAAATTTCCCGTTATTTAAAGGCGATGTCTGTCGAGACTATTTTCAATGAGCTGGAAATTGTTTCACCATCTATGCTCCAAGCGTGATTTTTTTTTTCAATTTTTTTACAGATTTATACTATTTCGCGTTATTTAAAGGTGATGTCTATCGAGGTTATTCTCAATGTGCTGGAAATTATTCCATAATTTGTGTTCCACGCGTGATTTTTTTGAATTTGTTTACGGATTTATACCATTTCGCGTTATTTAAAGGTGATGTCTATAGAGGCTATTCTCAATGTCCTTGAAACTTTTTCATAATCTGTGCTCCCCGCGTGATTTTTTTTAAATTTGTTTACGGATTTATACTATTTCGCGTTATTTAAAGGCGATGTCTATCGAGACTATTTTCAATGTGCTGGAAATTGTTTCACAATCTATGCTCCAAGCGTGATATTTTTTTCAATTTGTTTATACTATTTATTACATTTTATACTATTTCGCGTTATTTAAAGGTGATGTCTATCAAGGCTATACTCAATGTGCTGGAAATTGTTTCATAATCTGTGCTCAACGCGTGATTTTTTTTCAATTTGTTTCTGACTTTATACTATTTCGCGTTATTTAAAGGCGATGTCTATCGAGGCTATTCTCATTTTGCTTGAAATTGTTTCATAATCTGTGCTCCACGCGTGATTTTTTTAAATTTGTTTACGGATTTATACTATTTTGCGTTTTTTAATGGCGACGTCTATCGAGACGATTTTCAATATGTTGGAAATTGTTTCACAATTTATGCTCCAAGCGTGATTTTTTTTTTTTCAATTTGTGTACGGATTTATCAAATTTCGTGTTATTTAAAGGCGATGTCTATCCAGGCTATTCTCAATGTGCTGGAAATTGTTTCATAATCTGTGATCCACGCGTGATTTTTTTGAATTTGTTTACGGAATTATACCATTTCCCGTTATTTAAAGGCGATGTCTATCAAGACTATTTTCAATGAGCTGGAAATTGTTTCACAATCTATGCTCCAAGCGTGATATTTTTTTCAATTTGTTTATACTATTTATTACATTTTATACTATTTCGCGTTATTTAAAGGTAATGTCTATCAAGGCTATACTCAATGTGCTGGAAATTGTTTCATAATCTGTGCTCAACGCGTGATTTTTTTTAAATTTGTTTATGACTTTATACTATTTCGCGTTATTTAAAGGCGATGTCTATCGAGGCTATTCTCATATTGCTTGAAATTGTTTCATAATCTGAGCTCAACGCGTGATTTTTTTTCAATTTGTTTCTGACTTTATACTATTTCGCGTTTTTTAATGGCGACGTATATCGAGGTTTTTTTCAATGTGCTGGAAATTGTTTCACAACTTATGCTCCAAGCGTGATTTTTTTTTTTCAATTTGTGTACGGATTTATAAAATTTCCCGTTATTTAAAGGCGATGTCTGTCGAGACTATTTTCAATGAGCTGGAAATTGTTTCACCATCTATGCTCGAAGCGTGATTCTTTTTTCAATTTTTTTACAGATTTATACTATTTCGCGTTATTTAAAGGTGATGTCTATCGAGGTTATTCTCAATGTGCTGGAAATTTTTCCATAATTTGTGCTCCACGCGTGATTTTTTTGAATTTGTTTACGGATTTATACCATTTCGCGTTATTTAAAGGTGATGTCTATAGAGGCTATTCTCAATGTCCTTGAAACTTTTTCATAATCTGTGCTCCCCGCGTGATTTTTTTTAAATTTGTTTACGGATTTATACTATTTCGCGTTATTTAAAGGCGATGTCTATCGAGACTATTTTCAATGTGCTGGAAATTGTTTCACAATCTATGCTCCAAGCGTGATATTTTTTTCAATTTGTTTATACTATTTATTACATTTTATACTATTTCGCGTTATTTAAAGGTGATGTCTATCAAGGCTATACTCAATGTGCTGGAAATTGTTTCATAATCTGTGCTCAACGCGTGATTTTTTTTCAATTTGTTTCTGACTTTATACTATTTCGCGTTATTTAAAGGCGATGTCTATCGAGGCTATTCTCATTTTGCTTGAAACTGTTTCATAATCTGTGCTCCACGCGTGATTTTTTTAAATTTGTTTACGGATTTATACTATTTTGCGTTTTTTAATGGCGACGTCTATCGAGACGATTTTCAATATGTTGGAAATTGTTTCACAATTTATGCTCCAAGCGTGAGTTTTTTTTTTTTCAATTTGTGTACGGATTTATAAAATTTCGTGTTATTTAAAGGCGATGTCTATCGAGGCTATTCTCAATGTGCTGGAAATTGTTTCATAATCTGTGATCCACGCGTGATTTTTTTGAATTTGTTTACGGAATTATACCATTTCCCGTTATTTAAAGGCGATGTCTATCAAGACTATTTTCAATGAGCTGGAAATTGTTTCACAATCTATGCTCCAAGCGTGATATTTTTTTCAATTTGTTTATACTATTTATTACATTTTATACTATTTCGCGTTATTTAAAGGTAATGTCTATCAAGGCTATACTCAATGTGCTGGAAATTGTTTCATAATCTGTGCTCAACGCGTGATTTTTTTTAAATTTGTTTATGACTTTATACTATTTCGCGTTATTTAAAGGCGATGTCTATCGAGGCTATTCTCATATTGCTTGAAATTGTTTCATAATCTGTGCTCCACGCGTGATTTTTTTTAATTTGTTTACGGATTTATAATATTTCGCGTTTTTTAATGGCGACGTCTATCGAGACTATTTTCAATGTGCTGGAAATTGTTTCACAATTTATGCTACAAGCGTGATTTTTTTTTTTCAATTTGTGTACGGATTTATAAAATTTCGCGTTATTTAAAGTCGATGTCTATCGGGGCTATTCTCAATGTGCTCGAAATTGTTTCATAATCTGTGATCCATGCGTGATTTTTTAAAATTTGTTTACGGATTTATACCATTTCCCGTTATTTAAAGGCGATGTCTATCGAGACTATTTTCAATGAGCTGGAAATTGTTTCACAATCTATGCTCCAAGCGTGATTTTTTTAAATTTCAATTTGTTTACGGATTTATACTATTTCGCGTTATTTAAAGGCGACGTCTTTCGAGACTATTCTCAATGTACTGGAAATTGTTTCATAATCTGTGCTCCACGCGTGATATTTTTGAATTTGTTTACGGATTTATACTAATCCGCGTTATTTAAAGGTGATATCTATCGAGACTATTCTCAATGTGCTGGAAATTTTTTCATAATCTGAGCTCCACGCGTGATTTTATTGAATTTGTTTTCAGATTTATACTATTTCGCGTTATTTAAAGGTGATGTCTATCGAGACTACTCTCAATGTGCTGGAAAATTGTTTCATAATTTGTGCTCCACGCGTGATTTTTTTAAATTTGTTTACGGATTTATACTAATCCGCGTTATTTAAAGGTGGTGTCTATCGAGACTATTTTCAATGTGCTGGAAATTGTTTCATAATCTGTGCTCCACGCGTGATTTTATTGAATTTGTTTTCAGATTTATACTATTTCGCGTTATTTAAAGGCGATGTCTATCGAGAATATTTTCAATGTGCTGGAAATTCTTTCACAATCCATGCTCCAAGCGTGATTTTTTTTTTCAATTTTTTTACAGATTTATACTATTTTGCGTTATTTAAAGGTGATGTCTATCGAGGTTATTCTCAATGTGCTGGAAATTTTTTCATAATTTGTGCTCCACGCGTGATTTTTTTGAATTTGTTTACGGATTTATACCATTTCGCGTTATTTAAAGGTGATGTCTATTGAGGCAATTCTCAATGTCCTGGAAACTTTTTCATAATCTGTGCTCCCCGCGTGATTTTTTTTAAATTTTTTTACAGATTTATACTATTTTGCGTTATTTAAAGGTGATGTCTATCGAGGTTATTCTCAATGTGCTGGAAATTTTTTCATAATTTGTGCTCCACGCGTGATTTTTTTGAATTTGTTTACGGATTTATACCATTTCGCGTTATTTAAAGGTGATGTCTATTGAGGCAATTCTCAATGTCCTGGAAACTTTTTCATAATCTGTGCTCCCCGCGTGATTTTTTTTAAATTTGTTTACGGATTTATACTATTTCGCGTTATTTAAAGGCGATGTCTATCGAGACTATTTTCAATGTGCTGGAAATTGTTTCACAATCTATGCTCCAAGCGTGATATTTTTTTCAATTTGTTTATACTATTTATTACATTTTATACTATTTCGCGTTATTTAAAGGTGATGTCTATCAAGGCTATACTCAATGTGCTGGAAATTGTTTCATAATCTGTGCTCAACGCGTGATTTTTTTTCAATTTGTTTCTGACTTTATACTATTTCGCGTTATTTAAAGGCGATGTCTATCGAGGCTATTCTCATTTTGCTTGAAATTGTTTCATAATCTGTGCTCCCCGCGTGATTTTTTTTAAATTTTTTTACAGATTTATACTATTTTGCGTTATTTAAAGGTGATGTCTATCGAGACTATTCTCAATGTGCTGGAAATTGTTTCATAATCTGTGCTCCACGCGTGATTTTTTTCAATTTTTTTACAGATTTATACTATTTTGCGTTATTTAAAGGTGATGTCTATCGAGGCTATTCTCAATGTGCTGGAAATTATTTCATAATCTGTGCTCCACGCGTGATTTTTTTAAATTTGTTTACGGATTTATACTATTTCGCGTTATTTAAAGGCTCTGTCTATCGAGACTATTTTCAATGTGCTGGAAATTGTTTCACAATCTATGCTCCAAGCGTGATATTTTTTTCAATTTGTTTATACTATTTATTACATTTTATACTATTTCGCGTTATTTAAAGGTGATTTCTATCAAGGCTATACTCAATGTGCTGGAAATTGTTTCATAATCTGAGCTCAACGCGTGATTTTTTTTCAATTTGTTTCTGACTTTATACTATTTCGCGTTTTTTAATGGCGACGTATATCGAGGTTTTTTTCAATGTGCTGGAAATTGTTTCACAACTTATGCTCCAAGCGTGATTTTTTTTTTCAATTTGTGTACGGATTTATAAAATTTCCCGTTATTTAAAGGCGATGTCTGTCGAGACTATTTTCAATGAGCTGGAAATTGTTTCACCATCTATGCTCCAAGCGTGATTTTTTTTTCAATTTTTTTACAGATTTATACTATTTCGCGTTATTTAAAGGTGATGTCTATCGAGGTTATTCTCAATGTGCTGGAAATTTTTCCATAATTTGTGCTCCACGCGTGATTTTTTTGAATTTGTTTACGGATTTATACCATTTCGCGTTATTTAAAGGTGATGTCTATAGAGGCTATTCTCAATGTCCTTGAAACTTTTTCATAATCTGTGCTCCCCGCGTGATTTTTTTTTAAATTTGTTTACGGATTTATACTATTTCGCGTTATTTAAAGGCGATGTCTATCGAGACTATTTTCAATGTGCTGGAAATTGTTTCACAATCTATGCTCCAAGCGTGATATTTTTTTCAATTTGTTTATACTATTTATTACATTTTATACTATTTCGCGTTATTTAAAGGTGATGTCTATCAAGGCTATACTCAATGTGCTGGAAATTGTTTCATAATCTGTGCTCAACGCGTGATTTTTTTTCAATTTGTTTCTGACTTTATACTATTTCGCGTTATTTAAAGGCGATGTCTATCGAGGCTATTCTCATTTTGCTTGAAATTGTTTCATAATCTGTGCTCCACGCGTGATTTTTTTAAATTTGTTTACGGATTTATACTATTTTGCGTTTTTTAATGGCGACGTCTATCGAGACGATTTTCAATATGTTGGAAATTGTTTCACAATTTATGCTCCAAGCGTGATTTTTTTTTTTTCAATTTGTGTACGGATTTATAAAATTTCGTGTTATTTAAAGGCGATGTCTATCGAGGCTATTCTCAATGTGCTGGAAATTGTTTCATAATCTGTGATCCACGCGTGATTTTTTTGAATTTGTTTACGGAATTATACCATTTCCCGTTATTTAAAGGCGATGTCTATCAAGACTATTTTCAATGAGCTGGAAATTGTTTCACAATCTATGCTCCAAGCGTGATATTTTTTTCAATTTGTTTATACTATTTATTACATTTTATACTATTTCGCGTTATTTAAAGGTAATGTCTATCAAGGCTATACTCAATGTGCTGGAAATTGTTTCATAATCTGTGCTCAACGCGTGATTTTTTTAAAATTTGTTTATGACTTTATACTATTTCGCGTTATTTAAAGGCGATGTCTATCGAGGCTATTCTCATATTGCTTGAAATTGTTTCATAATCTGTGCTCCACGCGTGATTTTTTTTAATTTGTTTACGGATTTATAATATTTCGCGTTTTTTAATGGCGACGTCTATCGAGACTATTTTCAATGTGCTGGAAATTGTTTCACAATTTATGCTACAAGCGTGATTTTTTTTTTTCAATTTGTGTACGGATTTATAAAATTTCGTGTTATTTAAAGTCGATGTCTATCGGGGCTATTCTCAATGTGCTCGAAATTGTTTCATAATCTGTGATCCATGCGTGATTTTTTAAAATTTGTTTACGGATTTATACCATTTCCCGTTATTTAAAGGCGATGTCTATCGAGACTATTTTCAATGAGCTGGAAATTGTTTCACAATCTATGCTCCAAGCGTGACTTTTTTAAATTTCAATTTGTTTACGGATTTATACTATTTCGCGTTATTTAAAGGCGACGTCTTTCGAGACTATTCTCAATGTACTGGAAATTGTTTCATAATCTGTGCTCCACGCGTGATATTTTTGAATTTGTTTACGGATTTATACTAATCCGCGTTATTTAAAGGTGATGTCTATCGAGACTATTCTCAATGTGCTGGAAATTTTTTCATAATCTGAGCTCCACGCGTGATTTTATTGAATTTGTTTTCAGATTTATACTATTTCGCGTTATTTAAAGGTGATGTCTATCGAGACTATTCTCAATGTGCTGGAAAATTGTTTCATAATTTGTGCTCCACGCGTGATTTTTTTAAATTTGTTTACGGATTTATACTAATCCGCGTTATTTAAAGGTGGTGTCTATCGAGACTATTTTCAATGTGCTGGAAATTGTTTCATAATCTGTGCTCCACGCGTGATTTTATTGAATTTGTTTTCAGATTTATACTATTTCGCGTTATTTAAAGGCGATGTCTATCGAGAATATTTTCAATGTGCTGGAAATTCTTTCACAATCCATGCTCCAAGCGTGATTTTTTTTTTCAATTTTTTTACAGATTTATACTATTTTGCGTTATTTAAAGGTGATGTCTATCGAGGTTATTCTCAATGTGCTGGAAATTTTTTCATAATTTGTGCTCCACGCGTGATTTTTTTGAATTTGTTTACGGATTTATACCATTTCGCGTTATTTAAAGGTGATGTCTATTGAGGCAATTCTCAATGTCCTGGAAACTTTTTCATAATCTGTGCTCCAAGCGTGATTTTTTTTAAATTTGTTTACGGATTTATACTATTTCGCGTTATATAAAGGCGATGTCTATCGAGACTATTTTCAATGTGCTGGAAATTGTTTCACAATCTATGCTCCAAGCGTGATATTTTTTTCAATTTGTTTATACTATTTATTACATTTTATAATATTTCGCGTTATTTAAAGGTGATGTCTATCAAGGCTATACTCAATGTGCTGGAAATTGTTTCATAATCTGTGCTCAACGCGTGATTTTTTTTCAATTTGTTTCTGACTTTATACTATTTCGCGTTATTTAAAGGCGATGTCTATCGAGGCTATTCTCATTTTGCTTGAAATTGTTTCATAATCTCTGCTCCACGCGTGAATTTTGAATTTGTTTACGGATTTATACTATTTCGCGTTATTTAAAGGCGATGTCTATCGAGACTATTTTCAATGTGCTGGAAATTGTTTCACAATCTATGCTCCAAGCGTGATATTTTTTTCAATTTGTTTATACTATTTATTACATTTTATACTATTTCGCGTTATTTAAAGGTGATGTCTATCAAGGCTATACTCAATGTGCTGGAAATTGTTTCATAATCTGAGCTCAACGCGTGATTTTTTTTCAATTTGTTTCTGACTTTATACTATTTCGCGTTTTTTAATGGCGACGTATATCGAGGTTTTTTTCAATGTGCTGGAAATTGTTTCACAACTTATGCTCCAAGCGTGATTTTTTTTTTTCAATTTGTGTACGGATTTATAAAATTTCCCGTTATTTAAAGGCGATGTCTGTCGAGACTATTTTCAATGAGCTGGAAATTGTTTCACCATCTATGCTCCAAGCGTGATTTTTTTTTCAATTTTTTTACAGATTTATACTATTTCGCGTTATTTAAAGGTGATGTCTATCGAGGTTATTCTCAATGTGCTGGAAATTTTTCCATAATTTGTGCTCCACGCGTGATTTTTTTGAATTTGTTTACGGATTTATACCATTTCGCGTTATTTAAAGGTGATGTCTATAGAGGCTATTCTCAATGTCCTTGAAACTTTTTCATAATCTGTGCTCCCCGCGTGATTTTTTTTAAATTTGTTTACGGATTTATACTATTTCGCGTTATTTAAAGGCGATGTCTATCGACACTATTTTCAATGTGCTGGAAATTGTTTCACAATCTATGCTCCAAGCGTGATATTTTTTTCAATTTGTTTATACTATTTATTACATTTTATACTATTTCGCGTTATTTAAAGGTGATGTCTATCAAGGCTATACTCAATGTGCTGGAAATTGTTTCATAATCTGTGCTCAACGCGTGATTTTTTTTCAATGTGTTTCTGACTTTATACTATTTCGCGTTATTTAAAGGCGATGTCTATCGAGGCTATTCTCATTTTGCTTGAAATTGTTTCATAATCTGTGCTCCCCGCGTGATTTTTTTTAAATTTGTTTACGGATTTATACTATTTCGCGTTATTTAAAGGCGATGTCTATCGAGACTATTTTCAATGTGCTGGAAATTGTTTCACAATCTATGCTCCAAGCGTGATATTTTTTTCAATTTGTTTATACTATTTATTACATTTTATACTATTTCGCGTTATTTAAAGGTGATGTCTATCAAGGCTATACTCAATGTGCTGGAAATTGTTTCATAATCTGTGCTCAACGCGTGATTTTTTTCTCAATTTGTTTCTGACTTTATACTATTTCGCTTTTTTTAATGGCGACGTCTATTGAGGCTATTTTCAATGTGCTGGAAATTGTTTCACAACTTATGCTCCAAGCGTGATTTTTTTTTTTTCAATTTGTGTACGGATTTATAAAATTTCGCGTTTTTTAAAGGCGATGTCTATCGAGGCTATTCTCAGTGTGCTGGAAATTGTTTCATAATCTGTGATCCACGCGTGATTTTTTTGAATTTGTTTACGGATTTATACCATTTCCCGTTATTTAAAGGCGATGTCTATCGAGACTATTTTCAATGAGCTGGAAATTGTTTCACAATCTATGCTCCAAGCGTGATTTTTTTTATTTCAATTTGTTTACGGATTTATACTAATCCGCGTTATTTATAGGTGATGTCTATCGAGACTATTCTCAATGTGCTGGAAATTGTTTCATAATCTGAGCTCCACGCGTGATTTTATTGAATTTGTTTTCAGATTTATTCTATTTCGCGTTATTTAAACGTGATGTCTATCGAGACTATTCTCAATGTGCTGGAAAATTGTTTCATAATCTGTGCTCCACGCGTGATTTTTTTAAATTTGTTTACGGATTTATACTAATCCGCGTTATTTAAAGGTGATGTCTATCGAGACTATTCTCAATGCGATGGAAATTGTTTCATAATCTGTGCTCCACGCGTGATTTTATTGAATTTGTTTTCAGATTTATACTATTTCGCGTTATTTAAAGGCGATGTCTATCGAGAATATTTTCAATGTGCTGGAAATTCTTTCACAATCCATGCTCCAAGCGTGATTTTTTTTTCAATTTTTTTACAGATTTATACTATTTCGCGTTATTTAAAGGTGATGTCTATCGAGGCTATTCTCAATGTGCTGGAAATTGTTTCATAATCTGTGCTCCACGCGTGATTTTTTTAAATTTATTTACAGATTTATACTATTTTGCGTTATTTAAAGGCGATGTCTATCGAGACTATTTTCAATGTGCTGGAAATTGATTCAAAATCTATGCTCCAAGCGTGATTTTTTTTCAATTTCTTTATACTAATTATTACATTTTACGCTATTTCGCGTTATTTAAAGGCGATGCTTTCGAGATTATTCTCAATGTGCTGGAAATTGTTTCATAATCTGTGCTCCACGCGCGATTTTTTTAAAATTTGTTTATGGATTTATACTATTCCGCGTTATTTAAAGGTGATGTCTATCGAGACTATTCTCAATGTGCTGGAAATTGTTTCATAATCTGTGCTCCAAGCGTGATTTTTTTTATTTCAATTTGTTTACGGATTTATACTATTCCGCCTTATTTAAAGGTGATGTCTATCGAGACTATTCTCAATGTGCTGGAAATTGTTTCATAATCTTTGCTTCACGCGTGATTTTTTTAAATTTATTTACAGATTTATACTATTTTGCATTATTTAAAGGCGATGTCTTTTGAGACTATTCTCAATGTGCTGGAAATTGTTTCATAATCTGTGCTCAACGCGTGATTTTTTGAATTTGTTTTCAGATTTATACTATTTCTCGATATTTAATGGGGATGTCTATCGAGAGTATTCTCAATGTTCTGGAAATTGTTTCATAATCTGTGCTAGACGCGTGATTTTTTTTAATTTGTTTACGGATTTATACTATTCCGCGTTATTTAAAGGTGATGTTTATCAAGACTATTCTCAATGTGCTGAAAATTGTTTCATAATCTGTGCTCCAAGCGTAATTTTTTTAATTTGAATTTGCTTACAGATTTATACTATTTCGCGTTATTTAAAGGCGATGTCTATCGAGAATATTTTCAATTTGCTGGAAATTCTTTCACAATCCATGCTCCAAGCGTGATTTTTTTTTCAATTTTTTTACAGATTTATACTATTTCGCGTTATTTAAAGGTGATGTCTATCGAGGCTATTCTCTATGTCCTGGAAATTGTTTCATAATCTGTGCTCCACGCGTGATTTTTTTAAAATTTATTTACAGATTTATACTATTTTGCGTTATTTAAAGGCGAATTCAATCGAGACTATTTTCAATGTGCTGGAAATTGTTTCACAATCTATGCTCCAAGCGTGATATTTTTTTCAATTTCTTTATACTAATTATTACATTTTATACTATTTCGCGTTATTTAAAGTTGATGTCTATCAAGGCTATACTCAATGTTCTGGAAATTGTTTCATAATCTGTGCTAGACGCGTGATTTTTTAAAATTTGTTTACGGATTTATACTATTCCGCGTTATTTAAAGGTGATGTCTATCGCGACTATTCTCAATGTGCTGGAAATTGTTTCATAATCTGTGCTCCACGCGCGATTTTTTTAAAATTTGTTTATGGATTTATACTATTTCGCGTTATTTAAAGGCGATGTCTATCGAGGCTATTCTCATTTTGCTTGAAATTGTTTCATAATCTGTGCTCCACGCGTGATTTTTTTGAATTTATTTACGGATTTATACTATTTTGCGTTTTTTAATGGCGACGTCTATCGAGACTATTTTCAATATGTTGGAAATTGTTTCACAATTTATGCTCCAAGCGTGATTTTTTTTTTCCAATTTGTGTACGGATTTATAAAATTTCGTGTTATTTAAAGGCGATGTCTATCGAGGCTATTCTCAATGTGCTGGAAATTCTTTCATAATCTGTGATCCACGCGTGATTTTTTTGAATTTGTTTACGGATTTATACCATTTCCCGTTATTTAAAGGCGATGTCTATCGAGAGTATTCTCAATGTTCTGGAAATTGTTTCATAATCTGTGCTAGACGCGTGATTTTTTTTAATTTGTTTACGGATTTATACTATTCCGCGTTATTTAAAGGTGATGTTTATCGAGACTATTCTCAATGTGCTGGAAATTGTTTCATAATCTGTGCTCCAAGCGTAATTTTTTTAATTTGAATTTGTTTACGGATTTATACTATTTCGCGTTATTTAAAGGCGATGTCTTTCGAGACTATTCTCAATGTGCTGGAAATTGTTTCATAATCTGTGCTCAACGCGTGATTTTTTGAATTTGTTTGCGGATTTATAATACTATTTCGTATTATTTAAAGGCGACGTCTATCGAGAGTATTCTCAATGTTCTGGAAATTGTTTCATAATCTGTGCTAGACGCGTGATTTTTTTTAATTTGTTTACGGATTTATACTATTCCGCGTTATTTAAATGTGATGTTTATCGAGACTATTCTCAATGTGCTGGAAATTGTTTCATAATCTGTGCTCCAAGCCTAATTTTTTTAATTTGAATTTTTTTACGGATTTATACTATTTCGCGTTATTTAAAGGGGATGTCTATCGAGAGTATTCTCAATGTTCTGGAAATTGTTTCATAATCTGTGCTAACCGCGTGATTTTTTTTAATTTGTTTACGGATTTATACTATTCCGCGTTATTTAAAGGTGATGTTTATCAAGACTATTCTCAATGTGCTGAAAATTGTTTCATAATCTGTGCTCCAATCGTAATTTTTTTAATTTGAATTTGCTTACGGATTTATACTATTTCGCGTTATTTAAAGGCGATGTCTATCGAGAATATTTTCAATTTGCTGGAAATTCTTTCACAATCCATGCTCCAAGCGTGATTTTTTTTTCAATTTTTTTACAGATTTATACTATTTCGCGTTATTTAAAGGTGGTGTCTATCGAGGCTATTCTCTATGTCCTGGAAATTGTTTCATAATCTGTGCTCCACGCGTGATTTTTTTTTTAATTTATTTACAGATTTATACTATTTTGCGTTATTTAAAGGCGAATTCTATCGAGACTATTTTCAATGTGCTGGAAATTGTTTCACAATCTATGCTCCAAGCGTGATTTTTTTTTCAATTTCTTTATACTAATTATTACATTTTATACTATTTCGCGTTATTTAAAGTTGATGTCTATCAAGGCTATACTCAATGTTCTGGAAATTGTTTCATAATCTGTGCTAGACGCGTGATTTTTTAAAATTTGTTTACGGATTTATACTATTCCGCGTTATTTAAAGCATAGGCGTAGAGTTATATGGGCCCGTGGGGCTCGGGCCCCTCCAATAATTTTTTCAGATGGGCTAAATATTTTTACGCCGACTGACATAGAAAAAAACTCAGATTTTGGATTTTCATATAATTTACAAAAGTTTTTAGCGTATAATGTTTTCGATGAATAATTGTTCTTTCTCTAAATTCGCTGTTTACTTTTATTCTTTGTAAACAAGTAAAACAACTGAAAAATTTTAGCATGGCGTATGGGTAAAAACTAAGCACTCTCCATGGTGGGTTTTTCTTCCTTCTTTGGACAGTAAGCACATTTTCTGGGAAGAATTTCTTTTTCTGATTCGGCGTCATAGACATAGGGCAATAAATTCACGTTTTTAACGGACAACAAATGGTGTCCGATATGATCTGATCGTTCGCTGTTTCCCGAAGCTACAAAGAAAGTGACTCCAATTTACGAGCTTTGAAGAACTCGGGAGGTAAGGGGGAGATGAGTTAAATTTTGTTTCAAATGATAAAACTAGAAGCCAGTATCTCCAAAACATAGAATATAAAGGAAGAAATTATTTGTCTCTAAATCATGCATAAAGCTCATATTCATTAAAATAGTCCAAATCAATCAAGCGGTCTCTCTGTTGTAGTAAATGACGATTCACCAGGATCTGGTAACAATAAACAGTACATATATTCAGTTGTTCTTATTCGGACCGAGCCAGAAACCCTTTCTCAGGCCCATTTTCTTTCATTAATATCAGACTGAGTCGGGACCGGGTCTATTTTTTTTTCTGTAAACCCGGGACAGGCCCAAACTTCGTTTCCCCTCCGTGCCGTTTCGGACTGACATTTGATTCAATTTTCGTGATATTTCCAAACATTTCGATGTTCATATGAAAGTATCTATCTGTACATGCGCATTCATGGCAAACACAACAGGGCCGCTTTTTCGTGCGCAACCCTGTAGTATTTATAACATGCATTTATATACTAATTAGCTGACATGCCCGGCGTCGTTCGGTTAGTTGAAAAATAGTACGAAACACAAAAAAAAACTAAAAAAATCGTAATAAAAAATCGCGAAAATTTAAAAAAAAGCTGCACGAATTCCAAATAAATTTAAATGAAAAGAAAACAAAATATACTATTTTGGGAAAGAAGATAACCGGATTCCTTTTACTAATTGGGAAAAATTGTAGCAAATCGCGAAAAAACTCTGAAAATCGCTAAAAATTCAAAAATCGCAGTTGACAAAATTTTGTTATTATGGGCTAAAAGATTAAAACAGGATTCCTTTTATGAATGTAGAAAAATCGCCGCGGAATCTAAAAAATCTATAAATAATGCATAAAAATTCGCAAAAAATTCAAAATTCGCTGTACGAATTTCGAATAAACTTTATTGAAAATATAACAAAATTTATTATTTTAGGCTAAAAGTTTGACGCCCAATTCCTTTTACGAATGTCAAAAGATAGTAGCGGAACGCTAAACATCGCATTAAAAATCGATAAAAAATCAAAAATTGCAGAGGAAAAAAATTACTACAGCATGTTCCAAATTTGAAACGAATTTCTTTTATAAATGTAAAAAAAAAAGGCACGAAATGCGTAAAAACGCTAAAAATCGTGTTGAAATGCGGAAATTTTAGTTTCAGAAATCGCGAAAATTTGCTATATAAGGCTGAAAGTTTGAAATCGAAAAAATATTATGAATGTCAAAAAATCGCTGCGTAATACAAAAAAACGCAAAAAAGAGCATTAAAAATTCAAAAATTGCTGAGAACACATTTCACTATAGTGGACGAAAAACATTAACCGGATTTTTTCACAAATGTCAATAAATCTCCACGGAATGCAAAACATCGCTCAAAGGGAACAAAATTTAGTACATTAGGCTAAAAGTTTAAAACCTAATTCATTTACCAATGTAAAAAAAAGTCACTGCGGAACGCGAAAAACCTCTGAAAATTGCATTAAAAAGCGCTAAAAATTCCAAAAGTCGCAAAGGCCAAAAATTACTACAAAGTGCTCTAAAATATTTTAACCGGAATTCTTTCACGAATATCAAAACTCTGCGAAAAATCGCAAAAACTCGCATTAAAAACTCAAAAATTTCGGAGGACAAAATTTACTGTATAATGCTAAAAATTTGAAACCGAATTCCTTTTATCAATATAAAAAAAATCGCTGCGAAACACGAAATAACGCTAAAAATCGCATCCAAATATTTGCGAAAAATTCAAAAATCGCTGTACGAATTCTGAATAAACTTTTTTGAAAAGAGGACAGAATTTACTATATTATACACTAAAAGATTGAAATCGGATTTATTTTAATAATTTAAAAAAAATCGCCTCGAACCGTGAAAAAGCCTTTAAAATTGCATTAAAATTATATTGAAAAAGTCTAATCAAAAAGTGTCTATCGAGGCTATTCTCATATTGCTTGAAATTGTTTCATAATCTGTGCTCCACGCGTGATTTTTTTTAATTTGTTTACGGATTTATAATATTTCGCGTTATTTAAAGGCGATGTCTATCGAGAATATTTTCAATTTGCTGGAAATTCTTTCACAATCCATGCTTCAAGCGTGATTTTTTTTTCAATTTTTTTACAGATTTATACTATTTCGCGTTATTTAAAGGTGATGTCTATCGAGGCTATTCTCTATGTCCTGGAAATTGTTTCATAATCTGTGCTCCCCGCGTGATTTTTTTTAAATTTGTTTACGGATTTATACTATTTCGCGTTATTTAAAGGCGATGTCTATCGAGACTATTTTCAATGTGCTGGAAATTGTTTCACAATCTATGCTCCAAGCGTGATATTTTTTTCAATTTGTTTATACTATTTATTACATTTTATACTATTTCGCGTTATTTAAAGGTGATGTCTATCAAGGCTATACTCAATGTGCTGGAAATTGTTTCATAATCTGTGCTCAACGCGTGATTTTTTTTCAATTTGTTTCTGACTTTATACTATTTCGCGTTATTTAAAGGCGATGTCTATCGAGGCTATTCTCATTTTGCTTGAAACTGTTTCATAATCTGTGCTCCACGCGTGATTTTTTTAAATTTGTTTACGGATTTATACTATTTTGCGTTTTTTAATGGCGACGTCTATCGAGACGATTTTCAATATGTTGGAAATTGTTTCACAATTTATGCTCCAAGCGTGAGTTTTTTTTTTTTCAATTTGTGTACGGATTTATAAAATTTCGTGTTATTTAAAGGCGATGTCTATCGAGGCTATTCTCAATGTGCTGGAAATTGTTTCATAATCTGTGATCCACGCGTGATTTTTTTGAATTTGTTTACGGAATTATACCATTTCCCGTTATTTAAAGGCGATGTCTATCAAGACTATTTTCAATGAGCTGGAAATTGTTTCACAATCTATGCTCCAAGCGTGATATTTTTTTCAATTTGTTTATACTATTTATTACATTTTATACTATTTCGCGTTATTTAAAGGTAATGTCTATCAAGGCTATACTCAATGTGCTGGAAATTGTTTCATAATCTGTGCTCAACGCGTGATTTTTTTTAAATTTGTTTATGACTTTATACTATTTCGCGTTATTTAAAGGCGATGTCTATCGAGGCTATTCTCATATTGCTTGAAATTGTTTCATAATCTGTGCTCCACGCGTGATTTTTTTTAATTTGTTTACGGATTTATAATATTTCGCGTTTTTTAATGGCGACGTCTATCGAGACTATTTTCAATGTGCTGGAAATTGTTTCACAATTTATGCTACAAGCGTGATTTTTTTTTTTCAATTTGTGTACGGATTTATAAAATTTCGCGTTATTTAAAGTCGATGTCTATCGGGGCTATTCTCAATGTGCTCGAAATTGTTTCATAATCTGTGATCCATGCGTGATTTTTTAAAATTTGTTTACGGATTTATACCATTTCCCGTTATTTAAAGGCGATGTCTATCGAGACTATTTTCAATGAGCTGGAAATTGTTTCACAATCTATGCTCCAAGCGTGATTTTTTTAAATTTCAATTTGTTTACGGATTTATACTATTTCGCGTTATTTAAAGGCGACGTCTTTCGAGACTATTCTCAATGTACTGGAAATTGTTTCATAATCTGTGCTCCACGCGTGATATTTTTGAATTTGTTTACGGATTTATACTAATCCGCGTTATTTAAAGGTGATATCTATCGAGACTATTCTCAATGTGCTGGAAATTTTTTCATAATCTGAGCTCCACGCGTGATTTTATTGAATTTGTTTTCAGATTTATACTATTTCGCGTTATTTAAAGGTGATGTCTATCGAGACTACTCTCAATGTGCTGGAAAATTGTTTCATAATTTGTGCTCCACGCGTGATTTTTTTAAATTTGTTTACGGATTTATACTAATCCGCGTTATTTAAAGGTGGTGTCTATCGAGACTATTTTCAATGTGCTGGAAATTGTTTCATAATCTGTGCTCCACGCGTGATTTTATTGAATTTGTTTTCAGATTTATACTATTTCGCGTTATTTAAAGGCGATGTCTATCGAGAATATTTTCAATGTGCTGGAAATTCTTTCACAATCCATGCTCCAAGCGTGATTTTTTTTTTCAATTTTTTTACAGATTTATACTATTTTGCGTTATTTAAAGGTGATGTCTATCGAGGTTATTCTCAATGTGCTGGAAATTTTTTCATAATTTGTGCTCCACGCGTGATTTTTTTGAATTTGTTTACGGATTTATACCATTTCGCGTTATTTAAAGGTGATGTCTATTGAGGCAATTCTCAATGTCCTGGAAACTTTTTCATAATCTGTGCTCCCCGCGTGATTTTTTTTAAATTTTTTTACAGATTTATACTATTTTGCGTTATTTAAAGGTGATGTCTATCGAGGTTATTCTCAATGTGCTGGAAATTTTTTCATAATTTGTGCTCCACGCGTGATTTTTTTGAATTTGTTTACGGATTTATACCATTTCGCGTTATTTAAAGGTGATGTCTATTGAGGCAATTCTCAATGTCCTGGAAACTTTTTCATAATCTGTGCTCCCCGCGTGATTTTTTTTAAATTTGTTTACGGATTTATACTATTTCGCGTTATTTAAAGGCGATGTCTATCGAGACTATTTTCAATGTGCTGGAAATTGTTTCACAATCTATGCTCCAAGCGTGATATTTTTTTCAATTTGTTTATACTATTTATTACATTTTATACTATTTCGCGTTATTTAAAGGTGATGTCTATCAAGGCTATACTCAATGTGCTGGAAATTGTTTCATAATCTGTGCTCAACGCGTGATTTTTTTTCAATTTGTTTCTGACTTTATACTATTTCGCGTTATTTAAAGGCGATGTCTATCGAGGCTATTCTCATTTTGCTTGAAATTGTTTCATAATCTGTGCTCCCCGCGTGATTTTTTTTAAATTTTTTTACAGATTTATACTATTTTGCGTTATTTAAAGGTGATGTCTATCGAGACTATTCTCAATGTGCTGGAAATTGTTTCATAATCTGTGCTCCACGCGTGATTTTTTTCAATTTTTTTACAGATTTATACTATTTTGCGTTATTTAAAGGTGATGTCTATCGAGGCTATTCTCAATGTGCTGGAAATTATTTCATAATCTGTGCTCCACGCGTGATTTTTTTAAATTTGTTTACGGATTTATACTATTTCGCGTTATTTAAAGGCTCTGTCTATCGAGACTATTTTCAATGTGCTGGAAATTGTTTCACAATCTATGCTCCAAGCGTGATATTTTTTTCAATTTGTTTATACTATTTATTACATTTTATACTATTTCGCGTTATTTAAAGGTGATTTCTATCAAGGCTATACTCAATGTGCTGGAAATTGTTTCATAATCTGAGCTCAACGCGTGATTTTTTTTCAATTTGTTTCTGACTTTATACTATTTCGCGTTTTTTAATGGCGACGTATATCGAGGTTTTTTTCAATGTGCTGGAAATTGTTTCACAACTTATGCTCCAAGCGTGATTTTTTTTTTTCAATTTGTGTACGGATTTATAAAATTTCCCGTTATTTAAAGGCGATGTCTGTCGAGACTATTTTCAATGAGCTGGAAATTGTTTCACCATCTATGCTCCAAGCGTGATTTTTTTTTCAATTTTTTTACAGATTTATACTATTTCGCGTTATTTAAAGGTGATGTCTATCGAGGTTATTCTCAATGTGCTGGAAATTTTTCCATAATTTGTGCTCCACGCGTGATTTTTTTGAATTTGTTTACGGATTTATACCATTTCGCGTTATTTAAAGGTGATGTCTATAGAGGCTATTCTCAATGTCCTTGAAACTTTTTCATAATCTGTGCTCCCCGCGTGATTTTTTTTTAAATTTGTTTACGGATTTATACTATTTCGCGTTATTTAAAGGCGATGTCTATCGAGACTATTTTCAATGTGCTGGAAATTGTTTCACAATCTATGCTCCAAGCGTGATATTTTTTTCAATTTGTTTATACTATTTATTACATTTTATACTATTTCGCGTTATTTAAAGGTGATGTCTATCAAGGCTATACTCAATGTGCTGGAAATTGTTTCATAATCTGTGCTCAACGCGTGATTTTTTTTCAATTTGTTTCTGACTTTATACTATTTCGCGTTATTTAAAGGCGATGTCTATCGAGGCTATTCTCATTTTGCTTGAAATTGTTTCATAATCTGTGCTCCACGCGTGATTTTTTTAAATTTGTTTACGGATTTATACTATTTTGCGTTTTTTAATGGCGACGTCTATCGAGACGATTTTCAATATGTTGGAAATTGTTTCACAATTTATGCTCCAAGCGTGATTTTTTTTTTTTCAATTTGTGTACGGATTTATAAAATTTCGTGTTATTTAAAGGCGATGTCTATCGAGGCTATTCTCAATGTGCTGGAAATTGTTTCATAATCTGTGATCCACGCGTGATTTTTTTGAATTTGTTTACGGAATTATACCATTTCCCGTTATTTAAAGGCGATGTCTATCAAGACTATTTTCAATGAGCTGGAAATTGTTTCACAATCTATGCTCCAAGCGTGATATTTTTTTCAATTTGTTTATACTATTTATTACATTTTATACTATTTCGCGTTATTTAAAGGTAATGTCTATCAAGGCTATACTCAATGTGCTGGAAATTGTTTCATAATCTGTGCTCAACGCGTGATTTTTTTAAAATTTGTTTATGACTTTATACTATTTCGCGTTATTTAAAGGCGATGTCTATCGAGGCTATTCTCATATTGCTTGAAATTGTTTCATAATCTGTGCTCCACGCGTGATTTTTTTTAATTTGTTTACGGATTTATAATATTTCGCGTTTTTTAATGGCGACGTCTATCGAGACTATTTTCAATGTGCTGGAAATTGTTTCACAATTTATGCTACAAGCGTGATTTTTTTTTTTCAATTTGTGTACGGATTTATAAAATTTCGCGTTATTTAAAGTCGATGTCTATCGGGGCTATTCTCAATGTGCTCGAAATTGTTTCATAATCTGTGATCCATGCGTGATTTTTTAAAATTTGTTTACGGATTTATACCATTTCCCGTTATTTAAAGGCGATGTCTATCGAGACTATTTTCAATGAGCTGGAAATTGTTTCACAATCTATGCTCCAAGCGTGACTTTTTTAAATTTCAATTTGTTTACGGATTTATACTATTTCGCGTTATTTAAAGGCGACGTCTTTCGAGACTATTCTCAATGTACTGGAAATTGTTTCATAATCTGTGCTCCACGCGTGATATTTTTGAATTTGTTTACGGATTTATACTAATCCGCGTTATTTAAAGGTGATGTCTATCGAGACTATTCTCAATGTGCTGGAAATTTTTTCATAATCTGAGCTCCACGCGTGATTTTATTGAATTTGTTTTCAGATTTATACTATTTCGCGTTATTTAAAGGTGATGTCTATCGAGACTATTCTCAATGTGCTGGAAAATTGTTTCATAATTTGTGCTCCACGCGTGATTTTTTTAAATTTGTTTACGGATTTATACTAATCCGCGTTATTTAAAGGTGGTGTCTATCGAGACTATTTTCAATGTGCTGGAAATTGTTTCATAATCTGTGCTCCACGCGTGATTTTATTGAATTTGTTTTCAGATTTATACTATTTCGCGTTATTTAAAGGCGATGTCTATCGAGAATATTTTCAATGTGCTGGAAATTCTTTCACAATCCATGCTCCAAGCGTGATTTTTTTTTTCAATTTTTTTACAGATTTATACTATTTTGCGTTATTTAAAGGTGATGTCTATCGAGGTTATTCTCAATGTGCTGGAAATTTTTTCATAATTTGTGCTCCACGCGTGATTTTTTTGAATTTGTTTACGGATTTATACCATTTCGCGTTATTTAAAGGTGATGTCTATTGAGGCAATTCTCAATGTCCTGGAAACTTTTTCATAATCTGTGCTCCAAGCGTGATTTTTTTTAAATTTGTTTACGGATTTATACTATTTCGCGTTATATAAAGGCGATGTCTATCGAGACTATTTTCAATGTGCTGGAAATTGTTTCACAATCTATGCTCCAAGCGTGATATTTTTTTCAATTTGTTTATACTATTTATTACATTTTATAATATTTCGCGTTATTTAAAGGTGATGTCTATCAAGGCTATACTCAATGTGCTGGAAATTGTTTCATAATCTGTGCTCAACGCGTGATTTTTTTTCAATTTGTTTCTGACTTTATACTATTTCGCGTTATTTAAAGGCGATGTCTATCGAGGCTATTCTCATTTTGCTTGAAATTGTTTCATAATCTCTGCTCCACGCGTGAATTTTGAATTTGTTTACGGATTTATACTATTTCGCGTTATTTAAAGGCGATGTCTATCGAGACTATTTTCAATGTGCTGGAAATTGTTTCACAATCTATGCTCCAAGCGTGATATTTTTTTCAATTTGTTTATACTATTTATTACATTTTATACTATTTCGCGTTATTTAAAGGTGATGTCTATCAAGGCTATACTCAATGTGCTGGAAATTGTTTCATAATCTGAGCTCAACGCGTGATTTTTTTTCAATTTGTTTCTGACTTTATACTATTTCGCGTTTTTTAATGGCGACGTATATCGAGGTTTTTTTCAATGTGCTGGAAATTGTTTCACAACTTATGCTCCAAGCGTGATTTTTTTTTTTCAATTTGTGTACGGATTTATAAAATTTCCCGTTATTTAAAGGCGATGTCTGTCGAGACTATTTTCAATGAGCTGGAAATTGTTTCACCATCTATGCTCCAAGCGTGATTTTTTTTTCAATTTTTTTACAGATTTATACTATTTCGCGTTATTTAAAGGTGATGTCTATCGAGGTTATTCTCAATGTGCTGGAAATTTTTCCATAATTTGTGCTCCACGCGTGATTTTTTTGAATTTGTTTACGGATTTATACCATTTCGCGTTATTTAAAGGTGATGTCTATAGAGGCTATTCTCAATGTCCTTGAAACTTTTTCATAATCTGTGCTCCCCGCGTGATTTTTTTTAAATTTGTTTACGGATTTATACTATTTCGCGTTATTTAAAGGCGATGTCTATCGACACTATTTTCAATGTGCTGGAAATTGTTTCACAATCTATGCTCCAAGCGTGATATTTTTTTCAATTTGTTTATACTATTTATTACATTTTATACTATTTCGCGTTATTTAAAGGTGATGTCTATCAAGGCTATACTCAATGTGCTGGAAATTGTTTCATAATCTGTGCTCAACGCGTGATTTTTTTTCAATGTGTTTCTGACTTTATACTATTTCGCGTTATTTAAAGGCGATGTCTATCGAGGCTATTCTCATTTTGCTTGAAATTGTTTCATAATCTGTGCTCCCCGCGTGATTTTTTTTAAATTTGTTTACGGATTTATACTATTTCGCGTTATTTAAAGGCGATGTCTATCGAGACTATTTTCAATGTGCTGGAAATTGTTTCACAATCTATGCTCCAAGCGTGATATTTTTTTCAATTTGTTTATACTATTTATTACATTTTATACTATTTCGCGTTATTTAAAGGTGATGTCTATCAAGGCTATACTCAATGTGCTGGAAATTGTTTCATAATCTGTGCTCAACGCGTGATTTTTTTCTCAATTTGTTTCTGACTTTATACTATTTCGCTTTTTTTAATGGCGACGTCTATTGAGGCTATTTTCAATGTGCTGGAAATTGTTTCACAACTTATGCTCCAAGCGTGATTTTTTTTTTTTCAATTTGTGTACGGATTTATAAAATTTCGCGTTTTTTAAAGGCGATGTCTATCGAGGCTTTTCTCAGTGTGCTGGAAATTGTTTCATAATCTGTGATCCACGCGTGATTTTTTTGAATTTGTTTACGGATTTATACCATTTCCCGTTATTTAAAGGCGATGTCTATCGAGACTATTTTCAATGAGCTGGAAATTGTTTCACAATCTATGCTCCAAGCGTGATTTTTTTTATTTCAATTTGTTTACGGATTTATACTAATCCGCGTTATTTATAGGTGATGTCTATCGAGACTATTCTCAATGTGCTGGAAATTGTTTCATAATCTGAGCTCCACGCGTGATTTTATTGAATTTGTTTTCAGATTTATTCTATTTCGCGTTATTTAAACGTGATGTCTATCGAGACTATTCTCAATGTGCTGGAAAATTGTTTCATAATCTGTGCTCCACGCGTGATTTTTTTAAATTTGTTTACGGATTTATACTAATCCGCGTTATTTAAAGGTGATGTCTATCGAGACTATTCTCAATGCGATGGAAATTGTTTCATAATCTGTGCTCCACGCGTGATTTTATTGAATTTGTTTTCAGATTTATACTATTTCGCGTTATTTAAAGGCGATGTCTATCGAGAATATTTTCAATGTGCTGGAAATTCTTTCACAATCCATGCTCCAAGCGTGATTTTTTTTTCAATTTTTTTACAGATTTATACTATTTCGCGTTATTTAAAGGTGATGTCTATCGAGGCTATTCTCAATGTGCTGGAAATTGTTTCATAATCTGTGCTCCACGCGTGATTTTTTTAAATTTATTTACAGATTTATACTATTTTGCGTTATTTAAAGGCGATGTCTATCGAGACTATTTTCAATGTGCTGGAAATTGATTCAAAATCTATGCTCCAAGCGTGATTTTTTTTCAATTTCTTTATACTAATTATTACATTTTACGCTATTTCGCGTTATTTAAAGGCGATGCTTTCGAGACTATTCTCAATGTGCTGGAAATTGTTTCATAATCTGTGCTCCACGCGCGATTTTTTTAAAATTTGTTTATGGATTTATACTATTCCGCGTTATTTAAAGGTGATGTCTATCGAGACTATTCTCAATGTGCTGGAAATTGTTTCATAATCTGTGCTCCAAGCGTGATTTTTTTTATTTCAATTTGTTTACGGATTTATACTATTCCGCCTTATTTAAAGGTGATGTCTATCGAGACTATTCTCAATGTGCTGGAAATTGTTTCATAATCTTTGCTTCACGCGTGATTTTTTTAAATTTATTTACAGATTTATACTATTTTGCATTATTTAAAGGCGATGTCTTTTGAGACTATTCTCAATGTGCTGGAAATTGTTTCATAATCTGTGCTCAACGCGTGATTTTTTGAATTTGTTTTCAGATTTATACTATTTCTCGATATTTAATGGGGATGTCTATCGAGAGTATTCTCAATGTTCTGGAAATTGTTTCATAATCTGTGCTAGACGCGTGATTTTTTTTAATTTGTTTACGGATTTATACTATTCCGCGTTATTTAAAGGTGATGTTTATCAAGACTATTCTCAATGTGCTGAAAATTGTTTCATAATCTGTGCTCCAAGCGTAATTTTTTTAATTTGAATTTGCTTACAGATTTATACTATTTCGCGTTATTTAAAGGCGATGTCTATCGAGAATATTTTCAATTTGCTGGAAATTCTTTCACAATCCATGCTCCAAGCGTGATTTTTTTTTCAATTTTTTTACAGATTTATACTATTTCGCGTTATTTAAAGGTGATGTCTATCGAGGCTATTCTCTATGTCCTGGAAATTGTTTCATAATCTGTGCTCCACGCGTGATTTTTTTAAAATTTATTTACAGATTTATACTATTTTGCGTTATTTAAAGGCGAATTCAATCGAGACTATTTTCAATGTGCTGGAAATTGTTTCACAATCTATGCTCCAAGCGTGATATTTTTTTCAATTTCTTTATACTAATTATTACATTTTATACTATTTCGCGTTATTTAAAGTTGATGTCTATCAAGGCTATACTCAATGTTCTGGAAATTGTTTCATAATCTGTGCTAGACGCGTGATTTTTTAAAATTTGTTTACGGATTTATACTATTCCGCGTTATTTAAAGGTGATGTCTATCGCGACTATTCTCAATGTGCTGGAAATTGTTTCATAATCTGTGCTCCACGCGCGATTTTTTTAAAATTTGTTTATGGATTTATACTATTTCGCGTTATTTAAAGGCGATGTCTATCGAGGCTATTCTCATTTTGCTTGAAATTGTTTCATAATCTGTGCTCCACGCGTGATTTTTTTGAATTTATTTACGGATTTATACTATTTTGCGTTTTTTAATGGCGACGTCTATCGAGACTATTTTCAATATGTTGGAAATTGTTTCACAATTTATGCTCCAAGCGTGATTTTTTTTTTCCAATTTGTGTACGGATTTATAAAATTTCGTGTTATTTAAAGGCGATGTCTATCGAGGCTATTCTCAATGTGCTGGAAATTCTTTCATAATCTGTGATCCACGCGTGATTTTTTTGAATTTGTTTACGGATTTATACCATTTCCCGTTATTTAAAGGCGATGTCTATCGAGAGTATTCTCAATGTTCTGGAAATTGTTTCATAATCTGTGCTAGACGCGTGATTTTTTTTAATTTGTTTACGGATTTATACTATTCCGCGTTATTTAAAGGTGATGTTTATCGAGACTATTCTCAATGTGCTGGAAATTGTTTCATAATCTGTGCTCCAAGCGTAATTTTTTTAATTTGAATTTGTTTACGGATTTATACTATTTCGCGTTATTTAAAGGCGATGTCTTTCGAGACTATTCTCAATGTGCTGGAAATTGTTTCATAATCTGTGCTCAACGCGTGATTTTTTGAATTTGTTTGCGGATTTATAATACTATTTCGTATTATTTAAAGGCGACGTCTATCGAGAGTATTCTCAATGTTCTGGAAATTGTTTCATAATCTGTGCTAGACGCGTGATTTTTTTTAATTTGTTTACGGATTTATACTATTCCGCGTTATTTAAATGTGATGTTTATCGAGACTATTCTCAATGTGCTGGAAATTGTTTCATAATCTGTGCTCCAAGCCTAATTTTTTTAATTTGAATTTTTTTACGGATTTATACTATTTCGCGTTATTTAAAGGGGATGTCTATCGAGAGTATTCTCAATGTTCTGGAAATTGTTTCATAATCTGTGCTAACCGCGTGATTTTTTTTAATTTGTTTACGGATTTATACTATTCCGCGTTATTTAAAGGTGATGTTTATCAAGACTATTCTCAATGTGCTGAAAATTGTTTCATAATCTGTGCTCCAATCGTAATTTTTTTAATTTGAATTTGCTTACGGATTTATACTATTTCGCGTTATTTAAAGGCGATGTCTATCGAGAATATTTTCAATTTGCTGGAAATTCTTTCACAATCCATGCTCCAAGCGTGATTTTTTTTTCAATTTTTTTACAGATTTATACTATTTCGCGTTATTTAAAGGTGGTGTCTATCGAGGCTATTCTCTATGTCCTGGAAATTGTTTCATAATCTGTGCTCCACGCGTGATTTTTTTTTTAATTTATTTACAGATTTATACTATTTTGCGTTATTTAAAGGCGAATTCTATCGAGACTATTTTCAATGTGCTGGAAATTGTTTCACAATCTATGCTCCAAGCGTGATTTTTTTTTTCAATTTCTTTATACTAATTATTACATTTTATACTATTTCGCGTTATTTAAAGTTGATGTCTATCAAGGCTATACTCAATGTTCTGGAAATTGTTTCATAATCTGTGCTAGACGCGTGATTTTTTAAAATTTGTTTACGGATTTATACTATTCCGCGTTATTTAAAGCATAGGCGTAGAGTTATATGGGCCCGTGGGGCTCGGGCCCCTCCAATAATTTTTTCAGATGGGCTAAATATTTTTACGCCGACTGACATAGAAAAAAACTCAGATTTTGGATTTTCATATAATTTACAAAAGTTTTTAGCGTATAATGTTTTCGATGAATAATTGTTCTTTCTCTAAATTCGCTGTTTACTTTTATTCTTTGTAAACAAGTAAAACAACTGAAAAATTTTAGCATGGCGTATGGGTAAAAACTAAGCACTCTCCATGGTGGGTTTTTCTTCCTTCTTTGGACAGTAAGCACATTTTCTGGGAAGAATTTCTTTTTCTGATTCGGCGTCATAGACATAGGGCAATAAATTCACGTTTTTAACGGACAACAAATGGTGTCCGATATGATCTGATCGTTCGCTGTTTCCCGAAGCTACAAAGAAAGTGACTCCAATTTACGAGCTTTGAAGAACTCGGGAGGTAAGGGGGAGATGAGTTAAATTTTGTTTCAAATGATAAAACTAGAAGCCAGTATCTCCAAAACATAGAATATAAAGGAAGAAATTATTTGTCTCTAAATCATGCATAAAGCTCATATTCATTAAAATAGTCCAAATCAATCAAGCGGTCTCTCTGTTGTAGTAAATGACGATTCACCAGGATCTGGTAACAATAAACAGTACATATATTCAGTTGTTCTTATTCGGACCGAGCCAGAAACCCTTTCTCAGGCCCATTTTCTTTCATTAATATCAGACTGAGTCGGGACCGGGTCTATTTTTTTTTCTGTAAACCCGGGACAGGCCCAAACTTCGTTTCCCCTCCGTGCCGTTTCGGACTGACATTTGATTCAATTTTCGTGATATTTCCAAACATTTCGATGTTCATATGAAAGTATCTATCTGTACATGCGCATTCATGGCAAACACAACAGGGCCGCTTTTTCGTGCGCAACCCTGTAGTATTTATAACATGCATTTATATACTAATTAGCTGACATGCCCGGCGTCGTTCGGTTAGTTGAAAAATAGTACGAAACACAAAAAAAAACTAAAAAAATCGTAATAAAAAATCGCGAAAATTTAAAAAAAAGCTGCACGAATTCCAAATAAATTTAAATGAAAAGAAAACAAAATATACTATTTTGGGAAAGAAGATAACCGGATTCCTTTTACTAATTGGGAAAAATTGTAGCAAATCGCGAAAAAACTCTGAAAATCGCTAAAAATTCAAAAATCGCAGTTGACAAAATTTTGTTATTATGGGCTAAAAGATTAAAACAGGATTCCTTTTATGAATGTAGAAAAATCGCCGCGGAATCTAAAAAATCTATAAATAATGCATAAAAATTCGCAAAAAATTCAAAATTCGCTGTACGAATTTCGAATAAACTTTATTGAAAATATAACAAAATTTATTATTTTAGGCTAAAAGTTTGACGCCCAATTCCTTTTACGAATGTCAAAAGATAGTAGCGGAACGCTAAACATCGCATTAAAAATCGATAAAAAATCAAAAATTGCAGAGGAAAAAAATTACTACAGCATGTTCCAAATTTGAAACGAATTTCTTTTATAAATGTAAAAAAAAAAGGCACGAAATGCGTAAAAACGCTAAAAATCGTGTTGAAATGCGGAAATTTTAGTTTCAGAAATCGCGAAAATTTGCTATATAAGGCTGAAAGTTTGAAATCGAAAAAATATTATGAATGTCAAAAAATCGCTGCGTAATACAAAAAAACGCAAAAAAGAGCATTAAAAATTCAAAAATTGCTGAGAACACATTTCACTATAGTGGACGAAAAACATTAACCGGATTTTTTCACAAATGTCAATAAATCTCCACGGAATGCAAAACATCGCTCAAAGGGAACAAAATTTAGTACATTAGGCTAAAAGTTTAAAACCTAATTCATTTACCAATGTAAAAAAAAGTCACTGCGGAACGCGAAAAACCTCTGAAAATTGCATTAAAAAGCGCTAAAAATTCCAAAAGTCGCAAAGGCCAAAAATTACTACAAAGTGCTCTAAAATATTTTAACCGGAATTCTTTCACGAATATCAAAACTCTGCGAAAAATCGCAAAAACTCGCATTAAAAACTCAAAAATTTCGGAGGACAAAATTTACTGTATAATGCTAAAAATTTGAAACCGAATTCCTTTTATCAATATAAAAAAAATCGCTGCGAAACACGAAATAACGCTAAAAATCGCATCCAAATATTTGCGAAAAATTCAAAAATCGCTGTACGAATTCTGAATAAACTTTTTTGAAAAGAGGACAGAATTTACTATATTATACACTAAAAGATTGAAATCGGATTTATTTTAATAATTTAAAAAAAATCGCCTCGAACCGTGAAAAAGCCTTTAAAATTGCATTAAAATTATATTGAAAAAGTCTAATCAAAAAGTCCGAAATCGGACTGTTGTGTGCATAACTAAATACAAAGAGGTATTACCTCTTTGTATATAACCAGTTTATATCAGGGACTAACTGAATCTAGAGTTTTATTAAATTCCGTTCATTAGTTCTTGAGATAGAGCGCCCACAAAATTTGTGTCACACACATACAGCTAGACAGACAGACTCGCAGACAGACATTTTGTAAAAACATGTTTTTGTGGTTCTCTGAGCCCTAAAACCTGTAAATCCGTCGAAAACCGAAATTCGAAAATTTCCATGAATCCAATACTTTCTTCTTGTAAAGATAGAGGAAAGTAAAAAGGTTATGATGTAATGGTTTCTTGGTATCAATTTGCGGATAGAGGAATGTCAAAATTTTGTTCTCTCAAACTGATTAATGGAAGCTTGAATATACGAAAAGGTGTTTTTATCTTTTTAATGTTTCTTGAAAAATGTAATTTAATCGGGACATTTTTTTCATCATCTATTCAAATTAAAATAAATTCTAAATTTCCAAATTTTGTAGCTCTATGCGTGCAGCGATTTTTTTAGAACATGGCCGACAGACTGGCCGAAACTTCTATCCTTATTATTATAGACTAGTTGACCCGCCTGGCGTTGCCCGGGCCCGTGATAATAACCTTTAATAAAACACAAATTTGTATGATTTTATACCTTTAATCCGATTTTGTCCGAATTTATATTTTTAAATGAAAAAATCTCCAAAAAATATTGGCTTTTAATGGTAAAAGCACTCGTAAGAAGTCATTTTCTGTTTTTCGCGTACGGTCGTTTCATAATTTCTTTTTTAAATAGTTTCTTTTGGAACTCTAAAATTTTTATCGTTATAAATATAACCGTTTCTCAGCCCGTGTAAAATTTTCGTGAAAAAAAATATTGATATCTACTTCTAAAAGACATGTGTTTTCTTCTTCCTTTTTACTTTCTTCTATCTTTGCAAGAAGAAAGTATTGGATTCAAGAAAATTTTCGAATTCCGGTTTCCGACGGATTTACACCTTTTAGCGGTCACACATCCCGAAAACATGTTTTTACAAAATGTCTATCTGTGAATTGCCTGCGAGTTTGTCTGCATGTGACATAATTTTTTTGGGCAAGAACTCCTTTTCTATCGTAAGAACTAATGCGCGGAATTTAATAAAATTTTAGGTTCAATTAGACCCTAATATAAATTGATGCTGAATTGTTGTTTGTGCAAATCGCCCTATATCTCAAGAACTAATACACAGATTTTGTTAGCCTTTGATAATGATGCATTATTCACGATTTTTTCAATAGCTATATCTCAAAAACTAATGATCAAATTTTCATCAAACTTCAGATTCAGTTATATCTTGATATTATTTCGTTCTGATTACGTTTTCGTGTAAATCGTCCAACAGGTTTAGCTGCTATGCAGCATTTTTCCCGATTTCTGCAATAGCTCTTTCTCAAGAACTAATGCGCGTATTTTCATCAAACTTATGATTAGGTTAGTCCGTGATATAAAATGGATTACTTTTTGGTGTAAATTGGCCAACAACTGGCGCGCGGATACAGAATTTTTCATGATTTTCGTAATAGCTCTATCAAAAACTAATATACAAATTTTCATCAAGCTTCAAATTCAGTTAGACGTTGATGTATGTTGTTCTTTTTACGTTTTGGTGTAAATCGCGCAATAGGTGGCACTGCTATGCTCCGTTTTTCACGATTCCCGCAATTGTTCTGTCTCAAAAACTAATACACGGAATTCAATCAGACTTCATATTCTGTTAAAATTTCACATAGATCTTTATTTAGGCTTGTGTGTACACAGCGCGACGGTTGTCGCTTTTATGCTCTTTGAGCTGAAATTTTTTCTCGCAGACATCTAAGAGTGTGGATGTCAAATTTCAATTGTTTGTTTCAAAGATCTCCTTTTAAAATGCACACAATTTAATGAACATATATCTTTAGAATCCTTATGATTGAGATGAGCATAGATTGTCATTTAATTTTGGTACTGTGATAATGAATTTTGAAGTATTAACATGTATGAGATAGAAGAAAGTTTTGGGATTGTCACATACAACTAGTTTTTCTTGTTTTCGAGTCGGTCTCTTTAACAAAACAAACAAAATATAGTTTTCGTCATCCGAACTGTCCGAAATTTTAATATGCTATAAATATAACTGTACCCGAGTACTCTATAAAATTTCATGAAAAACATGCTTATTTCATAGTGAAAACGTGTGCCGAAGCCAAGCGAAACCGCGCCGAAACCGTTTTTTAGCTTTTTCGTCGATTTTTTTTTTTTTTTTTTTTAATACTTCTACTCGTTTGAACATTACGAAATTTTTAAAATAGATGTAAAATCCAGTCTGTCGAAATGCTCTAAAAAAGATTGTGGAAAAAAAATAGTCTCGTTACGGTGAGGCACGAAGTGACCTGCGGTCGCGAATTTGTTTAAAGAATTAAAATTAGTCTTTTAGAAAACCGATTGCACCAGCGACAAGAAGAAGATCTTAACTTTAAATACACTGTAAAAAAAAAATCCGGTAAAATACGGAAATTGTACCGGCAATCGAGACGCCAGTACTATTTCTGTATTTTAACGGAATTTTTTTCCGTAAATTTTGTGAAAAAACGGAAAAATGTCTTGAATTTACGGAAAAAAATTCCGTTAAAATACGGAAATGGTACTGGCGTCTCGATTGCTAGTACAATTCCCGTATTTTAACGGATTTTTTTTTTTCTTACAGAGTACGTATTTTTTGTGAATTGGTACTTCTAAAATTGTGCCCTGAGCCTTAAGCGTTGGCTAAAGGGAGAAAAAGTCAACTGAGAAATCCCTTTTTGAAAATTTTTTTCAAAGAGTTAAGAATCATATTTTTTTAACTGATTGAGGCGTTTGAGACGTAAAAGTACGAACTATAAGAATATGTCGTCCGTTTTTCCGTATTTTAAACGGCACGGCTGATGGGCATTAAAACAAAACGAAAAAAAAAATGTATTTAGTTTTTCCTCCCTTTCCTCTCGAAAAGCAGGTTCTGGTCATGCACAAGCGCGCCTCCGACAATTAAAAAAAAAAAAATCTATTTTGATGAGTTTTTAATTAATATCTCGGCCAATTATCAAAAAACTAAAAATGTGAGCCTCAGGGGCAACCATACCTGCATTGAACTATTCATTCTCATATAAATTTTCAGATCTCTGCGGACAGTAGATTTTCATAGTCATTGGCAATAAACGCACACAAACAGCGATCTTGTCTGTTATTATTAGATATATAGACATTTATAATAAATGTAGAGCAAAATCTGTCAAAACAGGACCTGTCTACGGCATAATCCTGTCTTAAATGGAAACTTTTCATGCGCCAGAAGGAAAGATTTCCGTACAATTTTACTTAATTAGCCAGAAAACTGTCTTAAACGGAATATTGTTTCGGTCGCTTACGATTGCTTGTACAAAGGTTTTACTGTATGGATATGGATATAAGGTTAGCTTGTGTAAGGTTAGTTTGTGCGGAACGTGTCTATAACGAATTCGTGTCTAATGGCAAACATTTCATTATCCCATCGAAAGGAACATTTTGAATTTTTACCTGCTAAGGTAGACGAAAAAATGTATAAAACAAAAACTTTCAGCGGTTATTTGTAATTTTGTCTCAGCAGGTTTTACTATTTTTTGTATCCATTACTTATTAAATTAAAGCCCTTTTCAAGGGGGGGGGGGGGACGGGTGTAGACCCCCATTGTCTGCGCCACTGGCTGAGCCCCTCCAATAATTTTGAAAACTCTACGCCTATGATTTAAAGGTGATGTCTATCGAGACTATTCTCAATGTGCTGGAAAATTGTTTCATAATCTGTGCTCCACGCGTGATTTTTTTAAATTTGTTTACGGATTTATACTAATCCGCGTTATTTAAAGGTGATGTCTATCGAGACTATTCTCAATGCGATGGAAATTGTTTCATAATCTGTGCTCCACGCGTGATTTTATTGAATTTGTTTTCAGATTTATACTATTTCGCGTTATTTAAAGGCGATGTCTATCGAGAATATTTTCAATGTGCTGGAAATTCTTTCACAATCCATGCTCCAAGCGTGATTTTTTTTTCAATTTTTTTACAGATTTATACTATTTCGCGTTATTTAAAGGTGATGTCTATCGAGGCTATTCTCAATGTGCTGGAAATTGTTTCATAATCTGTGCTCCACGCGTGATTTTTTTAAATTTATTTACAGATTTATACTATTTTGCGTTATTTAAAGGCGATGTCTATCGAGACTATTTTCAATGTGCTGGAAATTGATTCAAAATCTATGCTCCAAGCGTGATTTTTTTTCAATTTCTTTATACTAATTATTACATTTTACGCTATTTCGCGTTATTTAAAGGCGATGCTTTCGAGACTATTCTCAATGTGCTGGAAATTGTTTCATAATCTGTGCTCCACGCGCGATTTTTTTAAAATTTGTTTATGGATTTATACTATTCCGCGTTATTTAAAGGTGATGTCTATCGAGACTATTCTCAATGTGCTGGAAATTGTTTCATAATCTGTGCTCCAAGCGTGATTTTTTTTATTTCAATTTGTTTACGGATTTATACTATTCCGCCTTATTTAAAGGTGATGTCTATCGAGACTATTCTCAATGTGCTGGAAATTGTTTCATAATCTTTGCTTCACGCGTGATTTTTTTAAATTTATTTACAGATTTATACTATTTTGCATTATTTAAAGGCGATGTCTTTCGAGACTATTCTCAATGTGCTGGAAATTGTTTCATAATCTGTGCTCAACGCGTGATTTTTTGAATTTGTTTTCAGATTTATACTATTTCTCGATATTTAAAGGGGATGTCTATCGAGAGTATTCTCAATGTTCTGGAAATTGTTTCATAATCTGTGCTAGACGCGTGATTTTTTTTAATTTGTTTACGGATTTATACTATTCCGCGTTATTTAAAGGTGATGTTTATCAAGACTATTCTCAATGTGCTGAAAATTGTTTCATAATCTGTGCTCCAAGCGTAATTTTTTTAATTTGAATTTGCTTACAGATTTATACTATTTCGCGTTATTTAAAGGCGATGTCTATCGAGAATATTTTCAATTTGCCGGAAATTCTTTCACAATCCATGCTCCAAGCGTGATTTTTTTTTCAATTTTTTTACAGATTTATACTATTTCGCGTTATTTAAAGGTGATGTCTATCGAGGCTATTCTCTATGTCCTGGAAATTGTTTCATAATCTGTGCTCCACGCGTGATTTTTTTAAAATTTATTTACAGATTTATACTATTTTGCGTTATTTAAAGGCGAATTCAATCGAGACTATTTTCAATGTGCTGGAAATTGTTTCACAATCTATGCTCCAAGCGTGATATTTTTTTCAATTTCTTTATACTAATTATTACATTTTATACTATTTCGCGTTATTTAAAGTTGATGTCTATCAAGGCTATACTCAATGTTCTGGAAATTGTTTCATAATCTGTGCTAGACGCGTGATTTTTTAAAATTTGTTTACGGATTTATACTATTCCGCGTTATTTAAAGGTGATGTCTATCGCGACTATTCTCAATGTGCTGGAAATTGTTTCATAATCTGTGCTCCACGCGCGATTTTTTTAAAATTTGTTTATGGATTTATACTATTTCGCGTTATTTAAAGGCGATGTCTATCGAGGCTATTCTCATTTTGCTTGAAATTGTTTCATAATCTGTGCTCCACGCGTGATTTTTTTGAATTTATTTACGGATTTATACTATTTTGCGTTTTTTAATGGCGACGTCTATCGAGACTATTTTCAATATGTTGGAAATTGTTTCACAATTTATGCTCCAAGCGTGATTTTTTTTTTCCAATTTGTGTACGGATTTATAAAATTTCGTGTTATTTAAAGGCGATGTCTATCGAGGCTATTCTCAATGTGCTGGAAATTCTTTCATAATCTGTGATCCACGCGTGATTTTTTTGAATTTGTTTACGGATTTATACCATTTCCCGTTATTTAAAGGCGATGTCTATCGAGAGTATTCTCAATGTTCTGGAAATTGTTTCATAATCTGTGCTAGACGCGTGATTTTTTTTAATTTGTTTACGGATTTATACTATTCCGCGTTATTTAAAGGTGATGTTTATCGAGACTATTCTCAATGTGCTGGAAATTGTTTCATAATCTGTGCTCCAAGCGTAATTTTTTTAATTTGAATTTGTTTACGGATTTATACTATTTCGCGTTATTTAAAGGCGATGTCTTTCGAGACTATTCTCAATGTGCTGGAAATTGTTTCATAATCTGTGCTCAACGCGTGATTTTTTGAATTTGTTTGCGGATTTATAATACTATTTCGTATTATTTAAAGGCGACGTCTATCGAGAGTATTCTCAATGTTCTGGAAATTGTTTCATAATCTGTGCTAGACGCGTGATTTTTTTTAATTTGTTTACGGATTTATACTATTCCGCGTTATTTAAATGTGATGTTTATCGAGACTATTCTCAATGTGCTGGAAATTGTTTCATAATCTGTGCTCCAAGCCTAATTTTTTTAATTTGAATTTTTTTACGGATTTATACTATTTCGCGTTATTTAAAGGGGATGTCTATCGAGAGTATTCTCAATGTTCTGGAAATTGTTTCATAATCTGTGCTAACCGCGTGATTTTTTTTAATTTGTTTACGGATTTATACTATTCCGCGTTATTTAAAGGTGATGTTTATCAAGACTATTCTCAATGTGCTGAAAATTGTTTCATAATCTGTGCTCCAATCGTAATTTTTTTAATTTGAATTTGCTTACGGATTTATACTATTTCGCGTTATTTAAAGGCGATGTCTATCGAGAATATTTTCAATTTGCTGGAAATTCTTTCACAATCCATGCTCCAAGCGTGATTTTTTTTTCAATTTTTTTACAGATTTATACTATTTCGCGTTATTTAAAGGTGGTGTCTATCGAGGCTATTCTCTATGTCCTGGAAATTGTTTCATAATCTGTGCTCCACGCGTGATTTTTTTTTAAATTTATTTACAGATTTATACTATTTTGCGTTATTTAAAGGCGAATTCTATCGAGACTATTTTCAATGTGCTGGAAATTGTTTCACAATCTATGCTCCAAGCGTGATTTTTTTTTTCAATTTCTTTATACTAATTATTACATTTTATACTATTTCGCGTTATTTAAAGTTGATGTCTATCAAGGCTATACTCAATGTTCTGGAAATTGTTTCATAATCTGTGCTAGACGCGTGATTTTTTAAAATTTGTTTACGGATTTATACTATTCCGCGTTATTTAAAGGTGATGTCTATCGAGACTATTCTCAATGTGCTGGAAATTGTTTCATAATCTGTGCTGCACACGCGATTTTTTAAAAATTTGTTTATGGATTTATACTATTTCGCGTTATTTAAAGGCGATGTCTATCGAGGCTATTCTCATTTTGCTTGAAATTGTTTCATAATCTGTGCTCCACGCGTGATTTTTTTAAATTTGTTTACGGATTTATACTATTTTGCGTTTTTTAATGGCGACGTCTATCGAGACTATTTTCAATATGTTGGAAATTGTTTCACAATTTATGCTCCAAGCGTGATTTTTTTTTTCCAATTTGTGTACGGATTTATAAAATTTCGTGTTATTTAAAGGCGATGTCTATCGAGGCTATTCTCAATGTGCTGGAAATTGTTTCATAATCTGTGATCCACGCGTGATTTTTTTGAATTTGTTTACGGATTTATACCATTTCCCGTTATTTAAAGGCGATGTCTATCGAGACTATTTTCAATGAGCTGGAAATTGTTTCACAATCTATGCTCCAAGCGTGATATTTTTTTCAATTTGTTTATACTATTTATTACATTTTATACTATTTCGCGTTATTTAAAGGTGATGTCTATCAAGGCTATACTCAATGTGCTGGAAATTGTTTCATAATCTGTGCACAACGCGTGATTTTTTTTAAATTTGTTTATGACTTTATACTATTTCGCGTTATTTAAAGGCGATGTCTATCGAGGCTATTCTCATATTGCTTGAAATTGTTTCATAATCTGTGCTCCACGCGTGATTTTTTTGAATTTGTTTACGGATTTATAATATTTCGCGTTTTTTAATGGCGACGTCTATCGAGACTATTTTCAATGTGCTGGAAATTGTTTCACAATTTATGCTCCAAGCGTGATTTTTTTTTTCCAATTTGTGTACGGATTTATAAAATTTCGTGTTATTTAAAGGCGATGTCTATCGAGGCTATTCTCAATGTGCTGGAAATTGTTTCATAATCTGTGATCCACGCGTGATTTTTTTGAATTTGTTTACGGATTTATACCATTTCCCGTTATTTAAAGGCGATGTCTATCGAGACTATTTTCAATGAGCTGGAAATTGTTTCACAATCTATGCTCCAAGCGTGATATTTTTTTCAATTTGTTTATACTATTTATTACATTTTATACTATTTCGCGTTATTTAAAGGTGATGTCTATCAAGGCTATACTCAATGTGCTGGAAATTGTTTCATAATCTGTGCACAACGCGTGATTTTTTTTAAATTTGTTTATGACTTTATACTATTCGCGTTATTTAAAGGCGATGTCTATCGAGGCTATTCTCATATTGCTTGAAATTGTTTCATAATCTGTGCTCCACGCGTGATTTTTTTGAATTTGTTTACGGATTTATAATATTTCGCGTTTTTTAATGGCGACGTCTATCGAGACTATTTTCAATGTGCTGGAAATTGTTTCACAATTTATGCTACAAGCGTGATTTTTTTTTTTTCAATTTGTGTACGGATTTATAAAATTTCGCGTTATTTAAAGTCGATGTCTATCGGGGCTATTCTCAATGTGCTCGAAATTGTTTCATAATCTGTGATCCACGCGTGATTTTTTAAAATTTGTTTACGGATTTATACCATTTCCCGTTATTTAAAGGCGATGTCTATCGAGACTATTTTCAATGAGCTGGAAATTGTTTCACAATCTATGCTCCAAGCGTGATTTTTTTTTATTTCAATTTGTTTACGGATTTATACTATTTCGCGTTATTTAAAGGCGACGTCTATCGAGTCTATTCTCAATGTGCTGGAAAATTGTTTCATAATTTGTGCTCCAAGCGTGATTTTTTTTCAATTTTTTTACAGATTTATACTATTTCGCGTTATTTAAAGGTGATGTCTATCGAGGTTATTCTCAATGTGCTGGAAATTTTTTCATAATTTGTGCTCCACGCGTGATTTTTTTGAATTTGTTTACGGATTTATACCATTTCGCGTTATTTAAAGGTGATGTCTATAGAGGCTATTCTCAATGTCCTGGAAACTTTTTCATAATCTGTGCTCCCCGCGTGATTTTTTTTAAATTTGTTTACGGATTTATACTATTTCGCGTTATTTAAAAGCGATGTCTATCGAGACTATTTTCAATGTGCTGGAAATTGTTTCACAATCTATGCTCCAAGCGTGATATTTTTTTCAATTTGTTTATACTATTTATTACATTTTATACTATTTCGCGTTATTTAAAGGCGATGTCTATCGAGGCTATTCTCATTTTGCTTGAAATTGTTTCATAATCTGTGCTCCACGCGTGAATTTTGAATTTGTTTACGGATTTATACTATTTCGCGTTTTTTAATGGCGACGTCTATGGAGGCTATTTTCAATGTGCTGGAAATTGTTTCACAACTTATGCTCCAAGCGTGATTTTTTTTTTCAATTTGTGTACGGATTTATAAAATTTCGCGTTTTTTAAAGGCGATGTCTATCGAGGCTACCCTCAATGTGCTGGAAATTGTTTCATAATCTGTGATCCACGCGTGATTTTTTTTAATTTGTTTACGGATTTATAGCATTTCCCGTTATTTAAAGGCGATGTCTATCGAGACTATTTTCAATGAGCTGGAAATTGTTTCACAATCTATGCTCCAAGCGTGATTTTTTTTTTATTTCAATTTGTTTGCGGATTTATACTAATCCGCGTTATTTAAAGGTGATGTCTATCGAGACTATTCTCAATGTGCTGGAAATTGTTTCATAATCTGAGCTCCACGCGTGATTTTATTGAATTTGTTTTCAGATTTATACTATTTCGCGTTATTTAAAGGTGATGTCTATCGAGACTATTCTCAATGTGCTGGAAAATTGTTTCACAATCCATGCTCCAAGCGTGATTTTTTTTTCAATTTTTTTACAGATTTATACTATTTCGCGTTATTTAAAGGTGATGTCTATCGAGACTATTTTCAATGTGCTGGAAATTGTTTCACAATCTATGCTCCAAGCGTGATTTTTTTTTCAATTTCTTTATACTAATTATTACATTTTACGCTATTTCGCGTTATTTAAAGGCGATGCTTTCGAGACTATTCTCAATGTGCTGGAAATTGTTTCATAATCTGTGCTCCACGCGCGATTTTTTTAAAATTTGTTTATGGATTTATACTATTCCGCGTTATTTAAAGGTGATGTCTATCGAGACTATTCTCAATGTGCTGGAAACTGTTTCATAATCTGTGCTCCAAGCGTGATTTTTTTTATTTCAATTTGTTTACGGATTTATACTATTCCGCGTTATTTAAAGGTGATGTCTATCGAGACTATTCTCAATGTGCTGGAAATTGTTTCATAATGTTTGCTTCACGCGTGATTTTTTAAAATTTATTTACAGATTTATACTATTTTGCGTTATTTAAAGGCGATGTCTATCGAGAATATTTTCAATGTGCTGGAAATTGTTTCACAATCCATGCTCCAAGCGTGATTTTATTTTAATTTTTTTACAGATTTATACTATTTCGCGTTATTTAAAGCTGATGTCTATCGAGGCTATTCTGAATGTGCTGGAAATTTTTTTATAATTTGTGCTCCACGCGTGATTTTTTTAAATTTGTTTACGGATTTATACCATTTCGCGTTATTTAAAGGTGATGTCTATAGTGGCTATTCTCAATGTCCTGGAAATTGTTTCTTAATCTGTTCTCCCCGCGTGATTTTTTATAAATTTGTTTACGGATTTATACTTTTTTGCGTTATTTAAAGGCGATGTCTATCGAGACTATTTTCAATGTACTGGAAATTATTTCACAATCTATGCTCCAAGCGTGATTTTTAAAAAAAATTTGTTTATACTAATTATTACATTTTATACTATTTTGCGTTATTTACAGGTGATGTCTATCAAGGCTATACTCAATGTGCTGGAAATTGTTTCATAATCTGTGCTCAACGCGTGATTTTTTTAATTTGTTTGCGGATTTATAATACTATTTCGTGTTATTTAAAGGCGATGTCTATCGAGAGTATTCTCAATGTTCTGGAAATTGTTTCATAATCTGTGCTAGACGCGTGATTTTTTTTAATTTGTTTACGGATTTATACTATTCCGCGTTATTTAAAGGTGATGTTTATCGAGACTATTCTCAATGTGCTGGAAATTGTTTCATAATCTGTGCTCCAAGCGTAATTTTTTTAATTTGAATTTGTTTACGGATTTATACTATTTCGCGTTATTTAAATCGATGTCCTTCGAGACTATTCTCAATGTGCTGGAAATTGTTTCGTAATCTGTGCTCAACGCGTGATTTTTTGAATTTGTTTGCGGATTTATAATACTATTTCCTGTTATTTAAAGGCGACGTCTATCGAGAGTATTCTCAATGTTCTGGAAATTGTTTCATAATCTGTGCTTGACATGTGATTTTTTTTAATTTGTTTACGGATTTATACTATTCCGCGTTATTTAAATGTGATGTTTATCGAGACTATTCTCAATGTGCTGGAAATTGTTTCATAATCTGTGCTCCAAGCGTAATTTTTTTAATTTGAATTTGTTTACGGATTTATACTATTTCGCGTTATTTAAAGGGGATGTCTATCGAGAGTATTCTCAATGTTCTGGAAATTGTTTCACAATCTGTGCTAGACGTGTGATTTTTTTAAATTTGTTTACGGATTTATACTATTCCGCGTTATTTAAAGGTGATGTTTATAAAGACTATTCTCAATGTGCTGAAAATTGTTTCATAATCTGTGCTCCAAGCGTAATTTTTTTAATTTGAATTTGCTTACGGATTTATACTATTTCGCGTTATTTAAAGGCGATGTCTATCGAGAATATTTTCAATTTGCTGGAAATTCTTTCACAATCCATGCTCCAAGCGTGATTTTTTTTTCAATTTTTTTACAGATTTATACTATTTCGCGTTATTTAAAGGTGATGTCTATCGAGGCTATTCTCTATGTCCTGGAAATTGTTTCATAATCTGTGCTACACGCGTGATTTTTTTTTAATTTATTTACAGATTTATACTATTTTGCGTTATTTAAAGGCGAATTCTATCGAGACTATTTTCAATGTGCTGGAAATTGTTTCACAATCTATGCTCCAAGCGTGATTTTTTTTTCAATTTCTTTATACTAATTATTACATTTTATACTATTTCGCGTTATTTAAAGTTGATGTCTATCAAGGCTATACTCAATGTTCTGGAAATTGTTTCATAATCTGTGCTAGACGCGTGATTTTTTAAAATTTGTTTACGGATTTATACTATTCCACTTTATTTAAAGGTGATGTCTATCGAGACTATTCTCAATGTGCTGGAAATTGTTTCATAATCTGTGATCCACGCGTGATTTTTAGGTAGCTTTCATTACAAAAAGCTACCTATTGCAGCCGTTCGGAGGAAAGCGATTTCAAAAAATTTTGGTATATTTTCATCGATCATGACCCCCAGACCCCGAAACCACCCTCCGTTCAAAAGTTGATATATATATATATATATATATATATATATATATATATATATATCCATATATATATATATATATCTGACGTTTGTCATACTGTAACTCTCGAATTTATGAACCGATTTGGATGTAATTCGGTATGTACATAATACACCGAGTTCGTTGGCCAGCTTCATCCGCCATTTTGTTTCAAAATGGCGGCCATTTAAAATTTTCTTAAAAATTTTAAATTTGACATGTGGTACCAGAGAATTGAAAATGAAAAAATATTTTTTTCTTATGTATTTGACCTTTATACAAAGATTCCGTAGCAGTTTTTGTTTTGTCTATATCTTAAAAAATGGCTGAGTTATAGCATTTTGAATTTCTAGCGTGGCTGACATTTTGAAACGTCCTGAATTTTGTCACGCGATAAAAGGCGTATTTATGAACCGATTTGGATGTAACTTCGTTTGTACATAGTACATACCAATGTCTCGACCGAGTTCGTTGGCCAGCTTCATCCGCCATTTTGTTTCAAAATGGCGGCCATTTAAAATTTTCTTAAAAATTTAAATTTGAAATGTGGTACCAAAGAATTGAAAATGGAAAAATATTTTTTTCTTATGTATTTGACCTTGATACAAAGATTCGGGAGCAGTTTTTGTTTCGTCTATATCTCAAAAAATGACTGAGTTATAGCATTTTGAATTTCTAGCGTGGCTGACATTTTGAAACGTCCTGATATTTGTCACGTGATAACAGGCGTATTTATAAACCGATTTGGATGTACTTTGGTGTGTACATAGTACATACAAATATCTCGACCGAGTTCGTTGGCCAGCTTCATCCGCCATCTTGTTTCAAAATGGCGGCCATTTAAAAAAAAATTTTAATTTAAAATTTTAAATGAGATACCAAAATATTAGAAAATAAAAAAGATTTTTTTGTATGTGTTTGACCTTAATACAAAGATCCCGGAATAGTTTTTGTTTCGTCTATATCTAAAAAAATGGCTGAGTTATAGCGTTTTGAATTTCTATTGTGGCTGACATTTTAAAACGACCTGATTTTTGTCACGCGATAACAAGCGTATTTATGAACCGATTTGGATGTTACTTGGTCTGTACATAGTACATACCAATGTCTCGACCGAGTTCGTTGGCCAGCTTTATTCGCCATCTTGTTTCAAAAGGGTTGTCATTTAAAAAAAATTAAATTTAAAATTTAAAATGAGGTATTAAAAAAATGGAAAATGAAAAAGATTTTTTTATGTGTTTGGCCTTGATACAAAGATTCCGGAGCAGATTTTGTTTCTGAAAATTTGTTCTTTTGTTTATATCTTAAAAAATGGTTGAATTATAGCACTTTGAATTTCTAGTATGGCTAACATTTTGAAACAATCTTGTATTTGTCACGCGATAACACACGTATTCGCCTATTTCCATGTGAGAAAGCATGTGGATAGTATACATCAACATCTCAGCCAAATATAAGTTACTTTAAATAAAAGCAGCTTGGATAAAGCTGACTAATTTCGTGAAATTCTCATTCATAATGATTTAGTATTCATAAAAATTAGTATTGAATCTCCTATATTCGGTTTCCACTAAATTGAGCTTCGTGTGTTTGAATAATATAACTTGGCTTTTTTAAAATAAGGTATTTGAAAGCTACCTCTTCCTCCCGGCACTGGCCGGAAGGACTTTTTTGAATTTGTTTACGGATTTATACCATTTCCCGTTATTTAAACGCGATGTCTATCGAGACTATTTTCAATGAGCTGGAAATTGTTTCACAATCTATGCTCCAAGCGTGATTTTTTTTTATTTCAATTTGTTTACGGATTTATACTATTTCGCGTTATTTAAAGGCGACGTCTTTTGAGACTATTCTCAATGTACTGGAAATTGTTTCATAATCTGTGCTCCACGCGTGATATTTTTGAATTTGTTTACGGATTTATACTAATCCGCGTTATTTAAAGGTGATGTCTATCGAGACTATTCTCAATGTGCTGGAAATTTTTTCATAATCTGAGCTGCACGCGTGATTTTATTGAATTTGTTTTCAGATTTATACTATTTCGCGTTATTTAAAGGTGATGTCTATCGAGACTATTCTCAATGTGCTGGAAAATTGTTTCATAATTTGTGCTCTACGCGTGATTTTTTTAAATTTGTTTACGGATTTATACTAATCCGCGTTATTTAAAGGTGATGTCTATCGAGACTATTTTCAATGTGCTGGAAATTGTTTCATAATCTGTGCTCCACGCGTGATTTTATTGAATTTGTTTTCAGATTTATACTATTTCGCGTTATTTAAAGGCGATGTCTATCGAGAATATTTTCAATGTGCTGGAAATTCTTTCACAGTCCATGCTCCAAGCGTGATTTTTTTTTCAATTTTTTTACAGATTTATACTATTTCGCGTTATTTAAAGGTGATGTCTATCGAGGTTACTCTCAATGTGCTGGAAATTTTTTCATAATTTGTGCTCCACGCGTGATTTTTTTGAATTTGTTTACGGATTTATACCATTTCGCGTTATTTAAAGGTGATGTCTATAGAGGCTATTCTCAATGTCCTGGAAAATTTTTCATAATCTGTGCTCCCCGCGTGATTTTTTTTAAATTTGTTTACGGATTTATACTATTTCGCGTTATTTAAAGGCGATGTCTATCGAGACTATTTTCAATGTGCTGGAAATTGTTTCACAATCTATGCTCCAAGCGTGATATTTTTTTCAATTTGTTTATACTATTTATTACATTTTATACTATTTCGCGTTATTTAAAGGTGATGTCTATCAAGGCTATACTCAATGTGCTGGAAATTGTTTCATAATCTGTGCTCAACGCGTGATTTTTTTTCAATTTGTTTCTGACTTTATACTATTTCACGTTATTTAAAGGCGATGTCTATCGAGGCTATTCTCATTTTGCTTGAAATTGTTTCATAATCTGTGCTCCACGCGTGAATTTTGAATTTGTTTACGGATTTATACTATTTCGCGTTTTTTAATGGCGACGTCTATCGAGGCTATTTTCAATGTGCTGGAAATTGTTTCACAACTTATGCTCCAAGCGTGATTTTTTTTTTTCAATTTGTGTACGGATTTATAAAATTTCGCGTTTTTTAAAGGCGATGTCTATCGAGGCTATTCTCAATGTGCTGGAAATTGTTTCATAATCTGTAATCCACGCGTGATTTTTTTGAATTTGTTTACGGATTTATACCATTTCCCGTTATTTAAAGGCGATGTCTATCGAGACTATTTTCAATGAGCTGGAAATTGTTTCACAATCTATGCTCCAAGCGTGATTTTTTTAAATTTCAATTTGTTTACGGATTTATACTAATCCGCGTTATTTAAAGGTGATGTCTATCGAGACTATTCTCAATGTGCTGGAAATTGTTTCATAATCTGAGCTCCACGCGTGATTTTATTGAATTTGTTTTCAGATTTATATTATTTCGCGTTATTTAAAGGTGATGTCTATCGAGACTATTCTCAATGTGCTGGAAAATTGTTTCATAATCTGTGCTCCACGCGTGATTTTTTTAAATTTGTTTACAGATTTATACTAATCCGCGTTATTTAAAGGTGATGTCTATCGAGACTATTCTCAATGCGATGGAAATTGTTTCATAATCTGTGCTCCACGCGTGATTTTATTGAATTTGTTTTCAGATTTATACTATTACGCGTTATTTAAAGGCGATGTCTATCGAGAATATTTTCAATGTGCTGGAAATTCTTTCACAATCCATGCTCCAAGCGTGATTTTTTTTTCAATTTTTTTACAGATTTATACTATTTCGCGTTATTTAAAGGTGATGTCTATCGAGGCTATTCTCAATGTGCTGGAAATTGTTTCATAATCTGTGCTCCACGCGTGATTTTTTTAAATTTATTTACAGATTTATACTATTTTGCGTTATTTAAAGGCGATGTCTATCGAGACTATTTTCAATGTGCTGGAAATTGTTTCACAATCTATGCTCCAAGCGTGATTTTTTTTTTCAATTTCTTTATACTAAATATTACATTTTACGCTATTTCGCGTTATTTAAAGGCGATGATTTCGAGACTATTCTCAATGTGCTGGAAATTGTTTCATAATCTGTGCTCCACGCGCGATTTTTTTTAAATTTGTTTATGGATTTATACTATTCCGCGTTATTTAAAGGTGATGTCTATCGAGACTATTCTCAATGTGCTGGAAATTGTTTCATAATCTGTGCTCCAAGCGTGATTTCTTTTATTTCAATTTGTTTACGGATTTATACTATTCCGCGTTATTTAAAGGTGATGTCTATCGAGACTATTCTCAATGTGCTGGAAATTGTTTCATAATATTTGCTTCACGCGTGATTTTTTTAAATTTATTTACAGATTTATACTATTTTGCGTTATTTAAAGGCGATGTCTATCGAGAATATTTTCAATGTGCTGGAAATTGTTTCACAATCCATGCTCCAAGCGTGATTTTATTTTCAATTTTTTTACAGATTTATACTATTTCGCGTTATTTAAAGGTGATGTCTATCGAGGCTATTCTGAATGTGCTGGAAATTTTTTCATAATTTGTGCTCCACGCGTGATTTTTTTAAATTTGTTTACGGATTTATACCATCTCGCGTTATTTAAAGGTGATGTCTATAGTGGCTATTCTCAATGTACTGGAAATTGTTTCATAATCTGTTCTCCCCGCGTGATTTTTTATAAATTTGTTTACGGATTTATACTATTTCGCGTTATTTAAAGGTGATGTCTATCGAGACTATTTTCAATGTGCTGGAAATTGTTTCACAATCTATGCTCCAAGCGTGATTTTTTTTTCAATTTCTTTATACTAATTATTACATTTTACGCTATTTCGCGTTATTTAAAGGCGATGCTTTCGAGACTATTCTCAATGTGCTGGAAATTGTTTCATAATCTGTGCTCCACGCGCGATTTTTTTAAAATTTGTTTATGGATTTATACTATTCCGCGTTATTTAAAGGTGATGTCTATCGAGACTATTCTCAATGTGCTGGAAACTGTTTCATAATCTGTGCTCCAAGCGTGATTTTTTTTATTTCAATTTGTTTACGGATTTATACTATTCCGCGTTATTTAAAGGTGATGTCTATCGAGACTATTCTCAATGTGCTGGAAATTGTTTCATAATGTTTGCTTCACGCGTGATTTTTTAAAATTTATTTACAGATTTATACTATTTTGCGTTATTTAAAGGCGATGTCTATCGAGAATATTTTCAATGTGCTGGAAATTGTTTCACAATCCATGCTCCAAGCGTGATTTTATTTTAATTTTTTTACAGATTTATACTATTTCGCGTTATTTAAAGCTGATGTCTATCGAGGCTATTCTGAATGTGCTGGAAATTTTTTTATAATTTGTGCTCCACGCGTGATTTTTTTAAATTTGTTTACGGATTTATACCATTTCGCGTTATTTAAAGGTGATGTCTATAGTGGCTATTCTCAATGTCCTGGAAATTGTTTCTTAATCTGTTCTCCCCGCGTGATTTTTTATAAATTTGTTTACGGATTTATACTTTTTTGCGTTATTTAAAGGCGATGTCTATCGAGACTATTTTCAATGTACTGGAAATTATTTCACAATCTATGCTCCAAGCGTGATTTTTAAAAAAAATTTGTTTATACTAATTATTACATTTTATACTATTTTGCGTTATTTACAGGTGATGTCTATCAAGGCTATACTCAATGTGCTGGAAATTGTTTCATAATCTGTGCTCAACGCGTGATTTTTTTAATTTGTTTGCGGATTTATAATACTATTTCGTGTTATTTAAAGGCGATGTCTATCGAGAGTATTCTCAATGTTCTGGAAATTGTTTCATAATCTGTGCTAGACGCGTGATTTTTTTTAATTTGTTTACGGATTTATACTATTCCGCGTTATTTAAAGGTGATGTTTATCGAGACTATTCTCAATGTGCTGGAAATTGTTTCATAATCTGTGCTCCAAGCGTAATTTTTTTAATTTGAATTTGTTTACGGATTTATACTATTTCGCGTTATTTAAATCGATGTCCTTCGAGACTATTCTCAATGTGCTGGAAATTGTTTCGTAATCTGTGCTCAACGCGTGATTTTTTGAATTTGTTTGCGGATTTATAATACTATTTCCTGTTATTTAAAGGCGACGTCTATCGAGAGTATTCTCAATGTTCTGGAAATTGTTTCATAATCTGTGCTTGACATGTGATTTTTTTTAATTTGTTTACGGATTTATACTATTCCGCGTTATTTAAATGTGATGTTTATCGAGACTATTCTCAATGTGCTGGAAATTGTTTCATAATCTGTGCTCCAAGCGTAATTTTTTTAATTTGAATTTGTTTACGGATTTATACTATTTCGCGTTATTTAAAGGGGATGTCTATCGAGAGTATTCTCAATGTTCTGGAAATTGTTTCACAATCTGTGCTAGACGTGTGATTTTTTTAAATTTGTTTACGGATTTATACTATTCCGCGTTATTTAAAGGTGATGTTTATAAAGACTATTCTCAATGTGCTGAAAATTGTTTCATAATCTGTGCTCCAAGCGTAATTTTTTTAATTTGAATTTGCTTACGGATTTATACTATTTCGCGTTATTTAAAGGCGATGTCTATCGAGAATATTTTCAATTTGCTGGAAATTCTTTCACAATCCATGCTCCAAGCGTGATTTTTTTTTCAATTTTTTTACAGATTTATACTATTTCGCGTTATTTAAAGGTGATGTCTATCGAGGCTATTCTCTATGTCCTGGAAATTGTTTCATAATCTGTGCTACACGCGTGATTTTTTTTTAATTTATTTACAGATTTATACTATTTTGCGTTATTTAAAGGCGAATTCTATCGAGACTATTTTCAATGTGCTGGAAATTGTTTCACAATCTATGCTCCAAGCGTGATTTTTTTTTCAATTTCTTTATACTAATTATTACATTTTATACTATTTCGCGTTATTTAAAGTTGATGTCTATCAAGGCTATACTCAATGTTCTGGAAATTGTTTCATAATCTGTGCTAGACGCGTGATTTTTTAAAATTTGTTTACGGATTTATACTATTCCACTTTATTTAAAGGTGATGTCTATCGAGACTATTCTCAATGTGCTGGAAATTGTTTCATAATCTGTGATCCACGCGTGATTTTTAGGTAGCTTTCATTACAAAAAGCTACCTATTGCAGCCGTTCGGAGGAAAGCGATTTCAAAAAATTTTGGTATATTTTCATCGATCATGACCCCCAGACCCCGAAACCACCCTCCGTTCAAAAGTTGATATATATATATATATATATATATATATATCTGACGTTTTTCATACTGTAACTCTCGAATTTATGAACCGATTTGGATGTAATTCGGTATGTACATAATACATACCAATGTCTCGACCGAGTTCGTTGGCCAGCTTCATCCGCCATTTTGTTTCAAAATGGCGGCCATTTAAAATTTTCTTAAAAATTTTAAATTTGACATGTGGTACCAGAGAATTGAAAATGAAAAAATATTTTTTTCTTATGTATTTGACCTTTATACAAAGATTCCGTAGCAGTTTTTGTTTTGTCTATATCTTAAAAAATGGCTGAGTTATAGCATTTTGAATTTCTAGCGTGGCTGACATTTTGAAACGTCCTGAATTTTGTCACGCGATAAAAGGCGTATTTATGAACCGATTTGGATGTAACTTCGTTTGTACATAGTACATACCAATGTCTCGACCGAGTTCGTTGGCCAGCTTCATCCGCCATTTTGTTTCAAAATGGCGGCCATTTAAAATTTTCTTAAAAATTTAAATTTGAAATGTGGTACCAAAGAATTGAAAATGGAAAAATATTTTTTTCTTATGTATTTGACCTTGATACAAAGATTCGGGAGCAGTTTTTGTTTCGTCTATATCTCAAAAAATGACTGAGTTATAGCATTTTGAATTTCTAGCGTGGCTGACATTTTGAAACGTCCTGATATTTGTCACGTGATAACAGGCGTATTTATAAACCGATTTGGATGTACTTTGGTGTGTACATAGTACATACAAATATCTCGACCGAGTTCGTTGGCCAGCTTCATCCGCCATCTTGTTTCAAAATGGCGGCCATTTAAAAAAAAATTTTAATTTAAAATTTTAAATGAGATACCAAAATATTAGAAAATAAAAAAGATTTTTTTGTATGTGTTTGACCTTAATACAAAGATCCCGGAATAGTTTTTGTTTCGTCTATATCTAAAAAAATGGCTGAGTTATAGCGTTTTGAATTTCTATTGTGGCTGACATTTTAAAACGACCTGATTTTTGTCACGCGATAACAAGCGTATTTATGAACCGATTTGGATGTTACTTGGTCTGTACATAGTACATACCAATGTCTCGACCGAGTTCGTTGGCCAGCTTTATTCGCCATCTTGTTTCAAAAGGGTTGTCATTTAAAAAAAATTAAATTTAAAATTTAAAATGAGGTATTAAAAAAATGGAAAATGAAAAAGATTTTTTTATGTGTTTGGCCTTGATACAAAGATTCCGGAGCAGATTTTGTTTCTGAAAATTTGTTCTTTTGTTTATATCTTAAAAAATGGTTGAATTATAGCACTTTGAATTTCTAGTATGGCTAACATTTTGAAACAATCTTGTATTTGTCACGCGATAACACACGTATTCGCCTATTTCCATGTGAGAAAGCATGTGGATAGTATACATCAACATCTCAGCCAAATATAAGTTACTTTAAATAAAAGCAGCTTGGATAAAGCTGACTAATTTCGTGAAATTCTCATTCATAATGATTTAGTATTCATAAAAATTAGTATTGAATCTCCTATATTCGGTTTCCACTAAATTGAGCTTCGTGTGTTTGAATAATATAAGTTGGCTTTTTTAAAATAAGGTATTTGAAAGCTACCTCTTCCTCCCGGCACTGGCCGGAAGGACTTTTTTGAATTTGTTTACGGATTTATACCATTTCCCGTTATTTAAACGCGATGTCTATCGAGACTATTTTCAATGAGCTGGAAATTGTTTCACAATCTATGCTCCAAGCGTGATTTTTTTTTATTTCAATTTGTTTACGGATTTATACTATTTCGCGTTATTTAAAGGCGACGTCTTTTGAGACTATTCTCAATGTACTGGAAATTGTTTCATAATCTGTGCTCCACGCGTGATATTTTTGAATTTGTTTACGGATTTATACTAATCCGCGTTATTTAAAGGTGATGTCTATCGAGACTATTCTCAATGTGCTGGAAATTTTTTCATAATCTGAGCTGCACGCGTGATTTTATTGAATTTGTTTTCAGATTTATACTATTTCGCGTTATTTAAAGGTGATGTCTATCGAGACTATTCTCAATGTGCTGGAAAATTGTTTCATAATTTGTGCTCTACGCGTGATTTTTTTAAATTTGTTTACGGATTTATACTAATCCGCGTTATTTAAAGGTGATGTCTATCGAGACTATTTTCAATGTGCTGGAAATTGTTTCATAATCTGTGCTCCACGCGTGATTTTATTGAATTTGTTTTCAGATTTATACTATTTCGCGTTATTTAAAGGCGATGTCTATCGAGAATATTTTCAATGTGCTGGAAATTCTTTCACAGTCCATGCTCCAAGCGTGATTTTTTTTTCAATTTTTTTACAGATTTATACTATTTCGCGTTATTTAAAGGTGATGTCTATCGAGGTTATTCTCAATGTGCTGGAAATTTTTTCATAATTTGTGCTCCACGCGTGATTTTTTTGAATTTGTTTACGGATTTATACCATTTCGCGTTATTTAAAGGTGATGTCTATAGAGGCTATTCTCAATGTCCTGGAAAATTTTTCATAATCTGTGCTCCCCGCGTGATTTTTTTTAAATTTGTTTACGGATTTATACTATTTCGCGTTATTTAAAGGCGATGTCTATCGAGACTATTTTCAATGTGCTGGAAATTGTTTCACAATCTATGCTCCAAGCGTGATATTTTTTTCAATTTGTTTATACTATTTATTACATTTTATACTATTTCGCGTTATTTAAAGGTGATGTCTATCAAGGCTATACTCAATGTGCTGGAAATTGTTTCATAATCTGTGCTCAACGCGTGATTTTTTTTCAATTTGTTTCTGACTTTATACTATTTCACGTTATTTAAAGGCGATGTCTATCGAGGCTATTCTCATTTTGCTTGAAATTGTTTCATAATCTGTGCTCCACGCGTGAATTTTGAATTTGTTTACGGATTTATACTATTTCGCGTTTTTTAATGGCGACGTCTATCGAGGCTATTTTCAATGTGCTGGAAATTGTTTCACAACTTATGCTCCAAGCGTGATTTTTTTTTTCAATTTGTGTACGGATTTATAAAATTTCGCGTTTTTTAAAGGCGATGTCTATCGAGGCTATTCTCAATGTGCTGGAAATTGTTTCATAATCTGTAATCCACGCGTGATTTTTTTGAATTTGTTTACGGATTTATACCATTTCCCGTTATTTAAAGGCGATGTCTATCGAGACTATTTTCAATGAGCTGGAAATTGTTTCACAATCTATGCTCCAAGCGTGATTTTTTTAAATTTCAATTTGTTTACGGATTTATACTAATCCGCGTTATTTAAAGGTGATGTCTATCGAGACAATTCTCAATGTGCTGGAAATTGTTTCATAATCTGAGCTCCACGCGTGATTTTATTGAATTTGTTTTCAGATTTATATTATTTCGCGTTATTTAAAGGTGATGTCTATCGAGACTATTCTCAATGTGCTGGAAAATTGTTTCATAATCTGTGCTCCACGCGTGATTTTTTTAAATTTGTTTACAGATTTATACTAATCCGCGTTATTTAAAGGTGATGTCTATCGAGACTATTCTCAATGCGATGGAAATTGTTTCATAATCTGTGCTCCACGCGTGATTTTATTGAATTTGTTTTCAGATTTATACTATTACGCGTTATTTAAAGGCGATGTCTATCGAGAATATTTTCAATGTGCTGGAAATTCTTTCACAATCCATGCTCAAGCGTGATTTTTTTTTAAATTTTTTTACAGATTTATACTATTTCGCGTTATTTAAAGGTGATGTCTATCGAGGCTATTCTCAATGTGCTGGAAATTGTTTCATAATCTGTGCTCCACGCGTGATTTTTTTAAATTTATTTACAGATTTATACTATTTTGCGTTATTTAAAGGCGATGTCTATCGAGACTATTTTCAATGTGCTGGAAATTGTTTCACAATCTATGCTCCAAGCGTGATTTTTTTTTTCAATTTCTTTATACTAAATATTACATTTTACGCTATTTCGCGTTATTTAAAGGCGATGATTTCGAGACTATTCTCAATGTGCTGGAAATTGTTTCATAATCTGTGCTCCACGCGCGATTTTTTTTAAATTTGTTTATGGATTTATACTATTCCGCGTTATTTAAAGGTGATGTCTATCGAGACTATTCTCAATGTGCTGGAAATTGTTTCATAATCTGTGCTCCAAGCGTGATTTCTTTTATTTCAATTTGTTTACGGATTTATACTATTCCGCGTTATTTAAAGGTGATGTCTATCGAGACTATTCTCAATGTGCTGGAAATTGTTTCATAATATTTGCTTCACGCGTGATTTTTTTTAATTTATTTACAGATTTATACTATTTTGCGTTATTTAAAGGCGATGTCTATCGAGAATATTTTCAATGTGCTGGAAATTGTTTCACAATCCATGCTCCAAGCGTGATTTTATTTTCAATTTTTTTACAGATTTATACTATTTCGCGTTATTTAAAGGTGATGTCTATCGAGGCTATTCTGAATGTGCTGGAAATTTTTTCATAATTTGTGCTCCACGCGTGATTTTTTTAAATTTGTTTACGGATTTATACCATCTCGCGTTATTTAAAGGTGATGTCTATAGTGGCTATTCTCAATGTACTGGAAATTGTTTCATAATCTGTTCTCCCCGCGTGATTTTTTATAAATTTGTTTACGGATTTATACTTTTTTGCGTTATTTAAAGGCGATGTCTATCGAGACTATTTTCAATGTACTGGAAATTATTTCACAATCTATGCTCCAAGCGTGATTTAAAAAAAAAAATTGTTTATACTAATTATTACATTTTATACTATTTCGCGTTATTTACAGGTGATGTCTATCAAGGCTATACTCAATGTGCTGGAAATTGTTTCATAATCTGTGCTCAACGCGTGATTTTTTGAATTTGTTTGCGGATTTATAATACTATTTCGTGTTATTTAAAGGCGATGTCTATCGAGAGTATTCTCAATGTTCTGGAAATTGTTTCATAATCTGTGCTAGACGCGTGATTTTTTTAAATTTGTTTACGGATTTATACTATTCCGCGTTATTTAAAGGTGATGTATATCGAGACTATTCTCAATGTGCTGGAAATTGTTTCATAATCAGTGCTCCAAGCGTAATTTTTTTAATTTGAATTTGTTTACGGATTTATACTATTTCGCGTTATTTAAAGGCGATGTCTTTCGAGACTATTCTCAATGTGCTGGAAATTGTTTCATAATCTGTGCTCAACGCGTGATTTTTTGAATTTGTTTGCGGATTTATAATACTATTTCGTGTTATTTAAAGGCGACGTCTATCGAGAGTATTCTCAATGTTCTGGAAATTGTTTCATAATCTGTGCTAGACGCGTGATTTTTTTTAATTTGTTTACGGATTTATACTATTCCGCGTTATTTAAATGTGATGTTTATCGAGACTTTTCTCAATGTGCTGGAAATTGTTTCATAATATGTGCTCCAAGCGTAATTTTTTTAATTTGAATTTGTTTACGGATTTATACTATTTCGCGTTATTTAAAGGGGATGTCTATCGAGAGTATTCTCAATGTTCTGGAAATTGTTTCATAATCTGTGCTAAACGCGTGATTTTTTTTAATTTGTTTACGGATTTATACTATTCCGCGTTATTTAAAGGTGATGTTTATCAAGACTATTCTCAATGTGCTGAAAATTGTTTCATAATCTGTGCTCCATGCGTAATTTTTTTAATTTGAATTTGCTTACGGATTTATACTATTTCGCGTTATTTAAAGGCGATGTCTATCGAGAATATTTTCAATTTGCTGGAAATTCTTTCACAATCCATGCTCCAAGCGTGATTTTTTAAAATTTGTTTACGGATTTATACTATTCCGCGTTATTTAAAGGTGATGTCTATCGAGACTATTCTCAATGTGCTGGAAATTGTTTCATAATCTGTGCTCCACGCGCGATTTTTTTAAAATTTGTTTATGGATTTATACTATTTCGCGTTATTTAAAGGCGATGTCTATCGAGACTATTTTCAATATGTTGGAAATTGTTTCACAATTTATGCTCCAAGCGTGATTTTTTTTTTTTCAATTTGTGTACGGATTTATAAAATTTCGTGTTATTTAAAGGCGATGTCTATCGAGGCTATTCTCAATGTGCTGGAAATTGTTTCATAATCTGTGATCCACGCGTGATTTTTTTGAATTTGTTTACGGATTTATACCATTTCCCGTTATTTAAAGGCGATGTCTATCGAGACTATTTTCAATGAGCTGGAAATTGTTTCACAATCTATGCTCCAAGCGTGATATTTTTTTCAATTTGTTTATACTATTTATTACATTTTATACTATTTCGCGTTATTTAACCTTTTGAATCCCATAATAGCCGAAATCATCCGAGAGCTCTGAATCCCATAGTAGCCGTCTCTAGCTGAAAAGATTTTCCTTCCCCTCAAGTGGTTTGGTGGGCTGTCAAAGGGGTGGTCCCTCTCAGTGACGGATGAGGTATAGTGTCGGCATTTCCGTGCAGTACACACAGAGAGAGAGAGAGAGAGAAATCAGTTTTACTTGAAAACTATCATTTGTATGTCTGCACATTTCGGAATAGAAATAATTTTAATTCGCAAATTTGAAAGCCTTTTATAGATTTCAGATATTTCATTTATTCATAAAATGAGCCTCTTCTGCAATCATCAGATGACAATAAAAGAAAGGGGTAAAAAAGACGAAATAATAAGTCAGAAAACATATATTGTTTTTCAATATTACTATAATTCATTTTATACTGAAGAAGGGTCTTCTATTATGGACTCTTCAAACAGTTACATGCTAAAATAATATTAGAAATTTGTTTTCTTTTTTCACTTAATTTTACTTATCATGTTTTCATCTCAATACCATGGATTTTATATGCATAACAGTGTTCTGCGATGGAATATACTACTCTCTAACCTGCCCTCCCCCTCTATGTGCCAGTGTTTTTTAATAACATTTTTACACAAAATTTTTTAAATACTATTTTTACATACAAACTTCTAATTATTATTTTTATACTACGAAGTATCTGATTTTGTTATTATTCAAACCTTATCATTTTTATACGATAATAAACTGACAGAACTATATCGAAATTGAAATACTTTTCTATGATTTTCTAAAAGTTTGATTAAAAAATCGAATAAACCAACAATAATAAAATAATAATTCAATTAATTTCCTGCCTGCAACGGCTGAGAAAAAAGACACACCCAAGGTCCTGATTTTCATTTTAAAAAAAGTAAATACGACTCTAATCCGTAACGAAGGAAAGAGCTAATAGAAAAAATTAAATAAATTTAATGAAAGAAATTTGGCCCGGACGTCTGCAGACTTCTAATTTAAAGTTCTACCTATTTTGTTATTAAAAAAGACAAATTTTTCTTAACCTAAAAAAATATAATATAAACACAAAAGCAAATATAGAATAACTTCTTCTTATTTACCCCTGATTCCAAAAAGCGTTCTTTATTTTTAGAAACCTCAAAACACAATGTATTTTCAAGATTTGTGAAGACTCAATTTATTATTATTATTATTATTATTATTATTATTATTATTATTTTGCTACTAATTTTCGAAAAGTTTAGGAGTAGTTTTACAGTGTATTATTATTTTTTTTTTCTTTTCAAAGCAAAATTTTGGTTTTTAGAATGCTGTCCATTCTAAGTTAACATTTTTAGCTGCGTAACTGAATTTATATATCATTTTTAATTTTATTTTTAATTTTAGTTTATGTGAGCGCTTTAGTTAACATACGTATAAGTTATGATAATTTTCATATATAGTAGTATATTTTCAAAATATGATTATTTTAAAGATATTTTTCTGGGTAATTAGGATTTAAAATTCAAAATACAGTACTAATATACTGTTTATTAGCATTACTAAGTAAATGAAAATTTACATAGAAATGGCATAATTCTATAAACATAAAATGTATATTTGTCTGGAATTTCTAGGCAGGGCCCGACTAGCAAGTTTCTGTGCCCGGGGCACTTTCAATTTTTCGTGCCCCCTTAGATTGAATGATTTACTGATACTAGATTTTTTTCACATATTACATACTTATTCGAAAAGTATCAACTCAAAAAATTAAGTTTCCCGGAAAATTGAAAAACAGTTCCAGAAATAAAAATATTTTTTCCATTATTTATTGAAATGTGCTTTTAAGCATATATTGAGATATATTTGTGTCATTTCATCGGATTAATATCTTAAACATCACATTTTTTTTTCACAGTTATGATTTTTTAATGAAAATTTAGATGAAAGTATGAAAAAATTTTGTGCCACTCAGAAATTTCATGCCCAGGGCACAGGTCCCGGGTGTCCGTGCGATAGTCAGGGCCTGTTTCTAGGGGAAGAACAAAACACACAATAAACAAAAAGTAACCTTTGAAAAATTTCTGTCTTTGTGTTTCTTTTCTTAACAGGCGTATCTGTAAATGAAGCTGGGTGATAAACGGAGGGATGTACCACCTGTCGAAATTTGACGAGAGGGAGAAAGCAGTGGGTTGTCTATTCCACTACTGACCTCATAAAGAAGGGGGAAAAAAGAGGAGAATTTTCGGCTATTTCTTTGGGATTCTAAGGTCATTCTGTATTTTGGAGCTTGGGATCTAAAGAGTTAAAGGTGATGTCTATCAAGGCTATACTCAATGTGCTGGAAATTGTTTCATAATCTGTGCTCAACGCGTGATTTTTTTAAAATTTGTTTATGACTTTATACTATTTCGCGTTATTTAAAGGCGATGTCTATCGAGGGTATTCTCATATTGCTTGAAATTGTTTCATAATCTGTGCTCCACGCGTGATTTTTTTGAATTTGTTTACGGATTTATAATATTTCGCGTTTTTTAATGGCGACGTCTATCGAGACTATTTTCAATGTGCTGGAAATTGTTTCACAATTTATGCTACAAGCGTGATTTTTTTTTTTTCAATTTGTGTACGGATTTATAAAATTTCGCGTTATTTAAAGTCGATGTCTATCGGGGCTATTCTCAATGTGCTCGAAATTGTTTCATAATCTGTGATCCACGCGTGATTTTTTAAAATTTGTTTACGGATTTATACCATTTCCCGTTATTTAAAGGCGATGTCTATCGAGACTATTTTCAGTGAGCTGGAAATTGTTTCACAATCTATGCTCCAAGCGTGATTTTTTTTTATTTCAATTTGTTTACGGATTTATACTATTTCGCGTTATTTAAAGGCGACGTCTTTCGAGACTATTCTCAATGTACTGGAAATTCTTTCATAATCTGTGCTCCACGCGTGATATTTTTGAATTTGTTTACGGATTTATACTAATCCGCGTTATTTAAAGGTGATGTCTATCGAGACTATTCTCAATGTGCTGGAAATTTTTTCATAATCTGAGCTCCACGCATGATTTTATTGAATTTGTTTTCATATTTATACTATTTCGCGTTATTTAAAGGTGATGTCTATCGAGACTATTCTCAATGTGCTGGAAAATTGTTTCATAATTTCTGCTCCACGCGTGATTTTTTTAAATTTGTTTACGGATTTATACTAATCCGCGTTATTTAAAGGTGATGTCTATCGAGACTATTTTCAATGTGCTGGAAATTGTTTCATAATCTGTGCTCCACGCGTGATTTTATTGAATTTGTTTTCAGATTTATACTATTTCGCGTTATTTAAAGGCGATGTCTATCGAGAATATTTTCAATGTGCTGGAAATTGTTTCACAATCCATGCTCCAAGCGTGATTTTTTTTTCAATTTGTTTACGGATTTATACCATTTCGCGTTATTTAAAGGTGATGTCTATAGAGGCTATTCTCAATGTCCTGGAAACTTTTTCATAATCTGTGCTCCCCGCGTGATTTTTTTTAAATTTGTTTACGGATTTATACTATTTCGCGTTATTTAAAGGCGATGTCTATCGAGACTATTTTCAATATGCTGGAAATTGTTTCACAATCTATGCTCCAAGCGTGATATTTTTTTCAATTTGTTTATACTATTTATTACATTTTATACTATTTCGCGTTATATAAGGTGATGTCTATCAAGGCTATACTCAACGTGCTGGAAATTGTTTCATAATCTGCGCTCAACGCGTGATTTTTTTTCAATTTGTTTCTGACTTTATACTATTTCGCGTTATTTAAAGGCGATGTCTATCGAGGCTATTCTCATTTTGCTTGAAATTGTTTCATAATCTGTGCTCCACGCGTGAATTTTGAATTTGTTTACGGATTTATACTATTTCGCGTTATTTAAAGGCGATGTCTATCGAGACTATTTTCAATGTGCTGGAAATTGTTTCACAATCTATGCTCCAAGCGTGATATTTTTTTCAATTTGTTTATACTATTTATTACATTTTATACTATTTCGCGTTATATAAGGTGATGTCTATCAAGGCTATACTCAACGTGCTGGAAATTGTTTCATAATCTGCGCTCAACGCGTGATTTTTTTTCAATTTGTTTCTGACTTTATACTATTTCGCGTTATTTAAAGGCGATGTCTATCGAGGCTATTCTCATTTTGCTTGAAATTGTTTCATAATCTGTGCTCCACGCGTGAATTTTGAATTTGTTTACGGATTTATACTATTTCGCGTTATTTAAAGGCGATGTCTATCGAGACTATTTTCAATGTGCTGGAAATTGTTTCACAATCTATGCTCCAAGCGTGATATTTTTTTCAATTTGTTTATACTATTTATTACATTTTATACTATTTCGCGTTATTTAAAGGTGATGTCTATCAAGGCTATACTCAATGTGCTGGAAATTGTTTCATAATCTGTGCTCAACGCGTGATTTTTTTTCAATTTGTTTCTGACTTTATACTATTTCGCGTTTTTTAATGGCGACGTCTATCGAGGCTATTTTCAATGTGCTGGAAATTGTTTCACAACTTATGCTCCAAGCGTGATTTTTTTTTTCAATTTGTGTACGGATTTATAAAATTTCGCGTTTTTTAAAGGCGATGTCTATCGAGGCTATTCTCAATGTGCTGGAAATTGTTTCATAATCTGTGATCCACGCGTGATTTTTTTGAATTTGGTTACGGATTTATACCATTTCCCGTTATTTAAAGGCGATGTCTATCGAGACTATTTTCAATGAGCTGGGAATTGTTTCACAATCTATGCTCCAAGCGTGATTTTTTTTTCAATTTTTTTACAGATTTATACTATTTCGCGTTATTTAAAGGTGATGTCTATCGAGGTTATTCTCAATGTGCTGGAAATTTTTTCATGATTTGTGCTCCACGCGTGATTTTTTTGAATTTGTTTACGGATTTATACCATTTCGCGTTATTTAAAGGTGATGTCTATAGAGGCTATTCTCAATGTCCTTGAAACTTTTTCATAATCTCTGCTCCCCGCGTGATTTTTTTAAAATTTGTTTACGGATTTATACTATTTCGCGTTATTTAAAGGCGATGTCTATCGAGACTATTTTCAATGTGCTGGAAATTGTTTCACAATCTATGCTCCAAGCGTGATATTTTTTTCAATTTGTTTATACTATTTATTACATTTTATACTATTTCGCGTTATTTAAAGGTGTTGTCTATCAAGCCTATACTCAATGTGCTGGAAATTTTTTCATAATCTGTGCTCAACGCGTGATATTTTTTCAATTTGTTTCTGACTTTATACTATTTCGCGTTTTTTAATGGCGACATCTATCGAGGCTATTTTCAATGAGCTGGAAATTGTTTCACAATCTATGCTCCAAGCGTGATTTTTTTTTATTTCAATTTGTTTACGGATTTATACTAATCCGCGTTATTTAAAGGTGATGTCTATCGAGACTATTCTCAATGTGCTGGAAATTGTTTCATAATCTGAGCTCCACGCGTGATTTTATTGAATTTGTTTTCAGATTTATACTATTTCGCGTTATTTAAACGTGATGTCTATCGAGACTATTCTCAATGTGCTGGAAAATTTTTTCATAATCTGTGCTCCACGCGTGATTTTTTAAAATTTGTTTACGGATTTATACTAATCCGCGTTATTTAAAGGTGATGTCTATCGAGACTATTCTCAATGCGATGGAAATTGTTTCATAATCTGTGCTCCACGCGTGATTTTATTGAATTTGTTTTCAGATTTATACTATTTCGCGTTATTTAAAGGCGATGTCTATCGAGAATATTTTCAATGTGCTGGAAATTCTTTCACAATCCATGCTCCAAGCGTGATTTTTTTTTCAATTTTTTTACAGATTTATACTATTTCGCGTTATTTAAAGGTGATGTCTATCGAGACTATTCTCAATGTGCTGGAAATTGTTTCATAATCTGTGCTCCACGCGTGATTTTTTTAAATTTCTTTTCAGATTTATACTATTTCGCGTTATTTAAAGGCGATGTCTATCGAGAATATTTTCAATGTGCTGGAAATTCTTTCACAATCCATGCTCCAAGCGTGATTTTTTTTTCAATTTTTTTACAGATATATACTATTTCGCGTTATTTAAAGGTGATGTCTATCGAGACTATTTTCAATGTGCTGGAAATTGTTTCACAATCTGTGCTCCAAGCGTGATTTTTTTTTTTCAATTTCTTTATACTAATTATTACATTTTACGCTATTTCGCGTTATTTAAAGGCGATGCTTTCGAGACTATTCTCAATGTGCTGGAAATTGTTTCATAATCTTTGCTTCACGCGTGATTTTGTTAAATTTATTTACAGATTTATAGTATTTTGCGTTATTTAAAGGTGATGTCTATCGAGGCTATTCTGAATGTGCTGGAAATTTTTTCATAATTTGTGCTCCACGCGTGATTTTTTTAAATTTGTTTACGGATTTATAGCATTTCGCGTTATTCAAAGGTGATGTCTATAGTGGCTATTCTCAATGTCCTGGAAATTGTTTCATAATCTGTTCTCCCCGCGTGATTTTTAATAAATTTGTTTACGGATTTATACTTTTTTGCGTTATTTAAAGGCGATGTCTATCGAGACTATTTTCAATGTACTGGAAATTATTTCACAATCTATGCTCCAAGCGTGATTTAAAAAAAAAATTTGTTTATACTAATTATTACATTTTATACTATTTCGCGTTATTTACAGGTGATGTCTATCAAGGTTATACTCAATGTGCTGGAAATTGTTTCATAATCTGTGCTCAACGCGTGATTTTTTGAATTTGTTTGCGGATTTATAATACTATTTCGTGTTATTTAAAGGTGATGTTTATCGAGACTATTCTCAATGTGCTGGAAATTGTTTCATAATCTGTGCTCCAAGCGTAATTTTTTTAATTTGAAATTGTTTACGGATTTATACTATTTCGCGTTATTTAAAGGCGATGTCTTTCGAGACTATTCTCAATGTGCTGGAAATTGTTTCATAATCTGTGCTCAACGCGTGATTTTTTGAATTTGTTGGCGGATTTATAATACTATTTCGTGTTATTTAAAGGCGACGTCTATCGAGAGTATTCTCAATGTTCTGGAAATTGTTTCATAATCTGTGCTCCACGCGTGATTTTTTTGAATTTGTTTACGGATTTATAATATTTCGCGTTTTTTAATGGCGACGTCTATCGAGACTATTTTCAATGTGCTGGAAATTGTTTCACAATTTATGCTACAAGCGTGATTTTTTTTTTTCAATTTGTGTACGGATTTATAAAATTTCGCGTTATTTAAAGTCGATGTCTATCGGGGCTATTCTCAATGTGCTCGAAATTGTTTCATAATCTGTGATCCACGCGTGATTTTTTAAAATTTGTTTACGGATTTATACCATTTCCCGTTATTTAAAGGCGATGTCTATCGAGACTATTTTCAATGAGCTGGAAATTGTTTCACAATCTATGCTCCAAGCGTGATTTTTTTTAATTTCAATTTGTTTACGGATTTATACTATTTCGCGTTATTTAAAGGCGACGTCTATCGAGACTATTCTCAATGTGCTGGAAAATTGTTTCATAATTTGTGCTCCAAGCGTGATTTTTTTTCAATTTTTTTACAGATTTATACTATTTCGCGTTATTTAAAGGTGATGTCTATCGAGGTTATTCTCAATGTGCTGGAAATTTTTTCATAATTTGTGCTCCACGCGTGATTTTTTTGAATTTGTTTACGGATTTATACCATTTCGCGTTATTTAAAGGTGATGTCTATAGAGGCTATTCTCAATGTCCTGGAAACTTTTTCATAATCTGTGCTCCCCGCGTGATTTTTTTTTAATTTGTTTACGGATTTATACTATTTCGCGTTATTTAAAAGCGATGTCTATCGAGACTATTTTCAATGTGCTGGAAATTGTTTCACAATCTATGCTCCAAGCGTGATATTTTTTTCAATTTGTTTATACTATTTATTACATTTTATACTATTTCGCGTTATTTAAAGGCGATGTCTATCGAGGCTATTCTCATTTTGCTTGAAATTGTTTCATAATCTGTGCTCCACGCGTGAATTTTGAATTTGTTTACGGATTTATACTATTTCGCGTTTTTTAATGGCGACGTCTATGGAGGCTATTTTCAATGTGCTGGAAATTGTTTCACAACTTATGCTCCAAGCGTGATTTTTTTTTCAATTTGTGTACGGATTTATAAAATTTCGCGTTTTTTAAAGGCGATGTCTATCGAGGCTACCCTCAATGTGCTGGAAATTGTTTCATAATCTGTGATCCACGCGTGATTTTTTTTAATTTGTTTACGGATTTATAGCATTTCCCGTTATTTAAAGGCGATGTCTATCGAGACTATTTTCAATGAGCTGGAAATTGTTTCACAATCTATGCTCCAAGCGTGATTTTTTTTTTATTTCAATTTGTTTGCGGATTTATACTAATCCGCGTTATTTAAAGGTGATGTCTATCGAGACTATTCTCAATGTGCTGGAAATTGTTTCATAATCTGAGCTCCACGCGTGATTTTATTGAATTTGTTTTCAGATTTATACTATTTCGCGTTATTTAAAGGTGATGTCTATCGAGACTATTCTCAATGTGCTGGAAAATTGTTTCACAATCCATGCTCCAAGCGTGATTTTTTTTTCAATTTTTTTTACAGATTTATACTATTTCGCGTTATTTAAAGGTGATGTCTATCGAGACTATTTTCAATGTGCTGGAAATTGTTTCACAATCTATGCTCCAAGCGTGATTTTTTTTTCAATTTCTTTATACTAATTATTACATTTTACGCTATTTCGCGTTATTTAAAGGCGATGCTTTCGAGACTATTCTCAATGTGCTGGAAATTGTTTCATAATCTGTGCTCCACGCGCGATTTTTTTAAAATTTGTTTATGGATTTATACTATTCCGCGTTATTTAAAGGTGATGTCTATCGAGACTATTCTCAATGTGCTGGAAACTGTTTCATAATCTGTGCTCCAAGCGTGATTTTTTTTATTTCAATTTGTTTACGGATTTATACTATTCCGCGTTATTTAAAGGTGATGTCTATCGAGACTATTCTCAATGTGCTGGAAATTGTTTCATAATGTTTGCTTCACGCGTGATTTTTTTAAATTTATTTACAGATTTATACTATTTTGCGTTATTTAAAGGCGATGTCTATCGAGAATATTTTCAATGTGCTGGAAATTGTTTCACAATCCATGCTCCAAGCGTGATTTTATTTTAATTTTTTTACAGATTTATACTATTTCGCGTTATTTAAAGCTGATGTCTATCGAGGCTATTCTGAATGTGCTGGAAATTTTTTTATAATTTGTGCTCCACGCGTGATTTTTTTAAATTTGTTTACGGATTTATACCATTTCGCGTTATTTAAAGGTGATGTCTATAGTGGCTATTCTCAATGTCCTGGAAATTGTTTCTTAATCTGTTCTCCCCGCGTGATTTTTTATAAATTTGTTTACGGATTTATACTTTTTTGCGTTATTTAAAGGCGATGTCTATCGAGACTATTTTCAATGTACTGGAAATTATTTCACAATCTATGCTCCAAGCGTGATTTTTAAAAAAAATTTGTTTATACTAATTATTACATTTTATACTATTTTGCGTTATTTACAGGTGATGTCTATCAAGGCTATACTCAATGTGCTGGAAATTGTTTCATAATCTGTGCTCAACGCGTGATTTTTTTAATTTGTTTGCGGATTTATAATACTATTTCGTGTTATTTAAATGCGATGTCTATCGAGAGTATTCTCAATGTTCTGGAAATTGTTTCATAATCTGTGCTAGACGCGTGATTTTTTTTTAATTTGTTTACGGATTTATACTATTCCGCGTTATTTAAAGGTGATGTTTATCGAGACTATTCTCAATGTGCTGGAAATTGTTTCATAATCTGTGCTCCAAGCGTAATTTTTTTAATTTGAATTTGTTTACGGATTTATACTATTTCGCGTTATTTAAATCGATGTCCTTCGAGACTATTCTCAATGTGCTGGAAATTGTTTCGTAATCTGTGCTCAACGCGTGATTTTTTGAATTTGTTTGCGGATTTATAATACTATTTCCTGTTATTTAAAGGCGACGTCTATCGAGAGTATTCTCAATGTTCTGGAAATTGTTTCATAATCTGTGCTTGACATGTGATTTTTTTTAATTTGTTTACGGATTTATACTATTCCGCGTTATTTAAATGTGATGTTTATCGAGACTATTCTCAATGTGCTGGAAATTGTTTCATAATCTGTGCTCCAAGCGTAATTTTTTTAATTTGAATTTGTTTACGGATTTATACTATTTCGCGTTATTTAAAGGGGATGTCTATCGAGAGTATTCTCAATGTTCTGGAAATTGTTTCACACTCTGTGCTAGACGTGTGATTTTTTAAAATTTGTTTACGGATTTATACTATTCCGCGTTATTTAAAGGTGATGTTTATAAAGACTATTCTCAATGTGCTGAAAATTGTTTCATAATCTGTGCTCCAAGCGTAATTTTTTTAATTTGAATTTGCTTACGGATTTATACTATTTCGCGTTATTTAAAGGCGATGTCTATCGAGAATATTTTCAATTTGCTGGAAATTCTTTCACAATCCATGCTCCAAGCGTGATTTTTTTTTCAATTTTTTTACAGATTTATACTATTTCGCGTTATTTAAAGGTGATGTCTATCGAGGCTATTCTCTATGTCCTGGAAATTGTTTCATAATCTGTGCTACACGCGTGATTTTTTAAAAATTTATTTACAGATTTATACTATTTTGCGTTATTTAAAGGCGAATTCTATCGAGACTATTTTCAATGTGCTGGAAATTGTTTCACAATCTATGCTCCAAGCGTGATTTTTTTTTCAATTTCTTTATACTAATTATTACATTTTATACTATTTCGCGTTATTTAAAGTTGATGTCTATCAAGGCTATACTCAATGTTCTGGAAATTGTTTCATAATCTGTGCTAGACGCGTGATTTTTTAAAATTTGTTTACGGATTTATACTATTCCACTTTATTTAAAGGTGATGTCTATCGAGACTATTCTCAATGTGCTGGAAATTGTTTCATAATCTGTGATCCACGCGTGATTTTTTTGAATTTGTTTACGGATTTATACCATTTCCCGTTATTTAAAGGCGATGTCTATCGAGACTATTTTCAATGAGCTGGAAATTGTTTCACAATCTATGCTCCAAGCGTGATTTTTTTTTATTTCAATTTGTTTACGGATTTATACTATTTCGCGTTATTTAAAGGCGACGTCTTTTGAGACTATTCTCAATGTACTGGAAATTGTTTCATAATCTGTGCTCCACGCGTGATATTTTTGAATTTGTTTACGGATTTATACTAATCCGCGTTATTTAAAGGTGATGTCTATCGAGACTATTCTCAATGTGCTGGAAATTTTTTCATAATCTGAGCTGCACGCGTGATTTTATTGAATTTGTTTTCAGATTTATACTATTTCGCGTTATTTAAAGGTGATGTCTATCGAGACTATTCTCAATGTGCTGGAAAATTGTTTCATAATTTGTGCTCTACGCGTGATTTTTTTAAATTTGTTTACGGATTTATACTAATCCGCGTTATTTAAAGGTGATGTCTATCGAGACTATTTTCAATGTGCTGGAAATTGTTTCATAATCTGTGCTCCACGCGTGATTTTATTGAATTTGTTTTCAGATTTATACTATTTCGCGTTATTTAAAGGCGATGTCTATCGAGAATATTTTCAATGTGCTGGAAATTCTTTCACAGTCCATGCTCCAAGCGTGATTTTTTTTTCAATTTTTTTACAGATTTATACTATTTCGCGTTATTTAAAGGTGATGTCTATCGAGGTTATTCTCAATGTGCTGGAAATTTTTTCATAATTTGTGCTCCACGCGTGATTTTTTTGAATTTGTTTACGGATTTATACCATTTCGCGTTATTTAAAGGTGATGTCTATAGAGGCTATTCTCAATGTCCTTGAAACTTTTTCATAATCTCTGCTCCCCGCGTGATTTTTTTAAAATTTGTTTACGGATTTATACTATTTCGCGTTATTTAAAGGCGATGTCTATCGAGACTATTTTCAATGTGCTGGAAATTGTTTCACAATCTATGCTCCAAGCGTGATATTTTTTTCAATTTGTTTATACTATTTATTACATTTTATACTATTTCGCGTTATTTAAAGGTGTTGTCTATCAAGCCTATACTCAATGTGCTGGAAATTTTTTCATAATCTGTGCTCAACGCGTGATATTTTTTCAATTTGTTTCTGACTTTATACTATTTCGCGTTTTTTAATGGCGACATCTATCGAGGCTATTTTCAATGAGCTGGAAATTGTTTCACAATCTATGCTCCAAGCGTGATTTTTTTTTATTTCAATTTGTTTACGGATTTATACTAATCCGCGTTATTTAAAGGTGATGTCTATCGAGACTATTCTCAATGTGCTGGAAATTGTTTCATAATCTGAGCTCCACGCGTGATTTTATTGAATTTGTTTTCAGATTTATACTATTTCGCGTTATTTAAACGTGATGTCTATCGAGACTATTCTCAATGTGCTGGAAAATTTTTTCATAATCTGTGCTCCACGCGTGATTTTTTAAAATTTGTTTACGGATTTATACTAATCCGCGTTATTTAAAGGTGATGTCTATCGAGACTATTCTCAATGCGATGGAAATTGTTTCATAATCTGTGCTCCACGCGTGATTTTATTGAATTTGTTTTCAGATTTATACTATTTCGCGTTATTTAAAGGCGATGTCTATCGAGAATATTTTCAATGTGCTGGAAATTCTTTCACAATCCATGCTCCAAGCGTGATTTTTTTTTCAATTTTTTTACAGATTTATACTATTTCGCGTTATTTAAAGGTGATGTCTATCGAGACTATTCTCAATGTGCTGGAAATTGTTTCATAATCTGTGCTCCACGCGTGATTTTTTTAAATTTCTTTTCAGATTTATACTATTTCGCGTTATTTAAAGGCGATGTCTATCGAGAATATTTTCAATGTGCTGGAAATTCTTTCACAATCCATGCTCCAAGCGTGATTTTTTTTTCAATTTTTTTACAGATTTATACTATTTCGCGTTATTTAAAGGTGATGTCTATCGAGACTATTTTCAATGTGCTGGAAATTGTTTCACAATCTGTGCTCCAAGCGTGATTTTTTTTTTTCAATTTCTTTATACTAATTATTACATTTTACGCTATTTCGCGTTATTTAAAGGCGATGCTTTCGAGACTATTCTCAATGTGCTGGAAATTGTTTCATAATCTTTGCTTCACGCGTGATTTTGTTAAATTTATTTACAGATTTATAGTATTTTGCGTTATTTAAAGGTGATGTCTATCGAGGCTATTCTGAATGTGCTGGAAATTTTTTCATAATTTGTGCTCCACGCGTGATTTTTTTAAATTTGTTTACGGATTTATAGCATTTCGCGTTATTCAAAGGTGATGTCTATAGTGGCTATTCTCAATGTCCTGGAAATTGTTTCATAATCTGTTCTCCCCGCGTGATTTTTTATAAATTTGTTTACGGATTTATACTTTTTTGCGTTATTTAAAGGCGATGTCTATCGAGACTATTTTCAATGTACTGGAAATTATTTCACAATCTATGCTCCAAGCGTGATTTAAAAAAAAAATTTGTTTATACTAATTATTACATTTTATACTATTTCGCGTTATTTACAGGTGATGTCTATCAAGGTTATACTCAATGTGCTGGAAATTGTTTCATAATCTGTGCTCAACGCGTGATTTTTTGAATTTGTTTGCGGATTTATAATACTATTTCGTGTTATTTAAAGGTGATGTTTATCGAGACTATTCTCAATGTGCTGGAAATTGTTTCATAATCTGTGCTCCAAGCGTAATTTTTTTAATTTGAAATTGTTTACGGATTTATACTATTTCGCGTTATTTAAAGGCGATGTCTTTCGAGACTATTCTCAATGTGCTGGAAATTGTTTCATAATCTGTGCTCAACGCGTGATTTTTTGAATTTGTTGGCGGATTTATAATACTATTTCGTGTTATTTAAAGGCGACGTCTATCGAGAGTATTCTCAATGTTCTGGAAATTGTTTCATAATCTGTGCTCCACGCGTGATTTTTTTGAATTTGTTTACGGATTTATAATATTTCGCGTTTTTTAATGGCGACGTCTATCGAGACTATTTTCAATGTGCTGGAAATTGTTTCACAATTTATGCTACAAGCGTGATTTTTTTTTTTCAATTTGTGTACGGATTTATAAAATTTCGCGTTATTTAAAGTCGATGTCTATCGGGGCTATTCTCAATGTGCTCGAAATTGTTTCATAATCTGTGATCCACGCGTGATTTTTTAAAATTTGTTTACGGATTTATACCATTTCCCGTTATTTAAAGGCGATGTCTATCGAGACTATTTTCAATGAGCTGGAAATTGTTTCACAATCTATGCTCCAAGCGTGATTTTTTTTAATTTCAATTTGTTTACGGATTTATACTATTTCGCGTTATTTAAAGGCGACGTCTATCGAGACTATTCTCAATGTGCTGGAAAATTGTTTCATAATTTGTGCTCCAAGCGTGATTTTTTTTCAATTTTTTTACAGATTTATACTATTTCGCGTTATTTAAAGGTGATGTCTATCGAGGTTATTCTCAATGTGCTGGAAATTTTTTCATAATTTGTGCTCCACGCGTGATTTTTTTGAATTTGTTTACGGATTTATACCATTTCGCGTTATTTAAAGGTGATGTCTATAGAGGCTATTCTCAATGTCCTGGAAACTTTTTCATAATCTGTGCTCCCCGCGTGATTTTTTTTTAATTTGTTTACGGATTTATACTATTTCGCGTTATTTAAAAGCGATGTCTATCGAGACTATTTTCAATGTGCTGGAAATTGTTTCACAATCTATGCTCCAAGCGTGATATTTTTTTCAATTTGTTTATACTATTTATTACATTTTATACTATTTCGCGTTATTTAAAGGCGATGTCTATCGAGGCTATTCTCATTTTGCTTGAAATTGTTTCATAATCTGTGCTCCACGCGTGAATTTTGAATTTGTTTACGGATTTATACTATTTCGCGTTTTTTAATGGCGACGTCTATGGAGGCTATTTTCAATGTGCTGGAAATTGTTTCACAACTTATGCTCCAAGCGTGATTTTTTTTTCAATTTGTGTACGGATTTATAAAATTTCGCGTTTTTTAAAGGCGATGTCTATCGAGGCTACCCTCAATGTGCTGGAAATTGTTTCATAATCTGTGATCCACGCGTGATTTTTTTTAATTTGTTTACGGATTTATAGCATTTCCCGTTATTTAAAGGCGATGTCTATCGAGACTATTTTCAATGAGCTGGAAATTGTTTCACAATCTATGCTCCAAGCGTGATTTTTTTTTTATTTCAATTTGTTTGCGGATTTATACTAATCCGCGTTATTTAAAGGTGATGTCTATCGAGACTATTCTCAATGTGCTGGAAATTGTTTCATAATCTGAGCTCCACGCGTGATTTTATTGAATTTGTTTTCAGATTTATACTATTTCGCGTTATTTAAAGGTGATGTCTATCGAGACTATTCTCAATGTGCTGGAAAATTGTTTCACAATCCATGCTCCAAGCGTGATTTTTTTTTCAATTTTTTTTACAGATTTATACTATTTCGCGTTATTTAAAGGTGATGTCTATCGAGACTATTTTCAATGTGCTGGAAATTGTTTCACAATCTATGCTCCAAGCGTGATTTTTTTTTCAATTTCTTTATACTAATTATTACATTTTACGCTATTTCGCGTTATTTAAAGGCGATGCTTTCGAGACTATTCTCAATGTGCTGGAAATTGTTTCATAATCTGTGCTCCACGCGCGATTTTTTTAAAATTTGTTTATGGATTTATACTATTCCGCGTTATTTAAAGGTGATGTCTATCGAGACTATTCTCAATGTGCTGGAAACTGTTTCATAATCTGTGCTCCAAGCGTGATTTTTTTTATTTCAATTTGTTTACGGATTTATACTATTCCGCGTTATTTAAAGGTGATGTCTATCGAGACTATTCTCAATGTGCTGGAAATTGTTTCATAATGTTTGCTTCACGCGTGATTTTTTTAAATTTATTTACAGATTTATACTATTTTGCGTTATTTAAAGGCGATGTCTATCGAGAATATTTTCAATGTGCTGGAAATTGTTTCACAATCCATGCTCCAAGCGTGATTTTATTTTAATTTTTTTACAGATTTATACTATTTCGCGTTATTTAAAGCTGATGTCTATCGAGGCTATTCTGAATGTGCTGGAAATTTTTTTATAATTTGTGCTCCACGCGTGATTTTTTTAAATTTGTTTACGGATTTATACCATTTCGCGTTATTTAAAGGTGATGTCTATAGTGGCTATTCTCAATGTCCTGGAAATTGTTTCTTAATCTGTTCTCCCCGCGTGATTTTTTATAAATTTGTTTACGGATTTATACTTTTTTGCGTTATTTAAAGGCGATGTCTATCGAGACTATTTTCAATGTACTGGAAATTATTTCACAATCTATGCTCCAAGCGTGATTTTTAAAAAAAATTTGTTTATACTAATTATTACATTTTATACTATTTTGCGTTATTTACAGGTGATGTCTATCAAGGCTATACTCAATGTGCTGGAAATTGTTTCATAATCTGTGCTCAACGCGTGATTTTTTTAATTTGTTTGCGGATTTATAATACTATTTCGTGTTATTTAAATGCGATGTCTATCGAGAGTATTCTCAATGTTCTGGAAATTGTTTCATAATCTGTGCTAGACGCGTGATTTTTTTTTAATTTGTTTACGGATTTATACTATTCCGCGTTATTTAAAGGTGATGTTTATCGAGACTATTCTCAATGTGCTGGAAATTGTTTCATAATCTGTGCTCCAAGCGTAATTTTTTTAATTTGAATTTGTTTACGGATTTATACTATTTCGCGTTATTTAAATCGATGTCCTTCGAGACTATTCTCAATGTGCTGGAAATTGTTTCGTAATCTGTGCTCAACGCGTGATTTTTTGAATTTGTTTGCGGATTTATAATACTATTTCCTGTTATTTAAAGGCGACGTCTATCGAGAGTATTCTCAATGTTCTGGAAATTGTTTCATAATCTGTGCTTGACATGTGATTTTTTTTAATTTGTTTACGGATTTATACTATTCCGCGTTATTTAAATGTGATGTTTATCGAGACTATTCTCAATGTGCTGGAAATTGTTTCATAATCTGTGCTCCAAGCGTAATTTTTTTAATTTGAATTTGTTTACGGATTTATACTATTTCGCGTTATTTAAAGGGGATGTCTATCGAGAGTATTCTCAATGTTCTGGAAATTGTTTCACACTCTGTGCTAGACGTGTGATTTTTTAAAATTTGTTTACGGATTTATACTATTCCGCGTTATTTAAAGGTGATGTTTATAAAGACTATTCTCAATGTGCTGAAAATTGTTTCATAATCTGTGCTCCAAGCGTAATTTTTTTAATTTGAATTTGCTTACGGATTTATACTATTTCGCGTTATTTAAAGGCGATGTCTATCGAGAATATTTTCAATTTGCTGGAAATTCTTTCACAATCCATGCTCCAAGCGTGATTTTTTTTTCAATTTTTTTACAGATTTATACTATTTCGCGTTATTTAAAGGTGATGTCTATCGAGGCTATTCTCTATGTCCTGGAAATTGTTTCATAATCTGTGCTACACGCGTGATTTTTTTAAAATTTATTTACAGATTTATACTATTTTGCGTTATTTAAAGGCGAATTCTATCGAGACTATTTTCAATGTGCTGGAAATTGTTTCACAATCTATGCTCCAAGCGTGATTTTTTTTTCAATTTCTTTATACTAATTATTACATTTTATACTATTTCGCGTTATTTAAAGTTGATGTCTATCAAGGCTATACTCAATGTTCTTAAAATTGTTTCATAATCTGTGCTAGACGCGTGATTTTTTAAAATTTGTTTACGGATTTATACTATTCCACTTTATTTAAAGGTGATGTCTATCGAGACTATTCTCAATGTGCTGGAAATTGTTTCATAATCTGTGATCCACGCGTGATTTTTTTGAATTTGTTTACGGATTTATACCATTTCCCGTTATTTAAAGGCGATGTCTATCGAGACTATTTTCAATGAGCTGGAAATTGTTTCACAATCTATGCTCCAAGCGTGATTTTTTTTTATTTCAATTTGTTTACGGATTTATACTATTTCGCGTTATTTAAAGGCGACGTCTTTTGAGACTATTCTCAATGTACTGGAAATTGTTTCATAATCTGTGCTCCACGCGTGATATTTTTGAATTTGTTTACGGATTTATACTAATCCGCGTTATTTAAAGGTGATGTCTATCGAGACTATTCTCAATGTGCTGGAAATTTTTTCATAATCTGAGCTGCACGCGTGATTTTATTGAATTTGTTTTCAGATTTATACTATTTCGCGTTATTTAAAGGTGATGTCTATCGAGACTATTCTCAATGTGCTGGAAAATTGTTTCATAATTTGTGCTCTACGCGTGATTTTTTTAAATTTGTTTACGGATTTATACTAATCCGCGTTATTTAAAGGTGATGTCTATCGAGACTATTTTCAATGTGCTGGAAATTGTTTCATAATCTGTGCTCCACGCGTGATTTTATTGAATTTGTTTTCAGATTTATACTATTTCGCGTTATTTAAAGGCGATGTCTATCGAGAATATTTTCAATGTGCTGGAAATTCTTTCACAGTCCATGCTCCAAGCGTGATTTTTTTTTCAATTTTTTTACAGATTTATACTATTTCGCGTTATTTAAAGGTGATGTCTATCGAGGTTATTCTCAATGTGCTGGAAATTTTTTCATAATTTGTGCTCCACGCGTGATTTTTTTGAATTTGTTTACGGATTTATACCATTTCGCGTTATTTAAAGGTGATGTCTATAGAGGCTATTCTCAATGTCCTGGAAAATTTTTCATAATCTGTGCTCCCCGCGTGATTTTTTTTAAATTTGTTTACGGATTTATACTATTTCGCGTTATTTAAAGGCGATGTCTATCGAGACTATTTTCAATGTGCTGGAAATTGTTTCACAATCTATGCTCCAAGCGTGATATTTTTTTCAATTTTTTTATACTATTTATTACATTTTATACTATTTCGCGTTATTTAAAGGTGATGTCTATCAAGGCTATACTCAATGTGCTGGAAATTGTTTCATAATCTGTGCTCAACGCGTGATTTTTTTTCAATTTGTTTCTGACTTTATACTATTTCACGTTATTTAAAGGCGATGTCTAACGAGGCTATTCTCATTTTGCTTGAAATTGTTTCATAATCTGTGCTCCACGCGTGAATTTTGAATTTGTTTACGGATTTATACTATTTCGCGTTTTTTAATGGCGACGTCTATAGAGGCTATTTTCAATGTGCTGGAAATTGTTTCACAACTTATGCTCCAAGCGTGATTTTTTTTTTTCAATTTGTGTACGGATTTATAAAATTTCGCGTTTTTTAAAGGCGATGTCTATCGAGGCTATTCTCAATGTGCTGGAAATTGTTTCATAATCTGTAATCCACGCGTGATTTTTTTGAATTTGTTTACGGATTTATACCATTTCCCGTTATTTAAAGGCGATGTCTATCGAGACTATTTTCAATGAGCTGGAAATTGTTTCACAATCTATGCTCCAAGCGTGATTTTTTTAAATTTCAATTTGTTTACGGATTTATACTAATCCGCGTTATTTAAAGGTGATGTCTATCGAGACTATTCTCAATGTGCTGGAAATTGTTTCATAATCTGAGCTCCACGCGTGATTTTATTGAATTTGTTTTCAGATTTATATTATTTCGCGTTATTTAAAGGTGATGTCTATCGAGACTATTCTCAATGTGCTGGAAAATTGTTTCATAATCTGTGCTCCACGCGTGATTTTTTTTAATTTGTTTACAGATTTATACTAATCCGCGTTATTTAAAGGTGATGTCTATCGAGACTATTCTCAATGCGATGGAAATTGTTTCATAATCTGTGCTCCACGCGTGATTTTATTGAATTTGTTTTCAGATTTATACTATTACGCGTTATTTAAAGGCGATGTCTATCGAGAATATTTTCAATGTGCTGGAAATTCTTTCACAATCCATGCTCCAAGCGTGAATTTTTTTTCAATTTTTTTACAGATTTATACTATTTCGCGTTATTTAAAGGTGATGTCTATCGAGGCTATTCTCAATGTGCTGGAAATTGTTTCATAATCTGTGCTCCACGCGTGATTTTTTTAAATTTATTTACAGATTTATACTATTTTGCGTTATTTAAAGGCGATGTCTATCGAGACTATTTTCAATGTGCTGGAAATTGTTTCACAATCTATGCTCCAAGCGTGATTTTTTTTTCAATTTCTTTATACTAAATATTACATTTTACGCTATTTCGCGTTATTTAAAGGCGATGCTTTCGAGACTATTCTCAATGTGCTGGAAATTGTTTCATAATCTGTGCTCCACGCGCGATTTTTTTAAAATTTGTTTATGGATTTATACTATTCCGCGTTATTTAAAGGTGATGTCTATCGAGACTATTCTCAATGTGCTGGAAATTGTTTCATAATCTGTGCTCCAAGCGTGATTTCTTTTATTTCAATTTGTTTACGGATTTATACTATTCCGCGTTATTTAAAGGTGATGTCTATCGAGACTATTCTCAATGTGCTGGAAATTGTTTCATAATATTTGCTTCACGCGTGATTTTTTTAAATTTATTTACAGATTTATACTATTTTGCGTTATTTAAAGGCGATGTCTATCGAGAATATTTTCAATGTGCTGGAAATTGTTTCACAATCCATGCTCCAAGCGTGATTTTATTTTCAATTTTTTTACAGATTTATACTATTTCGCGTTATTTAAAGGTGATGTCTATCGAGGCTATTCTGAATGTGCTGGAAATTTTTTCATAATTTGTGCTCCACGCGTGATTTTTTTAAATTTGTTTACGGATTTATACCATCTCGCGTTATTTAAAGGTGATGTCTATAGTGGCTATTCTCAATTTACTGGAAATTGTTTCATAATCTGTTCTCCCCGCGTGATTTTTTATAAATTTGTTTACGGATTTATACTTTTTTGCGTTATTTAAAGGCGATGTCTATCGAGACTATTTTCAATGTACTGGAAATTATTTCACAATCTATGCTCCAAGCGTGATTTAAAAAAAAAAATTGTTTATACTAATTATTACATTTTATACTATTTCGCGTTATTTACAGGTGATGTCTATCAAGGCTATACTCAATGTGCTGGAAATTGTTTCATAATCTGTGCTCAACGCGTGATTTTTTGAATTTGTTTGCGGATTTATAATACTATTTCGTGTTATTTAAAGGCGATGTCTATCGAGAGTATTCTCAATGTTCTGGAAATTTTTTCATAATCTGTGCTAGACCGGTGATTTTTTTAAATTTGTTTACGGATTTATACTATTCCGCGTTATTTAAAGGTGATGTATATCGAGACTATTCTCAATGTGCTGGAAATTGTTTCATAATCAGTGCTCCAAGCGTAATTTTTTTAATTTGAATTTGTTTACGGATTTATACTATTTCGCGTTATTTAAAGGCAATGTCTTTCGAGACTATTCTCAATGTGCTGGAAATTGTTTCATAATCTGTGCTCAACGCGTGATTTTTTGAATTTGTTTGCGGATTTATAATACTATTTCGTGTTATTTAAAGGCGACGTCTATCGAGAGTATTCTCAATGTTCTGGAAATTGTTTCATAATCTGTGCTAGACGCGTGATTTTTTTTAATTTGTTTACGGATTTATACTATTCCGCGTTATTTAAATGTGATGTTTATCAAGACTATTCTCAATGTGCTGAAAATTGTTTCATAATCTGTGCTCCATGCGTAATTTTTTTAATTTGAATTTGCTTACGGATTTATACTATTTCGCGTTATTTAAAGGCGATGTCTATCGAGAATATTTTCAATTTGCTGGAAATTCTTTCACAATCCATGCTCCAAGCGTGATTTTTTTTTCAATTTTTTTACAGATTTATACTATTTCGCGTTATTTAAAGGTGATGTCTATCGAGGCTATTCTCTATGTCCTGGAAATTGTTTCATAATCTGTGCTCCACGCGTGATTTTTTTAAAATTTATTTACAGATTTATACTATTTTGCGTTATTTAAAGGAGAATTCTATCGAGACTATTTTCAATGTGCTGGAAATTGTTACACAATCTATGCTCCAAGCGTGATTTTTTTTTCAATTTCTTTATACTAATTATTACATTTTATACTATTTCGCGTTATTTAAAGTTGATGTCTATCAAGGCTATACTCAATGTTCTGGAAATTGTTTCATAATCTGTGCTAGACGCGTGATTTTTTAAAATTTGCTTACGGATTTATACTATTCCGCGTTATTTAAAGGTGATGTCTATCGAGACTATTCTCAATGTGCTGGAAATTGTTTCATAATCTGTGCTCCACGCGCGATTTTTTTAAAATTTGTTTATGGATTTATACTATTTCGCGTTATTTAAAGGCGATGTCTATCGAGGCTATTCTCATTTTGTTTGAAATTGTTTCATAATCTGTGCTCCACGCGTGACTTTTTTGAATTTGTTTACGGATTTATACTATTTTGCGTTTTTTAATGGCGACGTCTATCGAGACTATTTTCAATATGTTGGAAATTGTTTCACAATTTATGCTCCAAGCGTGATTTTTTTTTTTTCAATTTGTGTACGGATTTATAAAATTTCGTGTTATTTAAAGGCGATGTCTATCGAGGCTATTCTCAATGTGCTGGAAATTGTTTCATAATCTGTGATCCACGCGTGATTTTTTTGAATTTGTTTACGGATTTATACCATTTCCCGTTATTTAAAGGCGATGTCTATCGAGACTATTTTCAATGAGCTGGAAATTGTTTCACAATCTATGCTCCAAGCGTGATATTTTTTTCAATTTGTTTATACTATTTATTACATTTTATACTATTTCGCGTTATTTAACCTTTTGAATCCCATAATAGCCGAAATCATCCGAGAGCTCTGAATCCCATAGTAGCCGTCTCTAGCTGAAAAGATTTTCCTTCCCCTCAAGTGGTTTGGTGGGCTGTCAAAGGGGTGGTCCCTCTCAGTGACGGATGAGGTATAGTGTCGGCATTTCCGTGCAGTACACACAGAGAGAGAGAGAGAGAGAAATCAGTTTTACTTGAAAACTATCATTTGTATGTCTGCACATTTCGGAATAGAAATAATTTTAATTCGCAAATTTGAAAGCCTTTTATAGAATTCAGATATTTCATTTATTCATAAAATGAGCCTCTTCTGCAATCATCAGATGACAATAAAAGAAAGGGGTAAAAAAGACGAAATAATAAGTCAGAAAACATATATTGTTTTTCAATATTACTATAATTCATTTTATACTGAAGAAGGGTCTTCTATTATGGACTCTTCAAACAGTTACATGCTAAAATAATATTAGAAATTTGTTTTCTTTTTTCACTTAATTTTACTTATCATGTTTTCATCTCAATACCATGGATTTTATATGCATAACAGTGTTCTGCGATGGAATATACTACTCTCTAACCTGCCCTCCCCCTCTATGTGCCAGTGTTTTTTAATAACATTTTTACACAAAAATTTTTAAATACTATTTTTACATACAAACTTCTAATTATTATTTTTATACTACGAAGTATCTGATTTTGTTATTATTCAAACCTTATCATTTTTATACGATAATAAACTGACAGAACTATATCGAAATTGAAATACTTTTCTATGATTTTCTAAAAGTTTGATTAAAAAATCGAATAAACCAACAATAATAAAATAATAATTCAATTAATTTCCTGCCTGCAACGGCTGAGAAAAAAGACACACCCAAGGTCCTGATTTTCATTTTAAAAAAAGTAAATACGACTCTAATCCGTAACGAAGGAAAGAGCTAATAGAAAAAATTAAATAAATTTAATGAAAGAAATTTGGCCCGGACGTCTGCAGACTTCTAATTTAAAGTTCTACCTATTTTGTTATTAAAAAAGACAAATTTTTCTTAACCTAAAAAAATATAATATAAACACAAAAGCAAATATAGAATAACTTCTTCTTATTTACCCCTGATTCCAAAAAGCGTTCTTTATTTTTAGAAACCTCAAAACACAATGTATTTTCAAGATTTGTGAAGACTCAATTTATTATTATTATTATTATTATTATTATTATTATTATTATTTTGCTACTAATTTTCGAAAAGTTTAGGAGTAGTTTTACAGTGTATTATTATTTTTTTTTTCTTTTCAAAGCAAAATTTTGGTTTTTAGAATGCTGTCCATTCTAAGTTAACATTTTTAGCTGCGTAACTGAATTTATATATCATTTTTAATTTTATTTTTAATTTTAGGTTATGTGAGCGCTTTAGTTAACATACGTATAAGTTATGATAATTTTCATATATAGTAGTATATTTTCAAAATATGATTATTTTAAAGATATTTTTCTGGGTAATTAGGATTTAAAATTCAAAATACAGTACTAATATACTGTTTATTAGCATTACTAAGTAAATGAAAATTTACATAGAAATGGCATAATTCTATAAACATAAAATGTATATTTGTCTGGAATTTCTAGGCAGGGCCCGACTAGCAAGTTTCTGTGCCCGGGGCACTTTCAATTTTTCGTGCCCCCTTAGATTGAATGATTTACTGATACTAGATTTTTTTCACATATTACATACTTATTCGAAAAGTGTCAACTCAAAAAATTAAGTTTCCCGGAAAATTGAAAAACAGTTCCAGAAATAAAAATATTTTTTCCATTATTTATTGAAATGTGCTTTTAAGCATATATTGAGATATATTTGTGTCATTTCATCGGATTAATATCTTAAACATCACATTTTTTTTTCACAGTTATGATTTTTTAATGAAAATTTAGATGAAAGTATGAAAAAATTTTGTGCCACTCAGAAATTTCATGCCCAGGGCACAGGTCCCGGGTGTCCGTGCGATAGTCAGGGCCTGTTTCTAGGGGAAGAACAAAACACACAATAAACAAAAAGTAACCTTTGAAAAATTTCTGTCTTTGTGTTTCTTTTCTTAACAGGCGTATCTGTAAATGAAGCTGGGTGATAAACGGAGGGATGTACCACCTGTCGAAATTTGACGAGAGGGAGAAAGCAGTGGGTTGTCTATTCCACTACTGACCTCATAAAGAAGGGGGAAAAAAGAGGAGAATTTTCGGCTATTTCTTTGGGATTCTAAGGTCATTCTGTATTTTGGAGCTTGGGATCTAAAGAGTTAAAGGTGATGTCTATCAAGGCTATACTCAATGTGCTGGAAATTGTTTCATAATCTGTGCTCAACGCGTGATTTTTTTAAAATTTGTATATGACTTTATACTATTTCGCGTTATTTAAAGGCGATGTCTATCGAGGGTATTCTCATATTGCTTGAAATTGTTTCATAATCTGTGCTCCACGCGTGATTTTTTTGAATTTGTTTACGGATTTATAATATTTCGCGTTTTTTAATGGCGACGTCTATCGAGACTATTTTCAATGTGCTGGAAATTGTTTCACAATTTATGCTACAAGCGTGATTTTTTTTTTTCAATTTGTGTACGGATTTATAAAATTTCGCGTTATTTAAAGTCGATGTCTATCGGGGCTATTCTCAATGTGCTCGAAATTGTTTCATAATCTGTGATCCACGCGTGATTTTTTAAAATTTGTTTACGGATTTATACCATTTCCCGTTATTTAAAGGCGATGTCTATCGAGACTATTTTCAATGAGCTGGAAATTGTTTCACAATCTATGCTCCAAGCGTGATTTTTTTTTATTTCAATTTGTTTACGGATTTATACTATTTCGCGTTATTTAAAGGCGACGTCTTTCGAGACTATTCTCAATGTACTGGAAATTCTTTCATAATCTGTGCTCCACGCGTGATATTTTTGAATTTGTTTACGGATTTATACTAATCCGCGTTATTTAAAGGTGATGTCTATCGAGACTATTCTCAATGTGCTGGAAATTTTTTCATAATCTGAGCTCCACGCGTGATTTTATTGAATTTGTTTTCATATTTATACTATTTCGCGTTATTTAAAGGTGATGTCTATCGAGACTATTCTCAATGTGCTGGAAAATTGTTTCATAATTTCTGCTCCACGCGTGATTTTTTTAAATTTGTTTACGGATTTATACTAATCCGCGTTATTTAAAGGTGATGTCTATCGAGACTATTCTCAATGCGATGGAAATTGTTTCATAATCTGTGCTCCACGCGTGATTTTATTGAATTTGTTTTCAGATTTATACTATTTCGCGTTATTTAAAGGCGATGTCTATCGAGAATATTTTCAATGTGCTGGAAATTCTTTCACAATCCATGCTCCAAGCGTGATTTTTTTTTCAATTTTTTTACAGATTTATACTATTTCGCGTTATTTAAAGGTGATGTCTATCGAGACTATTTTCAATGTGCTGGAAATTGTTTCATAATCTGTGCTCCACGCGTGATTTTATTGAATTTGTTTTCAGATTTATACTATTTCGCGTTATTTAAAGGCGATGTCTATCGAGAATATTTTCAATGTGCTGGAAATTCTTTCACAATCCATGCTCCAAGCGTGATTTATTTTTCAATTTGTTTACGGATTTATACCATTTCGCGTTATTTAAAGGTGATGTCTATAGAGGCTATTCTCAATGTCCTGGAAACTTTTTCATAATCTGTGCTCCCCGCGTGATTTTTTTTAAATTTGTTTACGGATTTATACTATTTCGCGTTATTTAAAGGCGATGTCTATCGAGACTATTTTCAATATGCTGGAAATTGTTTCACAATCTATGCTCCAAGCGTGATATTTTTTTCAATTTGTTTATACTATTTATTACATTTTATACTATTTCGCGTTATTTAAAGGTGATGTCTATCAAGGCTATACTCAACGTGCTGGAAATTGTTTCATAATCTGCGCTCAACGCGTGATTTTTTTTCAATTTGTTTCTGACTTTATACTATTTCGCGTTATTTAAAGGCGATGTCTATCGAGGCTATTCTCATTTTGCTTGAAATTGTTTCATAATCTGTGCTCCACGCGTGAATTTTGAATTTGTTTACGGATTTATACTATTTCGCGTTATTTAAAGGCGATGTCTATCGAGACTATTTTCAATGTGCTGGAAATTGTTTCACAATCTATGCTCCAAGCGTGATATTTTTTTCAATTTGTTTATACTATTTATTACATTTTATACTATTTCGCGTTATTTAAAGGTGATGTCTATCAAGGCTATACTCAATGTGCTGGAAATTGTTTCATAATCTGTGCTCAACGCGTGATTTTTTTTCAATTTGTTTCTGACTTTATACTATTTCGCGTTTTTTAATGGCGACGTCTATCGAGGCTATTTTCAATGTGCTGGAAATTGTTTCACAACTTATGCTCCAAGCGTGATTTTTTTTTTTCAATTTGTGTACGGATTTATAAAATTTCGCGTTTTTTAAAGGCGATGTCTATCGAGGCTATTCTCAATGTGCTGGAAATTGTTTCATAATCTGTGATCCACGCGTGATTTTTTTGAATTTGGTTACGGATTTATACCATTTCCCGTTATTTAAAGGCGATGTCTATCGAGACTATTTTCAATGAGCTGGGAATTGTTTCACAATCTATGCTCCAAGCGTGATTTTTTTTTCAATTTTTTTACAGATTTATACTATTTCGCGTTATTTAAAGGTGATGTCTATCGAGGTTATTCTCAATGTGCTGGAAATTTTTTCATGATTTGTGCTCCACGCGTGATTTTTTTGAATTTGTTTACGGATTTATACCATTTCGCGTTATTTAAAGGTGATGTCTATAGAGGCTATTCTCAATGTCCTTGAAACTTTTTCATAATCTCTGCTCCCCGCGTGATTTTTTTAAAATTTGTTTACGGATTTATACTATTTCGCGTTATTTAAAGGCGATGTCTATCGAGACTATTTTCAATGTGCTGGAAATTGTTTCACAATCTATGCTCCAAGCGTGATATTTTTTTCAATTTGTTTATACTATTTATTACATTTTATACTATTTCGCGTTATTTAAAGGTGCTGTCTATCAAGCCTATACTCAATGTGCTGGAAATTTTTTCATAATCTGTGCTCAACGCGTGATATTTTTTCAATTTGTTTCTGACTTTATACTATTTCGCGTTTTTTAATGGCGACATCTATCGAGGCTATTTTCAATGAGCTGGAAATTGTTTCACAATCTATGCTCCAAGCGTGATTTTTTTTTATTTCAATTTGTTTACGGATTTATACTAATCCGCGTTATTTAAAGGTGATGTCTATCGAGACTATTCTCAATGTGCTGGAAATTGTTTCATAATCTGAGCTCCACGCGTGATTTTATTGAATTTGTTTTCAGATTTATACTATTTCGCGTTATTTAAACGTGATGTCTATCGAGACTATTCTCAATGTGCTGGAAAATTGTTTCATAATCTGTGCTCCACGCGTGATTTTTTAAAATTTGTTTACGGATTTATACTAATCCGCGTTATTTAAAGGTGATGTCTATCGAGACTATTCTCAATGCGATGGAAATTGTTTCATAATCTGTGCTCCACGCGTGATTTTATTGAATTTGTTTTCAGATTTATACTATTTCGCGTTATTTAAAGGCGATGTCTATCGAGAATATTTTCAATGTGCTGGAAATTCTTTCACAATCCATGCTCCAAGCGTGATTTTTTTTTCAATTTTTTTACAGATTTATACTATTTCGCGTTATTTAAAGGTGATGTCTATCGAGACTATCCTCAATGTGCTGGAAATTGTTTCATAATCTGTGCTCCACGCGTGATTTTTTTAAATTTCTTTTCAGATTTATACTATTTCGCGTTATTTAAAGGCGATGTCTATCGAGAATATTTTCAATGTGCTGGAAATTCTTTCACAATCCATGCTCCAAGCGTGATTTTTTTTTTCAATTTTTTTACAGATTTATACTATTTCGCGTTATTTAAAGGTGATGTCTATCGAGACTATTTTCAATGTGCTGGAAATTGTTTCACAATCTGTGCTCCAAGCGTGATTTTTTTTTTCAATTTCTTTATACTAATTATTACATTTTACGCTATTTCGCGTTATTTAAAGGCGATGCTTTCGAGACTATTCTCAATGTGCTGGAAATTGTTTCATAATCTTTGCTTCACGCGTGATTTTGTTAAATTTATTTACAGATTTATAGTATTTTGCGTTATTTAAAGGTGATGTCTATCGAGGCTATTCTGAATGTGCTGGAAATTTTTTCATAATTTGTGCTCCACGCGTGATTTTTTAAAATTTGTTTACGGATTTATAGCATTTCGCGTAATTCAAAGGTGATGTCTATAGTGGCTATTCTCAATGTCCTGGAAATTGTTTCATAATCTGTTCTCCCCGCGTGATTTTTTATAAATTTGTTTACGGATTTATACTTTTTTGCGTTATTTAAAGGCGATGTCTATCGAGACTATTTTCAATGTACTGGAAATTATTTCACAATCTATGCTCCAAGCGTGATTTAAAAAAAAAATTTGTCTATACTAATTATTACATTTTATACTATTTCGCGTTATTTACAGGTGATGTCTATCAAGGCTATACTCAATGTGCTGGAAATTGTTTCATAATCTGTGCTCAACGCGTGATTTTTTGAATTTGTTTGCGGATTTATAATACTACTAGCTGACCCGCCCGGCGTTGCCCGGGTCCGTGGTGATATTTAAAAATTATCCTTAAATTTATATGATTTCATACCTTTAACTCGATTTTGACTGAAATACGTACCCACTCACTGTGTGGAAAATGGGGAGAAGCTGTTAATTGTTGAGATTTGCTATGTAAATTTTTGGAAAATTGTATGCGACAATCATGAACAAATTAAAACTTTAAAACACCCTGTACTGATGAAAAAATGAGTTAAGAGGAGAGGAGCGAGTGCTTAGTAATGTACAGGTCAAAAGCTTTAAAACGATATATCACATGAAAAAATCCATTTCCACATCCCCTTGGGGGAATGGCCCCTAATACTCTCGGATCAGAAATAGACTCCACCAATTGAGGGGCCGTGAGGAGTTTCACCTTCGGTCAAGCCTTCAAGTGAGGTCGAATCTTGCTGTAACTAATTCGCAGCGGCGTCAGAAAATTTACACCTCGGGAGGTCATTTAAAAAAGAAAGAAATATTTTTGAAAAGAGGTACATATTTTACACACAAAAAAGTTTGAAGGACTCAAAACACACATTTTTTTTTTCATTTTAAAAAGTTAGTGAACTATTTTAATACATTTTATAATTTCTTTCTTTCTTGAACACTTCCCAACAAAGTTGAAAGTGTTTATGCATTCAGTTTATCTGTCCGTCTGTGCACTCTCCAACTCTGGTAAATATACTCGGATTTTTATGCAACTGATAACGGTTATTTAGGATCACCAAAGCATGTTTTGTGTTGTATATGAAGTATGTAGGATTAATAGTTCATTTACAGGGGCAGTCAAAAATATTCCATTACAATATGGTATATGGGGGGGGGGGGGGAGGGGAAATTGTTTGCAGAGTATTTTTATGACATTGCGCTATTTCAAATGTATTGAAACTTATATAAATCACTGAATTTCACTAAGATCACGTTAGAACAATGCATTCATAGCATTTTTTATTCATTTGCAGGGACACACAAAATAAATAGGTTACAGTACTGTCTTTGAGTAATAATTGCTGGAGTGTACGTTTTAAATTTCGGTATGCCCTTTTAAATTTAACTAATTTTTTTCATGTTACTCATATATAAATTCTATACCTCATATACAGGGGCTGCACAAAAGTATTCACGTACCATTCTCCTTATTAGAGGAACTTGCTGAAGGGGAATTTTGAACTGAAGTATATGTATTTCTTAAGTGAACTAAATTTTGGCATGCATCTGATAAAACCTCTTTATCATATACAGGGCTGCTGAAAAAAATTCAGATAATTTTCCGATTGTAGATGGAAACAGCTGAAATTGGGTTTTGAAATGTGTTATGTGTTTGAATAAGACGCAATATTTTAATTTTTCAAACGGTGCAGTTTGTTTACATTATTCTGAATGTGTTGGAGTTTTATAATCTATGCTTGACGCATTTTTTCTGTGGTTTTTTTTTTTTTTTTTTTTAGTTTTTTTTTTTTTTTTTTGTCTGACTTGTTATGGTCACTACAATCTAAATTCTTTAAAGGAAAGGGGGGGGGGGACTTCCCTGTAGCCCACCCAAATAGTACCACTCTAACAACATACACACTTTTTTTTTTACTGTCACAGAATGAAAAAGGTCTAGAGTTAAAAACAGAAGCATATTCAATGATGAATTAAACTGTTTATTTACCATGATGAGAAAAGTAGTAAAGAAAAAGAAAAGTGCCCAGTTAAAATAATGTCATTGACCTCGCAGGCTATTCACGCTTATTGTACAATATACTCTTATTTCAAAGAATAATGCCCTTGAAAAATAAATTAAGGGGGATAACCCCCCCCCCCGCCTTTATACTTAACTAATGAACCTCAAAATCTAATCAGGGAAGCGCCTTATCAGAATAAACCTATATACCAAATTCAAGCAAATCGGATAAGTCTGCATGAAAAACCCACTTAGCTAAATTAAGGGGTATTAGCTTCTTTGTTCCCCCCCTTTATACTTAACCAATCAACCTCCAAATCTAACCAGTGAAACACCTTATCAGAATAAACCAGTATACAAAATTTAAAGCAAATCGGGTAATTCTGCATGATAAACCCATTGATCTGAATTAAAAGGGGTAACCCCCCCCCCCCACACACACCCATAACCAATGAACCTCCAAAACTAATCAAGGAAGCGCTTTATCAGAATGAACCTAGAAAAAAAATTGAAGAAAATCGAATAATTCTGCATGCGAATCTTCTATCCATTTATATAAATTAATTTGGTGGATTAGCCCCGCCCCCCTCCCTTTATACTTAACCAATGAAACCCAAAAAGTAATCAGGAAAGCGCCTTATCAGAATGAACCAAGAAAAAAGAATTGAAGCAAATCAGATAATTCTGCATGAAAAACGCATTTATTTAAATTAATGGGGGAGGGTTAGCCCCTTCCCCCCACCCTTTATACTTAACCAATGAACCTCCAAATCTAATCAGGGAAGCGGATTATGAAAAAAACCGGTATACAAAATTTGAAGCAAATCTGGTAATTTTGCATGATAAACCCACTGATCTAAATTAAGGGGTTAACCCACCTCCCCTCGTTCCTCCCTTTATACTTAACCAATGAGCCCCCAAAACCAATCAGGGAAGTGCCTTATCAGAGCGAACCTAGAAAAAAATTTGAAGAAAATCGAATAATTCTGCATGTAAAATCCATTTATCTAAATGAATGTGGTGGGGGAGAGAGAATAACCCCTGTCCCCCTCACTTTATACTCAATGAACCCAAAAAACTAATCAGGGAAGCATCTTATCAGAATGAATCTAGAAAAAAAAATTGAAGCAAATCAGATAATTTTGCATGAAAAACGCATTTATCTAAATTAATGGGGGAGTATTAGACCCTTTAAACTTAACCTATGAACCTCCAAATCTAATCATGGAAGCGCCTTATTAAAATAAACCGGTATATACAAAATTTGAAGCAAATTGGGTAATTCTGCATAAAGCCATTGATCTAAATTAAGGGAATTAACCCCTCGTTCCCCCCTATATACTTAACCAGTGAACACCCAAAACTAATCAGGGTAGCGCTTTATCAGAATGAAGATAGAAACAAAATGTGAAGCAAATCGGATAATTCTGCTTGAAAAAACCATTCATATAAATTAAGGGGGGGGAGGTGGATTAGCCCCGTTCTCCCCTTTTTATACTAAACCAATGGACCTCAAAAGCTAATCAGGGAAGCACCATATCAGAATGAACCTAGAAAAAAATTTTGAAGCAAATCGGATATTTCTATCAAAAGTTACATATGTACATACAGAACCTGCGGACACATTAGATCTCAGGCTTTGATAGCGGGTGAGCTAAACAGAAAAAAATGGGGGCGGGGAATATATGAGAAATAAGGTGCAATTTTATTCCTTTTTCACTTTTAGATTATAATAAAATTCGTTTAACATAAATGCTGACATTGATATAGTGGATGGAGAAGGATTATTAAAGTATTATTCAACTCATCATTTAAGTATTTTTAATTAATTACAAAATAATAATAATTTAAAACTAAAATATTTCAATATATGAAAATTAATTTTTGATCAAAAGAATGCAAAAATATATAAGCAAAAAATAGATGAATTTGGACTTTAACCATGACTTTTTTTTTTCAGACATAATAGTGAATCAATTTCATTAAGATTTGCTTAAATCACATCCTGCTAAATCGATTTAACACCAGCTTGCTATGTTTTTCTTAAATCGGAAAGCACTGAATCTTGCAATGTTTTCTTAAATCGGATCCTGCTAAATCGATTAACACCAGCTCGCCATGCATGCAGAAGCTGCATCAATGCAAATAAATCAGTTTTCCAATGTTAGCTCTGAATCAGTATTTTGATTTAAATCGATTTAAAGCCAATAGATAAATAAATTTTTCTGATGTTATCTTTAAATCGATATAAGACTGGTGGTTAAATCGGATTTTTGATGTTTGTTTTAAATTGCGATGTAAGGCTAAAAGGACAATGGCTAAATAGTAATTCAAGACATTAGCTAAATCGCGATGTTAGTTTAAATCGATTTAAGACCAATGGTTAAATCGGATTTCCGATGTAAGCTGTAAATCAATTTAAGACCTAGGCCTACGTAACGGTAACTTAACCTAACCATAACCTAACTATCCTAGCCGTGCATATGCTTCGAAGTACTTTCCACCGCTACGGGGCACAATGTTTTATACGAATATATCCGACACAGGTCACCACCGCCTGCAGCCGGGTATAGCAGGCATGCTATGCACACTTTGCAATATCTTTTAGTTTCACTTTCCACCACCAGGATGCACACTCTCTCATAAACAAACTTATATACGAATAAAACTCAAATTTTCAATCTATCCATAGATATATTACTCGATGGGGTGGTGACACAAATAAGAATTTAAGAAATTTGCTGAAATTTCTATTCGGAAATAATGGTAACCATCACTCAATTAAGACCCCAATTTCACCTATAAGAACCTCGGACAGGGCTCACTGCTGCATGCTTCACCATATACTGAAATTTTTGTCATGTGTAGATGCTGTCACTGAAAAGTGCACTTCGCAGCTGGATTTTAAAATTTCAATGTAGATTTTTTTTATTATTATTAAAATGTGCATATGGCATTGTGACGGCAATGAAGCAGCCAGCCAATGAGAGCAGGCGGTAAAAAATATGGGATCCAGCGACCGCACTTCATAGCTTAGGGGTAAAGATAAATTGCACTATTTATGTCTCATCAGCTTTATTTTAAAGAAAAATACACTTTTGCACATTTCTTTCTATAGGATTTAATGTTATTTGCATTAATTGTGATATTTCACAATGTTTTTTTACTTTTTATGCAAAATATACAAATCACATAAGTTAGTAACAGTTGTATTCGTTCTTCGTGTTAATGGCGATTTATATATGCATAGTCGCCCCAAAATGGAATGTGTTTCTTGAACTTTACTTTCTATGAAGTAAATAATTTCCGTTCTTGGGCTATTAAGAGTCCATTCATGAGCGATTCTTATGAAACTCGTAATATATCACAAAATGTTCATTGTATAAGTATTTAGCACACTGAGAATTTTTCATTCAGTTCTTTACCTTTTGTTAATCTTTTCTCATCTTAATGAAAACACATGCTTATTCTTTAGTGACTAAAAATATTCTTAAATGAAATAAAATGAGTTCAATAACAAATCTGAAAGAAAACAAACCGTAGGCGTCACTGACAGAATTTTCCATCCAGTTCTACAATTTCTCGCATGTTACATATCATAATTTTGATAAGAAAGGAAAACATTCAGTAAAGCAAATAAATATGTTTTTATTGGGATTTCTTACGAAACTCATAATATATGGGTAAGTCTATGTGGCGAAAAAATATTAACAAAAGGAAAACCCAAATAACCTCATTCATTTTCCCTGAAGTCAAAAGTTGTTGGGTTTTATTTCCCCATTCTTGGGCGATGACAACTTGACAACATAGCATAGCATTAGAGTCCTGCATTGGGTCGGGTTACTTACTTTTACCCGAACCCGACCTGCAGTTCAGGTCGGGTCTATATTTTCCCGTTGCGAATCTGGTTCGGGTTGACTTCAACTTCTTTTGTTGCGGTTCGGGTTGGCTTTTTGACGTTTACAGTTCGGATTGACTCGATTTTTTAAAAGAATGTCCAAACTATTTTTTCACATTAAAATTCTATAAAAACCGCAGATCAAAGTTTCACAAAAACAAAATGCGTGCCTGTCAGTTTTGTATAGTCTTAGAATTCGTTTGTGGAAATTAATATAAACATACTTTCTCAATTACTGATACGATAATGATTATAACGAATCCAGTAAAAAACCTATAGATGGCCGAAAAGAATTCTTGTAATGTGAACCCGACCTGCAGAAAGAAAATTAGATTCATTCCGAGCCGAAAAAACAAAATTCAGGATAACCCGATTCGATGTTTGACTCTATACAATGATCCCAACATGCTCAGAGGTTTTACTATATTTGAATGTTAAAGAATATAGATTTGTTCGTTCTTCTATGTAAAACATAAAAATTGTATTAGAGATACAATTGTAGATTATTTTTCATAGTGGCATTAAAACATAATTTACTTTTTTTGCATTGCGGGTTCAGGACGGGTTGATGGAAATTATTTTTGCGGGTTCGGATCGGGTTTCCGAAAATTATTTTTGGGGGTTTGGGTCGGGTTGCGGGTTGACTTAAAATGGAATTTGTGGGTTCGGGTCGGGTTGTACCCGACCTGCGCAGGACTCTAATATACACCTTATACCAGACTGCATGTCCGTTCTTGGGAAAAGATGTATATTGTCATGAAACCATTTTAATTTGCAAAAATGAAGTCAATAAAATCACCATTTTGTGACAAATTGAGTTTCATAAGAATCGTCCAAGAACGGGCATGCAAATCTGGTATTTTTGCTTCATTGAATTTGGCCTAAACTTTGAACTCATATGCTTGGCACTATGAAAACATTCAATAAAGTGCAAGATATAGGTTTTTGGTAGGATTACTTACCAAACTCATAACATATGGTGTTTTGTATATGAAATAAACTAATTTCAATAACAAATCTTAATTAAAACATACATCTCATACTACATTCACAGGATTTTGCATTCAGTTGTACAATTTATAGCACGTTATGATTTCACCGTTCTTGGGTGTCTAAAAATATAGTCAATATTAACAGGAAGAAAGATAACTACAATAAATAACAGTACTCAAAAATTTCGTTCATTGAGTTACGCCTAAACTTTAAACTGATATGACTGGCACTATGAAAACATTCAATAAAGTGTAACATATGTAGAAAAGATTTTAACAAAAGGAAAAGAGCTGAATTTAAAATCCTGAGGGCGTGAAATACTTAAATGACGAAATTATATGGTGATATATTATGAGTTTCATAAGAATCGAACATTAACTTAACTTTTAATTTCCCAAGAACAGAAACTATTTACTTCAGAGAAAGTAAAGTTCAAGAAACACATTTCATTCTTTCGCGACTACGCCATTAACACAAAGAATAAATACAATTTAAACTAACTTACGTGAATTGTATACCTTGCAAAATAAGTAAAAAACGCTTCGAAATATCACAATTAATGTAAATAATATTAAATCTTATAGGAAGACAAACGCAAAAGTATATTTACATGCAGCTTACGACACATAAACATTGGGAGCTGCGAGAATGAAGTTTGCCTTTTGCCGCTGCCGCTACGATAGATCCAATATTTAACGCCTGCTCTCATTGGCTGGCTGCTTCATTGCCACGGATTGGCGGAAAGTTGTAAATAGCCTCTAACGCATAAAGTTTTAATTTAAAACAAAAAATCTAAATTGAAATTTTAAAATTCGGCTGTGAAGTACACTTTCCGAGGACAAAATTAACACATGACGAAAATTTCAGAGGCCTAGGTGCTATAATTTCGACGCTTGCCTCGGTCAGGCAGGCAGGCAGGCAGACAGACATCTCTTGTTTTATATATATAGATTTCGTGTTATTTAAAGGTGATGTTTATCGAGACTATTCTCAATGTGCTGGAAATTGTTTCATAATCTGTGCTCCAAGCGTAATTTTTTTAATTTGAAATTGTTTACGGATTTATACTATTTCGCGTTATTTAAAGGCGATGTCTTTCGAGACTATTCTCAATGTGCTGGAAATTGTTTCATAATCTGAGCTCCACGCGTGATTTTATTGAATTTGTTTTCAGATGTATACTATTTCGCGTTATTTAAAGGTGATGTCTATCGAGACTATTCTCAATGTGCTGGAAAATTGTTTCATAATCTGTGCTCCACGCGTGATTTTTTTTAAATTTGTTTACGGATTTATACTAATCCGCGTTATTTAAAGGTGATGTCTATCGAGACTATTCTCAATGCGATGGAAATTGTTTCATAATCTGTGCTCCACGCGTGATTTTATTGAATTTGTTTTCAGATTTATACTATTTCGCGTTATTTAAAGGCGATGTCTATCGAGAATATTTTCAATGTGCTGGAAATTCTTTCACAATCCATGCTCCAAGCGTGATTTTTTTTTCAATTTTTTTACAGATTTATACTATTTCGCGTTATTTAAAGGTGATGTCTATCGAGGCTATTCTCAATGTGCTGGAAATTGTTTCATAATCTGTGCTCCACGCGTGATTTTTTAAAATTTATTTACAGATTTATACTATTTTGCGTTATTTAAAGGCGATGTCTATCGAGACTATTTTCAACGTGCTGGAAATTGTTTCACAATCTGTGCTCCAAGCGTGATTTTTTTTTTCAATTTCTTTATACTAATTATTACATTTTACGCTATTTCGCGTTATTTAAAGGCGATGCTTTCGAGACTATTCTCAATGTGCTGGAAATTGTTTCATAATCTTTGCTTCACGCGTGATTTTGTTAAATTTATTTACAGATTTATAGTATTTTGCGTTATTTAAAGGTGATGTCTATCGAGGCTATTCTGAATGTGCTGGAAATTTTTTCATAATTTGTGCTCCACGCGTGATTTTTTTAAATTTGTTTACGGATTTATAGCATTTCGCGTTATTCAAAGGTGATGTCTATAGTGGCTATTCTCAATGTCCTGGAAATTGTTTCATAATCTGTTCTCCCCGCGTGATTTTTTATAAATTTGTTTACGGATTTATACTTTTTTGCGTTATTTAAAGGCGATGTCTATCGAGACTCTTTTCAATGTACTGGAAATTATTTCACAATCTATGCTCCAAGCGTGATTTAAAAAAAAAAATTTGTTTATACTAATTATTACATTTTATACTATTTCGCGTTATTTACAGGTGATGTCTATCAAGGCTATACTCAATGTGCTGGAAATTGTTTCATAATCTGTGCTCAACGCGTGATTTTTTGAATTTGTTTGCGGATTTATAATACTATTTCGTGTTATTTAAAGGTGATGTTTATCGAGACTATTCTCAATGTGCTGGAAATTGTTTCATAATCTGTGCTCAAAGCGTAATTTTTTTAATTTGAAATTGTTTACGGATTTATACTATTTCGCGTTATTTAAAGGCGATGTCTTTCGAGACTATTCTCAATGTGCTGGAAATTGTTTCATAATCTGTGCTCAACGCGTGATTTTTTGAATTTGTTGGCGGATTTATAATACTATTTCGTGTTATTTAAAGGCGACGTCTATCGAGAGTATTCTCAATGTTCTGGAAATTGTTTCATAATCTGTGCTAGACGCGTGAATTTTTTTAATTTGTTTACGGATTTATACTATTCCGCGTTATTTAAATGTGATGTTTATCGAGACTATTCTCAATGTGCTGGAAATTGTTTCATAATCTGTGCTCCAAGCGTAATTTTTTTAATTTGAATTTGTTTACGGATTTATACTATTTCGCGTTATTTAAAGGGGATGTCTATCGAGAGTATTCTCAATGTTCTGGAAATTGTTTCATAATCTGTGCTAGACGCGTGATTTTTTTTTATTTGTTTACGGATTTATACTATTCCGCGTTATTTAAAGGTGATGTTTATCAAGACTATTCTCAATGTGCTGAAATTTGTTTCATAATCTGTGCTCCAAGCGTAATTTTTTTAATTTGAATTTGCTTACGGATTTATAATATTTCGCGTTATTTAAAGGCGATGTCTATCGAGAATATTTTCAATTTGCTGGAAATTCTTTCACAATCCATGCTCCAAGCGTGATTTTTTTTTCAATTTTTTTACAGATTTATACTATTTCGCGTTATTTAAAGGTGATGTCTATCGAGGCTATTCTCTATGTCCTGGATATTGTTTCATAATCTGTGCTCCGCTCGTGATTTTTTTAAAATTTATTTACAGATTTATACTATTTTGCGTTATTTAAACGCGAATTCTATCGAGACTATTTTCAATGTGCTGGAAATTGTTTCACAATCTATGCTCCAAGCGTGATTTTTTTTTCAATTTCTTTATACTAATTATTACATTTTATACTATTTCGCGTTATTTAAAGGTGATGTCTATCGAGACTATTCTCAATGTGCTGGAAATTGTTTCATAATCTGTGCTCCACGCGCGATTTTTTAAAAATTTGTTTATGGATTTATACTATTTCGCGTTATTTAAAGGCGATGTCTATCGAGGCTATTCTCATTTTGCTTGAAATTGTTTCATAATCTGTGCTCCACGCGTGATTTTTTTGAATTTGTTTACGGATTTATACTATATTGCGTTTTTTAATGGCGACGTCTATCGAGACTATTTTCAATATGTTGGAAATTGTTTCACAATTTATGCTCCAAGCGTGATTTTTTTTTTTCCAATTTGTGTACGGATTTATAAAATTTCGTGTTATTTAAAGGCGATGTCTATCGAGGCTATTCTCAATGTGCTGGAAATTGTTTCATAATCTGTGATCCACGCGTGATTTTTTTGAATTTGTTTACGGATTTATACCATTTCCCGTTATTTAAAGGCGATGTCTATCGAGACTATTTTCAATGAGCTGGAAATTGTTTCACAATCTATGCTCCAAGCGTGATATTTTTTTCAATTTGTTTATACTATTTATTACATTTTATACTATTTCGCGTTATTTAAAGGTGATGTCTATCAAGGCTATACTCAATGTGCTGGAAATTGTTTCATAATCTGTGCTCCACGCGTGATATTTTTGAATTTGTTTACGGATTTATACTAATCCGCGTTATTTAAAGGTGATGTCTATCGAGACTATTCTCAATGTGCTGGAAATTTTTTCATAATCTGAGCTCCACGCGTGATTTTATTGAATTTCTTTTCAGATTTATACTATTTTGCGTTATTTAAAGGCGATGTCTATCGAGAATATTTTCAATGTGCTGGAAATTCTTTCACAATCCATGCTCCAAGCGTGATTTTTTTTTCAATTTTTTTACAGATTTATACTATTTCGCGTTATTTAAAGGTGATGTCTATCGAGGTTATTCTCAATGTGCTGGAAACTTTTTCATAATTTGTGCTCCACGCGTGATTTTTTTGAATTTGTTTACGGATTTATACCATTTCGCGTTATTTAAAGGTGATGTCTATAGAGGCTATTCTCAATGTCCTGGAAACTTTTTCATAATCTGTGCTCCCCGCGTGATTTTTTTAAAATTTGTTTACGGATTTATACTATTTCGCGTTATTTAAAGGCGATGTCTAACGAGACTATTTTCAATGTGCTGGAAATTGTTTCACAATCTATGCTCCAAGCGTGATATTTTTTTCAATTTGTTTATACTATTTATTACATTTTATACTATTTCGCGTTATTTAAAGGTGATGTCTATCAAGGCTATTCTCAATGTGCTGGAAATTGTTTCATAATCTGTGCTCATCGCGTGATTTTTTTTCAATTTGTTTCTGACTTTATACTATTTCGCGTTATTTAAAGGCGATGTCTTTCGAGGCTATTCTCATTTTGCTTGAAATTGTTTCATAATCTGTGCTCCAAGCGTGAATTTTGAATTTGTTTACGGATTTATACTATTTCGCGTTTTTTAATGGCGACGTCTATCGAGGCTATTTTCAATGTGTTGGAAATTGTTTCACAACTTATGCTCCAAGCGTTATTTTTTTTTTAAATTTGTGTACGGATTTATAAATTTTCGCGTTTTTTAAAGGCGATGTCTATCGAGGCTATTCTCAATGTGCTGGAAATTGTTTCATAATCTGTGATACACGCGTGATTTTTTTGAATTTGTTTACGGATTTATACCATTTCCCGTTATTTAAAGGCGATGTCTATCGAGACTATTTTCAATGAGCTGGAAATTGTTTCACAATCTATGCTCCAAGCGTGATTTTTTTTTTATTTCAATTTGTTTACGGATTTATACTAATCCGCGTTATTTAAACGTGATGTCTATCGAGACTATTCTCAATGTGCTGGAAATTGTTTCATAATCTGAGCTCCACGCGTGATTTTATTGAATTTGTTTTCAGATTTATACTATTTCGCGTTATTTAAAGGTGATGTCTATCTAGACTATTCTCAATGTGCTGGAAAATTGTTTCATAATCTGTGCTCCACGCGTGATTTTTTTTTAATTTGTTTACGGATTTATACTAATCCGCGTTATTTAAAGGTGATGTCTATCGAGACTATTCTCAATGCGATGGAAATTGTTTCATAATCTGTGCTCCACGCGTGATTTTATTGAATTTGTTTTCAGATTTATACTATTTCGCGTTATTTAAAGGCGATGTCTATCGAGAATATTTTCAATGTGCTGGAAATTCTTTCACAATCCATGCTCCAAGCGTGATTTTTTTTTCAATTTTTTTACAGATTTATACTATTTCGCGTTATTTAAAGGTGATGTCTATCGAGGCTATTCTCAATGTGCTGGAAATTGTTTCATAATCTGTGCTCCACGCGTGATTTTTTAAAATTTATTTACAGATTTATACTATTTTGCGTTATTTAAAGGCGATGTCTATCGAGACTATTTTCAACGTGCTGGAAATTGTTTCACAATCTATGCTCCAAGCGTGATTTTTTTTCAATTTCTTTATACTAATTATTACATTTTACGCTATTTCGCGTTATTTAAAGGCGATGCTTTCGAGACTATTCTCAATGTGCTGGAAATTGTTTCATAATCTGTGCTCCACGCGCGATTTTTTTAAAATTTGTTTATGGATTTATACTATTCCGCGTTATTTAAAGGTGATGTCTATCGAAAGTATTCTCAATGTGCTGGAAATTGTTTCATAATCTGTGCTCCAAGCGTGATTTTTTTTATTTCAATTTGTTTACGGATTTATACTATTCCGCGTTATTTAAAGGTGATGTCTATCGAGACTATTCTCAATGTGCTGGAAATTGTTTCATAATCTTTGCTTCACGCGTGATTTTTTTAAATTTATTTACAGATTTATACTATTTTGCGTTATTTAAAGGCGATGTCTATCGAGAATATTTTCAATGTGCTGGAAATTGTTTCACAATCCATGCTCCAAGCGTGATTTAATTTTGAATTTTTTTACAGATTTATACTATTTCGCGTTATTTAAAGGTGATGTCTATCGAGGCTATTCTGAATGTGCTGGAAATTTTTTCATAATTTGTGCTCCACGCGTGATTTTTTTAAATTTGTTTACGGATTTATACCATTTCGCGTTATTTAAAGGTGATGTCTATAGTGGCTATTCTCAATGTCCTGAAAATTGTTTCATTATCTGTTGTCCCCGCGTGATTTTTTATAAATTTGTTTACGGATTTATCCTTTTTTGCGTTATTTAAAGGCGATGTCTATCGAGACTATTTTCAATGTACTGGAAATTATTTCACAATCTATGCTCCAAGCGTGATTTTTTAAAAAAATTTGTTTATAATAATTATTACATTTTATACTATTTCGCGTTATTTACAGGTGATGTCTATCAAGGCTGTACTCAATGTGCTGGAAATTGTTTCATAATCTGTGCTCAACGCGTGATTTTTTGAATTTGTTTGCGGATTTATAATACTATTTCGTGTTATTTAAAGGCGATGTCTATCGAGAGTATTCTCAATGTTCTGGAAATTGTTTCATAATCTGCGCCAGACGCGTGATTTTTTAAAATTTGTTTACGGATTTATACTATTCCGCGTTATTTAAAGGTGATGTCTATCGAAACTATTCTCAATGTGCTGGAAATTGTTTCATAATCTGTGCTCCACGCGCGATTTTTTTAAAATTTCTTTATGGATTTATACTATTTCGCGTTATTTAAAGGCGATGTCTATCGAGGCTATTCTCATTTTGCTTGAAATTGTTTCATAATCTGTGCACCACGCGTGATTTTTTTGAATTTGTTTACGGATTTATACTATTTTGCGTTTTTTAATGGCGACGTCTATCGAGACTATTTTCAATGAGCTGGAAATTGTTTCACAATCTATGCTCCAAGCGTGATTTTTTTAATTTCAAATTGTTTACGGATTTATACTATTTCGCGTCATTTAAAGGCGACGTCTTTCGAGACTATTCTCAATGTCCTGAAAATTGTTTCATTATCTGTTCTCCCCGCGTGATTTTTTATAAATTTGTTTACGGATTTATCCTTTTTTGCGTTATTTAAAGGCGATGTCTATCGAGACTATTTTCAATGTACTGGAAATTATTTCACAATCTATGCTCCAAGCGTGATTTTAAAAAAAAATTTGTTTATAATAATTATTACATTTTATACTATTTCGCGTTATTTACAGGTGATGTCTATCAGGGCTATACTCAATGTGCTGGAAATTGTTTCATAATCTGTGCTAGACGCGTGATTTTTTTTAATTTGTTTACGGATTTATACTATTCCGCGTTATTTAAAGGTGATGTTTATCGAGACTATTCTCAATGTGCTGGAAATTGTTTCATAATCTGTGCTCCAAGCGTAATTTTTTTAATTTGAATTTGTTTACGGATTTATACTATTTCGCGTTATTTAAAGGCGATGTCTTTCGAGACTATTCTCAATGTGCTGGAAATTGTTTCATAATCTGTGCTCAACGCGTGATTTTTTGAATTTGTTTGCGGATTTATAATACTATTTCGTGTTATTTAAAGGCGACGTCTATCGAGAGTATTCTCAATGTTCTGGAAATTGTTTCATAATCTGTGCTAGACGCGTGATTTTTTTAAATTTGTTTACGGATTTATACTATTCCGCGTTATTTAAATGTGATGTTTATCGAGACTATTCTCAATGTGCTGGAAATTGTTTCATAATCTGTGCTCCAAGCGTAATTTTTTTAATTTGAATTTGTTTACGGATTTATACTATTTCGCGTTATTTAAAGGGGATGTCTATCGAGAGTATTCTCAATGTTCTGGAAATTGTTTCATAATCTGTGCTAGACGCGTGATTTTTTTTAATTTGTTTACGGATTTATACTATTCCGCGTTATTTAAATGTGATGTTTATCAAGACTATTCTCAATATGCTGAAAATTGTTTCATAATCTGTGCTCCAAGCGTAATTTTTTTAATTTGAATTTGCTTACGGATTTATACTATTTCGCGTTATTTAAAGGCGATGTCTATCGAGAATATTTTCAATTTGCTGGAAATTCTTTCACAATCCATGCTCCAAGCGTGATTTTTTTTTAATTTTTTTACAGATTTATACTATTTCGCGTTATTTAAAGGTGATGTCTATCGAGGCTATTCTCTATGTCCTGGAAATTGTTTCATAATCTGTGCTCCACGCGTGATTTTTTTTAAATTTATTTACAGATTTATACTATTTTGCGTTATTTAAAGGCGAATTCTATCGAGACTATTTTCAATGTGCTGGAATATGTTTCACAATCTATGCTCCAAGCGTGATTTTTTTTTCAATTTCTTTATACTAATTATTACATTTTATACTATTTCGCGTTATTTAAAGTTGATGTCTATCAAGGCTATACTCAATGTTCTGGAAATTGTTTCATAATCTGCGCTAGACGCGTGATTTTTTAAAATTTGTTTACGGATTTATACTATTCCGCGTTATTTAAAGGTGATGTCTATCGAGACTATTCTCAATGTGCTGGAAATTGTTTCATAATCTGTGCTCCACGCGCGATTTTTTTAAAATTTATTTATGGATTTATACTATTTCGCGTTATTTAAAGGCGATGTCTATCGAGGCTATTCTCATTTTGCTTGAAATTGTTTCATAATCTGTGCTCCACGCGTGATTTTTTTGAATTTGTTTACGGATTTATACTATTTTGCGTTTTTTAATGGCGACGTCTATCGAGACTATTTTCAATATGTTGGAAATTGTTTCACAATTTATGCTCCAAGCGTGATTTTTTTTTTCAATTTGTGTACGGATTTATAAAATTTCGTGTTATTTAAAGGCGATGTCTATCGAGACTATTCTCAATGTGCTGGAAATTGTTTCATAATCTGTGCTCAACGCGTGATTTTTTGAATTTGTTTGCGGATTTATAATACTATTTCGTGTTATTTAAAGGCGACGTCTATCGAGAGTATTCTCAATGTTCTGGAAATTGTTTCATAATCTGTGCTCCAAGCGTAATTTTTTTAATTTGAATTTGTTTACGGATTTATACTATTTCGCGTTATTTAAAGGGGATGTCTATCGAGAGTATTTTCAATGTTCTGGAAATTGTTTCATAATCTGTGCTAGACGCGTGATTTTTTTTAATTTGTTTACGGATTTATAATACTATTTCGTGTTATTTAAAGGCGACGTCTATCGAGAGTATTCTCAATGTTCTGGAAATTGTTTCATAATCTGTGCTAGACGCGTGATTTTTTTAAATTTGTTTACGGATTTATACTATTCCGCGTTATTTAAATGTGATGTTTATCGAGACTATTCTCAATGTGCTGGAAATTGTTTCATAATCTGTGCTCCAAGCGTAATTTTTTTAATTTGAATTTGTTTACGGATTTATACTATTTCGCGTTATTTAAAGGGGATGTCTATCGAGAGTATTCTCAATGTTCTGGAAATTGTTTCATAATCTGTGCTAGACGCGTGATTTTTTTTAATTTGTTTACGGATTTATACTATTCCGCGTTATTTAAATGTGATGTTTATCAAGACTATTCTCAATATGCTGAAAATTGTTTCATAATCTGTGCTCCAAGCGTAATTTTTTTAATTTGAATTTGCTTACGGATTTATACTATTTCGCGTTATTTAAAGGCGATGTCTATCGAGAATATTTTCAATTTGCTGGAAATTCTTTCACAATCCATGCTCCAAGCGTGATTTTTTTTCAATTTTTTTACAGATTTATACTATTTCGCGTTATTTAAAGGTGATGTCTATCGAGGCTATTCTCTATGTCCTGGAAATTGTTTCATAATCTGTGCTCCACGCGTGATTTTTTTTAAATTTATTTACAGATTTATACTATTTTGCGTTATTTAAAGGCGAATTCTATCGAGACTATTTTCAATGTGCTGGAATATGTTTCACAATCTATGCTCCAAGCGTGATTTTTTTTTCAATTTCTTTATACTAATTATTACATTTTATACTATTTCGCGTTATTTAAAGTTGATGTCTATCAAGGCTATATTCAATGTTCTGGAAATTGTTTCATAATCTGCGCTAGACGCGTGATTTTTTAAAATTTGTTTACGGATTTATACTATTCCGCGTTATTTAAAGGTGATGTCTATCGAGACTATTCTCAATGTGCTGGAAATTGTTTCATAATCTGTGCTCCACGCGCGATTTTTTTAAAATTTCTTTATGGATTTATACTATTTCGCGTTATTTAAAGGCGATGTCTATCGAGGCTATTCACATTTTGCTTGAAATTGTTTCATAATCTGTGCTCCAAGCGTGATTTTTTTGAATTTGTTTACGGATTTATACTATTTTGCGTTTTTTAATGGCGACGTCTATCGAGACTATTTTCAATATGTTGGAAATTGTTTCACAATTTATGCTCCAAGCGTGATTTTTTTTTTTCAATTTGTGTACGGATTTATAAAATTTCGTGTTATTTAAAGGCGATGTCTATCGAGACTATTCTCAATGTGCTGGAAATTGTTTCATAATCTGTGCTCAACGCGTGATTTTTTGAATTTGTTTGCGGATTTATAATACAATTTCGCGTTATTTAAAGGGGATGTCTATCGAGAGTATTCTCAATGTTCTGGAAATTGTTTCATAATCTGTGCTAGACGCGTGATTTTTTTAAATTTGTTTACGGATTTATACTATTCCGCGTTATTTAAATGTGATGTTTATCAAGACTATTCTCAATATGCTGAAAATTGTTTCATAATCTATGCTCCAAGCGTAATTTTTTTAATTTGAATTTGCTTACGGATTTATACTATTTCGCGTTATTTAAAGGCGATGTCTATCGAGAATATTTTCAATTTGCTGGAAATTCTTTCACAATCCATGCTCCAAGCGTGATTTTTTTTTCAATTTTTTTACAGATTTATACTATTTCGCGTTATTTAAAGGTGATGTCTATCGAGGCTATTCTCTATGTCCTGGAAATTGTTTCATAATCTGTGCTCCACGCGTGATTTTTTTAAAATTTATTTACAGATTTATACTATTTTGCGTTATTTAAAGGCGAATTCTATCGAGACTATTTTCAATGTGCTGGAATATGTTTCACAATCTTCTCCAAGCGTGATTTTTTTTTCAATTTCTTTATACTAATTATTACATTTTATACTATTTCGCGTTATTTAAAGTTGATGTCTATCAAGGCTATACTCAATGTTCTGGAAATTTTTTCATAATCTGCGCTAGACGCGTGATTTTTTAAAATTTGTTTACGGATTTATACTGTTCCGCGTTATTTAAAGGTGATGTCTATCGAGACTATTCTCAATGTGCTGGAAATTGTTTCATAATCTGTGCTCCACGCGCGATTTTTTTAAATTTTCTTTATGGATTTATACTATTTCGCGTTATTTAAAGGCGATGTCTATCGAGGCTATTCTCATTTTGCTTGAAATTGTTTCATAATCTGTGCTCCACGCGTGATTTTTTTGAATTTGTTTACGGATTTATACTATTTTGCGTTTTTTAATGGCGACGTCTATCGAGACTATTTTCAATATGTTGGAAATTGTTTCACAATTTATGCTCCAAGCGTGATTTTTTTTTCAATTTGTGTACGGATTTATAAAATTTCGTGTTATTTAAAGGCGATGTCTATCGAGACTATTCTCAATGTGCTGGAAATTGTTTCATAATCTGTGCTGAACGCGTGATTTTTTGAATTTGTTTGCGGATTTATAATACTATTTCGTGTTATTTAAAGGCGACGTCTATCGAGAGTATTCTCAATGTTCTGGAAATTGTTTCATAATCTGCGCTAGACGCGTGATTTTTTTTAATTTGTTTACGGATTTATACTATTCCGCGTTATTTAAATGTGATGTTTATCGAGACTATTCTCAATGTGCTGGAAATTGTTTCATAATCTGTGCTCCAAGCGTAATTTTTTTAATTTGAATTTGTTTACGGATTTATACTATTTCGCGTTATTTAAAGGCGATGTCTATCGAGAATATTTTCAATTTGCTGGAAATTCTTTCACAATCCATGCTCCAAGCGTGATTTTTTTTCAATTTTTTTACAGATTTATACTATTTCGCGTTATTTAAAGGTGATGTCTATCGAGGCTATTCTCTATGTCCTGGAAATTGTTTCATAATCTGTGCTCCACGCGTGATTTTTTTTAAATTTATTTACAGATTTATACTATTTTGCGTTATTTAAAGGCGAATTCTATCGAGACTATTTTCAATGTGCTGGAATATGTTTCACAATCTATGCTCCAAGCGTGATTTTTTTTTCAATTTCTTTATACTAATTATTACATTTTATACTATTTCGCGTTATTTAAAGTTGATGTCTATCAAGGCTATACTCAATGTTCTGGAAATTGTTTCATAATCTGCGCTAGACGCGTGATTTTTTAAAATTTGTTTACGGATTTATACTATTCCGCGTTATTTAAAGGTGATGTCTATCGAGACTATTCTCAATGTGCTGGAAATTGTTTCATAATCTGTGCTCCACGCGCGATTTTTTTAAAATTTATTTATGGATTTATACTATTTCGCGTTATTTAAAGGCGATGTCTATCGAGGCTATTCTCATTTTGCTTGAAATTGTTTCATAATCTGTGCTCCACGCGTGATTTTTTTGAATTTGTTTACGGATTTATACTATTTTGCGTTTTTTAATGGCGACGTCTATCGAGACTATTTTCAATATGTTGGAAATTGTTTCACAATTTATGCTCCAAGCGTGATTTTTTTTTTTCAATTTGTGTACGGATTTATAAAATTTCGTGTTATTTAAAGGCGATGTCTATCGAGACTATTCTCAATGTGCTGGAAATTGTTTCATAATCTGTGCTCAACGCGTGATTTTTTGAATTTGTTTGCGGATTTATAATACTATTTCGTGTTATTTAAAGGCGACGTCTATCGAGAGTATTCTCAATGTTCTGGAAATTGTTTCATAATCTGTGCTCCAAGCGTAATTTTTTTAATTTGAATTTGTTTACGGATTTATACTATTTCGCGTTATTTAAAGGGGATGTCTATCGAGAGTATTTTCAATGTTCTGGAAATTGTTTCATAATCTGTGCTAGACGCGTGATTTTTTTTAATTTGTTTACGGATTTATAATACTATTTCGTGTTATTTAAAGGCGACGTCTATCGAGAGTATTCTCAATGTTCTGGAAATTGTTTCATAATCTGTGCTAGACGCGTGATTTTTTTAAATTTGTTTACGGATTTATACTATTCCGCGTTATTTAAATGTGATGTTTATCGAGACTATTCTCAATGTGCTGGAAATTGTTTCATAATCTGTGCTCCAAGCGTAATTTTTTTAATTTGAATTTGTTTACGGATTTATACTATTTCGCGTTATTTAAAGGGGATGTCTATCGAGAGTATTCTCAATGTTCTGGAAATTGTTTCATAATCTGTGCTAGACGCGTGATTTTTTTAAATTTGTTTACGGATTTATACTATTCCGCGTTATTTAAATGTGATGTTTATCAAGACTATTCTCAATATGCTGAAAATTGTTTCATAATCTGTGCTCCAAGCGTAATTTTTTTAATTTGAATTTGCTTACGGATTTATACTATTTCGCGTTATTTAAAGGCGATGTCTATCGAGAATATTTTCAATTTGCTGGAAATTCTTTCACAATCCATGCTCCAAGCGTGATTTTTTTTCAATTTTTTTACAGATTTATACTATTTCGCGTTATTTAAAGGTGATGTCTATCGAGGCTATTCTCTATGTCCTGGAAATTGTTTCATAATCTGTGCTCCACGCGTGATTTTTTTTAAATTTATTTACAGATTTATACTATTTTGCGTTATTTAAAGGCGAATTCTATCGAGACTATTTTCAATGTGCTGGAATATGTTTCACAATCTATGCTCCAAGCGTGATTTTTTTTTCAATTTCTTTATACTAATTATTACATTTTATACTATTTCGCGTTATTTAAAGTTGATGTCTATCAAGGCTATATTCAATGTTCTGGAAATTGTTTCATAATCTGCGCTAGACGCGTGATTTTTAAAAATTTGTTTACGGATTTATACTATTCCGCGTTATTTAAAGGTGATGTCTATCGAGACTATTCTCAATGTGCTGGAAATTGTTTCATAATCTGTGCTCCACGCGCGATTTTTTTAAAATTTCTTTATGGATTTATACTATTTCGCGTTATTTAAAGGCGATGTCTATCGAGGCTATTCTCATTTTGCTTGAAATTGTTTCATAATCTGTGCTCCACGCGTGATTTTTTTGAATTTGTTTACGGATTTATACTATTTTGCGTTTTTTAATGGCGACGTCTATCGAGACTATTTTCAATATGTTGGAAATTGTTTCACAATTTATGCTCCAAGCGTGATTTTTTTTTTTCAATTTGTGTACGGATTTATAAAATTTCGTGTTATTTAAAGGCGATGTCTATCGAGACTATTCTCAATGTGCTGGAAATTGTTTCATAATCTGTGCTCAACGCGTGATTTTTTGAATTTGTTTGCGGATTTATAATACTATTTCGTGTTATTTAAAGGCGACGTCTATCGAGAGTATTCTCAATGTTCTGGAAATTGTTTCATAATCTGTGCTCCAAGCGTAATTTTTTTAATTTGAATTTGTTTACGGATTTATACAATTTCGCGTTATTTAAAGGGGATGTCTATCGAGAGTATTCTCAATGTTCTGGAAATTGTTTCATAATCTGTGCTAGACGCGTGATTTTTTTAAATTTGTTTACGGATTTATACTATTCCGCGTTATTTAAATGTGATGTTTATCAAGACTATTCTCAATATGCTGAAAATTGTTTCATAATCTATGCTCCAAGCGTAATTTTTTTAATTTGAATTTGCTTACGGATTTATACTATTTCGCGTTATTTAAAGGCGATGTCTATCGAGAATATTTTCAATTTGCTGGAAATTCTTTCACAATCCATGCTCCAAGCGTGATTTTTTTTCAATTTTTTTACAGATTTATACTATTTCGCGTTATTTAAAGGTGATGTCTATCGAGGCTATTCTCTATGTCCTGGATATTGTTTCATAATCTGTGCTCCACGCGTGATTTTTTTAAAATTTATTTACAGATTTATACTATTTTGCGTTATTTAAAGGCGAATTCTATCGAGACTATTTTCAATGTGCTGGAATATGTTTCACAATCTTCTCCAAGCGTGATTTTTTTTTCAATTTCTTTATACTAATTATTACATTTTATACTATTTCGCGTTATTTAAAGTTGATGTCTATCAAGGCTATACTCAATGTTCTGGAAATTGTTTCATAATCTGCGCTAGACGCGTGATTTTTTAAAATTTGTTTACGGATTTATACTGTTCCGCGTTATTTAAAGGTGATGTCTATCGAGACTATTCTCAATGTGCTGGAAATTGTTTCATAATCTGTGCTCCACGCGCGATTTTTTTAAATTTTCTTTATGGATTTATACTATTTCGCGTTATTTAAAGGCGATGTCTATCGAGGCTATTCTCATTTTGCTTGAAATTGTTTCATAATCTGTGCTCCACGCGTGATTTTTTTGAATTTGTTTACGGATTTATACTATTTTGCGTTTTTTAATGGCGACGTCTATCGAGACTATTTTCAATATGTTGGAAATTGTTTCACAATTTATGCTCCAAGCGTGATTTTTTTTTCAATTTGTGTACGGATTTATAAAATTTCGTGTTATTTAAAGGCGATGTCTATCGAGACTATTCTCAATGTGCTGGAAATTGTTTCATAATCTGTGCTGAACGCGTGATTTTTTGAATTTGTTTGCGGATTTATAATACTATTTCGTGTTATTTAAAGGCGACGTCTATCGAGAGTATTCTCAATGTTCTGGAAATTGTTTCATAATCTGCGCTAGACGCGTGATTTTTTTTAATTTGTTTACGGATTTATACTATTCCGCGTTATTTAAATGTGATGTTTATCGAGACTATTCTCAATGTGCTGGAAATTGTTTCATAATCTGTGCTCCAAGCGTAATTTTTTTAATTTGAATTTGTTTACGGATTTATACTATTTCGCGTTATTTAAAGGCGATGTCTATCGAGAATATTTTCAATTTGCTGGAAATTCTTTCACAATCCATGCTCCAAGCGTGATTTTTTTTTCAATTTTTTTACAGATTTATGCTATTTCGCGTTATTTAAAGGTGATGTCTATCGAGGCTATTCTCTATGTCCTGGAAATTGTTTCATAATCTGTGCTCCACGCGTGATTTTTTTTAAATTTATTTACAGATTTATACTATTTTGCGTTATTTAAAGGCGAATTCTATCGAGACTATTTTCAATGTGCTGGAATATGTTTCACAATCTATGCTCCAAGCGTGATTTTTTTTTCAATTTCTTTATACTAATTATTACATTTTATACTATTTCGCGTTATTTAAAGTTGATGTCTATCAAGGCTATACTCAATGTTCTGGAAATTGTTTCATAATCTGCGCTAGACGCGTGATTTTTTAAAATTTGTTTACGGATTTATACTATTCCGCGTTATTTAAAGGTGATGTCTATCGAGACTATTCTCAATGTGCTGGAAATTGTTTCATAATCTGTGATCCACGCGTGATTTTTTTGAATTTGTTTACGGATTTATACCATTTCCCGTTATTTAAAGGCGATGTCTATCGAGACTATTTTCAATGAGCTGGAAATTGTTTCACAATTTATGCTCCAAGCGTGATTTTTTTTTTTTCAATTTGTGTACGGATTTATAAAATTTCGTGTTATTTAAAGGCGAAGTCTATCGAGGCTATTCTCAATGTGCTGGAAATTGTTTCATAATCTGTGATCCACGCGTGATTTTTTTTGAATTTGTTTACGGATTTATACCATTTCCCGTTATTTAAAGGCGATGTCTATCGAGACTATTTTCAATGAGCTGGAAATTGTTTCACAATCTATGCTCCAAGCGTGATTTTTTTTAATTTCAAATTGTTTACGGATTTATACTATTTCGCGTTATTTAAAGGTGATGTCTATCGAGACTATTCTCAATGTGCTGGAAATTGTTTCATAATCTGAGCTCCACGCGTGATTTTATTGAATTTGTTTTCAGATTTATACTATTTCGCGTTATTTAAAGGTGATGTCTATCGAGACTATTCTCAATGTGCTGGAAATTGTTTAATAATCTGTGCTCCTCCGTGATTTTTTTAAATTTGTTTACGGATTTATACTAATCCGCGTTATTTAAAGGTGATGTCTATCGAGACTATTCTCAATGTGCTGGAAATTGTTTCATAATCTGTGCTCCACGCGTGATTTTATTGAATTTGTTTTCAGATTTATAATATTTCGCGTTATTTAAAGGCGATGTCTATCGAGAATATTTTCAATGTGCTGGAAATTCTTTCACAATCCATGCTCCAAGCGTGATTTTTTTTCAATTTTTTTACAGATTTATACTATTTCGCGTTATTTAAAGGTGATGTCTATCAAGGCTATACTCAATGTGCTGTAAATTGTTTCATAATCTGTGCTCAATGCGTGATTTTTTTAAATTTGTTTATGTCTTTATACTATTTCGCGTTATTTAAAGACGATGTCTATCGAGACTATTCTCAATGTGCTGGAAATTGTTTCATAATCTGTGCTCCACGCGTGATTTTTTAAAAATTATTTACAGATTTATAGTATTTTGCGTTATTTAAAGGCGATGTCTATCGAGAATATTCTCAATGTGCTGGAAATTGTTTCATAATCTGAGCTCCACGCGTGATTTTATTGAATTTGTTTTCAGATTTATAATATTTCGCGTTATTTAAAGGCGATGTCTATCGAGGCTATTCTCATTTTGCTTGAAATTGTTTCATAATCTGTGCTCCACGCGTGATTTTTTTGAATTTGTTTACGGATTTATACTATTTTGCGTTTTTTAATGGCGACGTCTATCGAGACTATTTTCAATATGTTGGAAATTGTTTCACAATTTATGCTCCAAGCGTGATTTTTTTTTCAATTTGTGTACGGATTTATAAAATTTCGTGTTATTTAAAGGCGATGTCTATCGAGACTATTCTCAATGTGCTGGAAATTGTTTCATAATCTGTGCTCAACGCGTGATTTTTTGAATTTGTTTGCGGATTTATAATACTATTTCGTGTTATTTAAAGGCGACGTCTATCGAGAGTATTCTCAATGTTCTGGAAATTGTTTCATAATCTGCGCTAGACGCGTGATTTTTTTTAATTTGTTTACGGATTTATACTATTCCGCGTTATTTAAATGTGATGTTTATCGAGACTATTCTCAATGTGCTGGAAATTGTTTCATAATCTGTGCTCCAAGCGTAATTTTTTTAATTTGAATTTGTTTACGGATTTATACTATTTCGCGTTATTTAAAGGCGATGTCTATCGAGAATATTTTCAATTTACTGGAAATTCTTTCACAATCCATGCTCCAAGCGTGATTTTTTTTCAATTTTTTTACAGATTTATACTATTTCGCGTTATTTAAAGGTGATGTCTATCGAGGCTATTCTCTATGTCCTGGAAATTGTTTCATAATCTGTGCTCCACGCGTGATTTTTTTTTAATTTATTTACAGATTTATACTATTTTGCGTTATTTAAAGGCGAATTCTATCGAGACTATTTTCAATGTGCTGGAATATGTTTCACAATCTATGCTCCAAGCGTGATTTTTTTTTCAATTTCTTTATACTAATTATTACATTTTATACTATTTCGCGTTATTTAAAGTTGATGTCTATCAAGGCTATACTCAATGTTCTGGAAATTGTTTCATAATCTGCGCTAGACGCGTGATTTTTTAAAATTTGTTTACGGATTTATACTATTCCGCGTTATTTAAAGGTGATGTCTATCGAGACTATTCTCAATGTGCTGGAAATTGTTTCATAATCTGTGCTCCACGCGCGATTTTTTTAAAATTTATTTATGGATTTATACTATTTCGCGTTATTTAAAGGCGATGTCTATCGAGGCTATTCTCATTTTGCTTGAAATTGTTTCATAATCTGTGCTCCACGCGTGATTTTTTTGAATTTGTTTACGGATTTATACTATTTTGCGTTTTTTAATGGCGACGTCTATCGAGACTATTTTCAATATGTTGGAAATTGTTTCACAATTTATGCTCCAAGCGTGATTTTTTTTTTTCAATTTGTGTACGGATTTATAAAATTTCGTGTTATTTAAAGGCGATGTCTATCGAGACTATTCTCAATGTGCTGGAAATTGTTTCATAATCTGTGCTCAACGCGTGATTTTTTGAATTTGTTTGCGGATTTATAATACTATTTCGTGTTATTTAAAGGCGACGTCTATCGAGAGTATTCTCAATGTTCTGGAAATTGTTTCATAATCTGTGCTCCAAGCGTAATTTTTTTAATTTGAATTTGTTTACGGATTTATACTATTTCGCGTTATTTAAAGGGGATGTCTATCGAGAGTATTTTCAATGTTCTGGAAATTGTTTCATAATCTGTGCTAGACGCGTGATTTTTTTTAATTTGTTTACGGATTTATAATACTATTTCGTGTTATTTAAAGGCGACGTCTATCGAGAGTATTCTCAATGTTCTGGAAATTGTTTCATAATCTGTGCTAGACGCGTGATTTTTTTAAATTTGTTTACGGATTTATACTATTCCGCGTTATTTAAATGTGATGTTTATCGAGACTATTCTCAATGTGCTGGAAATTGTTTCATAATCTGTGCTCCAAGCGTAATTTTTTTAATTTGAATTTGTTTACGGATTTATACTATTTCGCGTTATTTAAAGGGGATGTCTATCGAGAGTATTCTCAATGTTCTGGAAATTGTTTCATAATCTGTGCTAGACGCGTGATTTTTTTAAATTTGTTTACGGATTTATACTATTCCGCGTTATTTAAATGTGATGTTTATCAAGACTATTCTCAATATGCTGAAAATTGTTTCATAATCTGTGCTCCAAGCGTAATTTTTTTAATTTGAATTTGCTTACGGATTTATACTATTTCGCGTTATTTAAAGGCGATGTCTATCGAGAATATTTTCAATTTGCTGGAAATTCTTTCACAATCCATGCTCCAAGCGTGATTTTTTTTCAATTTTTTTACAGATTTATACTATTTCGCGTTATTTAAAGGTGATGTCTATCGAGGCTATTCTCTATGTCCTGGAAATTGTTTCATAATCTGTGCTCCACGCGTGATTTTTTTTAAATTTATTTACAGATTTATACTATTTTGCGTTATTTAAAGGCGAATTCTATCGAGACTATTTTCAATGTGCTGGAATATGTTTCACAATCTATGCTCCAAGCGTGATTTTTTTTTCAATTTCTTTATACTAATTATTACATTTTATACTATTTCGCGTTATTTAAAGTTGATGTCTATCAAGGCTATATTCAATGTTCTGGAAATTGTTTCATAATCTGCGCTAGACGCGTGATTTTTTAAAATTTGTTTACGGATTTATACTATTCCGCGTTATTTAAAGGTGATGTCTATCGAGACTATTCTCAATGTGCTGGAAATTGTTTCATAATCTGTGCTCCACGCGCGATTTTTTTAAAATTTCTTTATGGATTTATACTATTTCGCGTTATTTAAAGGCGATGTCTATCGAGGCTATTCTCATTTTGCTTGAAATTGTTTCATAATCTGTGCTCCACGCGTGATTTTTTTGAATTTGTTTACGGATTTATACTATTTTGCGTTTTTTAATGGCGACGTCTATCGAGACTATTTTCAATATGTTGGAAATTGTTTCACAATTTATGCTCCAAGCGTGATTTTTTTTTTTCAATTTGTGTACGGATTTATAAAATTTCGTGTTATTTAAAGGCGATGTCTATCGAGACTATTCTCAATGTGCTGGAAATTGTTTCATAATCTGTGCTCAACGCGTGATTTTTTGAATTTGTTTGCGGATTTATAATACTATTTCGTGTTATTTAAAGGCGACGTCTATCGAGAGTATTCTCAATGTTCTGGAAATTGTTTCATAATCTGTGCTCCAAGCGTAATTTTTTTAATTTGAATTTGTTTACGGATTTATACAATTTCGCGTTATTTAAAGGGGATGTCTATCGAGAGTATTCTCAATGTTCTGGAAATTGTTTCATAATCTGTGCTAGACGCGTGATTTTTTTAAATTTGTTTACGGATTTATACTATTCCGCGTTATTTAAATGTGATGTTTATCAAGACTATTCTCAATATGCTGAAAATTGTTTCATAATCTATGCTCCAAGCGTAATTTTTTTAATTTGAATTTGCTTACGGATTTATACTATTTCGCGTTATTTAAAGGCGATGTCTATCGAGAATATTTTCAATTTGCTGGAAATTCTTTCACAATCCATGCTCCAAGCGTGATTTTTTTTTCAATTTTTTTACAGATTTATACTATTTCGCGTTATTTAAAGGTGATGTCTATCGAGGCTATTCTCTATGTCCTGGATATTGTTTCATAATCTGTGCTCCACGCGTGATTTTTTTAAAATTTATTTACAGATTTATACTATTTTGCGTTATTTAAAGGCGAATTCTATCGAGACTATTTTCAATGTGCTGGAATATGTTTCACAATCTTCTCCAAGCGTGATTTTTTTTTCAATTTCTTTATACTAATTATTACATTTTATACTATTTCGCGTTATTTAAAGTTGATGTCTATCAAGGCTATACTCAATGTTCTGGAAATTGTTTCATAATCTGCGCTAGACGCGTGATTTTTTAAAATTTGTTTACGGATTTATACTGTTCCGCGTTATTTAAAGGTGATGTCTATCGAGACTATTCTCAATGTGCTGGAAATTGTTTCATAATCTGTGCTCCACGCGCGATTTTTTTAAATTTTCTTTATGGATTTATACTATTTCGCGTTATTTAAAGGCGATGTCTATCGAGGCTATTCTCATTTTGCTTGAAATTGTTTCATAATCTGTGCTCCACGCGTGATTTTTTTGAATTTGTTTACGGATTTATACTATTTTGCGTTTTTTAATGGCGACGTCTATCGAGACTATTTTCAATATGTTGGAAATTGTTTCACAATTTATGCTCCAAGCGTGATTTTTTTTTCAATTTGTGTACGGATTTATAAAATTTCGTGTTATTTAAAGGCGATGTCTATCGAGACTATTCTCAATGTGCTGGAAATTGTTTCATAATCTGTGCTCAACGCGTGATTTTTTGAATTTGTTTGCGGATTTATAATACTATTTCGTGTTATTTAAAGGCGACGTCTATCGAGAGTATTCTCAATGTTCTGGAAATTGTTTCATAATCTGCGCTAGACGCGTGATTTTTTTTAATTTGTTTACGGATTTATACTATTCCGCGTTATTTAAATGTGATGTTTATCGAGACTATTCTCAATGTGCTGGAAATTGTTTCATAATCTGTGCTCCAAGCGTAATTTTTTTAATTTGAATTTGTTTACGGATTTATACTATTTCGCGTTATTTAAAGGCGATGTCTATCGAGAATATTTTCAATTTGCTGGAAATTCTTTCACAATCCATGCTCCAAGCGTGATTTTTTTTTCAATTTTTTTACAGATTTATGCTATTTCGCGTTATTTAAAGGTGATGTCTATCGAGGCTATTCTCTATGTCCTGGAAATTGTTTCATAATCTGTGCTCCACGCGTGATTTTTTTTAAATTTATTTACAGATTTATACTATTTTGCGTTATTTAAAGGCGAATTCTATCGAGACTATTTTCAATGTGCTGGAATATGTTTCACAATCTATGCTCCAAGCGTGATTTTTTTTTCAATTTCTTTATACTAATTATTACATTTTATACTATTTCGCGTTATTTAAAGTTGATGTCTATCAAGGCTATACTCAATGTTCTGGAAATTGTTTCATAATCTGCGCTAGACGCGTGATTTTTTAAAATTTGTTTACGGATTTATACTATTCCGCGTTATTTAAAGGTGATGTCTATCGAGACTATTCTCAATGTGCTGGAAATTGTTTCATAATCTGTGATCCACGCGTGATTTTTTTGAATTTGTTTACGGATTTATACCATTTCCCGTTATTTAAAGGCGATGTCTATCGAGACTATTTTCAATGAGCTGGAAATTGTTTCACAATTTATGCTCCAAGCGTGATTTTTTTTTTTTCAATTTGTGTACGGATTTATAAAATTTCGTGTTATTTAAAGGCGAAGTCTATCGAGGCTATTCTCAATGTGCTGGAAATTGTTTCATAATCTGTGATCCACGCGTGATTTTTTTTGAATTTGTTTACGGATTTATACCATTTCCCGTTATTTAAAGGCGATGTCTATCGAGAATATTTTCAATGAGCTGGAAATTGTTTCACAATCTATGCTCCAAGCGTGATTTTTTTTAATTTCAAATTGTTTACGGATTTATACTATTTCGCGTTATTTAAAGGTGATGTCTATCGAGACTATTCTCAATGTGCTGGAAATTGTTTCATAATCTGAGCTCCACGCGTGATTTTATTGAATTTGTTTTCAGATTTATACTATTTCGCGTTATTTAAAGGTGATGTCTATCGAGACTATTCTCAATGTGCTGGAAATTGTTTAATAATCTGTGCTCCTCCGTGATTTTTTTAAATTTGTTTACGGATTTATACTAATCCGCGTTATTTAAAGGTGATGTCTATCGAGACTATTCTCAATGTGCTGGAAATTGTTTCATAATCTGTGCTCCACGCGTGATTTTATTGAATTTGTTTTCAGATTTATAATATTTCGCGTTATTTAAAGGCGATGTCTATCGAGAATATTTTCAATGTGCTGGAAATTCTTTCACAATCCATGCTCCAAGCGTGATTTTTTTTCAATTTTTTTACAGATTTATACTATTTCGCGTTATTTAAAGGTGATGTCTATCAAGGCTATACTCAATGTGCTGTAAATTGTTTCATAATCTGTGCTCAATGCGTGATTTTTTTAAATTTGTTTATGTCTTTATACTATTTCGCGTTATTTAAAGACGATGTCTATCGAGACTATTCTCAATGTGCTGGAAATTGTTTCATAATCTGTGCTCCACGCGTGATTTTTTAAAAATTATTTACTGATTTATAGTATTTTGCGTTATTTAAAGGCGATGTCTATCGAGAATATTCTCAATGTGCTGGAAATTGTTTCATAATCTGAGCTCCACGCGTGATTTTATTGAATTTGTTTTCAGATTTATAATATTTCGCGTTATTTAAAGGTGATGTCTATCGAGACTATTCTCAATGTGCTGGAAAATTGTTTCATAATCTGTCCTCCACGCGTGATTTTTTTAAATTTGTTTACGGATTTATACTAATCCGCGTTATTTAAAGGTGATGTCTATCGAGACTATACTCAATGTGCTGGAAATTGATTCATAATCTGTGCTCCACGCGTGATTTTATTGAATTTGTTTTCAGATTTATACTATTTCGCGTTATTTAAAGACGATGTCTATCGAGAATATTTTCAATGTGCTGGAAATTCTTTCAGAATCCATGCTACAAGCGTGAATTTTTTTTCAATTTTTTTAGAGATTTATACTATTTCGCGTTATTTAAAGGTGATGTCTATCGAGGCTATTCTCAATGTGCTGGAAATTGTTTCATAATCTGTGCTCCACGCGTGATTTTTTAAAATTTATTTACAGATTTATACTATTTTGCGTTATTTAAAGGCGATGTCTATCGAGACTATTTTCAATGTGCTGGAAATTGTTTCACAATCTATGCTCCAAGCGTGATTTTTTTTCAATTTCTTTATATTAATTATTACATTTTATGCTATTTCGCGTTATTTAAAGGCGATGTCTTTCGAGACTATTCTCAGTGTGCTGGAAATTGTTTCATAATCTGTGCTCCACGCGCGATTTTTTAAAAATTTGTTTATGGATTTATACTATTCCGCGTTATTTAAAGGTGATGTCTATCGAGACTATTCTCAATGTGCTGGAAATTGTTTCATAATCTGTGCTCCAAGCGTGATTTTTTTTATTTCAATTTGTTTACGGATTTATACTATTCCGCGTTATTTAAAGGTGATGTCTATCGAGACTATTCTCAATGTGCTGGAAATTGTTTCATAATCTGTGCTCCACGCGTGATTTTTTTAAATTTATTTACAGATTTATAATATTTTGCGTTATTTAAAGGCGATGTCTATCGAGAATATTTTCAATGTGCTGGAAATTGTTTCACAATCCATGCTCCAAGCGTGATTTTATTTTCAATTTTTTTACAGATTTATACTATTTTGCGTTATTTAAAGGTGATGTCTATCGAGGTTATTCTCAATGTGCTGGAAATTTTTTCATAATTTGTGCTCCACGCGTGATTTTTTTGAATTTGTTTACGGATTTATACCATTTCGCGTTATTTAAAGGTGATGTCTATAGAGGCTATTCTCAATGTCCTGGAAATTGTTTCATAATCTGTGCTCCCCGCGTGATTGTTTATAAATTTGTTTACGAATTTATACTATTTCGCGTTATTTAAAGGCGATGTCTACCGAGACTATTTTCAATGTGCTGGAAATTGTTTCACAACCTGTGCTCCACGCGTGATTTTTTTGCATTTATTTACGGATTTATACTTTTTTGCGTTATTTAAAGGCGATGTCTATCGAGACTATTTTCAATGTACTGGAAATTATTTCACAATCTCTGCTCCAAGCGTGATTTAAAAAAAAAATTTGTTTATACTAATTATTACATTTTATACTATTTCGCGTTATTTAAAGGTGATGTCTATCAAGGCTATACTCAATGTGCTGGAAATTGTTTCATAATCTGTGCTCAACGCGTGATTTTTTGAATTTGTTTGCGGATTTATAATACTATTTCGTGTTATTTAAAGGCGATGTCTATCGAGAGTATTCTCAATGTTCTGGAAATTGTTCCATAATCTGTGCTAGACGCGTGATTTTTTAAAATTTGTTTACGGATTTATACTATTCCGCGTTATTTAAAGGTGATGTTTATCGAGACTATTCTCAATGTGCTGGAAATTGTTTCATAATCTGTGCTCCAAGCGTAATTTTTTTAATTTGAATTTGTTTACGGATTTATACTATTTCGCGTTATTTAAAGGCGATGTCTTTCGAGACTATTCTCAATGTGCTGGGAATTGTTTCATAATCTGTGATCAACGCGTGATTTTTTGAATTTGTTTGCAGATTTATAATACTATTTCGTGTTATTTAAAGGCGATGTCTATCGAGAGTATTCTCAATGTTCTGGAAATTGTTCCATAATCTGTGCTAGACGCGTGATTTTTTTTAATTTGTTTACGGATTTATACTATTCCGCGTTATTTAAATGTGATGTTTATCGAGACTATTCTCAATGTGCTGGAAATTGTTTCATAATCTGTGCTCCAAGCGTAATTTTTTTTAATTTGAATTTGTTTACGGATTTATACTATTTCGCGTTATTTAAAGGCGATGTCTATCGAGAGTATTCTCAATGTTCTGGAAATTGTTCCATAATCTGTGCTAGACGCGTGATTTTTTTAAATTTGTTTACGGATTTATACTATTCCGCGTTATTTAAAGGTGATGTTTATCAAGACTATTCTCAATGTGCTGAAAATTGTTTCATAATCTGTGCTCCAAGCGTAATTTTTTTAATTTGAATTTGCTTACGGATTTATAATATTTCGCGTTATTTAAAGGCGACGTCTTTCGAGACTATTCTCAATGTACTGGAAATTGTTTCATAATCTGTGCTCCACGCGTGATATTTTTGAATTTGTTTACGGATTTATACTAATCCGCGTTATTTAAAGGTGATGTCTATCGAGACTATTCTCAATGTGCTGGAAATTGTTTCATAATCTGAGCTCCATGCGTGATTTTTTTAAATTTGTTTACGGATTTATACTATTCCGCGTTATTTAAAGGTGATGTTTATCAAGACTATTCTCAATGTGCTGAAAATTGTTTCATAATCTGTGCTCCAAGCGTAATTTTTTTAATTTGAATTTGCTTACGGATTTATACTATTTCGCGTTATTTAAAGGCGATGTCTATCGAGAATATTTTCAATGTGCTGGAAATTCTTTCACAATCCATGCTCCAAGCGTGATTTTTTTTTCAATTTTTTTACAGATTTATACTATTTCGCGTTATTTAAAGGTGATGTCTATCGAGGCTATTCTCAATGTCCTGGAAATTGTTTCATTATCTGTGCTCCACGCGTGATTTTTTTAAAATTTATTTACAGATTTATACTATTTTGCGTTATTTAAAGGCGAATTCTATCGAGACTATTTTCAATGTGCTAGAAATTGTTTCACAATCTATGCTCCAAGCGTGATTTTTTTTTCAATTCCTTTATCCTAATTATTACATTTTATACTATTTCGCGTTATTTAAAGTTGATGTCTATCAAGGCTATACTCAATCTTCTGGAAATTGTTTCATAATCTGTGCTAGACGCGTGATTTTTTTAAATTTGTTTACGGATTTATACTATTACGCGTTATTTAAAGGTGATGTCTATCGAGACTATTCTCAATGTGCTGGAAATTGTTTCATAATCTGTGCTCCACCCGCGATTTTTTAAAAATTTGTTTATGGATTTATACTATTTCGCGTTATTTAAAGGCGATGTCTATCGAGGCTATTCTCATTTTGCTTGAAATTGTTTCATAATCTGTGCTCCACGCGTGATTTTTTTGAATTTGTTTACGGATTTATACTATTTTGCGTTTTTTAATGGCGACGTCTATCGAGACTATTTTCAATGTGCTGGAAATTGTTTCACAATTTATGCTCCAAGCGTGATTTTTTTTTTCAATTTGTGTACGGATTTATAACATTTCGCGTTATTTAAAGGCGATGTCTATCGAGGCTATTCTCAATATGCTGGAAATTGTTTAATAATCTGTGATCCACGTGTGATTTTTTTTGAATTTGTTTACGGATTTATACCATTTCCCGTTATTTAAAGGCGATGTCTATCGAGACTATTTTCAATGAGCTGGAAATTGTTTCACAATCTATGCTCCAAGCGTGATTTTTTTTTATTTCAAATTGTTTACGGATTTATACTATTTCGCGTTATTTAAAGGCGACGTCTTTCGAGACTATTCTCAATGTACTGGAAATTGTTTCATAATCTGTGCTCCACGCGTGATATTTTTGAATTTGTTTACGGATTTATACTAATCCGCGTTATTTAAAGGTGATGTCTATCGAGACTATTCTCAATGTGCTGGAAATTGTTTCATAATCTGAGCTCCACGCGTGATTTTATTGAATTTGTTTTCAGATTTATACTATATCGCGTTATTTAAAGGTGATGTCTATCGAGACTATTCTCAATGTGCTGGAAATTGTTTCATAATCTGTGCTCAACGCGTGATTTTTTGAATTTGTTTGCGGATTTATAATACTATTTCGTGTTATTTAAAGGCGACGTCTATCGAGAGTATTCTCAATGTTCTGGAAATTGTTTCATAATCTGTGCTAGACGCGTGATTTTTTTTAATTTGCTTACGGATTTATACTATTCCGCGTTATTTAAATGTGATGTTTATCGAGACTATTCTCAATGTGCTGGAAATTGTTTCATAATCTGTGCTCCAAGCGTAATTTTTTTAATTTGAATTTCTTTACGGATTTATACTATTTCGCGTTATTTAAAGGGGATGTCTATCGAGAGTATTCTCAATGTTCTGGAAATTGTTTCATAATCTGTGCTAGACGCGTGATTTTTTTTAATTTGTTTACGGATTTATACTATTCCGCGTTATTTAAAGGTGATGTTTATCAAGACTATTCTCAATGTGCTGAAAATTGTTTCATAATCTGTGCTCCAAGCGTAATTTTTTTAATTTGAATTTGCTTACGGATTTATACTATTTCGCGTTATTTAAAGGCGATGTCTATCGAGAATATTTTCAATTTGCTGGAAATTCTTTCACAATCCATGCTCCAAGCGTGATTTTTTTTTCAATTTTTTTACAGATTTATACTATTTCGCGTTATTTAAAGGTGATGTCTATCGAGGCTATTCTCTATGTCCTGGAAATTGTTTCATAATCTGTGCTCCACGCGTGATTTTTTTTAAATTTATTTACAGATTTATACTATTTTGCGTTATTTAAAGGCGAATTCTATCGAGACTATTTTCAATGTGCTGGAATATGTTTCACAATCTATGCTCCAAGCGTGATTTTTTTTTCAATTTCTTTATACTAATTATTACATTTTATACTATTTCGCGTTATTTAAAGTTGATGTCTATCAAGGCTATACTCAATGTTCTGGAAATTGTTTCATAATCTGCGCTAGACGCGTGATTTTTTAAAATTTGTTTACGGATTTATACTATTCCGCGTTATTTAAAGGTGATGTCTATCGAGACTATTCTCAATGTGCTGGAAATTGTTTCATAATCTGTGCTCCACGCGCGATTTTTTTAAAATTTCTTTATGGATTTATACTATTTCGCGTTATTTAAAGGCGATGTCTATCGAGGCTATTCTCATTTTGCTTGAAATTGTTTCATAATCTGTGCTCCACGCGTGATTTTTTTGAATTTGTTTACGGATTTATACTATTTTGCGTTTTTTAATGGCGACGTCTATCGAGACTATTTTCAATGAGCTGGAAATTGTTTCACAATTTATGCTCCAAGCGTGATTTTTTTTAATTTCAAATTGTTTACGGATTTATACTATTTCGCGTTACTTAAAGGCGACGTCTATCGAGACTATTCTCAATGTGCTGGAAATTGTTTCATAATCTGAGCTCCACGCGTGATTTTATTGAATTTGTTTTCAGATTTATACTATTTCGCGTTATTTAAATGTGATGTCTATCGAGACTATTCTCAATGTGCTGGAAATTGTTTCATAATCTGTGCTCAACGCGTGATTTTTTGAATTTGTTTGCGGATTTATAATACTATTTCGTGTTATTTAAAGGCGACGTCTATCGAGAGTATTCTCAATGTTCTGGAAATTGTTTCATAATCTGTGCTAGACGCGTGATTTTTTTTAATTTGCTTACGGATTTATACTATTCCGCGTTATTTAAATGTGATGTTTATCGAGACTATTCTCAATGTGCTGGAAATTGTTTCATAATCTGTGCTCCAAGCGTAATTTTTTTAATTTGAATTTGTTTACGGATTTATACTATTTCGCGTTATTTAAAGGGGATGTCTATCGAGAGTATTCTCAATGTTCTGGAAATTGTTTCATAATCTGTGCTAGACGCGTGATTTTTTTAAATTTGTTTACGGATTTATACTATTCCGCGTTATTTAAAGGTGATGTTTATCAAGACTATTCTCAATGTGCTGAAAATTGTTTCATAATCTGTGATCCACGCGTGATTTTTTTGAATTTGTTTACGCATTTATACCATTTCCCGTTATTTAAAGGCGATGTCTATCGAGACTATTTTCAATGAGCTGGAAATTGTTTCACAATTTATGCTCCAAGCGTGATTTTTTTTTCAATTTGTGTACGGATTTATAAAATTTCGTGTTATTTAAAGGCGATGTCTATCGAGGCTATTCTCAATGTGCTGGAAATTGTTTCATAATCTGTGATCCACGCGTGATTTTTTTGAATTTGTTTACGGATTTATACTATTTCGCGTTATTTAAAGGTGATGTCTATCGAGACTATTCTCAATGTGCTGGAAATTGTTTCATAATCTGAGCTCCACGCGTGATTTTATTGAATTTGTTTTCAGATTTATACTATTTCGCGTTATTTAAAGGTGATGTCTATCGAGACTATTCTCAATGTGCTGGAAATTGTTTCATAATCTGTGCTCCACGCGTGATTTTTTTTAATTTGTTTACGGATTTATACTAATCCGCGTTATTTAAGGGTGATGTCTATCGAGACTATTCTCAATGTGCTGGAAATTGTTTCATAATCTGTGCTCCACGCGTGATTTTATTGAATTTGTTTTCAGATTTATAATATTTCCCGTTATTTAAAGGCGATGTCTATCGAGACTATTTTCAATGAGCTGGAAATTGTTTCACAATCCATGCTCCAAGCGTGATTTTTTTTAATTTCAAATTGTTTACGGATTTATACTATTTCGCGTTATTTAAAGGCGACGTCTTTCGAGACTATTCTCAATGTGCTGGAAATTGTTTCATAATCTGTGATCCACGCGTGATTTTTTTGAATTTGTTTACGCATTTATACCATTTCCCGTTATTTAAAGGCGATGTCTATCGAGACTATTCTCAATGTGCTGGAAATTGTTTCATAATCTGAGCTCCACGCGTGATTTTATTGAATTTGTTTTCAGATTTATACTATTTCGCGTTATTTAAAGGTGATGTCTATCGAGACTATTCTCAATGTGCTGGAAATTGTTTCATAATCTGTGCTCCACGCGTGATTTTTTTTAATTTGTTTACGGATTTATACTAATCCGCGTTATTTAAGGGTGATGTCTATCGAGACTATTCTCAATGTGCTGGAAATTGTTTCATAATCTGTGCTCCACGCGTGATTTTTTAAAAATTATTTACAGATTTATAGTATTTTGCGTTATTTAAAGGCGATGTCTATCGAGAATATTCTCAATGTGCTGGAAATTGTTTCATAATCTGAGCTCCACGCGTGATTTTATTGAATTTGTTTTCAGATTTATAATATTTCGCGTTATTTAAAGGTGATGTCTATCGAGACTATTCTCAATGTGCTGGAAAATTGTTTCATAATCTGTCCTCCACGCGTGATTTTTTTAAATTTGTTTACGGATTTATACTAATCCGCGTTATTTAAAGGTGATGTCTATCGAGACTATACTCAATGTGCTGGAAATTGTTTCATAATCTGTGCTCCACGCGTGATTATATTGAATTTGTTTTCAGATTTATACTATTTCGCGTTATTTAAAGACGATGTCTATCGAGAATATTTTCAATGTGCTGGAAATTCTTTCAGAATCCATGCTACAAGCGTGAATTTTTTTTCAATTTTTTTACAGATTTATACTATTTCGCGTTATTTAAAGGTGATGTCTATCGAGGCTATTCTCAATGTGCTGGAAATTGTTTCATAATCTGTGCTCCACGCGTGATTTTTTAAAATTTATTTACAGATTTATACTATTTTGCGTTATTTAAAGGCGATGTCTATCGAGACTATTTTCAATGTGCTGGAAATTGTTTCACAATCTATGCTCCAAGCGTGATTTTTTTTCAATTTCTTTATATTAATTATTACATTTTATGCTATTTCGCGTTATTTAAAGGCGATGTCTTTCGAGACTATTCTCAGTGTGCTGGAAATTGTTTCATAATCTGTGCTCCACGCGCGATTTTTTAAAAATTTGTTTATGGATTTATACTATTCCGCGTTATTTAAAGGTGATGTCTATCGAGACTATTCTCAATGTGCTGGAAATTGTTTCATAATCTGTGCTCCAAGCGTGATTTTTTTATTTCAATTTGTTTACGGATTTATACTATTCCGCGTTATTTAAAGGTGATGTCTATCGAGACTATTCTCAATGTGCTGGAAATTGTTTCATAATCTGTGCTCCACGCGTGATTTTTTTAAATTTATTTACAGATTTATTCTATTTTGCGTTATTTAAAGGCGATGTCTATCGAGAATATTTTCAATGTGCTGGAAATTGTTTCACAATCCATGCTCCAAGCGTGATTTTATTTTCAATTTTTTTACAGATTTATACTATTTTGCGTTATTTAAAGGTGATGTCTATCGAGGTTATTCTCAATGTGCTGGAAATTTTTTCATAATTTGTGCTCCACGCGTGATTTTTTTTAATTTGTTTACGGATTTATACCATTTCGCGTTATTTAAAGGTGATGTCTATAGAGGCTATTCTCAATGTCCTGGAAATTGTTTCATAATCTGTGCTCCCCGCGTGATTGTTTATAAATTTGTTTACGAATTTATACTATTTCGCGTTATTTAAAGGCGATGTCTACCGAGACTATTTTCAATGTGCTGGAAATTGTTTCACAACCTGTGCTCCACGCGTGATTTTTTTGCATTTATTTACGGATTTATACTTTTTTGCGTTATATAAAGGCGATGTCTATCGAGACTGTTTTCAATGTACTGGAAATTATTTCACAATCTCTGCTCCAAGCGTGATTTAAAAAAAAATTTGTTTATACTAATTATTACATTTTATACTATTTCGCGTTATTTAAAGGTTATGTCTATCAAGGCTATACTCAATGTGCTGGAAATTGTTTCATAATCTGTGCTCCACCCGCGATTTTTTAAAAATTTGTTTATGGATTTATACTATTTTGCGTTTTTTAATGGCGACGTCTATCGAGACTATTTTCAATGTGCTGGCAATTGTTTCACAATTTATGCTCCAAGCGTGATTTTTTTTTTCAATTTGTGTACGGATTTATAAAATTTCGCGTTATTTAAAGGCGATGTCTATCGAGGCTATTCTCAATATGCTGGAAATTGTTTCATAATCTGTGATCCACGCGTGATTTTTTTTGAATTTGTTTACGGATTTATACCATTTCCCGTTATTTAAAGGCGATGTCTATCGAGACTATTTTCAATGAGCTGGAAATTGTTTCACAATCTATGCTCCAAGCGTGATTTTTTTTTATTTCAAATTGTTTACGGATTTATACTATTTCACGTTATTTAAAGGCGACGTCTTTCGAGACTATTCTCAATGTACTGGAAATTGTTTCATAATCTGTGCTCCACGCGTGATATTTTTGAATTTGTTTACGGATTTATACTAATCCGCGTTATTTAAAGGTGATGTCTATCGAGACTATTCTCAATGTGCTGGAAATTGTTTCATAATCTGAGCTCCACGCGTGATTTTATTGAATTTGTTTTCAGATTTATACTATTTCGCGTTATTTAAAGGTGATGTCTATCGAGACTATTCTCAATGTGCTGGAAATTGTTTCATAATCTGTGCTCCACGCGTGATTTTTTTTAATTTGTTTACGGATTTATACTAATCCGCGTTATTTAAAGGTGATGTCTATCGAGACTATTCTCAATGTGCTGGAAATTGTTTCATAATCTGTGCTCCACGCGTGATTTTATTGAATTTGTTTTCAGATTTATACTATTTCGCGTTATTTAAAGGCGATGTCTATCGAGAATATTTTCAATGTGCTGGAAATTCTTTCACAATCCATGCTCCAAGCGTGATCTTTTTTCAATTTTTTTACAGATTTATACTATTTCGCGTTATTTAAAGGTGATGTCTATCAAGGCTATACTCAATGTGCTGTAAATTGTTTCATAATCTGTGCTCAATGCGTGATTTTTTAAAATTTGTTTATGTCTTTATACTATTTCGCGTTATTTAAAGACGATGTCTATCGAGACTATTCTCAATGTGCTTGAAATTGCTTCATAATCTGTGCTCCACGCGTGATTTTTTTTAAATTTATTTACAGATTTATACTATTTTGCGTTATTTAAAGGCGATGTCTATCCAGAATATTTTCAATGTGCTGGAAATTGTTTCACAATCCATGCTCCAAGCGTGATTTTATTTTCAATTTTTTTACAGATTTATACTATTTCGCGTTATTTAAAGGTGATGTCTATCGAGGCTATTTTTAATGTGCTGGAAATTTTCTCATAATTTGTGCTCCACGCGTGATTTTTTTGAATTTGTTTACGGATTTATACCATTTCGCGTTATTTAAAGGTGATGTCTATAGAGACTATTTTCAATGTGCTGGAAATTGTTTCACAATCTATGCTCCAAGCGTGATATTTTTTTCAATTTGTTTATAATATTTATTACATTTTATACTATTTCGCGTTATTTAAAGGTGATGTCTATCAAGGCTATACTCAATGTGCTGGAAATTGTTTCATAATCTGTGCTCAACGCGTGATTTTTTTTCAATTTGTTTATGACTTTATACTATTTCGCGTTATTTAAAGGCGATGTCTATCGAGGCTATTCTCATTTTGCTTGAAATTGTTTCATAATCTGTGCTAAACGCGTGATTTTTTTCAATTTTTTTACAGATTTATACTATTTCGCGTTATTTAAAGGTGATGTCTATCGAGGCTATTCTCAATGTGCTGGAAATTGTTTCATAATCTGTGCTCCACGCGTGATTTTTTAAAATTTATTTACAGATTTATACTATTTTGTGTTATTTAAAGGTGATGTCTATCGAGACTATTTTCAATGTGCTGGAAATTGTTTCACAATCTATGCTCCAAGCGTGATTTTTTTTCAATTTCTTTATACTAATTATTACATTTTATGCTATTTCGCGTTATTTAAAGGCGATTTCTTTCGAGACTATTCTCAATGTGCTGGAAATTGTTTCATAATCTGTGCTCCACGCGCGATTTTTTAAAAATTTGTTTATGGATTTATACTATTCCGCGTTATTTAAAGGTGATGTCTATCGAGACTATTCTCAATGTGCTGGAAATTGTTTCATAATCTGTGCTCCAAGCGTGATTTTTTTTATTTCAATTTGTTTACGGATTTATAATATTCCGCGTTATTTAAAGGTGATGTCTATCGAGACTATTCTCAATGTGCTGGAAATTGTTTCATAATCTGTGCTCCACGCGTGATTTTTTTAAATTTATTTACAGATTTATACTATTTTGCGTTATTTAAAGGCGATGTCTATCGAGAATATTTTCAATGTGCTGGAAATTGTTTCATATTCCATGCTCCAAGCGTGATTTTATTTTCAATTTTTTTACAGATTTATACTACTTCGCATTATTTAAAGGTGATGTCTATCGAGGCTATTCTGAATAAGCTGGAAATTTTTTCATAATTTGTGCTCCACGCGTGATTTTTTAATTTGTTTAATGATTTATACCATTTCGCGTTATTTAAATGTTATGTCTATAGAGGCTATTCTCAATGTCCTGGAAATTGTTTCATAATCTGTGCTCCACGCGTGATTTTATTGAATTTGTTTTCAGATTTATACTATTTCGCGTTATTTAAAGGCGATGTCTATCGAGAATATTTTCAATGTGCTGGAAATTCTTTCACAATCCATGCTCCAAGCGTGATTTTTTTTTCAATTTTTTTACAGATTTATACTATTTCGCGTTATTTAAAGGTGATGTCTATCGAGGTTATTCTAAATGTGCTGGAAATTTTTTCATAATTTGTGCTCCACGCGTGATTTTTTTGAATTTGTTTACGGATTTATACCATTTCGCGTTATTTAAAGGTGATGTCTATAGAGGCTATTCTCAATGTCCTGGAAACTTTTTCATAATCTGTGCTCCCCGCGTGATTTTTTTTAAATTTGTTTACGGATTTATACTATTTCGCGTTATTTAAAGGCGATGTCTATCGAGACTATTTTCAATGTGCTGGAAATTGTTTCACAATCTATGCTCCAAGCGTGATATTTTTTTCAATTTGTTTATACTATTTATTACATTTTATACTATTTCGCGTTATTTAAAGGTGATGTCTATCAAGGCTATACTCAATGTGCTGGAAATTGTTTCATAATCTGTGCTCAACGCGTGATTTTTTTTCAATTTGTTTCTGACTTTATACTATTTCACGTTATTTAAAGGCGATGTCTATCGAGGCTATTCTCATTTTGCTTGAAATTGTTTCATAATCTGTGCTCCACGCGTGAATTTTGAATTTGTTTACGGATTTATACTATTTCGCGTTTTTTAATGGCGACGTCTATCGAGGCAATTTTCAATGTGCTGGAAATTGTTTCACAACTTATGCTCCAAGCGTGATTTTTTTTTTTCAATTTGTGTACGGATTTATAAAATTTCGCGTTTTTTAAAGGCGATGTCTATCGAGGCTATTCTCAATGTGCTGGAAATTGTTTCATAATCTGTAATCCACGCGTGATTTTTTTGAATTTGTTTACGGATTTATACCATTTCCCGTTATTTAAAGGCGATGTCTATCGAGACTATTTTCAATGAGCTGGAAATTGTTTCACAATCTATGCTCCAAGCGTGATTTTTTAAAATTTCAATTTGTTTACGGATTTATACTAATCCGCGTTATTTAAAGGTGATGTCTATCGAGACTATTCTCAATGTGCTGGAAATTGTTTCATAATCTGAGCTCCACGCGTGATTTTATTGAATTTGTTTTCAGATTTATATTATTTCGCGTTATTTAAAGGTGATGTCTATCGAGACTATTCTCAATGTGCTGGAAAATTGTTTCATAATCTGTGCTCCACGCGTGATTTTATTGAATTTGTTTTCAGATTTATACTATTTCGCGTTATTTAAAGGTGATGTCTATCGAGACTATTCTCAATGTGCTGGAAATTGTTTCAGAATCTGAGCTCCACGCGTGATTTTATTGAATTTGTTTTCAGATTTATACTATTTCGCGTTATTTAAACGTGATGTCTATCGAGACTATTCTCAATGTGCTGGAAATTTTTTCATAATTTGTGCTCCACGCGTGATTTTTTTTAAATTTGTTTACGGATTTATACTATTTCGCGTTATTTAAAGGCGATGTCTATCGAGACTATTTTCAATGTGCTGGAAATTGTTTCATAATCTGTGCTCCACGCGTGATTTTATTGAATTTGTTTTCAGATTTATACTATTTCGCGTTATTTAAAGGCGATGTCTATCGAGAATATTTTCAATGTGCTGGAAATTCTTTCACAATCCATGCTCCAAGCGTGATTTTTTTTTCAATTTGTTTACGGATTTATACCATTTCGCGTTATTTAAAGGTGATGTCTATAGAGGCTATTCTCAATGTCCTGGAAACTTTTTCATAATCTGTGCTCCCCGCGTGATTTTTTTTTAATTTTTTATGGATTTATACTATTTCGCGTTATTTAAAGGCGATGTCTATCGAGACTATTTTCAATGTGCTGGAAATTGTTTCACAATCTATGCTCCAAGCGTGATATTTTTTTCAATTTGTTTATACTATTTATTACATTTTATACTATTTCGCGTTATTTAAAGGTGATGTCTATCAAGGCTATACTCAACGTGCTGGAAATTGTTTCATAATCTGCGCTCAACGCGTGATTTTTTTTCAATTTGTTTCTGACTTTATACTATTTCGCGTTATTTAAAGGCGATGTCTATCGAGGCTATTCTCATTTTGCTTGAAATTGTTTCATAATCTGTGCTCCACGCGTGAATTTTGAATTTGTTTACGGATTTATACTATTTCGCGTTATTTAAAGGCGATGTCTATCGAGACTATTTTCAATGTGCTGGAAATTGTTTCACAATCTATGCTCCAAGCGTGATATTTTTTTCAATTTGTTTATACTATTTATTACATTTTATACTATTTCGCGTTATTTAAAGGTGATGTCTATCAAGGCTATACTCAATGTGCTGAAAATTGTTTCATAATCTGTGCTCAACGCGTGATTTTTTTCAATTTGTTTCTGACTTTATACTATTTCGCGTTTTTTAATGGCGACGTCTATCGAGGCTATTTTCAATGTGCTGGAAATTGTTTCACAACTTATGCTCCAAGCGTGATTTTTTTTTTTCAATTTGTGTACGGATTTATAAAATTTCGCGTTATTTAAAGGTGATGTCTATCGAGGTTATTTTCAATGTGCTGGAAATTTTTTCATGATTTGTGCTCCACGCGTGATTTTTTTGAATTTATTTACGGATTTATACCATTTCGCGTTATTTAAAGGTGATGTCTATAGAGGCTATTCTCAATGTCCTTGAAACTTTTTCATAATCTGTGCTCCCCGCGTGATTTTTTTAAAATTTGTTTACGGATTTATACTATTTCGCGTTATTTAAAGGCGATGTCTATCGAGACTATTTTCAATGTGCTGGAAATTGTTTCACAATCTGTGCTAGACGCGTGATTTTTTTTAATTTGTTTACGGATTTATACTATTCCGCGTTATTTAAATGTGATGTTTATCGAGACTATTCTCAATGTGCTGGAAATTGTTTCATAATCTGTGCTCCAAGCGTAATTTTTTTTAATTTGAATTTGTTTACGGATTTATACTATTTCGCGTTATTTAAAGGCGATGTCTATCGAGAGTATTCTCAATGTTCTGGAAATTGTTCCATAATCTGTGCTAGACGCGTGATTTTTTTTAATTTGTTTACGGATTTATACTATTCCGCGTTATTTAAATGTGATGTTTATCGAGACTATTCTCAATGTGCTGGAAATTGTTTCATAATCTGTGCTCCAAGCGTAATTTTTTTTAATTTGAATTTGTTTACGGATTTATACTATTTCGCGTTATTTAAAGGCGATGTCTATCGAGAGTATTCTCAATGTTCTGGAAATTGTTCCATAATCTGTGCTAGACGCGTGATTTTTTTAAATTTGTTTACGGATTTATACTATTCCGCGTTATTTAAAGGTGATGTTTATCAAGACTATTCTCAATGTGCTGAAAATTGTTTCATAATCTGTGCTCCAAGCGTAATTTTTTTAATTTGAATTTGCTTACGGATTTATAATATTTCGCGTTATTTAAAGGCGACGTCTTTCGAGACTATTCTCAATGTACTGGAAATTGTTTCATAATCTGTGCTCCACGCGTGATATTTTTGAATTTGTTTACGGATTTATACTAATCCGCGTTATTTAAAGGTGATGTCTATCGAGACTATTCTCAATGTGCTGGAAATTGTTTCATAATCTGAGCTCCATGCGTGATTTTTTTAAATTTGTTTACGGATTTATACTATTCCGCGTTATTTAAAGGTGATGTTTATCAAGACTATTCTCAATGTGCTGAAAATTGTTTCATAATCTGTGCTCCAAGCGTAATTTTTTTAATTTGAATTTGCTTACGGATTTATACTATTTCGCGTTATTTAAAGGCGATGTCTATCGAGAATATTTTCAATGTGCTGGAAATTCTTTCACAATCCATGCTCCAAGCGTGATTTTTTTTTCAATTTTTTTACAGATTTATACTATTTCGCGTTATTTAAAGGTGATGTCTATCGAGGCTATTCTCAATGTCCTGGAAATTGTTTCATTATCTGTGCTCCACGCGTGATTTTTTTAAAATTTATTTACAGATTTATACTATTTTGCGTTATTTAAAGGCGAATTCTATCGAGACTATTTTCAATGTGCTAGAAATTGTTTCACAATCTATGCTCCAAGCGTGATTTTTTTTTCAATTCCTTTATCCTAATTATTACATTTTATACTATTTCGCGTTATTTAAAGTTGATGTCTATCAAGGCTATACTCAATCTTCTGGAAATTGTTTCATAATCTGTGCTAGACGCGTGATTTTTTTAAATTTGTTTACGGATTTATACTATTACGCGTTATTTAAAGGTGATGTCTATCGAGACTATTCTCAATGTGCTGGAAATTGTTTCATAATCTGTGCTCCACCCGCGATTTTTTAAAAATTTGTTTATGGATTTATACTATTTCGCGTTATTTAAAGGCGATGTCTATCGAGGCTATTCTCATTTTGCTTGAAATTGTTTCATAATCTGTGCTCCACGCGTGATTTTTTTGAATTTGTTTACGGATTTATACTATTTTGCGTTTTTTAATGGCGACGTCTATCGAGACTATTTTCAATGTGCTGGAAATTGTTTCACAATTTATGCTCCAAGCGTGATTTTTTTTTTCAATTTGTGTACGGATTTATAACATTTCGCGTTATTTAAAGGCGATGTCTATCGAGGCTATTCTCAATATGCTGGAAATTGTTTAATAATCTGTGATCCACGTGTGATTTTTTTTGAATTTGTTTACGGATTTATACCATTTCCCGTTATTTAAAGGCGATGTCTATCGAGACTATTTTCAATGAGCTGGAAATTGTTTCACAATCTATGCTCCAAGCGTGATTTTTTTTTATTTCAAATTGTTTACGGATTTATACTATTTCGCGTTATTTAAAGGCGACGTCTTTCGAGACTATTCTCAATGTACTGGAAATTGTTTCATAATCTGTGCTCCACGCGTGATATTTTTGAATTTGTTTACGGATTTATACTAATCCGCGTTATTTAAAGGTGATGTCTATCGAGACTATTCTCAATGTGCTGGAAATTGTTTCATAATCTGAGCTCCACGCGTGATTTTATTGAATTTGTTTTCAGATTTATACTATATCGCGTTATTTAAAGGTGATGTCTATCGAGACTATTCTCAATGTGCTGGAAATTGTTTCATAATCTGTGCTCAACGCGTGATTTTTTGAATTTGTTTGCGGATTTATAATACTATTTCGTGTTATTTAAAGGCGACGTCTATCGAGAGTATTCTCAATGTTCTGGAAATTGTTTCATAATCTGTGCTAGACGCGTGATTTTTTTTAATTTGCTTACGGATTTATACTATTCCGCGTTATTTAAATGTGATGTTTATCGAGACTATTCTCAATGTGCTGGAAATTGTTTCATAATCTGTGCTCCAAGCGTAATTTTTTTAATTTGAATTTCTTTACGGATTTATACTATTTCGCGTTATTTAAAGGGGATGTCTATCGAGAGTATTCTCAATGTTCTGGAAATTGTTTCATAATCTGTGCTAGACGCGTGATTTTTTTTAATTTGTTTACGGATTTATACTATTCCGCGTTATTTAAAGGTGATGTTTATCAAGACTATTCTCAATGTGCTGAAAATTGTTTCATAATCTGTGCTCCAAGCGTAATTTTTTTAATTTGAATTTGCTTACGGATTTATACTATTTCGCGTTATTTAAAGGCGATGTCTATCGAGAATATTTTCAATTTGCTGGAAATTCTTTCACAATCCATGCTCCAAGCGTGATTTTTTTTTCAATTTTTTTACAGATTTATACTATTTCGCGTTATTTAAAGGTGATGTCTATCGAGGCTATTCTCTATGTCCTGGAAATTGTTTCATAATCTGTGCTCCACGCGTGATTTTTTTTAAATTTATTTACAGATTTATACTATTTTGCGTTATTTAAAGGCGAATTCTATCGAGACTATTTTCAATGTGCTGGAATATGTTTCACAATCTATGCTCCAAGCGTGATTTTTTTTTCAATTTCTTTATACTAATTATTACATTTTATACTATTTCGCGTTATTTAAAGTTGATGTCTATCAAGGCTATACTCAATGTTCTGGAAATTGTTTCATAATCTGCGCTAGACGCGTGATTTTTTAAAATTTGTTTACGGATTTATACTATTCCGCGTTATTTAAAGGTGATGTCTATCGAGACTATTCTCAATGTGCTGGAAATTGTTTCATAATCTGTGCTCCACGCGCGATTTTTTTAAAATTTCTTTATGGATTTATACTATTTCGCGTTATTTAAAGGCGATGTCTATCGAGGCTATTCTCATTTTGCTTGAAATTGTTTCATAATCTGTGCTCCACGCGTGATTTTTTTGAATTTGTTTACGGATTTATACTATTTTGCGTTTTTTAATGGCGACGTCTATCGAGACTATTTTCAATGAGCTGGAAATTGTTTCACAATTTATGCTCCAAGCGTGATTTTTTTTAATTTCAAATTGTTTACGGATTTATACTATTTCGCGTTACTTAAAGGCGACGTCTATCGAGACTATTCTCAATGTGCTGGAAATTGTTTCATAATCTGAGCTCCACGCGTGATTTTATTGAATTTGTTTTCAGATTTATACTATTTCGCGTTATTTAAATGTGATGTCTATCGAGACTATTCTCAATGTGCTGGAAATTGTTTCATAATCTGTGCTCAACGCGTGATTTTTTGAATTTGTTTGCGGATTTATAATACTATTTCGTGTTATTTAAAGGCGACGTCTATCGAGAGTATTCTCAATGTTCTGGAAATTGTTTCATAATCTGTGCTAGACGCGTGATTTTTTTTAATTTGCTTACGGATTTATACTATTCCGCGTTATTTAAATGTGATGTTTATCGAGACTATTCTCAATGTGCTGGAAATTGTTTCATAATCTGTGCTCCAAGCGTAATTTTTTTAATTTGAATTTGTTTACGGATTTATACTATTTCGCGTTATTTAAAGGGGATGTCTATCGAGAGTATTCTCAATGTTCTGGAAATTGTTTCATAATCTGTGCTAGACGCGTGATTTTTTTAAATTTGTTTACGGATTTATACTATTCCGCGTTATTTAAAGGTGATGTTTATCAAGACTATTCTCAATGTGCTGAAAATTGTTTCATAATCTGTGATCCACGCGTGATTTTTTTGAATTTGTTTACGCATTTATACCATTTCCCGTTATTTAAAGGCGATGTCTATCGAGACTATTTTCAATGAGCTGGAAATTGTTTCACAATTTATGCTCCAAGCGTGATTTTTTTTTCAATTTGTGTACGGATTTATAAAATTTCGTGTTATTTAAAGGCGATGTCTATCGAGGCTATTCTCAATGTGCTGGAAATTGTTTCATAATCTGTGATCCACGCGTGATTTTTTTGAATTTGTTTACGGATTTATACTATTTCGCGTTATTTAAAGGTGATGTCTATCGAGACTATTCTCAATGTGCTGGAAATTGTTTCATAATCTGAGCTCCACGCGTGATTTTATTGAATTTGTTTTCAGATTTATACTATTTCGCGTTATTTAAAGGTGATGTCTATCGAGACTATTCTCAATGTGCTGGAAATTGTTTCATAATCTGTGCTCCACGCGTGATTTTTTTTAATTTGTTTACGGATTTATACTAATCCGCGTTATTTAAGGGTGATGTCTATCGAGACTATTCTCAATGTGCTGGAAATTGTTTCATAATCTGTGCTCCACGCGTGATTTTATTGAATTTGTTTTCAGATTTATAATATTTCCCGTTATTTAAAGGCGATGTCTATCGAGACTATTTTCAATGAGCTGGAAATTGTTTCACAATCCATGCTCCAAGCGTGATTTTTTTTAATTTCAAATTGTTTACGGATTTATACTATTTCGCGTTATTTAAAGGCGACGTCTTTCGAGACTATTCTCAATGTGCTGGAAATTGTTTCATAATCTGTGATCCACGCGTGATTTTTTTGAATTTGTTTACGCATTTATACCATTTCCCGTTATTTAAAGGCGATGTCTATCGAGACTATTCTCAATGTGCTGGAAATTGTTTCATAATCTGAGCTCCACGCGTGATTTTATTGAATTTGTTTTCAGATTTATACTATTTCGCGTTATTTAAAGGTGATGTCTATCGAGACTATTCTCAATGTGCTGGAAATTGTTTCATAATCTGTGCTCCACGCGTGATTTTTTTTAATTTGTTTACGGATTTATACTAATCCGCGTTATTTAAGGGTGATGTCTATCGAGACTATTCTCAATGTGCTGGAAATTGTTTCATAATCTGTGCTCCACGCGTGATTTTTTAAAAATTATTTACAGATTTATAGTATTTTGCGTTATTTAAAGGCGATGTCTATCGAGAATATTCTCAATGTGCTGGAAATTGTTTCATAATCTGAGCTCCACGCGTGATTTTATTGAATTTGTTTTCAGATTTATAATATTTCGCGTTATTTAAAGGTGATGTCTATCGAGACTATTCTCAATGTGCTGGAAAATTGTTTCATAATCTGTCCTCCACGCGTGATTTTTTTAAATTTGTTTACGGATTTATACTAATCCGCGTTATTTAAAGGTGATGTCTATCGAGACTATACTCAATGTGCTGGAAATTGTTTCATAATCTGTGCTCCACGCGTGATTATATTGAATTTGTTTTCAGATTTATACTATTTCGCGTTATTTAAAGACGATGTCTATCGAGAATATTTTCAATGTGCTGGAAATTCTTTCAGAATCCATGCTACAAGCGTGAATTTTTTTTCAATTTTTTTACAGATTTATACTATTTCGCGTTATTTAAAGGTGATGTCTATCGAGGCTATTCTCAATGTGCTGGAAATTGTTTCATAATCTGTGCTCCACGCGTGATTTTTTAAAATTTATTTACAGATTTATACTATTTTGCGTTATTTAAAGGCGATGTCTATCGAGACTATTTTCAATGTGCTGGAAATTGTTTCACAATCTATGCTCCAAGCGTGATTTTTTTTCAATTTCTTTATATTAATTATTACATTTTATGCTATTTCGCGTTATTTAAAGGCGATGTCTTTCGAGACTATTCTCAGTGTGCTGGAAATTGTTTCATAATCTGTGCTCCACGCGCGATTTTTTAAAAATTTGTTTATGGATTTATACTATTCCGCGTTATTTAAAGGTGATGTCTATCGAGACTATTCTCAATGTGCTGGAAATTGTTTCATAATCTGTGCTCCAAGCGTGATTTTTTTATTTCAATTTGTTTACGGATTTATACTATTCCGCGTTATTTAAAGGTGATGTCTATCGAGACTATTCTCAATGTGCTGGAAATTGTTTCATAATCTGTGCTCCACGCGTGATTTTTTTAAATTTATTTACAGATTTATTCTATTTTGCGTTATTTAAAGGCGATGTCTATCGAGAATATTTTCAATGTGCTGGAAATTGTTTCACAATCCATGCTCCAAGCGTGATTTTATTTTCAATTTTTTTACAGATTTATACTATTTTGCGTTATTTAAAGGTGATGTCTATCGAGGTTATTCTCAATGTGCTGGAAATTTTTTCATAATTTGTGCTCCACGCGTGATTTTTTTTAATTTGTTTACGGATTTATACCATTTCGCGTTATTTAAAGGTGATGTCTATAGAGGCTATTCTCAATGTCCTGGAAATTGTTTCATAATCTGTGCTCCCCGCGTGATTGTTTATAAATTTGTTTACGAATTTATACTATTTCGCGTTATTTAAAGGCGATGTCTACCGAGACTATTTTCAATGTGCTGGAAATTGTTTCACAACCTGTGCTCCACGCGTGATTTTTTTGCATTTATTTACGGATTTATACTTTTTTGCGTTATATAAAGGCGATGTCTATCGAGACTGTTTTCAATGTACTGGAAATTATTTCACAATCTCTGCTCCAAGCGTGATTTAAAAAAAAATTTGTTTATACTAATTATTACATTTTATACTATTTCGCGTTATTTAAAGGTTATGTCTATCAAGGCTATACTCAATGTGCTGGAAATTGTTTCATAATCTGTGCTCCACCCGCGATTTTTTAAAAATTTGTTTATGGATTTATACTATTTTGCGTTTTTTAATGGCGACGTCTATCGAGACTATTTTCAATGTGCTGGCAATTGTTTCACAATTTATGCTCCAAGCGTGATTTTTTTTTTCAATTTGTGTACGGATTTATAAAATTTCGCGTTATTTAAAGGCGATGTCTATCGAGGCTATTCTCAATATGCTGGAAATTGTTTCATAATCTGTGATCCACGCGTGATTTTTTTTGAATTTGTTTACGGATTTATACCATTTCCCGTTATTTAAAGGCGATGTCTATCGAGACTATTTTCAATGAGCTGGAAATTGTTTCACAATCTATGCTCCAAGCGTGATTTTTTTTTATTTCAAATTGTTTACGGATTTATACTATTTCACGTTATTTAAAGGCGACGTCTTTCGAGACTATTCTCAATGTACTGGAAATTGTTTCATAATCTGTGCTCCACGCGTGATATTTTTGAATTTGTTTACGGATTTATACTAATCCGCGTTATTTAAAGGTGATGTCTATCGAGACTATTCTCAATGTGCTGGAAATTGTTTCATAATCTGAGCTCCACGCGTGATTTTATTGAATTTGTTTTCAGATTTATACTATTTCGCGTTATTTAAAGGTGATGTCTATCGAGACTATTCTCAATGTGCTGGAAATTGTTTCATAATCTGTGCTCCACGCGTGATTTTTTTTAATTTGTTTACGGATTTATACTAATCCGCGTTATTTAAAGGTGATGTCTATCGAGACTATTCTCAATGTGCTGGAAATTGTTTCATAATCTGTGCTCCACGCGTGATTTTATTGAATTTGTTTTCAGATTTATACTATTTCGCGTTATTTAAAGGCGATGTCTATCGAGAATATTTTCAATGTGCTGGAAATTCTTTCACAATCCATGCTCCAAGCGTGATCTTTTTTCAATTTTTTTACAGATTTATACTATTTCGCGTTATTTAAAGGTGATGTCTATCAAGGCTATACTCAATGTGCTGTAAATTGTTTCATAATCTGTGCTCAATGCGTGATTTTTTAAAATTTGTTTATGTCTTTATACTATTTCGCGTTATTTAAAGACGATGTCTATCGAGACTATTCTCAATGTGCTTGAAATTGCTTCATAATCTGTGCTCCACGCGTGATTTTTTTTAAATTTATTTACAGATTTATACTATTTTGCGTTATTTAAAGGCGATGTCTATCCAGAATATTTTCAATGTGCTGGAAATTGTTTCACAATCCATGCTCCAAGCGTGATTTTATTTTCAATTTTTTTACAGATTTATACTATTTCGCGTTATTTAAAGGTGATGTCTATCAAGGCTATACTCAATGTGCTGGAAATTGTTTCATAATCTGTGCTCAACGCGTGATTTTTTTTCAATTTGTTTATGACTTTATACTATTTCGCGTTATTTAAAGGCGATGTCTATCGAGGCTATTCTCATTTTGCTTGAAATTGTTTCATAATCTGTGCTAAACGCGTGATTTTTTTCAATTTTTTTACAGATTTATACTATTTCGCGTTATTTAAAGGTGATGTCTATCGAGGCTATTCTCAATGTGCTGGAAATTGTTTCATAATCTGTGCTCCACGCGTGATTTTTTAAAATTTATTTACAGATTTATACTATTTTGTGTTATTTAAAGGTGATGTCTATCGAGACTATTTTCAATGTGCTGGAAATTGTTTCACAATCTATGCTCCAAGCGTGATTTTTTTTCAATTTCTTTATACTAATTATTACATTTTATGCTATTTCGCGTTATTTAAAGGCGATTTCTTTCGAGACTATTCTCAATGTGCTGGAAATTGTTTCATAATCTGTGCTCCACGCGCGATTTTTTAAAAATTTGTTTATGGATTTATACTATTCCGCGTTATTTAAAGGTGATGTCTATCGAGACTATTCTCAATGTGCTGGAAATTGTTTCATAATCTGTGCTCCAAGCGTGATTTTTTTTATTTCAATTTGTTTACGGATTTATAATATTCCGCGTTATTTAAAGGTGATGTCTATCGAGACTATTCTCAATGTGCTGGAAATTGTTTCATAATCTGTGCTCCACGCGTGATTTTTTTAAATTTATTTACAGATTTATACTATTTTGCGTTATTTAAAGGCGATGTCTATCGAGAATATTTTCAATGTGCTGGAAATTGTTTCATATTCCATGCTCCAAGCGTGATTTTATTTTCAATTTTTTTACAGATTTATACTACTTCGCATTATTTAAAGGTGATGTCTATCGAGGCTATTCTGAATAAGCTGGAAATTTTTTCATAATTTGTGCTCCACGCGTGATTTTTTAATTTGTTTAATGATTTATACCATTTCGCGTTATTTAAATGTTATGTCTATAGAGGCTATTCTCAATGTCCTGGAAATTGTTTCATAATCTGTGCTCCACGCGTGATTTTATTGAATTTGTTTTCAGATTTATACTATTTCGCGTTATTTAAAGGCGATGTCTATCGAGAATATTTTCAATGTGCTGGAAATTCTTTCACAATCCATGCTCCAAGCGTGATTTTTTTTTCAATTTTTTTACAGATTTATACTATTTCGCGTTATTTAAAGGTGATGTCTATCGAGGTTATTCTAAATGTGCTGGAAATTTTTTCATAATTTGTGCTCCACGCGTGATTTTTTTGAATTTGTTTACGGATTTATACCATTTCGCGTTATTTAAAGGTGATGTCTATAGAGGCTATTCTCAATGTCCTGGAAACTTTTTCATAATCTGTGCTCCCCGCGTGATTTTTTTTAAATTTGTTTACGGATTTATACTATTTCGCGTTATTTAAAGGCGATGTCTATCGAGACTATTTTCAATGTGCTGGAAATTGTTTCACAATCTATGCTCCAAGCGTGATATTTTTTTCAATTTGTTTATACTATTTATTACATTTTATACTATTTCGCGTTATTTAAAGGTGATGTCTATCAAGGCTATACTCAATGTGCTGGAAATTGTTTCATAATCTGTGCTCAACGCGTGATTTTTTTTCAATTTGTTTCTGACTTTATACTATTTCACGTTATTTAAAGGCGATGTCTATCGAGGCTATTCTCATTTTGCTTGAAATTGTTTCATAATCTGTGCTCCACGCGTGAATTTTGAATTTGTTTACGGATTTATACTATTTCGCGTTTTTTAATGGCGACGTCTATCGAGGCAATTTTCAATGTGCTGGAAATTGTTTCACAACTTATGCTCCAAGCGTGATTTTTTTTTTTCAATTTGTGTACGGATTTATAAAATTTCGCGTTTTTTAAAGGCGATGTCTATCGAGGCTATTCTCAATGTGCTGGAAATTGTTTCATAATCTGTAATCCACGCGTGATTTTTTTGAATTTGTTTACGGATTTATACCATTTCCCGTTATTTAAAGGCGATGTCTATCGAGACTATTTTCAATGAGCTGGAAATTGTTTCACAATCTATGCTCCAAGCGTGATTTTTTAAAATTTCAATTTGTTTACGGATTTATACTAATCCGCGTTATTTAAAGGTGATGTCTATCGAGACTATTCTCAATGTGCTGGAAATTGTTTCATAATCTGAGCTCCACGCGTGATTTTATTGAATTTGTTTTCAGATTTATATTATTTCGCGTTATTTAAAGGTGATGTCTATCGAGACTATTCTCAATGTGCTGGAAAATTGTTTCATAATCTGTGCTCCACGCGTGATTTTTTTAAATTTGTTTACGGATTTATACTAATCCGCGTTATTTAAAGGTGATGTCTATCGAGACTATTCTCAATGCGATGGAAATTGTTTCATAATCTGTGCTCCACGCGTGATTTTATTGAATTTGTTTTCAGATTTATACTATTACGCGTTATTTAAAGGCGATGTCTATCGAGAATATTTTCAATGTGCTGGAAATTCTTTCACAATCCATGCTCCAAGCGTGATTTTTTTTTCAATTTTTTTACAGATTTATACTATTTCGCGTTATTTAAAGGTGATGTCTATCGAGGCTATTCTCAATGTGCTGGAAATTGTTTCATAATCTGTGCTCCACGCGTGATTTTTTTAAATTTATTTACAGATTTATACTATTTTGCGTTATTTAAAGGCGATGTCTATCGAGACTATTTTCAATGTGCTGGAAATTGTTTCACAATCTATGCTCCAAGCGTGATTTTTTTTTCAATTTCTTTATACTAAATATTACATTTTACGCTATTTCGCGTTATTTAAAGGCGATGCTTTCGAGACTATTCTCAATGTGCTGGAAATTGTTTCATAATCTGTGCTCCACGCGCGATTTTTTTAAAATTTGTTTTTGGATTTATACTATTCCGCGTTATTTAAAGGTGATGTCTATCGAGACTATTCTCAATGTGCTGGAAATTGTTTCATAATCTGTGCTCCAAGCGTGAGTTCTTTTATTTCAATTTGTTTACGGATTTATACTATTCCGCGTTATTTAAAGGTGATGTCTATCGAGACTATTCTCAATGTGCTGGAAATTGTTTCATAATATTTGCTTCACGCGTGATTTTTTTAAATTTATTTACAGATTTATACTATTTCGCGTTATTTAAAGGTGATGTCTATCGAGGCTATTCTGAATGTGCTGGAAATTTTTTCATAATTTGTGCTCCACGCGTGATTTTTTTAAATTTGTTTACGGATTTATACCATTTCGCGTTATTTAAAGGTGATGTCTATAGTGGCTATTCTCAATGTCCTGGAAATTGTTTCATAATCTGTTCTCCCCGCGTGATTTTTTATAAATTTGTTTACGGATTTATACTTTTTTGCGTTATTTAAAGGCGATGTCTATCGAGACTATTTTCAATGTACTGGAAATTATTTCACAATCTATGCTCCAAGCGTGATTTTAAAAAAAAATTTGTTTATACTAATTATTACATTTTATACTATTTCGCGTTATTTACAGGTGATGTCTATCAAGGCTATACTCAATGTGCTGGAAATTGTTTCATAATCTGTGCTCAACGCGTGATTTTTTGAATTTGTTTGCGGATTTATAATACTATTTCGTGTTATTTAAAGGCGATGTCTATCGAGAGTATTCTCAATGTTCTGGAAATTGTTTCATAATCTGTGCTAGACGCGTGATTTTTTAAAATTTGTTTACGGATTTATACTATTCCGCGTTATTTAAAGGTGATGTATATCGAGACTATTCTCAATGTGCTGGAAATTGTTTCATAATCAGTGCTCCAAGCGTAATTTTTTTAATTTGAATTTGTTTACGGATTTATAGTATTTCGCGTTATTTAAAGGCGATGTCTTTCGAGACTATTCTCAATGTGCTGGAAATTGTTTCATAATCTGTGCTCAACGCGTGATTTTTTGAATTTGTTTGCGGATTTATAATACTATTTCGTGTTATTTAAAGGGGATGTCTATCGAGAGTATTCTCAATGTTCTGGAAATTGTTTCATAATCTGTGCTAGACGCGTGATTTTTTTTAATTTGTTTACGGATTTATACTATTCCGCGTTATTTAAAGGTGATGTTTATCAAGACTATTCTCAATGTGCTGAAAATTGTTTCATAATCTGTGCTCCAAGCGTAATTTTTTTAATTTGAATTTGCTTACGGATTTATACTATTTCGCGTTATTTAAAGGCGATGTCTATCGAGAATATTTTCAATTTGCTGGAAATTCTTTCACAATCCATGCTCCAAGCGTGATTTTTTTTTCAATTTTTTTACAGATTTATACTATTTCGCGTTATTTAAAGGTGATGTCTATCGAGGCTATTCTCTATGTCCTGGAAATTGTTTCATAATCTGTGCTCCACGCGTGATTTTTTTAAAATTTATTTACAGATTTATACTATTTTGCGTTATTTAAAGGCGAATTCTATCGAGACTATTTTCAATGTGCTGGAAATTGTTTCACAATCTATGCTCCAAGCGTGATTTTTTTTTCAATTTCTTTATATTAATTATTACATTTTATACTATTTCGCGTTATTTAAAGTTGATGTCTATCAAGGCTATACTCAATGTTCTGGAAATTGTTTCATAATCTGTGCTAGACGCGTGATTTTTTAAAATTTGTTTACGGATTTATACTATTCCGCGTTATTTAAAGGTGATGTCTATCGAGATTATTCTCAATGTGCTGGAAATTGTTTCATAATCTGTGCTCCACGCGCGATTTTTTTAAAATTTGTTTATGGATTTATACTATTTCGTGTTATTTAAAGGCGATGTCTATCGAGGCTATTCTCATTTTGCTTGAAATTGTTTCATAATCTGTGCTCCACGCGTGATTTTTTTGAATTTGTTTACGGATTTATACTATTTTGCGTTTTTTAATGGCGACGTCTATCGAGACTATTTTCAATATGTTGGAAATTGTTTCACAATTTATGCTCCAAGCGTGATTTTCTTTTTTTTCAATTTGTGTACGGATTTATAAAATTTCGTGTTATTTAAAGGCGATGTCTATCGAGGCTATTCTCAATGTGCTGGAAATTGTTTCATAATCTGTGATCCACGCGTGATTCTTTTGAATTTGTTTACGGATATATACCATTTCGCGTTATTTAAAGGCGATGTCTATCGAGACTATTTTCAATGAGCTGGAAATTGTTTCACAATCTATGCTCCAAGCGTGATATTTTTTTCAATTTGTTTATACTATTTATTACATTTTATACTATTTCGCGTTATTTAAAGGTGATGTCTATCAAGGCTATACTCAATGTGCTGGAAATTGTTTCATAATCTGTGCTCAACGCGTGATTTTTTTAAAATTTGTTTGTGACTTTATACTATTTCGCGTTATTTAAAGGCGATGTCTATCGAGGCTATTCTCATATTGCTTGAAATTGTTTCATAATCTGTGCTCCACGCGTGATTTTTTTGAATTTGTTTACGGATTTATAATATTTCGCGTTTTTTAATGGCGACGTCTATCGAGACTATTTTCAATGTGCTGGAAATTGTTTCACAATTTATGCTACAAGCGTGATTTTTTTTTTTCAATTTGTGTACGGATTTATAAAATTTCGCGTTATTTAAAGTCGATGTCTATCGGGGCTATTCTCAATGTGCTCGAAATTGTTTCATAATCTGTGATCCACGCGTGATTTTTTAAAATTTGTTTACGGATTTATACCATTTCCCGTTATTTAAAGGCGATGTCTATCGAGACTATTTTCAATGAGCTGGAAATTGTTTCACAATCTGTGCTCCCCGCGTGATTTTTTTTAAATTTGTTTACGGATTTATACTATTTCGCGTTATTTAAAGGCGATGTCTATCGAGACTATTTTCAATGTGCTGGAAATTGTTTCACAATCTATGCTCCAAGCGTGATATTTTTTTCAATTTGTTTATACTATTTATTACATTTTATACTATTTCGCGTTATTTAAAGGTGATGTCTATCAAGGCTATACTCAACGTGCTGGAAATTGTTTCATAATCTGCGCTCAACGCGTGATTTTTTTCAATTTGTTTCTGACTTTATACTATTTCGCGTTATTTAAAGGCGATGTCTATCGAGGCTATTCTCATTTTGCTTGAAATTGTTTCATAATCTGTGCTCCACGCGTGAATTTTGAATTTGTTTACGGATTTATACTATTTCGCGTTATTTAAAGGCGATGTCTATCGAGACTATTTTCAATGTGCTGGAAATTGTTTCACAATCTATGCTCCAAGCGTGATATTTTTTTCAATTTGTTTATACTATTTATTACATTTTATACTATTTCGCGTTATTTAAAGGTGATGTCTATCAAGGCTATACTCAATGTGCTGGAAATTGTTTCATAATCTGTGCTCAACGCGTGATTTTTTTTCAATTTGTTTCTGACTTTATACTATTTCGCGTTTTTTAATGGCGACGTCTATCGAGGCTATTTTCAATGTGCTGGAAATTGTTTCACAACTTATGCTCCAAGCGTGATTTTTTTTTTTCAATTTGTGTACGGATTTACAAAATTTCGCGTTTTTTAAAGGCGATGTCTATCGAGGCTATTCTCAATGTGCTGGAAATTGTTTCATAATCTGTGATCCACGCGTGATTTTTTTGAATTTGTTTACGGATTTATACCATTTCCCGTTATTTAAAGGCGATGTCTATCGAGACTATTTTCAATGAGCTGGAAATTGTTTCACAATCTATGCTCCAAGCGTGATTTTTTTTTTCAATTTTTTTACAGATTTATACTATTTCGCGTTATTTAAAGGTGATGTCTATCGAGGTTATTCTCAATGTGCTGGAAATTTTTTCATGATTTGTGCTCCACGCGTGATTTTTTTGAATTTGTTTACGGATTTATACCATTTCGCGTTATTTAAAGGTGATGCCTATAGAGGCTATTCTCAATGTCCTTGAAACGTTTTCATAATCTGTGCTCCCCGCGTGATTTTTTTAAAATTTGTTTACGGATTTATACTATTTCGCGTTATTTAAAGGCGATGTCTATCGAGACTATTTTCAATGTGCTGGAAATTGTTTCACAATCTATGCTCCAAGCGTGATATTTTTTTCAATTTGTTTATACTATTTATTACATTTTATACTATTTCGCGTTATTTAAAGGTGATGTCTATCAAGGCTATACTCAATGTGCCGGAAATTGTTTCATAATCTGTGCTCAACGCGTGATTTTTTTTCAATTTGTTTCTGACTTTATACTATTTCGCGTTATTTAAAGGCGATGTCTATCGAGGCTATTCTCATTTTGCTTGAAATTGTTTCATAATCTGTGCTCCCCGCGTGATTTTTTTTAAATTTGTTTACGGATTTATACTATTTCGCGTTATTTAAAGGCGATGTCTATCCAGACTATTTTCAATGTGCTGGAAATTGTTTCACAATCTATGCTCCAAGCGTGATATTTTTTTCAATTTGTTTATACTATTTATTACATTTTATACTATTTCGCGTTATTTAAAGGTGATGTCTATCAAGCCTATACTCAATGTGCTGGAAATTTTTTCATAATCTGTGCTCAACGCGTGATATTTTTTCAATTTGTTTCTGACTTTATACTATTTCGCGTTTTTTAATGGCGACATCTATCGAGGCTATTTTCAATGAGCTGGAAATTGTTTCACAATCTATGCTCCAAGCGTGATTTTTTTTTATTTCAATTTGTTTACGGATTTATACTAATCCGCGTTATTTAAAGGTGATGTCTATCGAGACTATTCTCAATGTGCTGGAAATTGTTTCAGAATCTGAGCTCCACGCGTGATTTTATTGAATTTGTTTTCAGATTTATACTATTTCGCGTTATTTAAACGTGATGTCTATCGAGACTATTCTCAATGTGCTGGAAATTTTTTCATAATTTGTGCTCCACGCGTGATTTTTTTTAAATTTGTTTACGGATTTATACTATTTCGCGTTATTTAAAGGCGATGTCTATCGAGACTATTTTCAATGTGCTGGAAATTGTTTCATAATCTGTGCTCCACGCGTGATTTTATTGAATTTGTTTTCAGATTTATACTATTTCGCGTTATTTAAAGGCGATGTCTATCGAGAATATTTTCAATGTGCTGGAAATTCTTTCACAATCCATGCTCCAAGCGTGATTTTTTTTTCAATTTGTTTACGGATTTATACCATTTCGCGTTATTTAAAGGTGATGTCTATAGAGGCTATTCTCAATGTCCTGGAAACTTTTTCATAATCTGTGCTCCCCGCGTGATTTTTTTTTAATTTTTTATGGATTTATACTATTTCGCGTTATTTAAAGGCGATGTCTATCGAGACTATTTTCAATGTGCTGGAAATTGTTTCACAATCTATGCTCCAAGCGTGATATTTTTTTCAATTTGTTTATACTATTTATTACATTTTATACTATTTCGCGTTATTTAAAGGTGATGTCTATCAAGGCTATACTCAACGTGCTGGAAATTGTTTCATAATCTGCGCTCAACGCGTGATTTTTTTTCAATTTGTTTCTGACTTTATACTATTTCGCGTTATTTAAAGGCGATGTCTATCGAGGCTATTCTCATTTTGCTTGAAATTGTTTCATAATCTGTGCTCCACGCGTGAATTTTGAATTTGTTTACGGATTTATACTATTTCGCGTTATTTAAAGGCGATGTCTATCGAGACTATTTTCAATGTGCTGGAAATTGTTTCACAATCTATGCTCCAAGCGTGATATTTTTTTCAATTTGTTTATACTATTTATTACATTTTATACTATTTCGCGTTATTTAAAGGTGATGTCTATCAAGGCTATACTCAATGTGCTGAAAATTGTTTCATAATCTGTGCTCAACGCGTGATTTTTTTTCAATTTGTTTCTGACTTTATACTATTTCGCGTTTTTTAATGGCGACGTCTATCGAGGCTATTTTCAATGTGCTGGAAATTGTTTCACAACTTATGCTCCAAGCGTGATTTTTTTTTTTCAATTTGTGTACGGATTTATAAAATTTCGCGTTTTTTAAAGGCGATGTCTATCGAGGCTATTCTCAATGTGCTGGAAATTGTTTCATAATCTGTGATCCACGCGTGATTTTTTTGAATTTGTTTACGGATTTATACCATTTCCCGTTATTTAAAGGCGATGTCTATCGAGTCTATTTTCAATGAGCTGGAAATTGTTTCACAATCTATGCTCCAAACGTGATTTTTTTTTTCAATTTTTCTACCGATTTATACTATTTCGCGTTATTTAAAGGTGATGTCTATCGAGGTTATTTTCAATGTGCTGGAAATTTTTTCATGATTTGTGCTCCACGCGTGATTTTTTTGAATTTATTTACGGATTTATACCATTTCGCGTTATTTAAAGGTGATGTCTATAGAGGCTATTCTCAATGTCCTTGAAACTTTTTCATAATCTGTGCTCCCCGCGTGATTTTTTTAAAATTTGTTTACGGATTTATACTATTTCGCGTTATTTAAAGGCGATGTCTATCGAGACTATTTTCAATGTGCTGGAAATTGTTTCACAATCTATGCTCCAAGCGTGATATTTTTTTCAATTTGTTTATACTATTTATTACATTTTATACTATTTCGCGTTATTTAAAGGTGATGTCTATCAAGGCCATACTCAATGTGCCGGAAATTGTTTCATAATCTGTGCTCAACGCGTGATTTTTTTTCAATTTGTTTCTGACTTTATACTATTTCGCGTTATTTAAAGGCGATGTCTATCGAGGCTATTCTCATTTTGCTTGAAATTGTTTCATAATCTGTGCTCCCCGCGTGATTTTTTTTAAATTTGTTTACGGATTTATACTATTTCGCGTTATTTAAAGGCGATGTCTATCGAGACTATTTTCAATGTGCTGGAAATTGTTTCACAATCTATGCTCCAAGCGTGATATTTTTTTCAATTTGTTTATACTATTTATTACATTTTATACTATTTCGCGTTATTTAAAGGTGATGTCTATCAAGCCTATACTCAATGTGCTGGAAATTTTTTCATAATCTGTGCTCAACGCGTGATATTTTTTCAATTTGTTTCTGACTTTATACTATTTCGCGTTTTTTAATGGCGACATCTATCGAGGCTATTTTCAATGAGCTGGAAATTGTTTCACAATCTATGCTCCAAGCGTGATTTTTTTTTATTTCAATTTGTTTACGGATTTATACTAATCCGCGTTATTTAAAGGTGATGTCTATCGAGACTATTCTCAATGTGCTGGAAATTGTTTCATAATCTGAGCTCCACGCGTGATTTTATTGAATTTGTTTTCAGATTTATACTATTTCGCGTTATTTAAACGTGATGTCTATCGAGACTATTCTCAATGTGCTGGAAAATTGTTTCATAATCTGTGCTCCACGCGTGATTTTTTTAAATTTGTTTACGGATTTATACTAATCCGCGTTATTTAAAGGTGATGTCTATCGAGACTATTCTCAATGCGATGGAAATTGTTTCATAATCTGTGCTCCACGCGTGATTTTATTGAATTTGTTTTCAGATTTATACTATTTCGCGTTATTTAAAGGCGATGTCTATCGAGACTATTCTCAATGTGCTGGAAAATTGTTTCATAATCTGAGCTTCACGCGTGATTTTTTTAAATTTATTTACGGATTTATACTAATCCGCGTTATTTAATGGTGATGTCTATCGAGACTATTCTCAATGCGCTGGAAATTGTTTCATAATCTGTGCTCCACGCGTGATTTTATTGAATTTGTTTTCAGATTTATACTATTTCGCGTTATTTAAAGGCGATGTCTATCGAGAATATTTTCAATGTGCTGGAAATTCTTTCACAATCCATGCTCCAAGCGTGATTTTTTTTTCAATTTTTTTACAGATTTATACTATTTCGCGTTATTTAAAGGTGATGTCTATCGAGGCTATTCTCAATGTGCTGGAAATTGTTTTATAATCTGTGCTCCACGCGTGATTTTTTTAAATTTATTTACAGATTTATACTATTTTGCGTTATTTAAAGGCGATGTCTATCGAGACTATTTTCAATGTGCTGGAAATTTTTTCACAATCTATGCTCCAAGCGTGATTTTTTTTTTCAATTTCTTTATACTAATTATTACATTTTACGCTATTTCGCGTTATTTAAAGGCGATGCTTTCGAGACTATTCTCAATGTGCTGGAAATTGTTTCATAATCTGTGCTCCACGCGTGATTTTTTAAAAATTTGTTTATGGATTTATACTATTCCGCGTTATTTAAAGGTGATGTCTATCGAGACTATTCTCAATGTGCTGGAAATTGTTTCATAATCTGTGCTCCAAGCGTGATTTTTTTTATTTCAATTTGTTTACGGATTTATACTATTCCGCGTTATTTAAAGGTGATGTCTATCGAGACTATTCTCAATGTGCTGGAAATTGTTTCATAATCTTTGCTTCACGCGTGATTTTGTTAAATTTATTTACAGATTTATAGTATTTTGCGTTATTTAAAGGCGATGTCTATCGAGAATATTTTCAATGTGCTGGAAATTGTTTCACAATCCATGCTCCACGCGTGATTTTTTTAAATTTGTTTACGGATTTATACCATTTCGCGTTATTCAAAGGTGATGTCTATAGTGGCTATTCTCAATGTCCTGGAAATTGTTTCATAATCTGTTCTCCCCGCGTGATTTTTTATAAATTTGTTTACGGATTTATACTTTTTTGCGTTATTTAAAGGCGATGTCTATCGAGACTATTTTCAATGTACTGGAAATTATTTCACAATCTATGCTCCAAGCGTGATTTTTTTTTTCAATTTTTTTACAGATTTATACTATTTCGCGTTATTTAAAGGTGATGTCTATCGAGGTTATTCTCAATGTGCTGGAAATTTTTTCATGATTTGTGCTCCACGCGTGATTTTTTTGAATTTGTTTACGGATTTATACCATTTCGCGTTATTTAAAGGTGATGCCTATAGAGGCTATTCTCAATGTCCTTGAAACGTTTTCATAATCTGTGCTCCCCGCGTGATTTTTTTAAAATTTGTTTACGGATTTATACTATTTCGCGTTATTTAAAGGCGATGTCTATCGAGACTATTTTCAATGTGCTGGAAATTGTTTCACAATCTATGCTCCAAGCGTGATATTTTTTTCAATTTGTTTATACTATTTATTACATTTTATACTATTTCGCGTTATTTAAAGGTGATGTCTATCAAGGCTATACTCAATGTGCCGGAAATTGTTTCATAATCTGTGCTCAACGCGTGATTTTTTTTCAATTTGTTTCTGACTTTATACTATTTCGCGTTATTTAAAGGCGATGTCTATCGAGGCTATTCTCATTTTGCTTGAAATTGTTTCATAATCTGTGCTCCCCGCGTGATTTTTTTTAAATTTGTTTACGGATTTATACTATTTCGCGTTATTTAAAGGCGATGTCTATCCAGACTATTTTCAATGTGCTGGAAATTGTTTCACAATCTATGCTCCAAGCGTGATATTTTTTTCAATTTGTTTATACTATTTATTACATTTTATACTATTTCGCGTTATTTAAAGGTGATGTCTATCAAGCCTATACTCAATGTGCTGGAAATTTTTTCATAATCTGTGCTCAACGCGTGATATTTTTTCAATTTGTTTCTGACTTTATACTATTTCGCGTTTTTTAATGGCGACATCTATCGAGGCTATTTTCAATGAGCTGGAAATTGTTTCACAATCTATGCTCCAAGCGTGATTTTTTTTTATTTCAATTTGTTTACGGATTTATACTAATCCGCGTTATTTAAAGGTGATGTCTATCGAGACTATTCTCAATGTGCTGGAAATTGTTTCAGAATCTGAGCTCCACGCGTGATTTTATTGAATTTGTTTTCAGATTTATACTATTTCGCGTTATTTAAACGTGATGTCTATCGAGACTATTCTCAATGTGCTGGAAATTTTTTCATAATTTGTGCTCCACGCGTGATTTTTTTTAAATTTGTTTACGGATTTATACTATTTCGCGTTATTTAAAGGCGATGTCTATCGAGACTATTTTCAATGTGCTGGAAATTGTTTCATAATCTGTGCTCCACGCGTGATTTTATTGAATTTGTTTTCAGATTTATACTATTTCGCGTTATTTAAAGGCGATGTCTATCGAGAATATTTTCAATGTGCTGGAAATTCTTTCACAATCCATGCTCCAAGCGTGATTTTTTTTTCAATTTGTTTACGGATTTATACCATTTCGCGTTATTTAAAGGTGATGTCTATAGAGGCTATTCTCAATGTCCTGGAAACTTTTTCATAATCTGTGCTCCCCGCGTGATTTTTTTTTAATTTGTTTATGGATTTATACTATTTCGCGTTATTTAAAGGCGATGTCTATCGAGACTATTTTCAATGTGCTGGAAATTGTTTCACAATCTATGCTCCAAGCGTGATATTTTTTTCAATTTGTTTATACTATTTATTACATTTTATACTATTTCGCGTTATTTAAAGGTGATGTCTATCAAGGCTATACTCAACGTGCTGGAAATTGTTTCATAATCTGCGCTCAACGCGTGATTTTTTTTCAATTTGTTTCTGACTTTATACTATTTCGCGTTATTTAAAGGCGATGTCTATCGAGGCTATTCTCATTTTGCTTGAAATTGTTTCATAATCTGTGCTCCACGCGTGAATTTTGAATTTGTTTACGGATTTATACTATTTCGCGTTATTTAAAGGCGATGTCTATCGAGACTATTTTCAATGTGCTGGAAATTGTTTCACAATCTATGCTCCAAGCGTGATATTTTTTTCAATTTGTTTATACTATTTATTACATTTTATACTATTTCGCGTTATTTAAAGGTGATGTCTATCAAGGCTATACTCAATGTGCTGAAAATTGTTTCATAATCTGTGCTCAACGCGTGATTTTTTTTCAATTTGTTTCTGACTTTATACTATTTCGCGTTTTTTAATGGCGACGTCTATCGAGGCTATTTTCAATGTGCTGGAAATTGTTTCACAACTTATGCTCCAAGCGTGATTTTTTTTTTTCAATTTGTGTACGGATTTATAAAATTTCGCGTTTTTTAAAGGCGATGTCTTTCGAGGCTATTCTCAATGTGCTGGAAATTGTTTCATAATCTGTGATCCACGCGTGATTTTTTTGAATTTGTTTACGGATTTATACCATTTCCCGTTATTTAAAGGCGATGTCTATCGAGTCTATTTTCAATGAGCTGGAAATTGTTTCACAATCTATGCTCCAAACGTGATTTTTTTTTTCAATTTTTCTACCGATTTATACTATTTCGCGTTATTTAAAGGTGATGTCTATCGAGGTTATTTTCAATGTGCTGGAAATTTTTTCATGATTTGTGCTCCACGCGTGATTTTTTTGAATTTATTTACGGATTTATACCATTTCGCGTTATTTAAAGGTGATGTCTATAGAGGCTATTCTCAATGTCCTTGAAACTTTTTCATAATCTGTGCTCCCCGCGTGATTTTTTTAAAATTTGTTTACGGATTTATACTATTTCGCGTTATTTAAAGGCGATGTCTATCGAGACTATTTTCAATGTGCTGGAAATTGTTTCACAATCTATGCTCCAAGCGTGATATTTTTTTCAATTTGTTTATACTATTTATTACATTTTATACTATTTCGCGTTATTTAAAGGTGATGTCTATCAAGGCCATACTCAATGTGCCGGAAATTGTTTCATAATCTGTGCTCAACGCGTGATTTTTTTTCAATTTGTTTCTGACTTTATACTATTTCGCGTTATTTAAAGGCGATGTCTATCGAGGCTATTCTCATTTTGCTTGAAATTGTTTCATAATCTGTGCTCCCCGCGTGATTTTTTTTAAATTTGTTTACGGATTTATACTATTTCGCGTTATTTAAAGGCGATGTCTATCGAGACTATTTTCAATGTGCTGGAAATTGTTTCACAATCTATGCTCCAAGCGTGATATTTTTTTCAATTTGTTTATACTATTTATTACATTTTATACTATTTCGCGTTATTTAAAGGTGATGTCTATCAAGCCTATACTCAATGTGCTGGAAATTTTTTCATAATCTGTGCTCAACGCGTGATATTTTTTCAATTTGTTTCTGACTTTATACTATTTCGCGTTTTTTAATGGCGACATCTATCGAGGCTATTTTCAATGAGCTGGAAATTGTTTCACAATCTATGCTCCAAGCGTGATTTTTTTTTATTTCAATTTGTTTACGGATTTATACTAATCCGCGTTATTTAAAGGTGATGTCTATCGAGACTATTCTCAATGTGCTGGAAATTGTTTCATAATCTGAGCTCCACGCGTGATTTTATTGAATTTGTTTTCAGATTTATACTATTTCGCGTTATTTAAACGTGATGTCTATCGAGACTATTCTCAATGTGCTGGAAAATTGTTTCATAATCTGTGCTCCACGCGTGATTTTTTTAAATTTGTTTACGGATTTATACTAATCCGCGTTATTTAAAGGTGATGTCTATCGAGACTATTCTCAATGCGATGGAAATTGTTTCATAATCTGTGCTCCACGCGTGATTTTATTGAATTTGTTTTCAGATTTATACTATTTCGCGTTATTTAAAGGCGATGTCTATCGAGACTATTCTCAATGTGCTGGAAAATTGTTTCATAATCTGAGCTTCACGCGTGATTTTTTTAAATTTGTTTACGGATTTATACTAATCCGCGTTATTTAATGGTGATGTCTATCGAGACTATTCTCAATGCGCTGGAAATTGTTTCATAATCTGTGCTCCACGCGTGATTTTATTGAATTTGTTTTCAGATTTATACTATTTCGCGTTATTTAAAGGCGATGTCTATCGAGAATATTTTCAATGTGCTGGAAATTCTTTCACAATCCATGCTCCAAGCGTGATTTTTTTTTCAATTTTTTTACAGATTTATACTATTTCGCGTTATTTAAAGGTGATGTCTATCGAGGCTATTCTCACTGTGCTGGAAATTGTTTTATAATCTGTGCTCCACGCGTGATTTTTTTAAATTTATTTACAGATTTATACTATTTTGCGTTATTTAAAGGCGATGTCTATCGAGACTATTTTCAATGTGCTGGAAATTTTTTCACAATCTATGCTCCAAGCGTGATTTTTTTTTTCAATTTCTTTATACTAATTATTACATTTTACGCTATTTCGCGTTATTTAAAGGCGATGCTTTCGAGACTATTCTCAATGTGCTGGAAATTGTTTCATAATCTGTGCTCCACGCGTGATTTTTTAAAAATTTGTTTATGGATTTATACTATTCCGCGTTATTTAAAGGTGATGTCTATCGAGACTATTCTCAATGTGCTGGAAATTGTTTCATAATCTGTGCTCCAAGCGTGATTTTTTTTATTTCAATTTGTTTACGGATTTATACTATTCCGCGTTATTTAAAGGTGATGTCTATCGAGACTATTCTCAATGTGCTGGAAATTGTTTCATAATCTTTGCTTCACGCGTGATTTTGTTAAATTTATTTACAGATTTATAGTATTTTGCGTTATTTAAAGGCGATGTCTATCGAGAATATTTTCAATGTGCTGGAAATTGTTTCACAATCCATGCTCCACGCGTGATTTTTTTAAATTTGTTTACGGATTTATACCATTTCGCGTTATTCAAAGGTGATGTCTATAGTGGCTATTCTCAATGTCCTGGAAATTGTTTCATAATCTGTTCTCCCCGCGTGATTTTTTATAAATTTGTTTACGGATTTATACTTTTTTGCGTTATTTAAAGGCGATGTCTATCGAGACTATTTTCAATGTACTGGAAATTATTTCACAATCTATGCTCCAAGCGTGATTTAAAAAAAAAATTTGTTTATACTAATTATTACATTTTATACTATTTCGCGTTATTTACAGGTGATGTCTATCAAGGCTATACTCAATGTGCTGGAAATTGTTTCATAATCTGTGCTCAACGCGTGATTTTTTGAATTTGTTTGCGGATTTATAATACTATTTCGTGTTATTTAAAGGTGATGTTTATCGAGACTATTCTCAATGTGCTGGAAATTGTTTCATAATCTGTGCTCCAAGCGTAATTTTTTTAATTTGAAATTGTTTACGGATTTATACTATTTCGCGTTATTTAAAGGCGATGTCTTTCGAGACTATTCTTAATGTGCTGGAAATTGTTTCATAATCTGTGCTCAACGCGTGATTTTTTGAATTTGTTGGCGGATTTATAATACTATTTCGTGTTATTTAAAGGCGACGTCTATCGAGAGTATTCTCAATGTTCTGGAAATTGTTTCATAATCTGTGCTAGACGCGTGAATTTTTTTAATTTGTTTACGGATTTATACTATTCCGCGTTATTTAAATGTGATGTTTATCGAGACTATTCTCAATGTGCTGGAAATTGTTTCATAATCTGTGCTCCAAGCGTAATTTTTTTAATTTGAATTTGTTTACGGATTTATACTATTTCGCGTTATTTAAAGGGGATGTCTGTCGAGAGTATTCTCAATGTTCTGGAAATTGTTTCATAATCTGTGCTAGACGCGTGATTTTTTTTTATTTGTTTACGGATTTATACTATTCCGCGTTATTTAAAGGTGATGTTTATCAAGACTATTCTCAATGTGCTGAAAATTGTTTCATAATCTGTGCTCCAAGCGTAATTTTTTTAATTTGAATTTGCTTACGGATTTATACTATTTCGCGTTATTTAAAGGCGATGTCTATTGAGAATATTTTCAATTTGCTGGAAATTGTTTCATAATCTGTGCTCCACGCGTGATTTTTTTAAAATTTATTTACAGATTTATACTATTTCGCGTTATTTAAAGGTGATGTCTATCGAGGCTATTCTCTGTGTCCTGGAAATTGTTTCATAATCTGTGCTCCACGCGTGATTTTTTTAAAAATTTATTTACAAATTTATACTATTTTGCGTTATTTAAACGCGAATTCTATCGAGACTATTTTCAATGTGCTGGAAATTGTTTCACAATCTATGCTCTAAGCGTGATTTTTTTTTTCAATTTCTTTATACTAATTATTACATTTTATACTATTTCGTGTTATTTAAAGGCGACGTCTATCAAGGCTATACTCAATGTTCTGGAAATTGTTTCATAATCTGTGCTAGACGCGTGATTTTTTAAAATTTGTTTACGGATTTATACTATTCCGCGTTATTTAAAGGTGATGTCTATCGAGACTATTCTCAATGTGCTGGAAATTGTTTCATAATCTGTGCTCCACGCGCGATTTTTTTAAAATTTGTTTATGGATTTATATTATTTCGCGTTATTTAAAGGCGATGTCTATCGAGGCTATTCTCATTTTGCTTGAAATTGTTTCATAATCTGTGCTCCACGCGTGATTTTTTTGAATTTGTTTACGGATTTATACTATATTGCGTTTTTTAATGGCGACGTCTATCGAGACTATTTTCAATATGTTGGAAATTGTTTCACAATTTATGCTCCAAGCGTGATTTTTTTTTTCCAATTTGTGTACGGATTTATAAAATTTCGTGTTATTTAAAGGTGATGTCTATCGAGGCTATTCTCAATGTGCTGGAAATTGTTTCATAATCTGTGATCCACGCGTGATTTTTTTGAATTTGTTTACGGATTTATACTATTTTGCGTTTTTTAATGGCGACGTCTATCGAGACTATTTTCAATGTGCTGGAAATTGTTTCACAATTTATGCTACAAGCGTGATTTTTTTTTATTTAAATTTGTTTACGGATTTATAATATTTCGCGTTATTTAAAGGTGACGTCTTTCGAGACTATTCTCAATGTACTGGAAATTGTTTCATAATCTGTGCTCCACGCGTGATATTTTTGAATTTGTTTACGGATTTATACTAATCCGCGTTATTTAAAGGTGATGTCTATCGAGACTATTCTCAATGTGCTGGAAATTTTTTCATAATCTGAGCTCCACGCGTGATTTTATTGAATTTCTTTTCAGATTTATACTATTTTGCGTTATTTAAAGGCGATGTCTATCGAGAATATTTTCAATGTGCTGGAAATTCTTTCACAATCCATGCTCCAAGCGTGATTTTTTTTTCAATTTTTTTACAGATTTATACTATTTCGCGTTATTTAAAGGTGATGTCTATCGAGGTTATTCTCAATGTGCTGGAAATTTTTTCATAATTTGTGCTCCACGCGTGATTTTTTTGAATTTGTTTACGGATTTATACCATTTCGCGTTATTTAAAGGTGATGTCTATAGAGGCTATTCTCAATGTCCTGGAAACTTTTTCATAATCTGTGCTCCCCGCGTGATTTTTTTTAAATTTGTTTACGGATTTATACTATTTCGCGTTATTTAAAGGCGATGTCTATCGAGACTATTTTCAATGTGCTGGAAATTGTTTCACAATCTATGCTCCAAGCGTGATATTTTTTTCAATTTGTTTATACTATTTATTACATTTTATACTATTTCGCGTTATTTAAAGGTGATGTCTATCAAGGCTATACTCAATGTGCTGGAAATTGTTTCATAATCTGTGCTCATCGCGTGATTTTTTTTCAATTTGTTTCTGACTTTATACTATTTCGCGTTATTTAAAGGCGATGTCTTTCGAGGCTATTCTCATTTTGCTTGAAATTGTTTCATAATCTGTGCTCCAAGCGTGAATTTTGAATTTTTTTACGGATTTATACTATTTCGCGTTTTTTAATGGCGACGTCTATCGAGGCTATTTTCAATGTGTTGGAAATTGTTTCACAACTTATGCTCCAAGCGTGATTTTTTTTTAAATTTGTGTACGGATTTATAAAATTTCGCGTTTTTTAAAGGCGATGTCTATCGAGGCTATTCTCAATGTGCTGGAAATTGTTTCATAATCTGTGATCCACGCGTGATTTTTTTGAATTTGTTTACGGATTTATACCATTTCCCGTTATTTAAAGGCGATGTCTATCGAGACTATTTTCAATGAGCTGGAAATTGTTTCACAATCTATGCTCCAAGCGTGATTTTTTTTTATTTCAATTTGTTTACGGATTTATACTAATCCGCGTTATTTAAAGGTGATGTCTATCGAGACTATTCTCAATGTGCTGGAAATTGTTTCATAATCTGAGCTCCACGCGTGATTTTATTGAATTTGTTTTCAGATTTATACTATTTCGCGTTATTTAAAGGTGATGTCTATCGAGACTATTCTCAATGTGCTGGAAAATTGTTTCATAATCTGTGCTCCACGCGTGATTTTTTTAAAATTTGTTTACGGATTTATACTAATCCGCGTTATTTAAAGGTGATGTCTATCGAGACTATTCTCAATGCGATGGAAATTGTTTCATAATCTGTGCTCCACGCGTGATTTTATTGAATTTGTTTTCAGATTTATACTATTTCGCGTTATTTAAAGGCGATGTCTATCGAGAATATTTTCAATGTGCTGGAAATTCTTTCACAATCCATGCTCCAAGCGTGATTTTTTTTTCAATTTTTTTACAGATTTATACTATTTCGCGTTATTTAAAGGTGATGTCTATCGAGGTTATTCTCAATGTGCTGGAAATTTTTTCATAATTTGTGCTCCACGCGTGATTTTTTTGAATTTGTTTACGGATTTATACCATTTCGCGTTATTTAAAGGTGATGTCTATAGAGGCTATTCTCAATGTCCTGGAAACTTTTTCATAATCTGTGCTCCCCGCGTGATTTTTTTTAAATTTGTTTACGGATTTATACTATTTCGCGTTATTTAAAGGCGATGTCTATCGAGACTATTTTCAATGTGCTGGAAATTGTTTCACAATCTATGCTCCAAGCGTGATATTTTTTTCAATTTGTTTATACTATTTATTACATTTTATACTATTTCGCGTTATTTAAAGGTGATGTCTATCAAGGCTATACTCAATGTGCTGGAAATTGTTTCATAATCTGTGCTCATCGCGTGATTTTTTTTCAATTTGTTTCTGACTTTATACTATTTCGCGTTATTTAAAGGCGATGTCTTTCGAGGCTATTCTCATTTTGCTTGAAATTGTTTCATAATCTGTGCTCCAAGCGTGAATTTTGAATTTGTTTACGGATTTATACTATTTCGCGTTTTTTAATGGCGACGTCTATCGAGGCTATTTTCAATGTGTTGGAAATTGTTTCACAACTTATGCTCCAAGCGTGATTTTTTTTTAAATTTGTGTACGGATTTATAAAATTTCGCGTTTTTTAAAGGCGATGTCTATCGAGGCTATTCTCAATGTGCTGGAAATTGTTTCATAATCTGTGATCCACGCGTGATTTTTTTGAATTTGTTTACGGATTTATACCATTTCCCGTTATTTAAAGGCGATGTCTATCGAGACTATTTTCAATGAGCTGGAAATTGTTTCACAATCTATGCTCCAAGCGTGATTTTTTTTTATTTCAATTTGTTTACGGATTTATACTAATCCGCGTTATTTAAAGGTGATGTCTATCGAGACTATTCTCAATGTGCTGGAAATTGTTTCATAATCTGAGCTCCACGCGTGATTTTATTGAATTTGTTTTCAGATTTATACTATTTCGCGTTATTTAAAAGTGATGTCTATCGAGACTATTCTCAATGTGCTGGAAAATTGTTTCACAATCCATGCTCCAAGCGTGATTTTTTTTTCAATTTACTTACAGATTTATACTATTTCGCGTTATTTAAAGGTGATGTCTATCGAGGCTATTCTCAATGTGCTGGAAATTGTTTCATAATCTGTGCTCCACGCGTGATTTTTTAAAATTTATTTACAGATTTATACTATTTTGCGTTATTTAAAGGCGATGTCTATCGAGACTATTTTCAACGTGCTGGAAATTGTTTCACAATCTATGCTCCAAGCGTGATTTTTTTTTCAATTTCTTAATACTAATTATTACATTTTACGCTATTTCGCGTTATTTAAAGGCGATGCTTTCGAGACTATTCTCAATGTGCTGGAAATTGTTTCATAATCTGTGCTCCACGCGCGATTTTTTTAAAATTTGTTTATGGATTTATACTATTCCGCGTTATTTAAAGGTGATGTCTATCGAAAGTATTCTCAATGTGCTGGAAATTGTTTCATAATCTGTGCTCCAAGCGTGATTTTTTTTATTTCAATTTGTTTACGGATTTATACTATTCCGCGTTATTTAAAGGTGATGTCTATCGAGACTATTCTCAATGTGCTGGAAATTGTTTCATAATCTTTGCTTCACGCGTGATTTTTTTAAATTTATTTACAGATTTATACTATTTTGCGTTATTTAAAGGCGATGTCTATCGAGAATATTTTCAATGTGCTGGAAATTGTTTCACAATCCATGCTCCAAGCGTGATTTAATTTTGAATTTTTTTACAGATTTATACTATTTCGCGTTATTTAAAGGTGATGTCTATCGAGGCTATTCTGAATGTGCTGGAAATTTTTTCATAATTTGTGCTCCACGCGTGATTTTTTTAAATTTGTTTACGGATTTATACCATTTCGCGTTATTTAAAGGTGATGTCTATAGTGGCTATTCTCAATGTCCTGAAAATTGTTTCATTATCTGTTCTCCCCGCGTGATTTTTTATAAATTTGTTTACGGATTTATCATTTTTTGCGTTATTTAAAGGCGATGTCTATCGAGACTATTTTCAATGTACTGGAAATTATTTCACAATCTATGCTCCAAGCGTGATTTTTAAAAAAAATTTGTTTATAATAATTATTACATTTTATACTATTTCGCGTTATTTACAGGTGATGTCTATCAAGGCTATACTCAATGTTCTGGAAATTGTTTCATAATCTGTGCTCCAAGCGTAATTTTTTTAATTTGAATTTGCTTACGGATTTATACTATTTCGCGTTATTTAAAGGCGATGTCTATCGAGAATATTTTCAATTTGCTGGAAATTCTTTCACAATCCATGCTCCAAGCGTGATTTTTTTTTCAATTTTTTTACAGATTTATACTATTTCGCGTTATTTAAAGGTGATGTCTATCGAGGCTATTCTCTATGTCCTGGAAATTGTTTCATAATCTGTGCTCCACGCGTGATTTTTTTAAAAATTTATTTACAGATTTATACTATTTTGCGTTATTTAAAGGCGAATTCTATCGAGACTATTTTCAATGTGCTGGAATATGTTTCACAATCTATGCTCCAAGCGTGATTTTTTTTTCAATTTCTTTATACTAATTATTACATTTTATACTATTTCGCGTTATTTAAAGTTGATGTCTATCAAGGCTATACTCAATGTTCTGGAAATTGTTTCATAATCTGCGCTAGACGCGTGATTTTTTAAAATTTGTTTACGGATTTATACTATTCCGCGTTATTTAAAGGTGATGTCTATCGAGACTATTCTCAATGTGCTGGAAATTGTTTCATAATCTGTGCTCCACGCGCAATTTTTTAAAAATTTCTTTATGGATTTATACTATTTCGCGTTATTTAAAGGCGATGTCTATCGAGGCTATTCTCATTTTGCTTGAAATTGTTTCATAATCTGTGCTCCACGCGTGATTTTTTTGAATTTGTTTACGGATTTATACTATTTTGCGTTTTTTAATGGCGACGTCTATCGAGACTATTTTCAATATGTTGGAAATTGTTTCACAATTTATGCTCCAAGCGTGATTTTTTTTTTTCAATTTGTGTACGGATTTATAAAATTTCGTGTTATTTAAAGGCGATGTCTATCGAGACTATTCTCAATGTGCTGGAAATTGTTTCATAATCTGTGCTCAACGCGTGATTTTTTGAATTTGTTTGCGGATTTATAATACTATTTCGTGTTATTTAAAGGCGACGTCTATCGAGAGTATTCTCAATGTTCTGGAAATTGTTTCATAATCTGTGCTAGACGCGTGATTTTTTTTAATTTGCTTACGGATTTATACTATTCCGCGTTATTTAAATGTGATGTTTATCGAGACTATTCTCAATGTGCTGGAAATTGTTTCATAATCTGTGCTCCAAGCGTAATTTTTTTAATTTGAATTTGTTTAGGATTTATACTATTTCGCGTTATTTAAAGGGGATGTCTATCGAGAGTATTCTCAATGTTCTGGAAATTGTTTCATAATCTGTGCTAGACGCGTGATTTTTTTAAATTTGTTTACGGATTTATACTATTCCGCGTTATTTAAAGGTGATGTTTATCAAGACTATTCTCAATGTGCTGAAAATTGTTTCATAATCTGTGCTCCAAGCGTAATTTTTTTAATTTGAATTTGCTTACGGATTTATACTATTTCGCGTTATTTAAAGGCGATGTCTATCGAGAATATTTTCAATTTGCTGGAAATTCTTTCACAATCCATGCTCCAACCGTGATTTTTTTTTCAATTTTTTTACAGATTTATACTATTTCGCGTTATTTAAAGGTGATGTCTATCGAGGTTATTCTCTATGTCCTGGAAATTGTTTCATAATCTGTGCTCCACGCGTGATTTTTTTTAAATTTATTTACAGATTTATACTATTTTGCGTTATTTAAAGGCGAATTCTATCGAGACTATTTTCAATGTGCTGGAATATGTTTCACAATCTATTCTCCAAGCGTGATTTTTTTTTCAATTTCTTTATACTAATTATTACATTTTATACTATTTCGCGTTATTTAAAGTTGATGTCTATCAAGGCTATACTCAATGTTCTGGAAATTGTTTCATAATCTGCGCTAGACGCGTGATTTTTTAAAATTTGTTTACGGATTTATACTATTCCGCGTTATTTAAAGGTGATGTCTATCGAGACTATTCTCAATGTGCTGGAAATTGTTTCATAATCTGTGCTCCACGCGCGATTTTTTTAAAATTTCTTTATGGATTTATACTATTTCGCGTTATTTAAAGGCGATGTCTATCGAGGCTATTCTCATTTTGCTTGAAATTGTTTCATAATCTGTGCTCCACGCGTGATTTTTTTGAATTTGTTTACGGATTTATACTATTTTGCGTTTTTTAATGGCGACGTCTATCGAGACTATTTTCAATGAGCTGGAAATTGTTTCACAATCTATGCTCCAAGCGTGATTTTTTTTTTTTCAAATTGTTTACGGATTTATACTATTTCGCGTTATTTAAAGGCGACGTCTTTCGAGACTATTCTCAATGTCCTGAAAATTGTTTCATTATCTGTTCTCCCCACGTGATTTTTTATAAATTTGTTTACGGATTTATCCTTTTTTGCGTTATTTAAAGGCGATGTCTATCGAGACTATTTTCAATGTACTGGAAATTATTTCACAATCTATGCTCCAAGCGTGATTTTTAAAAAAAAATTGTTTATAATAATTATTACATTTTATACTATTTCGCGTTATTTACAGGTGATGTCTATCAAGGCTATACTCAATGTGCTGGAAATTGTTTCATAATCTGTGCTCAACGCGTGATTTTTTGAATTTGTTTGCGGATTTATAATACTATTTCGTGTTATTTAAAGGCGATTTCTATCGAGAGTATTCTCAATGTTCTGGAAATTGTTTCATAATCTGTGCTAGACGCGTGATTTTTTTTAATTTGTTTACGGATTTATACTATTCCGCGTTATTTAAAGGTGATGTTTATCGAGACTATTCTCAATGTGCTGGAAATTGTTTCATAATCTGTGCTCCAAGCGTAATTTTTTTAATTTGAATTTGTTTACGGATTTATACTATTTCGCGTTATTTAAAGGCGATGTCTTTCGAGACTATTCTCAATGTGCTGGAAATTGTTTCATAATCTGTGCTCAACGCGTGATTTTTTGAATTTGTTTGCGGATTTATAATACTATTTCGTGTTATTTAAAGGCGACGTCTATCGAGAGTATTCTCAATGTTCTGGAAATAGTTTCATAATCTGTGCTAGACGCGTGATTTTTTTTAATTTGTTTACGGATTTATACTATTCCGCGTTATTTAAATGTGATGTTTATCGAGACTATTCTCAATGTGCTGGAAATTGTTTCATAATCTGTGCTCCAAGCGTAATTTTTTTAATTTGAATTTGTTTACGGATTTATACTATTTCGCGTTATTTAAAGGGGATGTCTATCGAGAGTATTCTCAATGTTCTGGAAATTGTTTCATAATCTGTGCTCCACGCGTGATTTTTTTAAATTTGTTTACGGATTTATACTAATCCGCGTTATTTAAAGGTGATGTCTATCGAGACTATTCTCAATGCGATGGAAATTGTTTCATAATCTGTGCTCCACGCGTGATTTTATTGAATTTGTTTTCAGATTTATACTATTACGCGTTATTTAAAGGCGATGTCTATCGAGAATATTTTCAATGTGCTGGAAATTCTTTCACAATCCATGCTCCAAGCGTGATTTTTTTTTCAATTTTTTTACAGATTTATACTATTTCGCGTTATTTAAAGGTGATGTCTATCGAGGCTATTCTCAATGTGCTGGAAATTGTTTCATAATCTGTGCTCCACGCGTGATTTTTTTAAATTTATTTACAGATTTATACTATTTTGCGTTATTTAAAGGCGATGTCTATCGAGACTATTTTCAATGTGCTGGAAATTGTTTCACAATCTATGCTCCAAGCGTGATTTTTTTTTCAATTTCTTTATACTAAATATTACATTTTACGCTATTTCGCGTTATTTAAAGGCGATGCTTTCGAGACTATTCTCAATGTGCTGGAAATTGTTTCATAATCTGTGCTCCACGCGCGATTTTTTTAAAATTTGTTTTTGGATTTATACTATTCCGCGTTATTTAAAGGTGATGTCTATCGAGACTATTCTCAATGTGCTGGAAATTGTTTCATAATCTGTGCTCCAAGCGTGATTTCTTTTATTTCAATTTGTTTACGGATTTATACTATTCCGCGTTATTTAAAGGTGATGTCTATCGAGACTATTCTCAATGTGCTGGAAATTGTTTCATAATATTTGCTTCACGCGTGATTTTTTTAAATTTATTTACAGATTTATACTATTTCGCGTTATTTAAAGGTGATGTCTATCGAGGCTATTCTGAATGTGCTGGAAATTTTTTCATAATTTGTGCTCCACGCGTGATTTTTTTAAATTTGTTTACGGATTTATACTTTTTTGCGTTATTTAAAGGCGATGTCTATCGAGACTATTTTCAATGTACTGGAAATTATTTCACAATCTATGCTCCAAGCGTGATTTTAAAAAAAATTTGTTTATACTAATTATTACATTTTATACTATTTCGCGTTATTTACAGGTGATGTCTATCAAGGCTATACTCAATGTGCTGGAAATTGTTTCATAATCTGTGCTCAACGCGTGATTTTTTGAATTTGTTTGCGGATTTATAATACTATTTCGTGTTATTTAAAGGCGATGTCTATCGAGAGTATTCTCAATGTTCTGGAAATTGTTTCATAATCTGTGCTAGACGCGTGATTTTTTAAAATTTGTTTACGGATTTATACTATTCCGCGTTATTTAAAGGTGATGTATATCGAGACTATTCTCAATGTGCTGGAAATTGTTTCATAATCAGTGCTCCAAGCGTAATTTTTTTAATTTGAATTTGTTTACGGATTTATAGTATTTCGCGTTATTTAAAGGCGATGTCTTTCGAGACTATTCTCAATGTGCTGGAAATTGTTTCATAATCTGTGCTCAACGCGTGATTTTTTGAATTTGTTTGCGGATTTATAATACTATTTCGTGTTATTTAAAGGCGACGTCTATCGAGAGTATTCTCAATGTTCTGGAAATTGTTTCATAATCTGTGCTAGACGCGTTTTTTTTTTTAATTTGTTTACGGATTTATACTATTCCGCGTTATTTAAATGTGATGTTTATCGAGACTTTTCTCAATGTGCTGGAAATTGTTTCATAATATGTGCTCCAAGCGTAATTTTTTTAATTTGAATTTGTTTACGGATTTATACTATTTCGCGTTATTTAAAGGGGATGTCTATCGAGAGTATTCTCAATGTTCTGGAAATTGTTTCATAATCTGTGCTAGACGCGTGATTTTTTTTAATTTGTTTACGGATTTATACTATTCCGCGTTATTTAAAGGTGATGTTTATCAAGACTATTCTGAATGTGCTGAAAATTGTTTCATAATCTGTGCTCCAAGCGTAATTTTTTTAATTTGAATTTGCTTACGGATTTATACTATTTCGCGTTATTTAAAGGCGATGTCTATCGAGAATATTTTCAATTTGCTGGAAATTCTTTCACAATCCATGCTCCAAGCGTGATTTTTTTTTCAATTTTTTTACAGATTTATACTATTTCGCGTTATTTAAAGGTGATGTCTATCGAGGCTATTCTCTATGTCCTGGAAATTGTTTCATAATCTGTGCTCCACGCGTGATTTTTTTAAAATTTATTTACAGATTTATACTATTTTGCGTTATTTAAAGGCGAATTCTATCGAGACTATTTTCAATGTGCTGGAAATTGTTTCACAATCTATGCTCCAAGCGTGATTTTTTTTTCAATTTCTTTATACTAATTATTACATTTTATACTATTTCGCGTTATTTAAAGTTGATGTCTATCAAGGCTATACTCAATGTTCTGGAAATTGTTTCATAATCTGTGCTAGACGCGTGATTTTTTAAAATTTGTTTACGGATTTATACTATTCCGCGTTATTTAAAGGTGATGTCTATCGAGATTATTCTCAATGTGCTGGAAATTGTTTCATAATCTGTGCTCCACGCGCGATTTTTTTAAAATTTGTTTATGGATTTATACTATTTCGCGTTATTTAAAGGCGATGTCTATCGAGGCTATTCTCATTTTGCTTGAAATTGTTTCATAATCTGTGCTCCACGCGTGATTTTTTTGAATTTGTTTACGGATTTATACTATTTTGCGTTTTTTAATGGCGACGTCTATCGAGACTATTTTCAATATGTTGGAAATTGTTTCACAATTTATGCTCCAAGCGTGATTTTTTTTTTTTTCAATTTGTGTACGGATTTATAAAATTTCGTGTTATTTAAAGGCGATGTCTATCGAGGCTATTCTCAATGTGCTGGAAATTGTTTCATAATCTGTGATCCACGCGTGATTCTTTTGAATTTGTTTACGGATATATACCATTTCGCGTTATTTAAAGGCGATGTCTATCGAGACTATTTTCAATGAGCTGGAAATTGTTTCACAATCTATGCTCCAAGCGTGATATTTTTTTCAATTTGTTTATACTATTTATTACATTTTATACTATTTCGCGTTATTTAAAGGTGATGTCTATCAAGGCTATACTCAATGTGCTGGAAATTGTTTCATAATCTGTGCTCAACGCGTGATTTTTTTAAAATTTGTTTGTGACTTTATACTATTTCGCGTTATTTAAAGGCGATGTCTATCGAGGCTATTCTCATATTGCTTGAAATTGTTTCATAATCTGTGCTCCACGCGTGATTTTTTTGAATTTGTTTACGGATTTATAATATTTCGCGTTTTTTAATGGCGACGTCTATCGAGACTATTTTCAATGTGCTGGAAATTGTTTCACAATTTATGCTACAAGCGTGATTTTTTTTTTTCAATTTGTGTACGGATTTATAAAATTTCGCGTTATTTAAAGTCGATGTCTATCGGGGCTATTCTCAATGTGCTCGAAATTGTTTCATAATCTGTGATCCACGCGTGATTTTTTAAAATTTGTTTACGGATTTATACCATTTCCCGTTATTTAAAGGCGATGTCTATCGAGACTATTTTCAATGAGCTGGAAATTGTTTCACAATCTGTGCTCCCCGCGTGATTTTTTTTAAATTTGTTTACGGATTTATACTATTTCGCGTTATTTAAAGGCGATGTCTATCGAGACTATTTTCAATGTGCTGGAAATTGTTTCACAATCTATGCTCCAAGCGTGATATTTTTTTCAATTTGTTTATACTATTTATTACATTTTATACTATTTCGCGTTATTTAAAGGTGATGTCTATCAAGGCTATACTCAACGTGCTGGAAATTGTTTCATAATCTGCGCTCAACGCGTGATTTTTTTCAATTTGTTTCTGACTTTATACTATTTCGCGTTATTTAAAGGCGATGTCTATCGAGGCTATTCTCATTTTGCTTGAAATTGTTTCATAATCTGTGCTCCACGCGTGAATTTTGAATTTGTTTACGGATTTATACTATTTCGCGTTATTTAAAGGCGATGTCTATCGAGACTATTTTCAATGTGCTGGAAATTGTTTCACAATCTATGCTCCAAGCGTGATATTTTTTTCAATTTGTTTATACTATTTATTACATTTTATACTATTTCGCGTTATTTAAAGGTGATGTCTATCAAGGCTATACTCAATGTGCTGGAAATTGTTTCATAATCTGTGCTCAACGCGTGATTTTTTTTCAATTTGTTTCTGACTTTATACTATTTCGCGTTTTTTAATGGCGACGTCTATCGAGGCTATTTTCAATGTGCTGGAAATTGTTTCACAACTTATGCTCCAAGCGTGATTTTTTTTTTCAATTTGTGTACGGATTTACAAAATTTCGCGTTTTTTAAAGGCGATGTCTATCGAGGCTATTCTCAATGTGCTGGAAATTGTTTCATAATCTGTGATCCACGCGTGATTTTTTTGAATTTGTTTACGGATTTATACCATTTCCCGTTATTTAAAGGCGATGTCTATCGAGACTATTTTCAATGAGCTGGAAATTGTTTCACAATCTATGCTCCAAGCGTGATTTTTTTTTTCAATTTTTTTACAGATTTATACTATTTCGCGTTATTTAAAGGTGATGTCTATCGAGGTTATTCTCAATGTGCTGGAAATTTTTTCATGATTTGTGCTCCACGCGTGATTTTTTTGAATTTGTTTACGGATTTATACCATTTCGCGTTATTTAAAGGTGATGCCTATAGAGGCTATTCTCAATGTCCTAGAAACTTTTTCATAATCTGTGCTCCCCGCGTGATTTTTCTAAAATTTGTTTACGGATTTATACTATTTCGCGTTATTTAAAGGCGATGTCTATCGAGACTATTTTCAATGTGCTGGAAATTGTTTCACAATCTATGCTCCAAGCGTGATATTTTTTTCAATTTGTTTATACTATTTATTACATTTTATACTATTTCGCGTTATTTAAAGGTGATGTCTATCAAGGCCATACTCAATGTGCCGGAAATTGTTTCATAATCTGTGCTCAACGCGTGATTTTTTTTCAATTTGTTTCTGACTTTATACTATTTCGCGTTCTTTAAAGGCGATGTCTATCGAGGCTATTCTCATTTTGCTTGAAATTGTTTCATAATCTGTGCTCCCCGCGTGATTTTTTTTAAATTTGTTTACGGATTTATACTATTTCGCGTTATTTAAAGGCGATGTCTATCGAGACTATTTTCAATGTGCTGGAAATTGTTTCACAATCTATGCTCCAAGCGTGATATTTTTTTCAATTTGTTTATACTATTTATTACATTTTATACTATTTCGCGTTATTTAAAGGTGATGTCTATCAAGCCTATACTCAATGTGCTGGAAATTTTTTCATAATCTGTGCTCAACGCGTGATATTTTTTCAATTTGTTTCTGACTTTATACTATTTCGCGTTTTTTAATGGCGACATCTATCGAGGCTATTTTCAATGAGCTGGAAATTGTTTCACAATCTATGCTCCAAGCGTGATTTTTTTTTATTTCAATTTGTTTACGGATTTATACTAATCCGCGTTATTTAAAGGTGATGTCTATCGAGACTATTCTCAATGTGCTGGAAATTGTTTCATAATCTGAGCTCCACGCGTGATTTTATTGAATTTGTTTTCAGATTTATACTATTTCGCGTTATTTAAACGTGATGTCTATCGAGACTATTCTCAATGTGCTGGAAAATTGTTTCATAATCTGTGCTCCACGCGTGATTTTTTTAAATTTGTTTACGGATTTATACTAATCCGCGTTATTTAAAGGTGATGTCTATCGAGACTATTCTCAATGCGATGGAAATTGTTTCATAATCTGTGCTCCACGCGTGATTTTATTGAATTTGTTTTCAGATTTATACTATTTCGCGTTATTTAAAGGCGATGTCTATCGAGACTATTCTCAATGTGCTGGAAAATTGTTTCATAATCTGAGCTTCACGCGTGATTTTTTTAAATTTGTTTACGGATTTATACTAATCCGCGTTATTTAATGGTGATGTCTATCGAGACTATTCTCAATGCGCTGGAAATTGTTTCATAATCTGTGCTCCACGCGTGATTTTATTGAATTTGTTTTCAGATTTATACTATTTCGCGTTATTTAAAGGCGATGTCTATCGAGAATATTTTCAATGTGCTGGAAATTCTTTCACAATCCATGCTCCAAGCGTGATTTTTTTTTCAATTTTTTTACAGATTTATACTATTTCGCGTTATTTAAAGGTGATGTCTATCGAGGCTATTCTCAATGTGCTGGAAATTGTTTTATAATCTGTGCTCCACGCGTGATTTTTTTAAATTTATTTACAGATTTATACTATTTTGCGTTATTTAAAGGCGATGTCTATCGAGACTATTTTCAATGTGCTGGAAATTTTTTCACAATCTATGCTCCAAGCGTGATTTTTTTTTCAATTTCTTTATACTAATTATTACATTTTACGCTATTTCGCGTTATTTAAAGGCGATGCTTTCGAGACTATTCTCAATGTGCTGGAAATTGTTTCATAATCTGTGCTCCACGCGTGGTTTTTTAAAAATTTGTTTATGGATTTATACTATTCCGCGTTATTTAAAGGTGATGTCTATCGAGACTATTCTCAATGTGCTGGAAATTGTTTCATAATCTGTGCTCCAAGCGTGATTTTTTTTATTTCAATTTGTTTACGGATTTATACTATTCCGCGTTATTTAAAGGTGATGTCTATCGAGACTATTCTCAATGTGCTGGAAATTGTTTCATAATCTTTGCTTCACGCGTGATTTTGTTAAATTTATTTACAGATTTATAGTATTTTGCGTTATTTAAAGGCGATGTCTATCGAGAATATTTTCAATGTGCTGGAAATTGTTTCACAATCCATGCTCCACGCGTGATTTTTTTAAATTTGTTTACGGATTTATACCATTTCGCGTTATTCAAAGGTGATGTCTATAGTGGCTATTCTCAATGTCCTGGAAATTGTTTCATAATCTGTTCTCCCCGCGTGATTTTTTATAAATTTGTTTACGGATTTATACTTTTTTGCGTTATTTAAAGGCGATGTCTATCGAGACTATTTTCAATGTACTGGAAATTATTTCACAATCTATGCTCCAAGCGTGATTTAAAAAAAAAATTTGTTTATACTAATTATTACATTTTATACTATTTCGCGTTATTTACAGGTGATGTCTATCAAGGCTATACTCAATGTGCTGGAAATTGTTTCATAATCTGTGCTCAACGCGTGATTTTTTGAATTTGTTTGCGGATTTATAATACTATTTCGTGTTATTTAAAGGTGATGTTTATCGAGACTATTCTCAATGTGCTGGAAATTGTTTCATAATCTGTGCTCCAAGCGTAATTTTTTTAATTTGAAATTGTTTACGGATTTATACTATTTCGCGTTATTTAAAGGCGATGTCTTTCGAGACTATTCTTAATGTGCTGGAAATTGTTTCATAATCTGTGCTCAACGCGTGATTTTTTGAATTTGTTGGCGGATTTATAATACTGTTTCGTGTTATTTAAAGGCGACGTCTATCGAGAGTATTCTCAATGTTCTGGAAATTGTTTCATAATCTGTGCTAGACGCGTGAATTTTTTTAATTTGTTTACGGATTTATACTATTCCGCGTTATTTAAATGTGATGTTTATCGAGACTATTCTCAATGTGCTGGAAATTGTTTCATAATCTGTGCTCCAAGCGTAATTTTTTTAATTTGAATTTGTTTACGGATTTATACTATTTCGCGTTATTTAAAGGGGATGTCTGTCGAGAGTATTCTCAATGTTCTGGAAATTGTTTCATAATCTGTGCTAGACGCGTGATTTTTTTTTATTTGTTTACGGATTTATACTATTCCGCGTTATTTAAAGGTGATGTTTATCAAGACTATTCTCAATGTGCTGAAAATTGTTTCACAATCTGTGCTCCAAGCGTAATTTTTTTAATTTGAATTTGCTTACGGATTTATACTATTTCGCGTTATTTAAAGGCGATGTCTATTGAGAATATTTTCAATTTGCTGGAAATTGTTTCATAATCTGTGCTCCACGCGTGATTTTTTTAAAATTTATTTACAGATTTATACTATTTCGCGTTATTTAAAGGTGATGTCTATCGAGGCTATTCTCTGTGTCCTGGAAATTGTTTCATAATCTGTGCTCCACGCGTGATTTTTTTAAAAATTTATTTACAAATTTATACTATTTTGCGTTATTTAAACGCGAATTCTATCGAGACTATTTTCAATGTGCTGGAAATTGTTTCACAATCTATGCTCCAAGCGTGATTTTTTTTTTTCAATTTCTTTATACTAATTATTACATTTTATACTATTTCGTGTTATTTAAAGGCGACGTCTATCAAGGCTATACTCAATGTTCTGGAAATTGTTTCATAATCTGTGCTAGACGCGTGATTTTTTAAAATTTGTTTACGGATTTATACTATTCCGCGTTATTTAAAGGTGATGTCTATCGAGACTATTCTCAATGTGCTGGAAATTGTTTCATAATCTGTGCTCCACGCGCGATTTTTTTAAAATTTGTTTATGGATTTATATTATTTCGCGTTATTTAAAGGCGATGTCTATCGAGGCTATTCTCATTTTGCTTGAAATTGTTTCATAATCTGTGCTCCACGCGTGATTTTTTTGAATTTGTTTACGGATTTATACTATATTGCGTTTTTTAATGCCGACGTCTATCGAGACTATTTTCAATATGTTGGAAATTGTTTCACAATTTATGCTCCAAGCGTGATTTTTTTTTTTCCAATTTGTGTACGGATTTATAAAATTTCGTGTTATTTAAAGGCGATGTCTATCGTGGCTATTCTCAATGTGCTGGAAATTGTTTCATAATCTGTGATCCACGCGTGATTTTTTTGAATTTGTTTACGGATTTATACTATTTTGCGTTTTTTAATGGCGACGTCTATCGAGACTATTTTCAATGTGCTGGAAATTGTTTCACAATTTATGCTACAAGCGTGATTTTTTTTTATTTAAATTTGTTTACGGATTTATAATATTTCGCGTTATTTAAAGGTGACGTCTTTCGAGACTATTCTCAATGTACTGGAAATTGTTTCATAATCTGTGCTCCACGCGTGATATTTTTGAATTTGTTTACGGATTTATACTAATCCGCGTTATTTAAAGGTGATGTCTATCGAGACTATTCTCAATGTGCTGGAAATTTTTTCATAATCTGAGCTCCACGCGTGATTTTATTGAATTTCTTTTCAGATTTATACTATTTTGCGTTATTTAAAGGCGATGTCTATCGAGAATATTTTCAATGTGCTGGAAATTCTTTCACAATCCATGCTCCAAGCGTGATTTTTTTTTCAATTTTTTTACAGATTTATACTATTTCGCGTTATTTAAAGGTGATGTCTATCGAGGTTATTCTCAATGTGCTGGAAATTTTTTCATAATTTGTGCTCCACGCGTGATTTTTTTGAATTTGTTTACGGATTTATACCATTTCGCGTTATTTAAAGGTGATGTCTATAGAGGCTATTCTCAATGTCCTGGAAACTTTTTCATAATCTGTGCTCCCCGCGTGATTTTTTTTAAATTTGTTTACGGATTTATACTATTTCGCGTTATTTAAAGGCGATGTCTATCGAGACTATTTTCAATGTGCTGGAAATTGTTTCACAATCTATGCTCCAAGCGTGATATTTTTTTCAATTTGTTTATACTATTTATTACATTTTATACTATTTCGCGTTATTTAAAGGTGATGTCTATCAAGGCTATACTCAATGTGCTGGAAATTGTTTCATAATCTGTGCTCATCGCGTGATTTTTTTTCAATTTGTTTCTGACTTTATACTATTTCGCGTTATTTAAAGGCGATGTCTTTCGAGGCTATTCTCATTTTGCTTGAAATTGTTTCATAATCTGTGCTCCAAGCGTGAATTTTGAATTTTTTTACGGATTTATACTATTTCGCGTTTTTTAATGGCGACGTCTATCGAGGCTATTTTCAATGTGTTGGAAATTGTTTCACAACTTATGCTCCAAGCGTGATTTTTTTTTAAATTTGTGTACGGATTTATAAAATTTCGCGTTTTTTAAAGGCGATGTCTATCGAGGCTATTCTCAATGTGCTGGAAATTGTTTCATAATCTGTGATCCACGCGTGATTTATTTGAATTTGTTTACGGATTTATACCATTTCCCGTTATTTAAAGGCGATGTCTATCGAGACTATTTTCAATGAGCTGGAAATTGTTTCACAATCTATGCTCCAAGCGTGATTTTTTTTTATTTCAATTTGTTTACGGATTTATACTAATCCGCGTTATTTAAAGGTGATGTCTATCGAGACTATTCTCAATGTGCTGGAAATTGTTTCATAATCTGAGCTCCACGCGTGATTTTATTGAATTTGTTTTCAGATTTATACTATTTCGCGTTATTTAAAGGTGATGTCTATCGAGACTATTCTCAATGTGCTGGAAAATTGTTTCATAATCTGTGCTCCACGCGTGATTTTTTTAAAATTTGTTTACGGATTTATACTAATCCGCGTTATTTAAAGGTGATGTCTATCGAGACTATTCTCAATGCGATGGAAATTGTTTCATAATCTGTGCTCCACGCGTGATTTTATTGAATTTGTTTTCAGATTTATACTATTTCGCGTTATTTAAAGGCGATGTCTATCGAGAATATTTTCAATGTGCTGGAAATTCTTTCACAATCCATGCTCCAAGCGTGATTTTTTTTTCAATTTTTTTACAGATTTATACTATTTCGCGTTATTTAAAGGTGATGTCTATCGAGGTTATTCTCAATGTGCTGGAAATTTTTTCATAATTTGTGCTCCACGCGTGATTTTTTTGAATTTGTTTACGGATTTATACCATTTCGCGTTATTTAAAGGTGATGTCTATAGAGGCTATTCTCAATGTCCTGGAAACTTTTTCATAATCTGTGCTCCCCGCGTGATTTTTTTTAAATTTGTTTACGGATTTATACTATTTCGCGTTATTTAAAGGCGATGTCTATCGAGACTATTCTTAATGTGCTGGAAATTGTTTCATAATCTGTGCTCAACGCGTGATTTTTTGAATTTGTTGGCGGATTTATAATACTGTTTCGTGTTATTTAAAGGCGACGTCTATCGAGAGTATTCTCAATGTTCTGGAAATTGTTTCATAATCTGTGCTAGACGCGTGAATTTTTTTAATTTGTTTACGGATTTATACTATTCCGCGTTATTTAAATGTGATGTTTATCGAGACTATTCTCAATGTGCTGGAAATTGTTTCATAATCTGTGCTCCAAGCGTAATTTTTTTAATTTGAATTTGTTTACGGATTTATACTATTTCGCGTTATTTAAAGGGGATGTCTGTCGAGAGTATTCTCAATGTTCTGGAAATTGTTTCATAATCTGTGCTAGACGCGTGATTTTTTTTTATTTGTTTACGGATTTATACTATTCCGCGTTATTTAAAGGTGATGTTTATCAAGACTATTCTCAATGTGCTGAAAATTGTTTCACAATCTGTGCTCCAAGCGTAATTTTTTTAATTTGAATTTGCTTACGGATTTATACTATTTCGCGTTATTTAAAGGCGATGTCTATTGAGAATATTTTCAATTTGCTGGAAATTGTTTCATAATCTGTGCTCCACGCGTGATTTTTTTAAAATTTATTTACAGATTTATACTATTTCGCGTTATTTAAAGGTGATGTCTATCGAGGCTATTCTCTGTGTCCTGGAAATTGTTTCATAATCTGTGCTCCACGCGTGATTTTTTTAAAAATTTATTTACAAATTTATACTATTTTGCGTTATTTAAACGCGAATTCTATCGAGACTATTTTCAATGTGCTGGAAATTGTTTCACAATCTATGCTCCAAGCGTGATTTTTTTTTTCAATTTCTTTATACTAATTATTACATTTTATACTATTTCGTGTTATTTAAAGGCGACGTCTATCAAGGCTATACTCAATGTTCTGGAAATTGTTTCATAATCTGTGCTAGACGCGTGATTTTTTAAAATTTGTTTACGGATTTATACTATTCCGCGTTATTTAAAGGTGATGTCTATCGAGACTATTCTCAATGTGCTGGAAATTGTTTCATAATCTGTGCTCCACGCGCGATTTTTTTAAAATTTGTTTATGGATTTATATTATTTCGCGTTATTTAAAGGCGATGTCTATCGAGGCTATTCTCATTTTGCTTGAAATTGTTTCATAATCTGTGCTCCACGCGTGATTTTTTTGAATTTGTTTACGGATTTATACTATATTGCGTTTTTTAATGCCGACGTCTATCGAGACTATTTTCAATATGTTGGAAATTGTTTCACAATTTATGCTCCAAGCGTGATTTTTTTTTTTCCAATTTGTGTACGGATTTATAAAATTTCGTGTTATTTAAAGGCGATGTCTATCGTGGCTATTCTCAATGTGCTGGAAATTGTTTCATAATCTGTGATCCACGCGTGATTTTTTTGAATTTGTTTACGGATTTATACTATTTTGCGTTTTTTAATGGCGACGTCTATCGAGACTATTTTCAATGTGCTGGAAATTGTTTCACAATTTATGCTACAAGCGTGATTTTTTTTTATTTAAATTTGTTTACGGATTTATAATATTTCGCGTTATTTAAAGGTGACGTCTTTCGAGACTATTCTCAATGTACTGGAAATTGTTTCATAATCTGTGCTCCACGCGTGATATTTTTGAATTTGTTTACGGATTTATACTAATCCGCGTTATTTAAAGGTGATGTCTATCGAGACTATTCTCAATGTGCTGGAAATTTTTTCATAATCTGAGCTCCACGCGTGATTTTATTGAATTTCTTTTCAGATTTATACTATTTTGCGTTATTTAAAGGCGATGTCTATCGAGAATATTTTCAATGTGCTGGAAATTCTTTCACAATCCATGCTCCAAGCGTGATTTTTTTTTCAATTTTTTTACAGATTTATACTATTTCGCGTTATTTAAAGGTGATGTCTATCGAGGTTATTCTCAATGTGCTGGAAATTTTTTCATAATTTGTGCCCCACGCGTGATTTTTTTGAATTTGTTTACGGATTTATACCATTTCGCGTTATTTAAAGGTGATGTCTATAGAGGCTATTCTCAATGTCCTGGAAACTTTTTCATAATCTGTGCTCCCCGCGTGATTTTTTTTAAATTTGTTTACGGATTTATACTATTTCGCGTTATTTAAAGGCGATGTCTATCGAGACTATTTTCAATGTGCTGGAAATTGTTTCACAATCTATGCTCCAAGCGTGATATTTTTTTCAATTTGTTTATACTATTTATTACATTTTATACTATTTCGCGTTATTTAAAGGTGATGTCTATCAAGGCTATACTCAATGTGCTGGAAATTGTTTCATAATCTGTGCTCATCGCGTGATTTTTTTTCAATTTGTTTCTGACTTTATACTATTTCGCGTTATTTAAAGGCGATGTCTTTCGAGGCTATTCTCATTTTGCTTGAAATTGTTTCATAATCTGTGCTCCAAGCGTGAATTTTGAATTTTTTTACGGATTTATACTATTTCGCGTTTTTTAATGGCGACGTCTATCGAGGCTATTTTCAATGTGTTGGAAATTGTTTCACAACTTATGCTCCAAGCGTGATTTTTTTTAAAATTTGTGTACGGATTTATAAAATTTCGCGTTTTTTAAAGGCGATGTCTATCGAGGCTATTCTCAATGTGCTGGAAATTGTTTCATAATCTGTGATCCACGCGTGATTTTTTTGAATTTGTTTACGGATTTATACCATTTCCCGTTATTTAAAGGCGATGTCTATCGAGACTATTTTCAATGAGCTGGAAATTGTTTCACAATCTATGCTCCAAGCGTGATTTTTTTTTATTTCAATTTGTTTACGGATTTATACTAATCCGCGTTATTTAAAGGTGATGTCTATCGAGACTATTCTCAATGTGCTGGAAATTGTTTCATAATCTGAGCTCCACGCGTGATTTTATTGAATTTGTTTTCAGATTTATACTATTTCGCGTTATTTAAAGGTGATGTCTATCGAGACTATTCTCAATGTGCTGGAAAATTGTTTCATAATCTGTGCTCCACGCGTGATTTTTTTAAAATTTGTTTACGGATTTATACTAATCCGCGTTATTTAAAGGTGATGTCTATCGAGACTATTCTCAATGCGATGGAAATTGTTTCATAATCTGTGCTCCACGCGTGATTTTATTGAATTTGTTTTCAGATTTATACTATTTCGCGTTATTTAAAGGCGATGTCTATCGAGAATATTTTCAATGTGCTGGAAATTCTTTCACAATCCATGCTCCAAGCGTGATTTTTTTTTCAATTTTTTTACAGATTTATACTATTTCGCGTTATTTAAAGGTGATGTCTATCGAGGTTATTCTCAATGTGCTGGAAATTTTTTCATAATTTGTGCTCCACGCGTGATTTTTTTGAATTTGTTTACGGATTTATACCATTTCGCGTTATTTAAAGGTGATGTCTATAGAGGCTATTCTCAATGTCCTGGAAACTTTTTCATAATCTGTGCTCCCCGCGTGATTTTTTTTAAATTTGTTTACGGATTTATACTATTTCGCGTTATTTAAAGGCGATGTCTATCGAGACTATTTTCAATGTGCTGGAAATTGTTTCACAATCTATGCTCCAAGCGTGATATTTTTTTCAATTTGTTTATACTATTTATTACATTTTATACTATTTCGCGTTATTTAAAGGTGATGTCTATCAAGGCTATACTCAATGTGCTGGAAATTGTTTCATAATCTGTGCTCATCGCGTGATTTTTTTTCAATTTGTTTCTGACTTTATACTATTTCGCGTTATTTAAAGGCGATGTCTTTCGAGGCTATTCTCATTTTGCTTGAAATTGTTTCATAATCTGTGCTCCAAGCGTGAATTTTGAATTTGTTTACGGATTTATACTATTTCGCGTTTTTTAATGGCGACGTCTATCGAGGCTATTTTCAATGTGTTGGAAATTGTTTCACAACTTATGCTCCAAGCGTGATTTTTTTTTAAATTTGTGTACGGATTTATAAAATTTCGCGTTTTTTAAAGGCGATGTCTATCGAGGCTATTCTCAATGTGCTGGAAATTGTTTCATAATCTGTGATCCACGCGTGATTTTTTTGAATTTGTTTACGGATTTATACCATTTCCCGTTATTTAAAGGCGATGTCTATCGAGACTATTTTCAATGAGCTGGAAATTGTTTCACAATCTATGCTCCAAGCGTGATTTTTTTTATTTCAATTTGTTTACGGATTTATACTAATCCGCGTTATTTAAAGGTGATGTCTATCGAGACTATTCTCAATGTGCTGGAAATTGTTTCATAATCTGAGCTCCACGCGTGATTTTATTGAATTTCTTTTCAGATTTATACTATTTTGCGTTATTTAAAGGCGATGTCTATCGAGAATATTTTCAATGTGCTGGAAATTCTTTCACAATCCATGCTCCAAGCGTGATTTTTTTTTCAATTTTTTTACAGATTTATACTATTTCGCGTTATTTAAAGGTGATGTCTATCGAGGTTATTCTCAATGTGCTGGAAATTTTTTCATAATTTGTGCCCCACGCGTGATTTTTTTGAATTTGTTTACGGATTTATACCATTTCGCGTTATTTAAAGGTGATGTCTATAGAGGCTATTCTCAATGTCCTGGAAACTTTTTCATAATCTGTGCTCCCCGCGTGATTTTTTTTAAATTTGTTTACGGATTTATACTATTTCGCGTTATTTAAAGGCGATGTCTATCGAGACTATTTTCAATGTGCTGGAAATTGTTTCACAATCTATGCTCCAAGCGTGATATTTTTTTCAATTTGTTTATACTATTTATTACATTTTATACTATTTCGCGTTATTTAAAGGTGATGTCTATCAAGGCTATACTCAATGTGCTGGAAATTGTTTCATAATCTGTGCTCATCGCGTGATTTTTTTTCAATTTGTTTCTGACTTTATACTATTTCGCGTTATTTAAAGGCGATGTCTTTCGAGGCTATTCTCATTTTGCTTGAAATTGTTTCATAATCTGTGCTCCAAGCGTGAATTTTGAATTTTTTTACGGATTTATACTATTTCGCGTTTTTTAATGGCGACGTCTATCGAGGCTATTTTCAATGTGTTGGAAATTGTTTCACAACTTATGCTCCAAGCGTGATTTTTTTTAAAATTTGTGTACGGATTTATAAAATTTCGCGTTTTTTAAAGGCGATGTCTATCGAGGCTATTCTCAATGTGCTGGAAATTGTTTCATAATCTGTGATCCACGCGTGATTTTTTTGAATTTGTTTACGGATTTATACCATTTCCCGTTATTTAAAGGCGATGTCTATCGAGACTATTTTCAATGAGCTGGAAATTGTTTCACAATCTATGCTCCAAGCGTGATTTTTTTTTATTTCAATTTGTTTACGGATTTATACTAATCCGCGTTATTTAAAGGTGATGTCTATCGAGACTATTCTCAATGTGCTGGAAATTGTTTCATAATCTGAGCTCCACGCGTGATTTTATTGAATTTGTTTTCAGATTTATACTATTTCGCGTTATTTAAAGGTGATGTCTATCGAGACTATTCTCAATGTGCTGGAAAATTGTTTCATAATCTGTGCTCCACGCGTGATTTTTTTAAAATTTGTTTACGGATTTATACTAATCCGCGTTATTTAAAGGTGATGTCTATCGAGACTATTCTCAATGCGATGGAAATTGTTTCATAATCTGTGCTCCACGCGTGATTTTATTGAATTTGTTTTCAGATTTATACTATTTCGCGTTATTTAAAGGCGATGTCTATCGAGAATATTTTCAATGTGCTGGAAATTCTTTCACAATCCATGCTCCAAGCGTGATTTTTTTTTCAATTTTTTTACAGATTTATACTATTTCGCGTTATTTAAAGGTGATGTCTATCGAGGTTATTCTCAATGTGCTGGAAATTTTTTCATAATTTGTGCTCCACGCGTGATTTTTTTGAATTTGTTTACGGATTTATACCATTTCGCGTTATTTAAAGGTGATGTCTATAGAGGCTATTCTCAATGTCCTGGAAACTTTTTCATAATCTGTGCTCCCCGCGTGATTTTTTTTAAATTTGTTTACGGATTTATACTATTTCGCGTTATTTAAAGGCGATGTCTATCGAGACTATTTTCAATGTGCTGGAAATTGTTTCACAATCTATGCTCCAAGCGTGATATTTTTTTCAATTTGTTTATACTATTTATTACATTTTATACTATTTCGCGTTATTTAAAGGTGATGTCTATCAAGGCTATACTCAATGTGCTGGAAATTGTTTCATAATCTGTGCTCATCGCGTGATTTTTTTTCAATTTGTTTCTGACTTTATACTATTTCGCGTTATTTAAAGGCGATGTCTTTCGAGGCTATTCTCATTTTGCTTGAAATTGTTTCATAATCTGTGCTCCAAGCGTGAATTTTGAATTTGTTTACGGATTTATACTATTTCGCGTTTTTTAATGGCGACGTCTATCGAGGCTATTTTCAATGTGTTGGAAATTGTTTCACAACTTATGCTCCAAGCGTGATTTTTTTTTAAATTTGTGTACGGATTTATAAAATTTCGCGTTTTTTAAAGGCGATGTCTATCGAGGCTATTCTCAATGTGCTGGAAATTGTTTCATAATCTGTGATCCACGCGTGATTTTTTTGAATTTGTTTACGGATTTATACCATTTCCCGTTATTTAAAGGCGATGTCTATCGAGACTATTTTCAATGAGCTGGAAATTGTTTCACAATCTATGCTCCAAGCGTGATTTTTTTTATTTCAATTTGTTTACGGATTTATACTAATCCGCGTTATTTAAAGGTGATGTCTATCGAGACTATTCTCAATGTGCTGGAAATTGTTTCATAATCTGAGCTCCACGCGTGATTTTATTGAATTTGTTTTCAGATTTATACTATTTCGCGTTATTTAAAAGTGATGTCTATCGAGACTATTCTCAATGTGCTGGAAAATTGTTTCACAATCCATGCTCCAAGCGTGATTTTTTTTTCAATTTACTTACAGATTTATACTATTTCGCGTTATTTAAAGGTGATGTCTATCGAGGCTATTCTCAATGTGCTGGAAATTGTTTCATAATCTGTGCTCCACGCGTGATTTTTTAAAATTTATTTACAGATTTATACTATTTTGCGTTATTTAAAGGCGATGTCTATCGAGACTATTTTCAACGTGCTGGAAATTGTTTCACAATCTATGCTCCAAGCGTGATTTTTTTTTCAATTTCTTAATACTAATTATTACATTTTACGCTATTTCGCGTTATTTAAAGGCGATGCTTTCGAGACTATTCTCAATGTGCTGGAAATTGTTTCATAATCTGTGCTCCACGCGCGATTTTTTTAAAATTTGTTTATGGATTTATACTATTCCGCGTTATTTAAAGGTGATGTCTATCGAAAGTATTCTCAATGTGCTGGAAATTGTTTCATAATCTGTGCTCCAAGCGTGATTTTTTTTATTTCAATTTGTTTACGGATTTATACTATTCCGCGTTATTTAAAGGTGATGTCTATCGAGACTATTCTCAATGTGCTGGAAATTGTTTCATAATCTTTGCTTCACGCGTGATTTTTTTAAATTTATTTACAGATTTATACTATTTTGCGTTATTTAAAGGCGATGTCTATCGAGAATATTTTCAATGTGCTGGAAATTGTTTCACAATCCATGCTCCAAGCGTGATTTAATTTTGAATTTTTTTACAGATTTATACTATTTCGCGTTATTTAAAGGTGATGTCTATCGAGGCTATTCTGAATGTGCTGGAAATTTTTTCATAATTTGTGCTCCACGCGTGATTTTTTTAAATTTGTTTACGGATTTATACCATTTCGCGTTATTTAAAGGTGATGTCTATAGTGGCTATTCTCAATGTCCTGAAAATTGTTTCATTATCTGTTCTCCCCGCGTGATTTTTTATAAATTTGTTTACGGATTTATCATTTTTTGCGTTATTAAAAGGCGATGTCTATCGAGACTATTTTCAATGTACTGGAAATTATTTCACAATCTATGCTCCAAGCGTGATTTTTAAAAAAAATTTGTTTATAATAATTATTACATTTTATACTATTTCGCGTTATTTACAGGTGATGTCTATCAAGGCTATACTCAATGTTCTGGAAATTGTTTCATAATCTGTGCTCCAAGCGTAATTTTTTTAATTTGAATTTGCTTACGGATTTATACTATTTCGCGTTATTTAAAGGCGATGTCTATCGAGAATATTTTCAATTTGCTGGAAATTCTTTCACAATCCATGCTCCAAGCGTGATTTTTTTTTCAATTTTTTTACAGATTTATACTATTTCGCGTTATTTAAAGGTGATGTCTATCGAGGCTATTCTCTATGTCCTGGAAATTGTTTCATAATCTGTGCTCCACGCGTGATTTTTTTAAAAATTTATTTACAGATTTATACTATTTTGCGTTATTTAAAGGCGAATTCTATCGAGACTATTTTCAATGTGCTGGAATATGTTTCACAATCTATGCTCCAAGCGTGATTTTTTTTTCAATTTCTTTATACTAATTATTACATTTTATACTATTTCGCGTTATTTAAAGTTGATGTCTATCAAGGCTATACTCAATGTTCTGGAAATTGTTTCATAATCTGCGCTAGACGCGTGATTTTTTAAAATTTGTTTACGGATTTATACTATTCCGCGTTATTTAAAGGTGATGTCTATCGAGACTATTCTCAATGTGCTGGAAATTGTTTCATAATCTGTGCTCCACGCGCGATTTTTTTAAAATTTCTTTATGGATTTATACTATTTCGCGTTATTTAAAGGCGATGTCTATCGAGGCTATTCTCATTTTGCTTGAAATTGTTTCATAATCTGTGCTCCACGCGTGATTTTTTTGAATTTGTTTACGGATTTATACTATTTTGCGTTTTTTAATGGCGACGTCTATCGAGACTATTTTCAATATGTTGGAAATTGTTTCACAATTTATGCTCCAAGCGTGATTTTTTTTTTTCAATTTGTGTACGGATTTATAAAATTTCGTGTTATTTAAAGGCGATGTCTATCGAGACTATTCTCAATGTGCTGGAAATTGTTTCATAATCTGTGCTCAACGCGTGATTTTTTGAATTTGTTTGCGGATTTATAATACTATTTCGTGTTATTTAAAGGCGACGTCTATCGAGAGTATTCTCAATGTTCTGGAAATTGTTTCATAATCTGTGCTAGACGCGTGATTTTTTTTAATTTGCTTACGGATTTATACTATTCCGCGTTATTTAAATGTGATGTTTATCGAGACTATTCTCAATGTGCTGGAAATTGTTTCATAATCTGTGCTCCAAGAGTAATTTTTTTAATTTGAATTTGTTTAGGATTTATACTATTTCGCGTTATTTAAAGGGGATGTCTATCGAGAGTATTCTCAATGTTCTGGAAATTGTTTCATAATCTGTGCTAGACGCGTGATTTTTTTAAATTTGTTTACGGATTTATACTATTCCGCGTTATTTAAAGGTGATGTTTATCAAGACTATTCTCAATGTGCTGAAAATTGTTTCATAATCTGTGCTCCAAGCGTAATTTTTTTAATTTGAATTTGCTTACGGATTTATACTATTTCGCGTTATTTAAAGGCGATGTCTATCGAGAATATTTTCAATTTGCTGGAAATTCTTTCACAATCCATGCTCCAACCGTGATTTTTTTTCAATTTTTTTACAGATTTATACTATTTCGCGTTATTTAAAGGTGATGTCTATCGAGGTTATTCTCTATGTCCTGGAAATTGTTTCATAATCTGTGCTCCACGCGTGATTTTTTTTAAATTTATTTACAGATTTATACTATTTTGCGTTATTTAAAGGCGAATTCTATCGAGACTATTTTCAATGTGCTGGAATATGTTTCACAATCTATTCTCCAAGCGTGATTTTTTTTTCAATTTCTTTATACTAATTATTACATTTTATACTATTTCGCGTTATTTAAAGTTGATGTCTATCAAGGCTATACTCAATGTTCTGGAAATTGTTTCATAATCTGCGCTAGACGCGTGATTTTTTAAAATTTGTTTACGGATTTATACTATTCCGCGTTATTTAAAGGTGATGTCTATCCAGACTATTCTCAATGTGCTGGAAATTGTTTCATAATCTGTGCTCCACGCGCGATTTTTTTAAAATTTCTTTATGGATTTATACTATTTCGCGTTATTTAAAGGCGATGTCTATCGAGGCTATTCTCATTTTGCTTGAAATTGTTTCATAATCTGTGCTCCACGCGTGATTTTTTTGAATTTGTTTACGGATTTATACTATTTTGCGTTTTTTAATGGCGACGTCTATCGAGACTATTTTCAATGAGCTGGAAATTGTTTCACAATCTATGCTCCAAGCGTGATTTTTTTTTTTCAAATTGTTTACGGATTTATACTATTTCGCGTTATTTAAAGGCGACGTCTTTCGAGACTATTCTCAATGTCCTGAAAATTGTTTCATTATCTGTTCTCCCCACGTGATTTTTTATAAATTTGTTTACGGATTTATCCTTTTTTGCGTTATTTAAAGGCGATGTCTATCGAGACTATTTTCAATGTACTGGAAATTATTTCACAATCTATGCTCCAAGCGTGATTTTTTTAAAAAAATTGTTTATAATAATTATTACATTTTATACTATTTCGCGTTATTTACAGGTGATGTCTATCAAGGCTATACTCAATGTGCTGGAAATTGTTTCATAATCTGTGCTCAACGCGTGATTTTTTGAATTTGTTTGCGGATTTATAATACTATTTCGTGTTATTTAAAGGCGATGTCTATCGAGAGTATTCTCAATGTTCTGGAAATTGTTTCATAATCTGTGCTAGACGCGTGATTTTTTTTAATTTGTTTACGGATTTATACTATTCCGCGTTATTTAAAGGTGATGTTTATCGAGACTATTCTCAATGTGCTGGAAATTGTTTCATAATCTGTGCTCCAAGCGTAATTTTTTTAATTTGAATTTGTTTACGGATTTATACTATTTCGCGTTATTTAAAGGCGATGTCTTTCGAGACTATTCTCAATGTGCTGGAAATTGTTTCATAATCTGTGCTCAACGCGTGATTTTTTGAATTTGTTTGCGGATTTATAATACTATTTCGTGTTATTTAAAGGCGACGTCTATCGAGAGTATTCTCAATGTTCTGGAAATTGTTTCATAATCTGTGCTAGACGCGTGATTTTTTTTAATTTGTTTACGGATTTATACTATTCCGCGTTATTTAAATGTGATGTTTATCGAGACTATTCTCAATGTGCTGGAAATTGTTTCATAATCTGTGCTCCAAGCGTAATTTTTTTAATTTGAATTTGTTTACGGATTTATACTATTTCGCGTTATTTAAAGGGGATGTCTATCGAGAGTATTCTCAATGTTCTGGAAATTGTTTCATAATCTGTGCTAGACGCGTGATTTTTTTTAATTTGTTTACGGATTTATACTATTCCGCGTTATTTAAATGTGATGTTTATCAAGACTATTCTCAATATGCTGAAAATTGTTTCATAATCTGTGCTCCAAGCGTAATTTTTTTAATTTGAATTTGCTTACGGATTTATACTATTTCGCGTTATTTAAAGGCGAATTCTATCGAGACTATTTTCAATGTGCTGGAATATGTTTCACAATCTATTCTCCAAGCGTGATTTTTTTTTCAATTTCTTTATACTAATTATTACATTTTATACTATTTCGCGTTATTTAAAGTTGATGTCTATCAAGGCTATACTCAATGTTCTGGAAATTGTTTCATAATCTGCGCTAGAAGCGTGATTTTTTAAAATTTGTTTACGGATTTATACTATTCCGCGTTATTTAAAGGTGATGTCTATCGAGACTATTCTCAATGTGCTGGAAATTGTTTCATAATCTGTGCTCCACGCGCGATTTTTTTAAAATTTCTTTATGGATTTATACTATTTCGCGTTATTTAAAGGCGATGTCTGTCGAGGCTATTCTCATTTTGCTTGAAATTGTTTCATAATCTGTGCTCCACGCGTGATTTTTTTGAATTTGTTTACGGATTTATACGATTTTGCGTTTTTTAATGGCGACGTCTATCGAGACTATTTTCAATGAGCTGGAAATTGTTTCACAATCTATGCTCCAAGCGTGATTTTTTTTTAATTTCAAATTGTTTACGGATTTATACTATTTCGCGTTATTTAAAGGCGACGTCTTTCGAGACTATTCTCAATGTGCTGGAAATTGTTTCATAATCTGTGATCCACGCGTGATTTTTTTGAATTTGTTTACGGATTTATACCATTTCCCGTTATTTAAAGGCGATGTCTATCGAGACTATTTTCAATGAGCTGGAAATTGTTTCACAATTTATGCTCCAAGCGTGATTTTTTTTTTCAATTTGTGTACGGATTTATAAAATTTCGTGTTATTTAAAGGCGATGTCTATCGAGGCTATTCTCAATGTGCTGGAAATTGTTTCATAATCTGTGATCCACGCGTGATTTTTTTGAATTTGTTTACGGATTTATACCATTTCCCGTTATTTAAAGGCGATGTCTATCGAGACTATTTTCAATGAGCTGGAAATTGTTTCACAATCTATGCTCCAAGCGTGATTTTTTTTAATTTCAAATTGTTTACGGATTTATACTATTTCGCGTTATTTAAAGGCGACGTCTTTCGAGACTATTCTCAATGTACTGGAAATTGTTTCATAATCTGTGCTCCACGCGTGATATTTTTGAATTTGTTTACGGATTTATACTAATCCGCGTTATTTAAAGGTGATGTCTATCGAGACTATTCTCAATGTGCTGGAAATTGTTTCATAATCTGAGCTCCACGCGTGATTTTATTGAATTTGTTTTCAGATTTATACTATTTCGCGTTATTTAAAGGTGATGTCTATCGAGACTATTCTCAATGTGCTGGAAATTGTTTCATAATCTGTGCTCCACGCGTGATTTTTTAAAATTTGTTTACGGATTTATAATAATCCGCGTTATTTAAAGGTGATGTCTATCGAGACTATTCTCAATGTGCTGGAAATTGTTTCATAATCTGTGCTCCACGCGTGATTTTATTGAATTTGTTTTCAGATTTATAATATTTCGCGTTATTTAAAGGCGATGTCTATCGAGAATATTTTCAATGTGCTGGAAATTCTTTCACAATCCATGCTCCAAGCGTGATTTTTTTTCAATTTTTTTACAGATTTATACTATTTCGCGTTATTTAAAGGTGATGTCTATCAAGGCTATACTCAATGTGCTGTAAATTGTTTCATAATCTGTGCTCAATGCGTGATTTTTTTAAATTTGTTTATGTCTTTATACTATTTCGCGTTATTTAAAGACGATGTCTATCGAGACTATTCTCAATGTGCTGGAAATTGTTTCATAATCTGTGCTCCACGCGTGATTTTTTAAAAATTATTTACATATTTATAGTATTTTGCGTTATTTAAAGGCGATGTCTATCGAGAATATTCTCAATGTGCTGGAAATTGTTTCATAATCTGATCTCCACGCGTGATTTTATTGAATTTGTTTTCAGATTTATAATATTTCGCGTTATTTAAAGGTGATGTCTATCGAGACTATTCTCAATGTGCTGGAAAATTGTTTCATAATCTGTCCTCCACGCGTGATTTTTTTTAAATTTGTTTACGGATTTATACTAATCCGCGTTATTTAAAGGTGATGTCTATCGAGACTATATTCAATGTGCTGGAAATTGTTTCATAATCTGTGCTCCACGCGTGATTTTATTGAATTTGTTTTCAGATTTATACTATTTCGCGTTATTTAAAGACGATGTCTATCGAGAATATTTTCAATGTGCTGGAAATTCTTTCAGAATCCATGCTACAAGCGTGAATTTTTTTTCAATTTTTTTACAGATTTATACTATTTCGCGTTATTTAAAGGTGATGTCTATCGAGGCTATTCTCAATGTGCTGGAAATTGTTTCATAATCTGTGCTCCACGCGTGATTTTTTAAAATTTATTTACAGATTTATACTATTTTGCGTTATTTAAAGGCGATGTCTATCGAGACTATTTTCAATGTGCTGGAAATTGTTTCACAATCTATGCTCCAAGCGTGATTTTTTTTCAATTTCTTTATATTAATTATTACATTTTATGCTATTTCGCGTTATTTAAAGGCGATGTCTTTCGAGACTATTCTCAGTGTGCTGGAAATTGTTTCATAATCTGTGCTCCACGCGCGATTTTTTAAAAATTTGTTTATGGATTTATACTATTCCGCGTTATTTAAAGGTGATGACTATCGAGACTATTCTCAATGTGCTGGAAATTGTTTCATAATCTGTGCTCCAAGCGTGATTTTTTTTATTTCAATTTGTTTACGGATTTATATTATTCCGCGTTATTTAAAGGTGATGTCTATCGAGACTATTCTCAATGTGCTGGAAATTGTTTCATAATCTGTGGTCCACGCGTGATTTTTTAAAATTTATTTACAGATTTATACTATTTTGCGTTATTTAAAGGCGATGTCTATCGAGAATATTTTCAATGTGCTGGAAATTGTTTCACAATCCATGCTCCAAGCGTGATTTTATTTTCAATTTTTTTACAGATTTATACTATTTTGCGTTATTTAAAGGTGATGTCTATCGAGGTTATTCTCAATGTGCTGGAAATTTTTTCATAATTTGTGCTCCACGCGTGATTTTTTTGAATTTGTTTACGGATTTATACCATTTCGCGTTATTTAAAGGTGATGTCTATAGAGGCTATTCTCAATGTCCTGGAAATTGTTTCATAATCTGTGCTCCCCGCGTGATTGTTTATAAATTTGTTTACGAATTTATACTTTTTTGCGTTATTTAAAGGCGATGTCTATCGAGACTATTTTCAATGTACTGGAAATTATTTCACAATCTCTGCTCCAAGCGTGATTTAAAAAAAAATTTGTTTATACTAATTATTACATTTTATACTATTTCGCGTTATTTAAAGGTGATGTCTATCAAGGCTATACTCAATGTGCTGGAAATTGTTTCATAATCTGTGCTCAACGCGTGATTTTTTGAATTTGTTTGCGGATTTATAATACTATTTCGTGTTATTTAAAGGCGATGTCTATCGAGAGTATTCTCAATGTTCTGGAAATTGTTCCATAATCTGTGCTAGACGCGTGATTTTTTTAAATTTGTTTACGGATTTATACTATTCCGCGTTATTTAAAGGTGATGTTTATCGAGACTATTCTCAATGTGCTGGAAATTGTTTCATAATCTGTGCTCCAAGCGTAATTTTTTTAATTTGAATTTGTTTACGGATTTATACTATTTCGCGTTATTTAAAGGCGATGTCTTTCGAGACTATTCTCAATGTGCTGGAAATTGTTTCATAATCTGTGCTCAACGCGTGATTTTTTGAATTTGTTTGCGGATTTATAATACTATTTCGTGTTATTTAAAGGCGATGTCTATCGAGAGTATTCTCAATGTTCTGGAAATTGTTCCATAATCTGTGCTAGACGCGTGACTTTTTTTAATTTGTTTACGGATTTATACTATTCCGCGTTATTTAAATGTGATGTTTATCGAGACTATTCTCAATGTGCTGGAAATTGTTTCATAATCTGTGCTCCAAGCGTAATTTTTTTAATTTGAATTTGTTTACGGATTTATACTATTTCGCGTTATTTAAAGGGGATGTCTATCGAGAGTATTCTCAATGTTCTGGAAATTGTTTCATAATCTGTGCTAGACGCGTGATTTTTTTTAATTTGTTTACGGATTTATACTATTCCGCGTTATTTAAAGGTGATGTTCATCAAGACTATTCTCAATGTGCTGAAAATTGTTTCATAATCTGTGCTCCAAGCGTAATTTTTTTAATTTGAATTTGCTTACGGATTTATACTATTTCGCGTTATTTAAAGGCGACGACTTTCGAGACTATTCTCAATGTACTGGAAATTGTTTCATAATCTGTGCTCCACGCGTGATATTTTTGAATTTGTTTACGGATTTATACTAATCCGCGTTATTTAAAGGTGATGTCTATCGAGACTATTCACAATGTGCTGGAAATTGTTTCATAATCTGAGCTCCATGCGTGATTTTTTTTAATTTGTTTACGGATTTATACTATTCCGCGTTATTTAAAGGTGATGTTTATCAAGACTATTCTCAATGTGCTGAAAATTGTTTCATAATCTGTGCTCCAAGCGTAATTTTTTTAATTTGAATTTGCTTACGGATTTATACTATTTCGCGTTATTTAAAGGCGATGTCTATCGAGAATATTTTCAATGTGCTGGAAATTCTTTCACAATCTATGCTCCAAGCGTGATTTTTTTTCAATTTTTTTACAGATTTATACTATTTCGCGTTATTTAAAGGTGATGTCTATCGAGGCTATTCTCAATGTCCTGGAAATTGTTTCATTATCTGTGCTCCACGCGTGATTTTTTAAAAATTTATTTACAGATTTATACTATTTTGCGTTATTTAAAGGCGAATTCTATCGAGACTATTTTCAATGTGCTGGAAATTGTTTAACAATCTATGCTCCAAGCGTGATTTTTTTTTCAATTTCTTTATCCTAATTATTACATTTTATACTATTTCGCGTTATTTAAAGTTGATGTCTATCAAGTCTATACTCAATCTTCTGGAAATTGTTTCATAATCTGTGCTAGACGCGTGATTTTTTAAAATTTGTTTACGGATTTATACTATTACGCGTTATTTAAAGGTGATGTCTATCGAGACTATTCTCAATGTGCTGGAAATTGTTTCATAATCTGTGCTCCACCCGCGATTTTTTAAAAATTTGTTTATGGATTTATACTATTTCGCGTTATTTAAAGGCGATGTCTATCGAGGCTATTCTCATTTTGCTTGAAATTGTTTCATAATCTGTGCTCCACGCGTGATTTTTTTGAATTTGTTTACGGATATATACTATTTTGCGTTTTTTAATGGCGACGTCTATCGAGACTATTTTCAATGTGCTGGAAATTGTTTCACAATTTATGCTCCAAGCGTGATTTTTTTTTTCAATTTGTGTACGGATTTATAAAATTTCGCGTTATTTAAAGGCGATGTCTATCGAGGCTATTCTCAATATGCTGGAAATTGTTTCATAATCTGTGATCCACGCGTGATTTTTTTTTGAATTTGTTTACGGATTTATACCATTTCCCGTTATTTAAAGGCGATGTCTATCGAGACTATTTTCAATGAGCTGGAAATTGTTTCATAATCTGGGCTCCACGCGTGATATTTTTGAATTTGTTTACGGATTTATACTAATCCGCGTTATTTAAAGGTGATGTCTATCGAGACTATTCTCAATGTGCTGGAAATTGTTTCATAATCTGTGCTCCACGCGTGATTTTTTTAAATTTGTTTACGGATTTATACTAATCCGCGTTATTTAAAGGTGATGTCTATCGAGACTATTCTCAATGTGCTGGAAATTGTTTCATAATCTGTGCTCCACGCGTGATTTTATTGAATTTGTTTTCAGACTTATACTATTTCGCGTTATTTAAAGGCGATGTCTATCGAGAATATTTTCAATGTGCTGGAAATTCTTTCACAATCCATGCTCCAAGCGTGATTTTTTTTCAATTTTTTTACAGATTTATACTATTTCGCGTTATTTAAAGGTGATGTCTATCAAGGCTATACTCAATGTGCTGTAAATTGTTTCATAATCTGTGCTCAATGCGTGATTTTTTTTAATTTGTTTATGTCTTTATACTATTTCGCGTTATTTAAAGACGATGTCTATCGAGACTATTCTCAATGTGCTTGAAATTGCTTCATAATCTGTGCTCCACGCGTGATTTTTTTAAAATTTATTTACAGATTTATACTATTTTGCGTTATTTAAAGGCGATGTCTATCGAGAATATTTTCAATGTGCTGGAAATTGTTTCACAATCCATGCTCCAAGCGTGATTTTATTTTCAATTTTTTTACAGATTTATACTATTTCGCGTTATTTAAAGGTGATGTCTATCGAGGCTATTTTCAATGTGCTGGAAATTTTTTCATAATTTGTGCTCCACGCGTGATTTTTTTGAATTTGTTTACGGATTTATACCATTTCGCGTTATTTAAAGGTGATGTCTATAGAGGCTATTCTCAATGTCCTGGAAATTTTTTCATAATCTGCGCTCCCCGCGTGATTTTTTTTAATTTGTTTACGGATTTATACTATTTCGCGTTATTTAAAGGCGATGTCTATCGAGACTATTTTCAATGTGCTGGAAATTGTTTCACAATCTATGCTCCAAGCGTGATATTTTTTTCAATTTGTTTATACTATTTATTACATTTTATACTATTTCGCGTTATTTAAAGGAGATGTCTATCAAGGCTATATTCAATGTGCTGGAAATTGTTTCATAATCTGTGCTCAACGCGTGATTTTTTTTCAATTTGTTTATGACTTTATACTATTTCGCGTTATTTAAAGGCGATGTCTATCGAGGCTATTCTCATTTTGCTTGAAATTGTTTCATAATCTATGCTCCAAGCGTGATTTTTTTTCAATTTCTTTATACTAATTATTACATTTTATGCTATTTCGCGTTATTTAAAGGCGATTTCTTTCGAGACTATTCTCAATGTGCTGGAAATTGTTTCATAATCTGTGCTCCACGCGCGATTTTTTAAAAATTTGTTTATGGATTTATACTATTCCGCGTTATTTAAAGGTGATGTCTATCGAGACTATTCTCAATGTGCTGGAAATTGTTTCATAATCTGTGCTCCAAGCGTGATTTTTTTTATTTCAATTTGTTTACGGATTTATACTATTCCGCGTTATTTAAAGGTGATGTCTATCGAGACTATTCTCAATGTGCTGGAAATTGTTTCATAATCTCTGCTCCACGCGTGATTTTATTGAATTTGTTTTCAGATTTATACTATTTCGCGTTATTTAAAGGTGATGTCTATCGAGAATATTTTCAATGTGCTGGAAATACTTCCACAATCCATGCTCCAAGCGTGATTTTTTTTTCAATTTTTTTACAGATTTATACTATTTCGCGTTATTTAAAGGTGATGTCTATGGAGGCCATTCTCAATTGTTTCATAATCTGTGCTCCAAGCGTGATTTTTTTGAATTTGTTTACGGATTTATACTAATCCACGTTATTTAAAGGTGATGTCTATCGAGACTGTTCTCAATGTGCTGGAAATTGTTTCATAATCTGAGCTCCACGCGTGATTTTATTGAATTTGTTTTCAGATTTATACTATTTCGCGTTATTTAAAGGTGATGTCTATCGAGACTATTCTCAATTTGCTGGAAATTGTTTCATAATCTGTGCTCCACGCGTGATTTTTTTCAATTTTTTTACAGATTTATACTATTTCGCGTTATTTAAAGGTGATGTCTATCGAGGCTATTCTCAATGTGCTGGAAATTATTTCATAATCTGTGCTCCACGCGTGATTTTTTTAATTTTATTTACAGATTTATACTAATTTGCGTTATTTAAAGGCGATGTCTATCGAGACTATTTTCAAAGTGCTGGAAATTGTTTCTTAATCTATGCTCCAAGCGTGATTTTTTTTTCAATTTCTTTATACTAATTATTACATTTTATACTATTTCGCGTTATTTAAAGGTGATGTCTATCGAGACTATTCCCAATGTGCTGGAAATTTTTTCATAATCTGTGCTCCACGCGTGATTTTTTTAAATTTGTTTACGGATTTATACTAATCCGCGTTATTTAAAGGTGATGTCTATCGAGACTATTCTAAATGTGCTGGTAATTGTTTCATAATCTGTGCTCCACGCGTGATTTTTTAAAATTTGTTTACGGATTTATACGAATCCGCGTTATTTAAAGGTGATGTCTATCGAGACTATTCTCAATGTGCTGGAAATTGTTTCATAATCTGCGCTCCACGCGTGATTTTATTGAATTTGTTTTCAGATTTATAATATTTCGCGTTATTTAAAGGTGGTGTCTATCGAGACTATTCTCAATGTGCTGGAAATTGCTTCATAATCTGTGCTCCACGCGTGATTTTTTAAAATTTGTTTACGGATTTATACTAATCCGCGTTATTTAAAGTTGATGTCTATCGAGACTATTCTCAATGTGCTGGAAATTGTTTCATAATCTGTGCTCCACGCGTGATTTTTTTCAATTTTTTTACAGATTTATACTATTTCGCGTTATTTAAAGGTGATGTCTATCGAGGCTATTCTCAATGTGCTGGAAGTTATTTCATAATCTGTGCTCCACGCGTGATTTTTTAAAATTTATTTACAGATTTATACTAATTTGCGTTATTTAAAGGCGATGTCTATCGAGACTATTTTCAATGTGCTGGAAATTGTTTCACAATCTATGCTCCAAGCGTGATTTTTTTTTCAATTTCTTTATACTAATTATTACATTTTATACTATTTCGCGTTATTTAAATGTGATGTCTATCGAGACTATTCCAAATGTGCTGGAAATTGTTTCATAATCTGTGCTCCACGCGTGATATTTTTAAATTTGTTTACGGATTTATACTAATCCGCGTTATTTAAAGGTGATGTCTATCGAGACTATTCTCAATGTGCTGGAAATTGTTTCATAATCTGCGCTCCACGCGTTATTTTTTAAAATTTGTTTACGTATTTATACGAATCCGCGTTATTTAAAGGTGATGTCTATCGAGACTATTCTCAATGTGCTGGAAATTGTTTCATAATCTGCGCTCCACGCGTGATTTTATTGAATTTGTTTTCAGATTTATAATATTTCGCGTTATTTAAAGGTGATGTCTATCGAGACTATTCTCAATGTGCTGGAAATTGTTTCTCAATCTGTGCTCCACGCGTGATTTTTTTTTTCAATTTGTTTACAGATTTATATTATTTCGCGTTATTTAAACGCGATGTCTTTCGAGACTATTCTCAATGTCCTGGAAATTGTTTCATAATCTGTGCTCCACGCGTGATTTTATTGAATTTGTTTTCAGATTTATAATATTTCGCGTTATTTAAAGGTGATGTCTATCGAGACTATTCTCAATGTGCTGGAAATTGTTTCAAAATCTATGCTCCAAGCATGATTTTTTTTCTTCAATTTCTTTATGGATTTATAAAATTTCGCGTTATTTAAAGGTGATGTCTATCGAGACTATTCTCAATGTGCTGGAAATTGTTTCATAATCTGTGCTCCACGCGTGATATTTTTAAATTTGTTTACGGATTTATACTAATCCGCGTTATTTAAAGGTGATGTCTATCCAGACTATTCTCAATGTGCTGGAAATTGTTTCTCAATCTGTGCTCCACGCGTGATTTTTTTTTCAATTTGTTTACAGATTTATATTATTTCGCGTTATTTAAAGGCGATGTCTATCGAGACTATTCTCAATGTGCTGGAAATTGTTTCATAATCTGTGCTCCACGCGTGATATTTTTAAATTTGTTTACGGATTTATACTAATCAGCGTTATTTAAAGGTGATGTCTATCCAGACTATTCTCAATGTGCTGGAAATTGTTTCATAATCTGTGCTCCACGCGTGATTTTTTAAAATTTGTTTACGGATTTATACTAATCCGCGTTATTTAAAGGTGATGTCTATCCAGACTATTCTCAATGTGCTGGAAATTGTTTCATAGTCTGTGCTCCACGCGTGATTTTTTAAAATTTGTTTACGGATTTATACTAATCCGCGTTATTTAAAGGTGATGTCTATCGAGACTATTCTCAATGTGCTGGAAATTGTTTCATAATCTGTGCTCAACGAGTGATTTTTTGAATTTGTTTGCGGATTTATAATACTATTTCGTGTTATTTAAAGGCGATGTCTATCGAGACTATTCTCAATGTGCTGGAAATTGTTTCATAATCTGTGCTCCACGCGTGATTTTTTTCAATTTTTTTACAGATTTATACTATTTCGCGTTATTTAAAGGTGATGTCTATCGAGGCTGTTCTCAATGTGCTGGAAGTTATTTCATAATCTGTGCTCCACGCGTGATTTTTTAAAATTTATTTACAGATTTATACTAATTTGCGTTATTTAAAGGCGATGTCTATCGAGACTATTTTCAATGTGCTGGAAATTGTTTCACAATCTATGCTCCAAGCGTGATTTTTTTTCAATTTCTTTATACTAATTATTACATTTTATACTATTTCGCGTTATTTAAAGGTGATGTCTATCGAGACTATTCCAAATGTGCTGGAAATTGTTTCATAATCTATGCTCCACGCGTGATTTTTTTAAATTTGTTTACGGATTTATACTAATCCGCGTTATTTAAAGGTGATGTCTATCGAGACTATTCTCAATGTGCTGGAAATTGTTTCATAATCTGCGCTCCACGCGTGATTTTTTAAAATTTGTTTACGGATTTATACGAATCCGCGTTATTTAAAGGTGATGTCTATCGAGACTATTCTCAATGTGATGGAAATTGTTTCATAATCTGCGCTCCACGCGTGATTTTATTGAATTTGTTTTCAGATTTATAATATTTCGCGTTATTTAAAGGTGATGTCTATCGAGACTATTCTCAATGTGCTGGAAATTGTTTCTCAATCTGTGCTCCACGCGTGATTTTTTTTTCAATTTGTTTACAGATTTATATTATTTCGCGTTATTTAAAGGCGATGTCTTTCGAGACTATTCTCAATGTCCTGGAAATTGTTTCATAATCTGTGCTCCACGCGTGATTTTATTGAATTTGTTTTCAGATTTATAATATTTCGCGTTATTTAAAGGTGATGTCTATCGAGACTATTCTCAATGTGCTGGAAATTGTTTCAAAATCTATGCTCCAAGCATGATTTTTTTTCTTCAATTTCTTTATGGATTTATAAAATTTCGCGTTATTCAAAGGTGATGTCTATCGAGACTATTCTCAATGTGCTGGAAATTGTTTCATAATCTGAGCTCAAAGCCTGATTTTTTAAAATTTGTTTACGGATTTATACCATTTCCCGTTATTTAAAGGCGATGTCTATCGAGACTATTCTCAATGTGCTGGAAATTGTTTCTCAATCTGTGCTCCACGCGTGATTTTTTTTTCAATTTGTTTACAGATTTATATTATTTCGCGTTATTTAAAGGCGATGTCTATCGAGACTATTCTCAATGTGCTGGAAATTGTTTCATAATCTGTGCTCCACGCGTGATATTTTTAAATTTGTTTACGGATTTATACTAATCCGCGTTATTTAAAGGTGATGTCTATCCAGACAATTCTCAATGTGCTGGAAATTGTTTCATAATCTGTGCTCCACGCGTGATTTTTTAAAATTTGTTTACGGATTTATACTAATCCGCGTTATTTAAAGGTGATGTCTATCGAGACTATTCTCAATGTGCTGAAAATTGTTTCATAATCTGCGTTCCACGCGTGATTTTATTGAATTTGTTTTCAGATTTATATTATTTCGCGTTATTTAAAGACGATGTCTATCGAGACTAATCTCAATGTGCTGGAAATTGTTTCATAATCTGTGCTCAACGCGTGATTTTTTGAATTAGTTTGCGGATTTATAATACTATTTCGTGTTATTTAAAGGCAATGTCTATCGACAGTATTCTCAATGTTCTGGAAATTGTTTCATAATCTGTGCTAGACGCGTGATTTTTTTAAAATTTGTTTATGGATTTATAGTATTCCGCGTTATTTAAAGGCGATATCTATCGAGAGTATTCTTATTGTGCGGGAAATTGTTTCATAGTCTGTGCTCCACGCGTGATTTTTTTAAATTTGTTTACGGATTTATACTATTTCGCGTTATTTAAAGACGACGTCTATCGAGAATATTTTCAATGTGCTGGAAATTGTTTCACAATCTATGCTCCAAGCGTGATTTTTTTCTTCAATTTCTTTATGGATTTATAAAATTTCGCGTAATTTAAAGGTGATGTCTATCGAGACTATTCTCAATGTGCTGGAAATTGTTTCATAATCTGTGCTCCAAGCGTGATTTTTTTTAATTTGTTTGCGGATTTATACAAATCCGCGTTATTTAAAGACGGTGTCTATCGAGGCTATTCTCAGTGTGCTGGAAATTGTTTCATAATCTGTGCTCCACGCGTGATTTTATTGAATTTGTTTTCAGATTTATACTATTTCGCGTTATTTAAAGGTGATGTCTATCGAGAATATTTTCAATGTGCTGGAAATTCTTCCACAATCCATGCTCCAAGCGTGATTTTTTTTTCAATTTTTTTACAGATTTATACTATTTCGCGTTATTTAAAGGTGATGTCTATGGAGGCTATTCTCAATTGTTTCATAATCTGTGCTCCAAGCGTGATTTTTTTGAATTTGTTTACGGATTTATACTAATCCACGTTATTTAAAGGTGATGTCTATCGAGACTGTTCTCAATGTGCTGGAAATTGTTTCATAATCTGCGCTCCACGCGTGATTTTATTGAATTTGTTTTCAGATTTATAATATTTCGCGTTATTTAAAGGTGATGTCTATCGAGACTATTCTCAATGTGCTGGAAATTGTTTCTCAATCTGTGCTCCACGCGTGATTTTTTTTTCAATTTGTTTACAGATTTATATTATTTCGCGTTATTTAAAGGCGATGTCTTTCGAGACTATTCTCAATGTCCTGGAAATTGTTTCATAATCTGTGCTCCACGCGTGATTTTATTGAATTTGTTTTCAGATTTATAATATTTCGCGTTATTTAAAGGTGATGTCTATCGAGACTATTCTCAATGTGCTGGAAATTGTTTCAAAATCTATGCTCCAAGCATGATTTTTTTTCTTCAATTTCTTTATGGATTTATAAAATTTCGCGTTATTCAAAGGTGATGTCTATCGAGACTATTCTCAATGTGCTGGAAATTGTTTCATAATCTGAGCTCAAAGCCTGATTTTTTAAAATTTGTTTACGGATTTATACCATTTCCCGTTATTTAAAGGCGATGTCTATCGAGACTATTCTCAATGTGCTGGAAATTGTTTCTCAATCTGTGCTCCACGCGTGATTTTTTTTTCAATTTGTTTACAGATTTATATTATTTCGCGTTATTTAAAGGCGATGTCTATCGAGACTATTCTCAATGTGCTGGAAATTGTTTCATAATCTGTGCTCCACGCGTGATATTTTTAAATTTGTTTACGGATTTATACTAATCCGCGTTATTTAAAGGTGATGTCTATCCAGACAATTCTCAATGTGCTGGAAATTGTTTCATAATCTGTGCTCCACGCGTGATTTTTTAAAATTTGTTTACGGATTTATACTAATCCGCGTTATTTAAAGGTGATGTCTATCGAGACTATTCTCAATGTGCTGAAAATTGTTTCATAATCTGCGTTCCACGCGTGATTTTATTGAATTTGTTTTCAGATTTATATTATTTCGCGTTATTTAAAGACGATGTCTATCGAGACTAATCTCAATGTGCTGGAAATTGTTTCATAATCTGTGCTCAACGCGTGATTTTTTGAATTAGTTTGCGGATTTATAATACTATTTCGTGTTATTTAAAGGCAATGTCTATCGACAGTATTCTCAATGTTCTGGAAATTGTTTCATAATCTGTGCTAGACGCGTGATTTTTTTAAAATTTGTTTATGGATTTATAGTATTCCGCGTTATTTAAAGGCGATATCTATCGAGAGTATTCTTATTGTGCGGGAAATTGTTTCATAGTCTGTGCTCCACGCGTGATTTTTTTAAATTTGTTTACGGATTTATACTATTTCGCGTTATTTAAAGACGACGTCTATCGAGAATATTTTCAATGTGCTGGAAATTGTTTCACAATCTATGCTCCAAGCGTGATTTTTTTCTTCAATTTCTTTATGGATTTATAAAATTTCGCGTTATTTAAAGGTGATGTCTATCGAGACTATTCTCAATGTGCTGGAAATTGTTTCATAATCTGTGCTCCAAGCGTGATTTTTTTAAATTTGTTTGCGGATTTATACAAATCCGCGTTATTTAAAGACGGTGTCTATCGAGGCTATTCTCAGTGTGCTGGAAATTGTTTCATAATCTGTGCACCACGCGTGATTTTATTGAATTTGTTTTCAGATTTATACTATTTCGCGTTATTTAAAGGTGATGTCTATCGAGAATATTTTCAATGTGCTGGAAATTCTTCCACAATCCATGCTCCAAGCGTGATTTTTTTTTCAATTTTTTTACAGATTTATACTATTTCGCGTTATTTAAAGGTGATGTCTATGGAGGCTATTCTCAATTGTTTCATAATCTGTGCTCCAAGCGTGATTTTTTTGAATTTGTTTACGGATTTATACTAATCCACGTTATTTAAAGGTGATGTCTATCGAGACTGTTCTCAATGTGCTGGAAATTGTTTCATAATCTGAGCTCCACGCGTGATTTTATTGAATTTGTTTTCAGATTTATACTATTTCGCGTTATTTAAAGGTGATGTCTATCGAGACTATTCTCAATTTGCTGGAAATTGTTTCATAATCTGTGCTCCACGCGTGATTTTTTTCAATTTTTTTACAGATTTATACTATTTCGCGTTATTTAAAGGTGATGTCTATCGAGGCTATTCTCAATGTGCTGGAAATTATTTCATAATCTGTGCTCCACGCGTGATTTTTTTAATTTTATTTACAGATTTATACTAATTTGCGTTATTTAAAGGCGATGTCTATCGAGACTATTTTCAAAGTGCTGGAAATTGTTTCTTAATCTATGCTCCAAGCGTGATTTTTTTTTTCAATTTCTTTATACTAATTATTACATTTTATACTATTTCGCTTTATTTAAAGGTGGTGTCTATCGAGACTATTCTCAATGTGCTGGAAATTGCTTCATAATCTGTGCTCCACGCGTGATTTTTTAAAATTTGTTTACGGATTTATAATAATCCGCGTTATTTAAAGGTGATGTCTATCGAGACTATTCTCAATGTGCTGGAAATTGTTTCATAATCTGTGCTCCACGCGTGATTTTTTAAAATTTGTTTACGGATTTATACTAATCCGCGTTATTTAAAGGTGATGTCTATCGAGACTATTCTCAATGTGCTGGAAATTGCTTCATAATCTGCGCTCCACGCGTGATTTTATTGAATTTGTTTTCAGATTTATATTATTTCGCGTTATTTAAAGACGATGTCTATCGAGACTATTCTCAATGTGCTGGAAATTGTTTCATAATCTGTGCTCCACGCGTGATTTTTTAAAATTTGTTTACCGATTTATACTAATCCGCGTTATTTAAAGGTGATGTCTATCGAGACTATTCTCAATGTGCTGGAAATTGTTTCATAATCTGTGCTCCCCGCGTGATTTTTTTTTAATTTGTTTACGGATTTATACTATTTCGCGTTATTTAAAGGCAATGTCTATCGAGACTATTTTCAATGTGCTGGAAATTGTTTCACAATCTATGCTCCAAGCGTGATTTTTTTTTCAATTTGTTTATACTATTTATTACATTTTAAACTATTTCGCGTTATTTAAAGGTGATGTCTATCAAGGCTATACTCAATGTGCTGGAAATTGTTTCATAATCCGTAATCAACGCGTGATTTTTTTCAATTTGTTTATGACTTTATACTATTTCGCGTTATTTAAAGGCGATGTCTATCGAGGCTATTCTCATTTTGCTTGAAATTGTTTCATAGTCTGTGCTCCACGCGTGATTTTTTTAAATTTGTTTACGGATTTATACTATTTCGCGTTATTTAAAGACGACGTCTATCGAGAATATTTTCAATGTGCTGGAAATTGTTTCACAATCTATGCTCCAAGCGTGATTTTTTTCTTCAATTTTTTTATGGATTTATAAAATTTCGCGTTATTTAAAGGTGATGTCTATCGAGACTATTCTCAATGTGCTGGAAATTGTTTCATAATCTGTGCTCCAAGCGTGATTTTTTTTAAAATTTGTTTGCGGATTTATACAAATCCGCGTTATTTAAAGACGGTGTCTATCGAGGCTATTCTCAGTGTGCTGGAAATTGTTTCATAATCTGTGCTCCACGCGTGATTTTATTGAATTTGTTTTCAGATTTATACTATTTCGCGTTATTTAAAGGTGATGTCTATCGAGAATATTTTCAATGTGCTGGAAATTCTTCCACAATCCATGCTCCAAGCGTGATTTTTTTTTCAAATTTTTTACAGATTTATACTATTTCGCGTTATTTAAAGGTGATGTCTATCGAGGCTATTCTCAATGTGCTGGAAGTTATTTCATAATCTGTGCTCCACGCGTGATTTTTTAAAATTTATTTACAGATTTATACTAATTTGCGTTATTTAAAGGCGATGTCTATCGAGACTATTTTCAATGTGCTGGAAATTGTTTCACAATCTATGCTCCAAGCGTGATTTTTTTTTCAATTTCTTTATACTAATTATTACATTTTATACTATTTCGCGTTATTTAAAGGTGATGTCTATCGAGACTATTCCAAATGTGCTGGAAATTGTTTCATAATCTGTGCTCCACGCGTGATTTTTTTAAATTTGTTTACGGATTTATACTAATCCGCGTTATTTAAAGGTGATGTCTATCGAGACTATTCTCAATGTGCTGGAAATTGTTTCATAATCTGCTTTCCACGCGTGATTTTTTAAAATTTGTTTGCGGATTTATACGAATCCGCGTTATTTAAAGGTGATGTCTATCGAGACTATTCTCAATGTGATGGAAATTGTTTCATAATCTGCGCTCCACGCGTGATTTTATTGAATTTGTTTTCAGATTTATAATATTTCGCGTTATTTAAAGGTGATGTCTATCGAGACTATTCTCAATGTGCTGGAAATTGTTTCTCAATCTGTGCTCCACGCGTGATTTTTTTTTCAATTTGTTTACAGATTTATATTATTTCGCGTTATTTAAAGGCGATGTCTTTCGAGACTATTCTCAATGTCCTGGAAATTGTTTCATAATCTGTGCACCACGCGTGATTTTATTGAATTTGTTTTCAGATTTATAATATTTCGCGTTATTTAAAGGTGATGTCTATCGAGACTATTCTCAATGTGCTGGAAATTGTTTCATAATCTGTGCTCCAAGCCTGATTTTTTAAAATTTGTTTACGGATTTATACCATTTCCCGTTATTTAAAGGCGATGTCTATCGAGACTATTCTCAATGTGCTGGAAATTGTTTCTCAATCTGTGCTCCACGCGTGATTTTTTTTTCAATTTGTTTACAGATTTATATTATTTCGCGTTATTTAAAGGCGATATCTATCGAGACTATTCTCAATGTGCTGGAAATTGTTTCATAATCTGTGCTCCACGCGTGATATTTTTAAATTTGTTTACGGATTTATACTAATCCGCGTTATTTAAAGGTGATGTCTATCCAGACTATTCTCAATGTGCTGGAAATTGTTTCATAATCTGTGCTCCACGCGTGATTTTTTAAAATTTGTTTACGGATTTATACTAATCCGCGTTATTTAAAGGTGATGTCTATCGAGACTATTCTCAATGTGCTGAAAATTGTTTCATAATCTGCGTTCCACGCGTGATTTTATTGAATTTGTTTTCAGATTTATATTATTTCGCGTTATTTAAAGACGATGTCTATCGAGACTATTCTCAATGTGCTGGAAATTGTTTCATAATCTGTGCTCAACGCGTGATTTTTTGAATTAGTTTGCGGATTTATAATACTATTTCGTGTTATTTAAAGGCAATGTCTATCGAGAGTATTCTCAATGTTCTGGAAATTGTTTCATAATCTGTGCTAGACGCGTGATTTTTTTTAAATTTGTTTATGGATTTATACTATTCCGCGTTATTTAAAGGCGATATCTATCGAGAGTATTCTTATTGTGCGGGAAATTGTTTCATAGTCTGTGCTCCACGCGTGATTTTTTTTAATTTGTTTACGGATTTATACTATTTCGCGTTATTTAAAGACGACGTCTATCGAGAATATTTTCAATGTGCTGGAAATTGTTTCACAATCTATGCTCCAAGCGTGATTTTTTTCTTCAATTTCTTTATGGATTTATAAAATTTCGCGTTATTTAAAGGTGATGTCTATCGAGACTATTCTCAATGTGCTGGAAATTGTTTCATAATCTGTGCTCCAAGCGTGATTTTTTTAAAATTTGTTTGCGGATTTATAAAAATCCGCGTTATTTAAAGACGGTGTCTATCGAGGCTATTCTCAGTGTGCTGGAAATTGTTTCATAATCTGTGCTCCACGCGTGATTTTTTTAAATTTGTTTACGGATTTATACTAATCCCCGTTATTTAAAGGTGATGTCTATCGAGACTATTCTCAATGTGATGGAAATTGTTTCATAATCTGTGCTCCACGCGTGATTTTTTAAAATTTGTTTACGGATTTATACGAATCCGCGTTATTTAAAGGTGATGTCTATCGAGACTATTCTCAATGTGCTGGAAATTGTTTCATAATCTGCGCTCCACGCGTGATTTTATTGAATTTGTTTTCAGATTTATAATATTTCGCGTTATTTAAAGGTGGTGTCTATCGAGACTATTCTCAATGTGCTGGAAATTGCTTCATAATCTGTGCTCCACGCGTGATTTTTTAAAATTTGTTTACGGATTTATACTAATCCGCGTTATTTAAAGGTGATGTCTATCGAGACTATTCTCAATGTGCTGGAAATTGTTTCATAATCTGTGCTCCACGCGTGATTTTTTAAAATTTGTTTACGGATTTATACTAATCCGCGTTATTTAAAGGTGATGTCTATCGAGACTATTCTCAATGTGCTCGAAATTGTTTCATAATCTGCGCTCCACGCGTGATTTTATTGAATTTGTTTTCAGATTTATATTATTTCGCGTTATTTAAAGACGATGTCTATCGAGACTATTCTCAATGTGCTGGAAATTGTTTCATAATCTGTGCTCCACGCGTGATTTTTTAAAATTTGTTTACCGATTTATACTAATCCGCGTTATTTAAAGGTGATGTCTATCGAGACTATTCTCAATGTGCTGGAAATTGTTTCATAATCTGTGCTCCCCGCGTGATTTTTTTTTTAATTTGTTTACGGATTTATACTATTTCGCGTTATTTAAAGGCAATGTCTATCGAGACTATTTTCAATGTACTGGAAATTGTTTCACAATCTATGCTCCAAGCGTGATTTTTTTTTCAATTTGTTTATACTATTTATTACATTTTATACTATTTCGCGTTATTTAAAGGTGATGTCTATCAAGGCTATACTCAATGTGCTGGAAATTGTTTCATAATCCGTACTCAATGCGTGATTTTTTTCAATTTGTTTATGACTTTATACTATTTCGCTTTATTTAAAGGCGATGTCTATCGAGGCTATTCTCATTTTGCTTGAAATTGTTTCATAATCTGTGCTCCACGCGTGATTTTTTTGAATTTGTTTACGGATTTATACTAATCCGCGTTATTTAAAGGTGATGTCTATCGAGACTATTCTCAATGTGCTGGAAATTGTTTCATAATCTGTGCTCCCCGCGTGATTTTTTTTTAATTTGTTTACGGATTTATACTATTTCGCGTTATTTAAAGGCAATGTCTATCGAGACTATTTTCAATGTGCTGGAAATTGTTTCACAATCTATGCTCCAAGCGTGATTTTTTTTTCAATTTGTTTATACTATTTATTACATTTTAAACTATTTCGCGTTATTTAAAGGTGATGTCTATCAAGGCTATACTCAATGTGCTGGAAATTGTTTCATAATCCGTACTCAACGCGTGATTTTTTTCAATTTGTTTATGACTTTATACTATTTCGCTTTATTTAAAGGCGATGTCTATCGAGGCTATTCTCATTTTGCTTGAAATTGTTTCATAGTCTGTGCTCCACGCGTGATTTTTTTAAATTTGTTTACGGATTTATACTATTTCGCGTTATTTAAAGACGACGTCTATCGAGAATATTTTCAATGTGCTGGAAATTGTTTCACAATCTATGCTCCAAGCGTGATTTTTTTCTTCAATTTCTTTATGGATTTATAAAATTTCGCGTTATTTAAAGGTGATGTCTATCGAGACTATTCTCAATGTGCTGGAAATTGTTTCATAATCTGTGCTCCAAGCGTGATTTTTTTAAAATTTGTTTGCGGATTTATACAAATCCGCGTTATTTAAAGACGGTGTCTATCGAGGCTATTCTCAGTGTGCTGGAAATTGTTTCATAATCTGTGCTCCACGCGTGATTTTATTGAATTTGTTTTCAGATTTATACTATTTCGCGTTATTTAAAGGTGATGTCTATCGAGAATATTTTCAATGTGCTGGAAATTCTTCCACAATCCATGCTCCAAGCGTGAGTTTTTTTTCAATTTTTTTACAGATTTATACTATTTCGCGTTATTTAAAGGTGATGTCTATCGAGGCTATTCTCAATGTGCTGGACGTTATTTCATAATCTGTGCTCCACGCGTGATTTTTTAAAATTTATTTACAGATTTATACTAATTTGCGTTATTTAAAGGCGATGTCTATCGAGACTATTTTCAATGTGCTGGAAATTGTTTCACAATCTATGCTCCAAGCGTGATTTTTTTTTCAATTTGTTTATACTATTTATTACATTTTATACTATTTCGCGTTATTTAAAGGTGATGTCTATCAAGGCTATACTCAATGTGCTGGAAATTGTTTCATAATCCGTACTCAATGCGTGATTTTTTTCAATTTGTTTATGACTTTATACTATTTCGCTTTATTTAAAGGCGATGTCTATCGAGGCTATTCTCATTTTGCTTGAAATTGTTTCATAATCTGTGCTCCACGCGTGATTTTTTTGAATTTGTTTACGGATTTATACTAATCCGCGTTATTTAAAGGTGATGTCTATCGAGACTATTCTCAATGTGCTGGAAATTGTTTCATAATCTGTGCTAGACGCGTGATTTTTTTAAATTTGTTTATGGATTTATACTATTCCGCGTTATTTAAAGGCGATATCTATCGAGAGTATTCTTATTGTGCGGGAAATTGTTTCATAGTCTGTGCTCCACGCGTGATTTTTTTAAATTTGTTTACGGATTTATATTATTTCGCGTTATTTAAAGACGATGTCTATCGAGACTATTCTCAATGTGCTGGAAATTGTTTCATAATCTGTGCTCCACGCGTGATTTTTTAAAATTTGTTTACCGATTTATACTAATCCGCGTTATTTAAAGGTGATGTCTATCGAGACTATTCTCAATGTGCTGGAAATTGTTTCATAATCTGTGCTCCCCGCGTGATTTTTTTTTAATTTGTTTACGGATTAATACTATTTCGCGTTATTTAAAGGCAATGTCTATCGAGACTATTTTCAATGTGCTGGAAATTGTTTCACAATCTATGCTCCAAGCGTGATTTTTTTTTCAATTTGTTTATACTATTTATTACATTTTAAACTATTTCGCGTTATTTAAAGGTGATGTCTATCAAGGCTATACTCAATGTGCTGGAAATTGTTTCATAATCCGTACTCAACGCGTGATTTTTTTCAATTTGTTTATGACTTTATACTATTTCGCTTTATTTAAAGGCGATGTCTATCGAGGCTATTCTCATTTTGCTTGAAATTGTTTCATAGTCTGTGCTCCACGCGTGATTTTTTTAAATTTGTTTACGGATTTATACTATTTCGCGTTATTTAAAGACGACGTCTATCGAGAATATTTTCAATGTGCTGGAAATTGTTTCACAATCTATGCTCCAAGCGTGATTTTTTTCTTCAATTTCTTTATGGATTTATAAAATTTCGCGTTATTTAAAGGTGATGTCTATCGAGACTATTCTCAATGTGCTGGAAATTGTTTCATAATCTGTGCTCCAAGCGTGATTTTTTTAAAATTTGTTTGCGGATTTATACAAATCCGCGTTATTTAAAGACGGTGTCTATCGAGAATATTTTCAATGTGCTGGAAATTCTTCCACAATCCATGCTCCAAGCGTGAGTTTTTTTTCAATTTTTTTACAGATTTATACTATTTCGCGTTATTTAAAGGTGATGTCTATCGAGGCTATTCTCAATGTGCTGGACGTTATTTCATAATCTGTGCTCCACGCGTGATTTTTTAAAATTTATTTACAGATTTATACTAATTTGCGTTATTTAAAGGCGATGTCTATCGAGACTATTTTCAATGTGCTGGAAATTGTTTCACAATCTATGCTCCAAGCGTGATTTTTTTTCAATTTCTTTATACTAATTATTACATTTTATACTATTTCGCGTTATTTAAAGGTGATGTCTATCGAGACTATTCCAAATGTGCTGGAAATTGTTTCATAATCTGTGCTCCACGCGTGATTTTTTTAAATTTGTTTACGGATTTATACTAATCCGCGTTATTTAAAGGTGATGTCTATCGAGACTATTCTCAATGTGCTGGAAATTGTTTCATAATCTGCGCTCCACGCGTGATTTTTTAAAATTTGTTTGCGGATTTATACGAATCCGCGTTATTTAAAGGTGATGTCTATCGAGACTATTCTCAATGTGATGGAAATTGTTTCATAATCTGCGCTCCACGCGTGATTTTATTGAATTTGTTTTCAGATTTATAATATTTCGCGTTATTTAAAGGTGATGTCTATCGAGACTATTCTCAATGTGCTGGAAATTGTTTCTCAATCTGTGCTCCACGCGTGATTTTTTTTCAATTTGTTTACAGATTTATATTATTTCGCGTTATTTAAAGGTGATGTCTATCGAGACTATTCTCAATGTGCTGGAAATTGTTTCATAATCTGTGCTCCAAGCCTGATTTTTTAAAATTTGTTTACGGATTTATACCATTTCCCGTTATTTAAAGGCGATGTCTATCGAGACTATTCTCAATGTGCTGGAAATTGTTTCTCAATCTGTGCTCCACGCGTGATATTTTTAAATTTGTTTACGGAATTATACTAATCCGCGTTATTTAAAGGTGATGTCTATCCAGACTATTCTCAATGTGCTGGAAATTGTTTCATAATCTGTGCTCCACGCGTGATTTTTTAAAATTTGTTTACGGATTTATACTAATCCGCGTTATTTAAAGGTGATGTCTATCGAGACTATTCTCAATGTGCTCGAAATTGTTTCATAATCTGCGCTCCACGCGTGATTTTATTGAATTTGTTTTCAGATTTATATTATTTCGCGTTATTTAAAGACGATGTCTATCGAGACTATTCTCAATGTGCTGGAAATTGTTTCATAATCTGTGCTCCCCGCGTGATTTTTTTTTTAATTTGTTTACGGATTTATACTATTTCGCGTTATTTAAAGGCAATGTCTATCGAGACTATTTTCAATGTACTGGAAATTGTTTCACAATCTATGCTCCAAGCGTGATATTTTTTTCAATTTGTTTATACTATTTATTACATTTTATACTATTTCGCGTTATTTAAAGGTGATGTCTATCAAGGCTATACTCAATGTGCTGGAAATTGTTTCATAATCCGTACTCAATGCGTGATTTTTTTCAATTTGTTTATGACTTTATACTATTTCGCTTTATTTAAAGGCGATGTCTATCGAGGCTATTCTCATTTTGCTTGAAATTGTTTCATAATCTGTGCTCCACGCGTGATTTTTTTGAATTTGTTTACGGATTTATACTAATCCGCGTTATTTAAAGGTGATGTCTATCGAGACTATTCTCAATGTGCTGGAAATTGTTTCATAATCTGTGCTAGACGCGTGATTTTTTTAAATTTGTTTATGGATTTATACTATTCCGCGTTATTTAAAGGCGATATCTATCGAGAGTATTCTTATTGTGCGGGAAATTGTTTCATAGTCTGTGCTCCACGCGTGATTTTTTTAAATTTGTTTACGGATTTATATTATTTCGCGTTATTTAAAGACGATGTCTATCGAGACTATTCTCAATGTGCTGGAAATTGTTTCATAATCTGTGCTCCACGCGTGATTTTTTAAAATTTGTTTACCGATTTATACTAATCCGCGTTATTTAAAGGTGATGTCTATCGAGACTATTCTCAATGTGCTGGAAATTGTTTCATAATCTGTGCTCCCCGCGTGATTTTTTTTTAATTTGTTTACGGATTTATACTATTTCGCGTTATTTAAAGGCAATGTCTATCGAGACTATTTTCAATGTGCTGGAAATTGTTTCACAATCTATGCTCCAAGCGTGATTTTTTTTTCAATTTGTTTATACTATTTATTACATTTTAAACTATTTCGCGTTATTTAAAGGTGATGTCTATCAAGGCTATACTCAATGTGCTGGAAATTGTTTCATAATCCGTACTCAACGCGTGATTTTTTTCAATTTGTTTATGACTTTATACTATTTCGCTTTATTTAAAGGCGATGTCTATCGAGGCTATTCTCATTTTGCTTGAAATTGTTTCATAGTCTGTGCTCCACGCGTGATTTTTTTAAATTTGTTTACGGATTTATACTATTTCGCGTTATTTAAAGAAGACGTCTATCGAGAATATTTTCAATGTGCTGGAAATTGTTTCACAATCTATGCTCCAAGCGTGATTTTTTTCTTCAATTTCTTTATGGATTTATAAAATTTCGCGTTATTTAAAGGTGATGTCTATCGAGACTATTCTCAATGTGCTGGAAATTGTTTCATAATCTGTGCTCCAAGCGTGATTTTTTTAAAATTTGTTTGCGGATTTATACAAATCCGCGTTATTTAAAGACGGTGTCTATCGAGGCTATTCTCAGTGTGCTGGAAATTGTTTCATAATCTGTGCTCCACGCGTGATTTTATTGAATTTGTTTTCAGATTTATACTATTTCGCGTTATTTAAAGGTGATGTCTATCGAGAATATTTTCAATGTGCTGGAAATTCTTCCACAATCCATGCTCCAAGCGTGAGTTTTTTTTCAATTTTTTTACAGATTTATACTATTTCGCGTTATTTAAAGGTGATGTCTATCGAGGCTATTCTCAATGTGCTGGACGTTATTTCATAATCTGTGCTCCACGCGTGATTTTTTAAAATTTATTTACAGATTTATACTAATTTGCGTTATTTAAAGGCGATGTCTATCGAGACTATTTTCAATGTGCTGGAAATTGTTTCACAATCTATGCTCCAAGCGTGATTTTTTTTTCAATTTGTTTATACTATTTATTACATTTTATACTATTTCGCGTTATTTAAAGGTGATGTCTATCAAGGCTATACTCAATGTGCTGGAAATTGTTTCATAATCCGTACTCAATGCGTGATTTTTTTCAATTTGTTTATGACTTTATACTATTTCGCTTTATTTAAAGGCGATGTCTATCGAGGCTATTCTCATTTTGCTTGAAATTGTTTCATAATCTGTGCTCCACGCGTGATTTTTTTGAATTTGTTTACGGATTTATACTAATCCGCGTTATTTAAAGGTGATGTCTATCGAGACTATTCTCAATGTGCTGGAAATTGTTTCATAATCTGTGCTAGACGCGTGATTTTTTTAAATTTGTTTATGGATTTATACTATTCCGCGTTATTTAAAGGCGATATCTATCGAGAGTATTCTTATTGTGCGGGAAATTGTTTCATAGTCTGTGCTCCACGCGTGATTTTTTTAAATTTGTTTACGGATTTATATTATTTCGCGTTATTTAAAGACGATGTCTATCGAGACTATTCTCAATGTGCTGGAAATTGTTTCATAATCTGTGCTCCACGCGTGATTTTTTAAAATTTGTTTACCGATTTATACTAATCCGCGTTATTTAAAGGTGATGTCTATCGAGACTATTCTCAATGTGCTGGAAATTGTTTCATAATCTGTGCTCCCCGCGTGATTTTTTTTTAATTTGTTTACGGATTAATACTATTTCGCGTTATTTAAAGGCAATGTCTATCGAGACTATTTTCAATGTGCTGGAAATTGTTTCACAATCTATGCTCCAAGCGTGATTTTTTTTTCAATTTGTTTATACTATTTATTACATTTTAAACTATTTCGCGTTATTTAAAGGTGATGTCTATCAAGGCTATACTCAATGTGCTGGAAATTGTTTCATAATCCGTACTCAACGCGTGATTTTTTTCAATTTGTTTATGACTTTATACTATTTCGCTTTATTTAAAGGCGATGTCTATCGAGGCTATTCTCATTTTGCTTGAAATTGTTTCATAGTCTGTGCTCCACGCGTGATTTTTTTAAATTTGTTTACGGATTTATACTATTTCGCGTTATTTAAAGACGACGTCTATCGAGAATATTTTCAATGTGCTGGAAATTGTTTCACAATCTATGCTCCAAGCGTGATTTTTTTCTTCAATTTCTTTATGGATTTATAAAATTTCGCGTTATTTAAAGGTGATGTCTATCGAGACTATTCTCAATGTGCTGGAAATTGTTTCATAATCTGTGCTCCAAGCGTGATTTTTTTAAAATTTGTTTGCGGATTTATACAAATCCGCGTTATTTAAAGACGGTGTCTATCGAGGCTATTCTCAGTGTGCTGGAAATTGTTTCATAATCTGTGCTCCACGCGTGATTTTATTGAATTTGTTTTCAGATTTATACTATTTCGCGTTATTTAAAGGTGATGTCTATCGAGAATATTTTCAATGTGCTGGAAATTCTTCCACAATCCATGCTCCAAGCGTGAGTTTTTTTTCAATTTTTTTACAGATTTATACTATTTCGCGTTATTTAAATGTGATGTCTATCGAGGCTATTCTCAATGTGCTGGACGTTATTTCATAATCTGTGCTCCACGCGTGATTTTTTAAAATTTATTTACAGATTTATACTAATTTGCGTTATTTAAAGGCGATGTCTATCGAGACTATTTTCAATGTGCTGGAAATTGTTTCACAATCTATGCTCCAAGCGTGATTTTTTTTCAATTTCTTTATACTAATTATTACATTTTATACTATTTCGCGTTATTTAAAGGTGATGTCTATCGAGACTATTCCAAATGTGCTGGAAATTGTTTCATAATCTGTGCTCCACGCGTGATTTTTTTAAATTTGTTTACGGATTTATACTAATCCGCGTTATTTAAAGGTGATGTCTATCGAGACTATTCTCAATGTGCTGGAAATTGTTTCATAATCTGCGCTCCACGCGTGATTTTTTAAAATTTGTTTGCGGATTTATACGAATCCGCGTTATTTAAAGGTGATGTCTATCGAGACTATTCTCAATGTGATGGAAATTGTTTCATAATCTGCGCTCCACGCGTGATTTTATTGAATTTGTTTTCAGATTTATAATATTTCGCGTTATTTAAAGGTGATGTCTATCGAGACTATTCTCAATGTGCTGGAAATTGTTTCTCAATCTGTGCTCCACGCGTGATTTTTTTTCAATTTGTTTACAGATTTATATTATTTCGCGTTATTTAAAGGTGATGTCTATCGAGACTATTCTCAATGTGCTGGAAATTGTTTCATAATCTGTGCTCCAAGCCTGATTTTTTAAAATTTGTTTACGGATTTATACCATTTCCCGTTATTTAAAGGCGATGTCTATCGAGACTATTCTCAATGTGCTGGAAATTGTTTCTCAATCTGTGCTCCACGCGTGATATTTTTAAATTTGTTTACGGAATTATACTAATCCGCGTTATTTAAAGGTGATGTCTATCCAGACTATTCTCAATGTGCTGGAAATTGTTTCATAATCTGTGCTCCACGCGTGATTTTTTAAAATTTGTTTACGGATTTATACTATTCCGCGTTATTTAAAGGTGATGTCTATCGAGACTATAATCAATGTGCTGAAAATTGTTTCATAATCTGCGTTCCACGCGTGATTTTATTGAATTTGTTTTCAGATTTATATTATTTCGCGTTATTTAAAGACGATGTCTATCGAGACTATTCTCAATGTGCTGGAAATTGTTTCATAATCTGTGCTCAACGCGTGATTTTTTGAATTAGTTTGCGGATTTATAATACTATTTCGTGTTATTTAAAGGCAATGTCTATCGAGAGTATTCTCAATGTTCTGGAAATTGTTTCATAATCTGTGCTAGACGCGTGATTTTTTTTAAATTTGTTTATGGATTTATACTATTCCGCGTTATTTAAAGGCGATATCTATCGAGAGTATTCTTATTGTGCGGGAAATTGTTTCATAGTCTGTGCTCCACGCGTGATTTTTTTTAATTTGTTTACGGATTTATACTATTTCGCGTTATTTAAAGACGACGTCTATCGAGAATATTTTCAATGTGCTGGAAATTGTTTCACAATCTATGCTCCAAGCGTGATTTTTTTCTTCAATTTCTTTATGGATTTATAAAATTTCGCGTTATTTAAAGGTGATGTCTATCGAGACTATTCTCAATGTGCTGGAAATTGTTTCATAATCTGTGCTCCAAGCGTGATTTTTTTTTAATTTGTTTGCGGATTTATAAAAATCCGCGTTATTTAAAGACGGTGTCTATCGAGGCTATTCTCAGTGTGCTGGAAATTGTTTCATAATCTGTGCTCCACGCGTGATTTTTTAAAATTTGTTTACGGATTTATACTAATCCGCGTTATTTAAAGGTGATGTCTATCGAGACTATTCTCAATGTGCTGGAAATTGTTTCATAATCTGTGCTCCACGCGTGATTTTTTTAAATTTGTTTACGGATTTATACGAATCCGCGTGATTTAAAGGTGATGTCTATCGAGACTATTCTCAATGTGCTGGAAATTGTTTCATAATCTGCGCTCCACGCGTGATTTTATTGAATTTGTTTTCAGATTTATAATATTTCGCGTTATTTAAAGGTGGTGTCTATCGAGACTATTCTCAATGTGCTGGAAATTGCTTCATAATCTGTGCTCCACGCGTGATTTTTTAAAATTTGTTTACGGATTTATACTAATCCGCGTTATTTAAAGGTGATGTCTATCGAGACTATTCTCAATGTGCTGGAAATTGTTTCATAATCTGTGCTCCACGCGTGATTTTTTAAAATTTGTTTACGGATTTATACTAATCCGCGTTATTTAAAGGTGATGTCTATCGAGACTATTCTCAATGTGCTGGAAATTGTTTCATAATCAGCGCTCCACGCGTGATTTTATTGAATTTGTTTTCAGATTTATATTATTTCGCGTTATTTAAAGACGATGTCTATCGAGACTATTCTCAATGTGCTGGAAATTGTTTCATAATCTGTGCTCCCCGCGTGATTTTTTTTAAATTTGTTTACGGATTTATACTATTTCGCGTTATTTAAAGGCAATGTCTATCGAGACTATTTTCAATGTGCTGGAAATTGTTTCACAATCTATGCTCCAAGCGTGATTTTTTTTTCAATTTGTTTATACTATTTATTACATTTTATACTATTTCGCGTTATTTAAAGGTGATGTCTATCAAGGCTATACTCAATGTGCTGGAAATTGTTTCATAATCCGTACTCAATGCGTGATTTTTTTCAATTTGTTTATGACTTTATACTATTTCGCTTTATTTAAAGGCGATGTCTATCGAGGCTATTCTCATTTTGCTTGAAATTGTTTCATAATCTGTGCTCCACGCGTGATTTTTTTGAATTTGTTTACGGATTTATACTAATCCGCGTTATTTAAAGGTGATGTCTATCGAGACTATTCTCAATGTGCTGGAAATTGTTTCATAATCTGTGCTAGACGCGTGATTTTTTTAAATTTGTTTATGGATTTATACTATTCCGCGTTATTTAAAGGCGATATCTATCGAGAGTATTCTTATTGTGCGGGAAATTGTTTCATAGTCTGTGCTCCACGCGTGATTTTTTTAAATTTGTTTACGGATTTATACTATTTCGCGTTATTTAAAGACGACGTCTATCGAGAATATTTTCAATGTGCTGGAAATTGTTTCACAATCTATGCTCCAAGCGTGATTTTTTTCTTCAATTTCTTTATGGATTTATAAAATTTCGCGTTATTTAAAGGTGATGTCTATCGAGACTATTCTCAATGTGCTGGAAATTGTTTCATAATCTGTGCTCCAAGCGTGATTTTTTTTAAATTTGTTTGCGGATTTATACAAATCCGCGTTATTTAAAGACGGTGTCTATCGAGGCTATTCTCAGTGTGCTGGAAATTGTTTCATAATCTGTGCTCCACGCGTGATTTTATTGAATTTGTTTTCAGATTTATACTATTTCGCGTTATTTAAAGGTGATGTCTATCGAGAATATTTTCAATGTGCTGGAAATTCTTCCACAATCCATGCTCCAAGCGTGATTTTTTTTTCAATTTTTTTACAGATTTATACTATTTCGCGTTATTTAAAGGTGATGTCTATGGAGGCTATTCTCAATTGTTTCATAATCTGTGCTCCAAGCGTGATTTTTTTGAATTTGTTTACGGATTTATACTAATCCACGTTATTTAAAGGTGATGTCTATCGAGACTGTTCTCAGTGTGCTGGAAATTGTTTCATAATCTGAGCTCCACGCGTGATTTTTTTTTCAATTTCTTTGTACTAATTATTACATTTTATACTATTTCGCGTTATTTAAAGGTGATGTCTATCGAGACTATTCCCAATGTGCTGGAAATTTTTTCATAATCTGTGCTCCACGCGTGATTTTTTTAAATTTGTTTACGGATTTATACTAATCCGCGTTATTTAAAGGTGATGTCTATCGAGAGTATTCTCAATGTGCTGGAAATTGTTTCATAATCTGTGCTCCACGCGTGATTTTTTAAAATTTGTTTACGGATTTATACGAATCCGCGTTATTTAAAGGTGATGTCTATCGAGACTATTCTCAATGTGCTGGAAATTGTTTCATAATCTGCGCTCCACGCGTGATTTTATTGAATTTGTTTTCAGATTTATAATATTTCGCGTTATTTAAAGGTGGTGTCTATCGAGACTATTCTCAATGTGCTGGAAATTGTTTCGTAATCTGTGCTCCACGCGTGATTTTTTTCAATTTTTTTACAGATTTATACTATTTCGCGTTATTTAAAGGTGGTGTCTATCGAGACTATTCTCAATTTGCTGGAAATTGTTTCATAATCTGTGCTCCACGCGTGATTTTTTTCAATTTTTTTACAGATTTATACTATTTCGCGTTATTTAAAGGTGATGTCTATCGAGGCTATTCTCAATGTGCTGGAAATTATTTCATAATCTGTGCTCCACGCGTGATTTTTTTAAATTTATTTACAGATTTATACTAATTTGCGTTATTTAAAGGCGATGTCTATCGAGACTATTTTCAAAGTGCTGGAAATTGTTTCACAATCTATGCTCCAAGCGTGATTTTTTTTTCAATTTCTTTGTACTAATTATTACATTTTATACTATTTCGCGTTATTTAAAGGTGATGTCTATCGAGACTATTCCCAATGTGCTGGAAATTTTTTCATAATCTGTGCTCCACGCGTGATTTTTTTAAATTTGTTTACGGATTTATACTAATCCGCGTTATATAAAGGTGATGTCTATCGAGAGTATTCTCAATGTGCTGGAAATTGTTTCATAATCTGTGCTCCACGCGTGATTTTTTAAAATTTGTTTACGGATTTATACGAATCCGCGTTATTTAAAGGTGATGTCTATCGAGACTATTCTCAATGTGCTGGAAATTGTTTCATAATCTGCGCTCCACGCGTGATTTTATTGAATTTGTTTTCAGATTTATAATATTTCGCGTTATTTAAAGGTGGTGTCTATCGAGACTATTCTCAATGTGCTGGAAATTGTTTCGTAATCTGTGCTCCACGCGTGATTTTTTAAAATTTGTTTACGGATTTATACTAATCCGCGTTATCTAAAGGTGATGTCTATCGAGACTATTCTCAATGTGCTGGAAATTGTTTCATAATCTGTGCTCCACGCGTGATTTTTTAAAATTTTGTTTACGGATTTATACGAATCTGCGTTATTTAAAGGTGATGTCTATCGAGACTATTCTCAATGTGCTGGAAATTGTTTCATAATCTGCGCTCCACGCGTGATTTTATTGAATTTGTTTTCAGATTTATAATATTTCGCGTTATTTAAAGGTGATGTCTATCGAGACTATTCTCAATGTGCTGGAAATTGTTTCATAATCTGTGCTCCACGCGTGATTTTTTTAAATTTGTTTACGGATTTATACGAATCCGCGTTATTTAAAGGTGATGTCTATCGAGACTATTCTCAATGTGCTGGAAATTGTTTCATAATCTGCTCTCCACGCGTGATTTTATTGAATTTCTTTTCAGATTTATAATATTTCGCGTTATTTAAAGGTGATGTCTATCGAGACTATTCTCAATGTGCTGGAAATTGTTTCATAATCTGTGCTCCACGAGTGATTTTTTAAAATTTGTTTACGGATTTATACTATTCAGCGTTATTTAAAGGTGATGTCTATCGAGACTATTCTCAATGTTCTGGAAATTGTTTCATAATCTGCGCTCGACGCGTGATTTTATTGAATTTGTTTTCAGATTTATATTATTTCGCGTTATTTAAAGGCGATGTCTATCGAGACTATTCTCAATGTGCTGGAAATTGTTTCATAATCTGTGCTCCACGCGTGATATTTTAAAATTTGTTTACCGATTTATGCTAATCCGCGTTATTTAAAGGTGATGTCTATCGAGACTATTCTCAATGTGCTGGAAATTGTTTCATAATCTGCGCTCCACGCGTGATTTTATTGAATTTGTTTTCAGATTTATATTATTTCGCGTTATTTAAAGACGATGTCTATCGAGACTATTCTCAATGTGCTGGAAATTGTTTCATAATCTGTGCTCCACGCGTGATTTTTTAAAATTTGTTTACCGATTTATGCTAATCCGCGTTATTTAAAGGTGATGTCTATCGAGACTATTCTCAATGTGCTGGAAATTGTTTCATAATCTGTGCTCAACGCGTAATTTTTTGAATTTGTGTGCGGATTTATAATACTATTTCGTGTTATTTAAAGACGATGTCTATCAAGAGTATTCTCAATGTTCTGGAAATTATTTCATAATCTGTGCTAGACGCGTGATTTTTTAAAATTTGTTTATGGATTTATACTATTCCGCGTTATTTAAAGGCGATGTCTATCGAGAGTATTCTCATTGTGCAGGAAATTGTTTCATAGTCTGTGCTCCACGCGTGATTTTTTAAAATTTGTTTACGGATTTATACTAATCCGCGTTATTTAAAGGTGATGTCTATCGAGACTATTCTCAATGTGCTGGAAATTGTTTCATAATCTGTGCTCAACGAGTGATTTTTTGAATTTGTTTGCGGATTTATAATACTATTTCGTGTTATTTAAAGGCGATGTCTATCGAGACTATTCTCAATGTGCTGGAAATTGTTTCATAATCTGTGCTCCACGCGTGATTTTTTTCAATTTTTTTACAGATTTATACTATTTCGCGTTATTTAAAGGTGATGTCTATCGAGGCTATTCTCAATGTGCTGGAAATTATTTCATAATCTGTGCTCCACGCGTGATTTTTTAAAATTTATTTACAGATTTATACTAATTTGCGTTATTTAAAGGCGATGTCTATCGAGACTATTTTCAATGTGCTGGAAATTGTTTCACAATCTATGCTCCAAGCGTGATTTTTTTTTTCAATTTCTTTATACTAATTATTACATTTTATACTATTTCGCGTTATTTAAAGGTGATGTCTATCGAGACTATTCCCAATGTGCTGGAAATTGTTTCATAATCTGTGCTCCATGCGTGATTTTTTTAAATTTGTTTACGGATTTATACTAATCCGCGTTATTTGAAGGTGATGTCTATCGAGACTATTCTCAATGTGCTGGAAATTGTTTCATAATCTGTGCTCCACGCGTGATTTTTTAAAATTTGTTTACGGATTTATACGAATCCGCGTTATTTAAAGGTGATGTCTATCGAGACTATTCTCAATGTGCTGGAAATTGTTTCATAATCTGCGCTCCACGCGTGATTTTATTGAATTTGTTTTCAGATTTATAATATTTCGCGTTATTTAAAGGTGATGTCTATCGAGACTATTCTCAATGTGCTGGAAATTGTTTCTCAATCTGTGCTCCACGCGTGATTTTTTTTTCAATTTGTTTACAGATTTATATTATTTCGCGTTATTTACAGGCGATGTCTTTCGAGACTATTCTCAATGTCCTGGAAATTGTTTCATAATCTGTGCTCCACGCGTGATTTTATTGAATTTGTTTTCAGATTTATAATATTTCGCGTTATTTAAAGGTGATGTCTATCGAGACTATTCTCAATGTGCTGGAAATTTTTTCAAAATCTATGCTCCAAGCGTGATTTTTTTTCTTCAATTTCTTTATGGATTTATAAAATTTCGCGTTATTTAAAGGTGATGTCTATCGAGACTATTCTCAATGTGCTGGAAATTGTTTCATAATCTGTGCTCCAAGCGTGATTTTTTTTAATTTGTTTACGGATTTATACCATTTCCCGTTATTTAAAGGCGATGTCTATCGAGACTATTCTCAATGTGCTGGAAATTGTTTCTCAATCTGTGCTCCACGCGTGATTTTTTTTTCAATTTGTTTACAGATTTATATTATTTCGCGTTATTTAAAGGCGATGTCTTTCGAGACTATTCTCAATGTCCTGGAAATTGTTTCATAATCTGTGCTCCACGCGTGATTTTATTGAATTTGTTTTCAGATTTATAATATTTCGCGTTATTTAAAGGTGATGTCTATCGAGACTATTCTCAATGTGCTGGAAATTATTTCATAATCTGTGCTCCACGCGTGATTTTTTTAAATTTGTTTACGGATTTATACTAATCCGCGTTATTTAAAGGTGATGTCTATCCAGACTATTCTCAATGTGCTGGAAATTGTTTCATAATCTGTGCTCCACGCGTGATTTTTTAAAATTTGTTTACGGATTTATACTAATCCGCGTTATTTAAAGGTGATGTCTATCGAGACTATTCTCAATGTGCAGGAAATTGTTTCATAATCTGCGCTCCACGCGTGATTTTATTGAATTTGTTTTCAGATTTATATTATTTCGCGTTATTTAAAGATGATGTCTATAAAGACTATTCTCAATGTGCTGGAAATTGTTTCATAATCTGTGCTCCACGCGTGATTTTTTAAAATTTGTTTACCGATTTATACTAATCCGCGTTATTTAAAGGTGATGTCTATCGAGACTATTCTCAATGTGCTGGAAATTGTTTCATAATCTGTGCTCCACGCGTGATTTTATTGAATTTGTTTTCAGATTTATAATATTTCGCGTTATTTAAAGGTGATGTCTATCGAGACTATTCTCAATGTGCTGGAAATTGTTTCAAAATCCTTGCTCCAAGCGTGATTTTTTTTCTTCAATTTCTTTATGGATTTATAAAATTTCGCGTTATTTAAAGGTGATGTCTATCGAGACTATTCTCAATGTGCTGGAAATTGTTTCATAATCTGTGCTCCAAGCGTGATTTTTTTAAATTTGTTTACGGTTTTATACCATTTCCCGTTATTTAAAGGCGATGTCTATCGAGACTATTCTCAATGTGCTGGAAATTGTTTCTCAATCTGTGCTCCACGCGTGATTTTTTTTTCAATTTGTTTACAGATTTATATTATTTCGCGTTATTTAAAGGCGATGTCTTTCGAGACTATTCTCAATGTCCTGGAAATTGTTTCATAATCTGTGCTCCACGCGTGATTTTATTGAATTTGTTTTCAGATTTATAATATTTCGCGTTATTTAAAGGTGATGTCTATCGAGACTATTCTCAATGTGCTGGAAATTGTTTCATAATCTGTGCTCCACGCGTGATTTTTTTAAATTTGTTTACGGATTTATACTAATCCGCGTTATTTAAAGGTGATGTCTATCCAGACTATTCTCAATGTGCTGGAAATTGTTTCATAATCTGTGCTCCACGCGTGATTTTTTAAAATTTGTTTACGGATTTATACTAATCCGCGTTATTTAAAGGTGATGTCTATCGAGACTATTCTCAATGTGCTGGAAATTGTTTCATAATCTGCGCTCCACGTGTGATTTTATTGAATTTGTTTTCAGATTTATATTATTTCGCGTTATTTAAAGACGATGTCTATCGAGACTATTCTCAATGTGCTGGAAATTGTTTCATAATCTGTGCTCCACGCGTGATTTTTTAAAATTTGTTTACCGATTTATGCTAATCCGCGTTATTTAAAGGTGATGTCTATCGAGGCTATTCTCAATGTGCTGGAAATTGTTTCATAATCTGTGCTCCACGCGTGATTTTTAAATTTTGTTTACGGATTTATACTAATCCGCGTTATTTAAAGGTGATGTCTATCGAGACTATTCTCAATGTGCTGGAAATTGTTTCATAATCTGTGCGCAACGCGTGAATTTTTGAATTTGTTTGCGGATTTATAATACTATTTCGTGTTATTTAAAGGCGATGTCTATCGAGAGTATTCTCAATGTTCTGGAAATTATTTCATAATCTGTGCTAGACGCGTGATTTTTTTAAATTTGTTTATGGATTTATACTATTCCGCGTTATTTAAAGGCGATGTCTATCGAGAGTATTCTCATTGTGCGGGAAATTGTTTCATAGTCTGTGCTCCACGCGTGATTTTTTAAAATTTGTTTACGGATTTATACTAATCCGCGTTATTTAAAGGTGATGTCTATCGAGACTATTATCAATGTGCTGGAAATTGTTTCATAATCTGTGCTCAACGAGTGATTTTTTGAATTTGTTTGCGGATTTATAATACAATTTCGTGTTATTTAAAGGCGATGTCTATCGAGACTATTCTCAATGTGCTGGAAATTGTTTCATAATCTGTGCTCCACGCGTGATTTTTTTCAATTTTTTTACAGATTTATACTATTTCGCGTTATTTAAAGGTGATGTCTATCGAGGCTATTCTCAATGTGCTGGAAATTATTTCATAATCTGTGCTCCGCGCGTGATTTTTTAAAATTTATTTACAGATTTATACTAATTTGCGTTATTTAAAGGCGATGTCTATCGAGACTATTTTCAATGTGCTGGAAATTGTTTCACAATCTATGCTCCAAGCGTGATTTTTTTTTCAATTTCTTTATACTAATTATTACATTTTATACTATTTCGCGTTATTTAAAGGTGATGCCTATCGAGACTATTCCCAATGTGCTGGAAATTGTTTCATAATCTGTGCTCCACGCGTGATTTTTTTAAATTTGTTTACGGATTTATACTAATCCGCGTTATTTAAAGGTGATGTCTATCGAGACTATTCTCAATGTGCTGGAAATTGTTTCATAATCTGTGCTCCACGCGTGATTTTTTAAAATTTGTTTACGGATTTATACGAATCCGCGTTATTTAAAGGTGATGTCTATCGAGACTATTCTCAATGTGCTGGAAATTGTTTCATAATCTGCGCTCCACGCGTGATATTATTGAATTTGTTTTCAGATTTATAATATTTCGCGTTATTTAAAGGTGATGTCTATCGAGACTATTCTCAATGTGCTGGAAATTGTTTCATAATCTGTGCTCCAAGCGTGATTTTTTTAAATTTGTTTACGGATTTATACCATTTCCCGTTATTTAAAGGCGATGTCTATCGAGACTATTCTCAATGTGCTGGAAATTGTTTCTCAATCTGTGCTCCACGCGTGATTTTTTTTTCAATTTGTTTACAGATTTATATTATTTCGCGTTATTTAAAGGCGATGTCTTTCGAGACTATTCTCAATGTCCTGGAAATTGTTTCAAAATCTGTGCTCCACGCGTGATTTTATTGAATTTGTTTTCAGATTTATAATATTTCGCGTTATTTAAAGGTGATGTCTATCGAGACTATTTTCAATGTGCTGGAAATTGTTTCATAATCTGTGCTCCACGCGTGATTTTTTTAAATTTGTTTACGGATTTATACTAATCCGCGTTATTTAAAGGTGATGTCTATCCAGACTATTCTCAATGTGCTGGAAATTGTTTCATAATCTGTGCTCCACGAGTGATTTTTTAAAATTTGTTTACGGATTTATACTAATCCGCGTTATTTAAAAGTGATGTCTATCGAGACTATTCTCAATGTGCTGGAAATTGTTTCATAATCTGCGCTCCACGCGTGATTTTATTGAATTTGTTTTCAGATTTATATTATTTCGCGTTATTTAAAGACGATGTCTATCGAGACTATTCTCAATGTGCTGGAAATTGTTTCATAATCTGTGCTCCACGCGTGATTTTTTAAAATTTGTTTACCGATTTATACTAATCCGCGTTATTTAAAGGTGATGTCTATCGAGACTATTCTCAATGTGGTGGAAATTGTTTCATAATCTGTGCTCCACGCGTGATTTTTTTAAATTTGTTTACGGATTTATACCATTTCCCGTTATTTAAAGGCGATGTCTATCGAGACTATTCTCAATGTGCTGGAAATTGTTTCTCAATCTGTGCTCCACGCGTGATTTTTTTTTCAATTTGTTTACAGATTTATATTATTTCGCGTTATTTAAAGGCGATGTCTTTCGAGACTATTCTCAATGTCCTGGAAATTGTTTCATAATCTGTGCTCCACGCGTGATTTTATTGAATTTGTTTTCAGATTTATAATATTTCGCGTTATTTAAAGGTGATGTCTATCGAGACTATTTTCAATGTGCTGGAAATTGTTTCATAATCTGTGCTCCACGCGTGATTTTTTAAAATTTGTTTACGGATTTATACTAATCCGCGTTATTTAAAGGTGATGTCTATCCAGACTATTCTCAATGTGCTTGAAATTGTTTCATAATCTGTGCTCCACGCGTGATTTTTTAAAATTTGTTTACGGATTTATACTAATCCGCGTTATTTAAAAGTGATGTCTATCGAGACTATTCTCAATGTGCTGGAAATTGTTTCATAATCTGCGCTCCACGCGTGATTTTATTGAATTTGTTTTCAGATTTATATTATTTCGCGTTATTTAAAGTCGATGTCTATCGAGACTATTCTCAATGTGCTGGAAATTGTTTCATAATCTGTGCTCCACGCGTGATTTTTTAAAATTTGTTTACCGATTTATACTAATCCGCGTTATTTAAAGGTGATGTCTATCGAGACTATTCTCAATGTGCTGGAAATTGTTTCATAATCTGTGCTCCACGCGTGATTTTTTAAAATTTGTTTACGGATTTATTCTAATCCGCGTTATTTAAAGGTGATGTCTATCGAGACTATTCTCAATGTGCTGGAAATTGTTTCATAATCTGTGCTCAACGCGTGATTTTTTGAATTAGTTTGCGGATTTATAATATTATTTCGTGTTATTTAAAGGCGATGTCTATCGAGAGTATTCTCAATGTCCTGGAAATTGTTTCATAATCTGTGCTAGACGCGTGATTTTTTAAAATTTGTTTATGGATTTATACTATTCGGCGTTATTTAAAGGCGATATCTATCGAGAGTATTCTCATTGTGCGGGAAATTGTTTCATAGTCTGTGCTCCACGCGTGATTTTTTTAAATTTGTTTACGGATTTATACTATTTCGCGTCATTTAAAGACGACGTCTATCGAGAATATTTTCAATGTGCTGGAAATTGTTTCACAATCTATGCTCCAAGCGTGATTTTTTTCTTCAATTTCTTTATGGATTTATAAAATTTCGCGTTATTTAAAGGTGATGTCTATCGAGACTATTCTCAATGTGCTGGAAATTGTTTCATAATCTGTGCTCCACGCGTGATTTTATTGAATTTGTTTTCAGATTTATACTATTTCGCGTTATTTAAAGGTGATGTCTATGGAGGCTATTCTCAATTGTTTCATAATCTGTGCTCCAAGCGTGATTTTTTTTAATTTGTTTACGGATTTATACTAATCCACGTTATTTAAAGGTGATGTCTATCGAGACTATTCTCAATGTGCTGGAAATTGTTTCATAATCTGAGCTCCACGCGTGATTTTATTGAATTTGTTTTCAGATTTATACTAATTTGCGTTATTTAAAGGCGATGTCTATCGAGACTATTTTCAATGTGCTGGAAATTGTTTCATAATCTGTACTCCACGCGTGATTTTTTTAAATTTGTTTACGGATTTATACTAATCCGCGTTATTTAAAGGTGATGTCTATCGAGACTATTCCCAATGTGCTGGAAATTTTTTCATAATCTGTGCTCCACGCGTGATTTTTTTAAATTTGTTTACGGATTTATAATAATCCGCGTTATTTAAAGGTGATGTCTATCGAGACTATTCTCAATGTGCTGGAAATTGTTTCATAATCTGCGCTCCACGCGTGATTTTTTAAAATTTGTTTACGGATTTATACGAATCCGCGTTATTTAAAGGTGATGTCTATCGAGACTATTCTCAATGTGCTGGAAATTGTTTCATAATCTGCGCTCCACGCGTGATTTTATTGAATTTGTTTTCAGATTTATAATATTTCGCGTTATTTAAATGTGATGTCTATCGAGACTATTCTCAATGTGCTGGAAATTGTTTCATAATCTGTGCTCCACGCGTGATTTTTTAAAATTTGTTTACGGATTTATACTAATCCGCGTTATTTAAAGGTGATGTCTATCGAGACTATTCTCAATGTGCTGGAAATTGTTTCATAATCTTCGCTCCACGCGTGATTTTATTGAATTTGTTTTCAGATTTATATTATTTCGCGTTATTTAAAGACGATGTCTATCGAGACTATTCTCAATGTGCTGGAAATTGTTTCATAATCTGTGCTCCACGCGTGATTTTTAAAAATTTTTTTACGGATTTATACTAATCCGCGTTATTTAAAGATGATGTCTATCGAGACTATTCTCAATGTGCTGGAAATTGTTTCATAATCTGTGCTCAACGCGTGATTTTTTGAATTTGTTTGCGGATTTATAATACTATTTCGTGTTATTTAAAGGCGATGTCTATCGAGAGTTTTCTCAATGTTCTGAAAATTGTTTCATAATCTGTGCTAGACGCGTGATTTTTTTAAATTTTTTTATGGATTTATACAATTCCGCGTTATTTAAAGGCGATATCTATCGAGAGTATTCTCATTGTGCGGGAAATTGTTTCATAGTCTGTGCTCCACGCGTGATTTTTTTAAATTTGTTTACGGATTTATACTATTTCGCGTTATTTAAAGACGACATCTATCGAGAATATTTTCAATGTGCTGGAAATTGTTTCACAATCTATGCTCAAAGCGTGATTTTTTTTCTTCAATTTCTTTATGGATTTATAAAATTTCGCGTTATTTAAAGGTGATGTCTATCGAGACTATTCTCAATGTGCTGGAAATTGTTTCATAATCTGTGCTCCAAGCGTGATTTTTTTAAAATTTGTTTGCGGATTTATACAAATCCGCGTTATGTAAGACGATGTCTATCGAGACTATTTTCAATGTACTGGAAATTATTTCACAATCTATGCTCCAAGCGTGATTTTAAAAAAAAATTTGTTGATACTAATTATTACATTTTATACTATTTCGCGTTATTTAAAGGCGATGTCTATCGAGACTATTCTCAATGTGCTGGAAATTGTTTCATAATCTGTGCTCCACGCGCGATTTTTTTTAAATTTGTTTATGGATTTATACTATTCCGCGTTATTTAAATGTGATGTCTATCGAGACTATTCTCAATGTGCTGGAAATTTTTTCATAATCTGTGCTCCAAGCGTGATTTTTTTTATTTCAATTTGTTTACGGATTTATACTATTCCGCGTTATTTAAAGGTGATGTCTATAGAGGCTATTCTCAATGTCTTGGAAATTGTTTCATAATCTGTGCTCCAAGCGTGATTTTTTTTATTTCAATTTGTTTACGGATTTATACTATTCCGCGTTATTTAAAGGTGATGTCTATAGAGACTATTTTCAATGTGCTGGAAATTGTTTCACAATCTATACTCCAAGCGTGATTTTTTTTTCAATTTGTTTATACTATTTATTACATTTTATACTATTTCGCGTTATTTAAAGGTGATTTCTATCAAGGCTATACTCAATGTGCTGGAAATTGTTTCATAATCTGTGCTCAACGCGTGATTTTTTTCAATTTGTTTATGACTTTATACTATTTCGCGTTATTTAAAGGCGATGTCTATCGAGGCTATTCTCATTTTGCTTGAAATTGTTTCATAATCTGTGCTCCACGCGTGATTTTTTTGAATTTGTTTACGGATTTATACTATTTCGCGTTTTTTAATGGCGACGTCTATCGAGACTATTTTCAATGTGCTGGAAATTGTTTCACAATTTATGCTCCAAGCGTGATTTTTTTTTCAATTTGTGTACGGATTTATAAAATTTCGCGTTATTTAAAGGCGCTGTCTATCGAGGATATTCTCAATGTGCTGGAAATTGTTTCATAATCTGTGATCCACGCGTGATTTTTTTGAATTTGTTTACGGATTTATACCATTTCCCGTTGTTTAAAGGCGATGTCTATCGAGACTATTTTCAATGAGCTGGAAATTGTTTCACAATCTATGCTCCAAGCGTTATTTTTTTGAATTGGTTTACGGATTTATACTAATCCGCGTTATTTAAAGGTGATGTCTATCGAGACTATTTTCAATGTGCGGGAAATTGTTTCATAGTCTGTGCTCCACGCGTGATTTTTTAAAATTTGTTTACGGATTTATACTAATCCGCGTTATTTAAAGGTGATGTCTATCAAGGCTATACTCAATGTGCTGGAAATTGTTTCATAATCTGTGCTCCACGCGTGATTTTTTGAATTTGTTTGCGGATTTATAATACTATTTCGTGTTATTTAAAGGCGATGTCTATCGAGAGTATTCTCAATGTTCTGGAAATTGTTTCATAATCTGTGCTAGACGCGTGATTTTTTTAAATTTGTTTACGGATTTATACTATTCCGCGTTATTTAAAGGTGATGTTTATCGAGACTATTCTCAATGTTCTGGAAATTGTTTCACAATCTATGCTCCACGCGCGATTTTTTAAAAATTTGTTTATGGATTTATACTATTTCGCGTTATTTAAAGGTGATGTCTATCGAGACTATTCTCAATGTGCTGGAAATTGTTTCATAATCTGTGCTCCAAGCGTGATTTTTTTAATTTCAATTTGTTTACGGATTTATGCCATTCCGCGTTATTTAAAGGTGATGTCTATCGAGACTATTCTCAATGTGCTGGAAATTGTTTCATAATCTGTGCTCCACGCGTGATTTTTTTAAATTTATTTACAGATTTATACTATTTTGCGTTATTTAAAGGCGATGTCTATCGAGAATATTTTCAATGTGCTGGAAATTGTTTCACAATCTATGCTCCAAGAGTGATTTTATTTTCAATTTTTTTACAGATTTATACTATTTCGCGCTATTTAAAGGTGATGTCTATCGAGGCTATTCTCAATGTGCTGGAAATTTTTTCATAATTTGTGCTCCACGCGTGATTTTTTTGAATTTGTTTACGGATTTATACCATTTCGCGTTATTTAAAGGTGATGTCTATAGAGGCTATTCTCAATGTCCTGGAAATTGTTTCATAATCTGTGCTCCCCGCGTGATTTTTTTTAAATTTGTTTACGGATTTATACTACTTCGCGTTATTTAAAGGCAATGTCTATCGAGACTATTTTCAATGTGCTGGAAATTGTTTCACAATCTATGCTCCAAGCGTGATTTTTTTCAATTTGTTTATACTATTTATTACATTTTATACTATTTCGCGTTATTTAAAGGTGATGTATATCAAGTCTATACTCAATGTGCTGGAAATTGTTTCATAATCTGTGCTCAACGCGTGATTTTTTTCAATTTGTTTATGACTTTATACTATTTCGCGTTATTTAAAGGCGATGTCTATCGAGGCTATACGCAATGTGCTGGAAATTGTTTCATAATCTGTGCTCCACGCGTGATTTTTTGAATTTGTTTGCGGATTTATAATACTATTTCGTGTTATTTAAAGGCGATGTCTATCGAGAGTATACTCAATGTTCTGGAAATTGTTTCATAATCTGTGCTAGACGCGTGATTTTTTTAAATTTGTTTACGGATTTATACTATTCCGCGTTATTTTAAGGTGATGTCTATCGAGACTATTCTCAATGTGCTGGAAATTGTTTCATAATCTGTGCTCCACGCGTGATTTTTTAAAATTTGTTTACCGATTTATACTAATCCGCGTTATTTAAAGGTGATGTCTATCGAGACTATTCTCAATGTGCTGGAAATTGTTTCATAATCTGTGCTCCACGCGTGATTTTTTTAAATTTGTTTACGGATTTATACCATTTCCCGTTATTTAAAGGCGATGTCTATCGAGACTATTCTCAATGTGCTGGAAATTGTTTCTCAATCTGTGCTCCACGCGTGATTTTTTTTTCAATTTGTTTACAGATTTATATTATTTCGCGTTATTTAAAGGCGATGTCTTTCGAGACTATTCTCAATGTCCTGGAAATTGTTTCATAATCTGTGCTCTACGCGTGATTTTATTGAATTTGTTTTCAGATTTATAATATTTCGCGTTATTTAAAGGTGATGTCTATCGAGACTATTTTCAATGTGCTGGAAATTGTTTCATAATCTGTGCTCCACGCGTGATTTTTTAAAATTTGTTTACGGATTTATACTAATCCGCGTTATTTAAAGGTGATGTCTATCCAGACTATTCTCAATGTGCTTGAAATTGTTTCATAATCTGTGCTCCACGCGTGATTTTTTAAAATTTGTTTACGGATTTATACTAATCCGCGTTATTTAAAAGTGATGTCTATCGAGACTATTCTCAATGTGCTCGAAATTGTTTCATAATCTGCGCTCCACGCGTGATTTTATTGAATTTGTTTTCAGATTTATATTATTTCGCGTTATTTAAAGACGATGTCTATCGAGACTATTCTCAATGTGCTGGAAATTGTTTCATAATCTGTGCTCCACGCGTGATTTTTTAAAATTTGTTTACCGATTTATACTAATCCGCGTTATTTAAAGGTGATGTCTATCGAGACTATTCTCAATGTGCTGGAAATTGTTTCATAATCTGTGCTCCACGCGTGATTTTTTAAAATTTGTTTACGGATTTATTCTGATCCGCGTTATTTAAAGGTGATGTCTATCGAGACTATTCTCAATGTGCTGGAAATTGTTTCATAATCTGTGCTCAACGCGTGATTTTTTGAATTAGTTTGCGGATTTATAATATTATTTCGTGTTATTTAAAGGCGATGTCTATCGAGAGTATTCTCAATGTCCTGGAAATTGTTTCATAATCTGTGCTAGACGCGTGATTTTTTAAAATTTGTTTATGGATTTATACTATTCGGCGTTATTTAAAGGCGATATCTATCGAGAGTATTCTCATTGTGCGGGAAATTGTTTCATAGTCTGTGCTCCACGCGTGATTTTTTTAAATTTGTTTACGGATTTATACTATTTCGCGTCATTTAAAGACGACGTCTATCGAGAATATTTTCAATGTGCTGGAAATTGTTTCACAATCTATGCTCCAAGCGTGATTTTTTTCTTCAATTTCTTTATGGATTTATAAAATTTCGCGTTATTTAAAGGTGATGTCTATCGAGACTATTCTCAATGTGCTGGAAATTGTTTCATAATCTGTGCTCCACGCGTGATTTTATTGAATTTGTTTTCAGATTTATACTATTTCGCGTTATTTAAAGGTGATGTCTATGGAGGCTATTCTCAATTGTTTCATAATCTGTGCTCCAAGCGTGATTTTTTTTAATTTGTTTACGGATTTATACTAATCCACGTTATTTAAAGGTGATGTCTATCGAGACTATTCTCAATGTGCTGGAAATTGTTTCATAATCTGAGCTCCACGCGTGATTTTATTGAATTTGTTTTCAGATTTATACTATTTCGCGTTATTTAAAGGTGATGTCTATCGAGACTATTCTCAATGTGCTGGAAATTATTTCATAATCTGTGCTCCACGCGTGATTTTTTTAAATATATTTACAGATTTATACTAATTTGCGTTATTTAAAGGCGATGTCTATCGAGACTATTTTCAATGTGCTGGAAATTGTTTCATAATCTGTACTCCACGCGTGATTTTTTTAAATTTGTTTACGGATTTATACTAATCCGCGTTATTTAAAGGTGATGTCTATCGAGACTATTCCCAATGTGCTGGAAATTTTTTCATAATCTGTGCTCCACGCGTGATTTTTTTAAATTTGTTTACGGATTTATAATAATCCGCGTTATTTAAAGGTGATGTCTATCGAGACTATTCTCAATGTGCTGGAAATTGTTTCATAATCTGCGCTCCACGCGTGATTTTTTAAAATTTGTTTACGGATTTATACGAATCCGCGTTATTTAAAGGTGATGTCTATCGAGACTATTCTCAATGTGCTGGAAATTGTTTCATAATCTGCGCTCCACGCGTGATTTTATTGAATTTGTTTTCAGATTTATAATATTTCGCGTTATTTAAATGTGATGTCTATCGAGACTATTCTCAATGTGCTGGAAATTGTTTCATAATCTGTGCTCCACGCGTGATTTTTTAAAATTTGTTTACGGATTTATACTAATCCGCGTTATTTAAAGGTGATGTCTATCGAGACTATTCTCAATGTGCTGGAAATTGTTTCATAATCTTCGCTCCACGCGTGATTTTATTGAATTTGTTTTCAGATTTATATTATTTCGCGTTATTTAAAGACGATGTCTATCGAGACTATTCTCAATGTGCTGGAAATTGTTTCATAATCTGTGCTCCACGCGTGATTTTTAAAAATTTTTTTACGGATTTATACTAATCCTCGTTATTTAAAGATGATGTCTATCGAGACTATTCTCAATGTGCTGGAAATTGTTTCATAATCTGTGCTCAACGCGTGATTTTTTGAATTTGTTTGCGGATTTATAATACTATTTCGTGTTATTTAAAGGCGATGTCTATCGAGAGTTTTCTCAATGTTCTGAAAATTGTTTCATAATCTGTGCTAGACGCGTGATTTTTTTAAATTTTTTTATGGATTTATACAATTCCGCGTTATTTAAAGGCGATATCTATCGAGAGTATTCTCATTGTGCGGGAAATTGTTTCATAGTCTGTGCTCCACGCGTGATTTTTTTAAATTTGTTTACGGATTTATACTATTTCGCGTTATTTAAAGACGACATCTATCGAGAATATTTTCAATGTGCTGGAAATTGTTTCACAATCTATGCTCAAAGCGTGATTTTTTTTCTTCAATTTCTTTATGGATTTATAAAATTTCGCGTTATATAAAGGTGATGTCTATCGAGACTATTCTCAATGTGCTGGAAATTGTTTCATAATCTGTGCTCCAAGCGTGATTTTTTTAAAATTTGTTTGCGGATTTATACAAATCCGCGTTATGTAAGACGATGTCTATCGAGACTATTTTCAATGTACTGGAAATTATTTCACAATCTATGCTCCAAGCGTGATTTTAAAAAAAAATTTGTTGATACTAATTATTACATTTTATACTATTTCGCGTTATTTAAAGGCGATGTCTATCGAGACTATTCTCAATGTGCTGGAAATTGTTTCATAATCTGTGCTCCACGCGCGATTTTTTTTAAATTTGTTTATGGATTTATACTATTCCGCGTTATTTAAATGTGATGTCTATCGAGACTATTCTCAATGTGCTGGAAATTTTTTCATAATCTGTGCTCCAAGCGTGATTTTTTTTATTTCAATTTGTTTACGGATTTATACTATTCCGCGTTATTTAAAGGTGATGTCTATAGAGGCTATTCTCAATGTCTTGGAAATTGTTTCATAATCTGTGCTCCAAGCGTGATTTTTTTTATTTCAATTTGTTTACGGATTTATACTATTCCGCGTTATTTAAAGGTGATGTCTATAGAGACTATTTTCAATGTGCTGGAAATTGTTTCACAATCTATACTCCAAGCGTGATTTTTTTTTCAATTTGTTTATACTATTTATTACATTTTATACTATTTCGCGTTATTTAAAGGTGATTTCTATCAAGGCTATACTCAATGTGCTGGAAATTGTTTCATAATCTGTGCTCAACGCGTGATTTTTTTCAATTTGTTTATGACTTTATACTATTTCGCGTTATTTAAAGGCGATGTCTATCGAGGCTATTCTCATTTTGCTTGAAATTGTTTCATAATCTGTGCTCCACGCGTGATTTTTTTGAATTTGTTTACGGATTTATACTATTTCGCGTTTTTTAATGGCGACGTCTATCGAGACTATTTTCAATGTGCTGGAAATTGTTTCACAATTTATGCTCCAAGCGTGATTTTTTTTTCAATTTGTGTACGGATTTATAAAATTTCGCGTTATTTAAAGGCGCTGTCTATCGAGGATATTCTCAATGTGCTGGAAATTGTTTCATAATCTGTGATCCACGCGTGATTTTTTTGAATTTGTTTACGGATTTATACCATTTCCCGTTGTTTAAAGGCGATGTCTATCGAGACTATTTTCAATGAGCTGGAAATTGTTTCACAATCTATGCTCCAAGCGTTATTTTTTTGAATTGGTTTACGGATTTATACTAATCCGCGTTATTTAAAGGTGATGTCTATCGAGACTATTTTCAATGTGCGGGAAATTGTTTCATAGTCTGTGCTCCACGCGTGATTTTTTAAAATTTGTTTACGGATTTATACTAATCCGCGTTATTTAAAGGTGATGTCTATCAAGGCTATACTCAATGTGCTGGAAATTGTTTCATAATCTGTGCTCCACGCGTGATTTTTTGAATTTGTTTGCGGATTTATAATACTATTTCGTGTTATTTAAAGGCGATGTCTATCGAGAGTATTCTCAATGTTCTGGAAATTGTTTCATAATCTGTGCTAGACGCGTGATTTTTTTAAATTTGTTTACGGATTTATACTATTCCGCGTTATTTAAAGGTGATGTTTATCGAGACTATTCTCAATGTTCTGGAAATTGTTTCACAATCTATGCTCCACGCGCGATTTTTTAAAAATTTGTTTATGGATTTATACTATTTCGCGTTATTTAAAGGTGATGTCTATCGAGACTATTCTCAATGTGCTGGAAATTGTTTCATAATCTGTGCTCAACGCGTGATTTTTTAAATTTGTTTGCGGATTTATAATACTATTTCGTGTTATTTAAAGGCGATGTCTATCGAGACTATTCTCAATGTGCTGGAAATTGTTTCATAATCTGTGCTCCACGCGTGATTTTATTGAATTTGTTTTCAGATTTATAATATTTCGCGTTATTTAAAGGTGATGTCTATCGAGACTATTCTCAATGTGCTGGAAATTGTTTCATAATCGGTGATCCACGCGTGATTTTTTAAAATTTGTTTACGGATTTATACTGATCCGCGTTATTTAAAGGTGATGTCTATCGAGACTATTCTCAATGTGCTGGAAATTGTTTCATAAACTGCGCTCCACGCGTGATTTTATTGAATTTGTTTTCAGATTTATATTATTTCGCGTTATTTAAAGACGATGTCTATCGAGACTATTCTCAATGTGCTGGAAATTGTTTCATAATCTGTGCTCCACGCGTGATTTTTTAAAATTTGTTTACCGATTTATACTAATCCGCGTTATTTAAAGGTGATGTCTATCGAGACTATTCTCAATGTGCTGGAAATTGTTTCATAATCTGTGCTCCACGCGTGATTTTTTTAAATTTGTTTACGGATTTATACTAATCCGCGTTATCTAAAGGTGATGTCTATCGATACTATTCTCAATGTGCTGGAAATTGTTTCATAATCTGTGCTCCAAGCGTGATTTTTTAAAATTTGTTTAGGGATTTATACGAATCCGCGTTATTTAAAGGTGATGTCTATCGAGACTATTCTCAATGTGCTGGAAATTGTTTCATAATCTGCGCTCCACGCGTGATTTTATTGAATTTGTTTTCAGATTTATAATATTACGCGTTATTTAAAGGTGATGTCTATCGAGACTATTCTCAATGTGCTGGAAATTGTTTCATAATCTATGCTCCACGAGTGATTTTTTAAAATTTGTTTACGGATTTATACTGATCCGCGTTATTTAAATGTGATGTCTATCGAGACTATTCTCAAAGTGCTGGAAATTGTTTCATAATCGGTGCTCCACGCGTGATTTTTTAAAATTTGTTTACGGATTTATACTGATCCGCGTTATTTAAAGGTGATGTCTATCGAGACTATTCTCAATGTGCTGGAAATTGTTTCATAATCTGCGCTCCACGCGTGATTTTATTGAATTTGTTTTCAGATTTATATTATTTCGCGTTATTTAAAGACGATGTCTATCGAGACTATTCTCAATGTGCTGGAAATTGTTTCATAATCTGTGCTCCACGCGTGATTTTTTAAAATTTGTTTACCGATTTATACTAATCCGCGTTATTTAAAGGTGATGTCTATCGAGACTATTCTCAATGTGCTGGAAATTGTTTCATAATCTGTGCTCCGCGCGTGATTTTTTAAAATTTGTTTACGGATTTATACTAATCCGCGTTATTTAAAGGTGATGTCTATCGAGACTATTCTCAATGTGCTGGAAATTGTTTCATAATCTGTGCTCAACGCGTGATTTTTTAAATTTGTTTGCGGATTTATAATACTATTTCGTGTTATTTAAAAGCGATGTCTATCGAGAGTATTCTCAATGTTCTGGAAATTATTTCATAATCTGTGCTAGACGCGTGATTTTTTTAAATTTGTTTATGGATTTATACTATTCCGCGTTATTTAAAGGCGATGTCTATCGAGAGTATTCGCATTGTGCGGGAAATTGTTTCATAGTCTGTGCTCCACGCGTGATTTTTTAAAATTTGTTTACGGAATTATACTAATCCGCGTTATTTAAAGGTGATGTCTATCGAGACTATTCTCAATGTGCTGGAAATTGTTTCATAATCTGTGCTCCACGCGTGATTTTTTTCAATTTTTTTACAGATTTATACTATTTCGCGTTATTTAAAGGTGATGTCTATCGAGGCTATTCTCAATGTGCTGGAAATTATTTCATAATCTGTGCTCCACGCGTGATTTTTTAAAATTTATTTACAGATTTATACTAATTTGCGTTATTTAAAGGCGATGTCTATCGAGACTATTTTCAATGTGCTGGAAATTGTTTCACAATCTATGCTCCAAGCGTGATTTTTTTTTCAATTTCTTTATAATAATTATTACATTTTATACTATTTCGCGTTATTTAAAGGTGATGTCTATCGAGACTATTCCCAATGTGCTGGAAATTGTTTCATAATCTGTGCTCCACGAGTGATTTTTTTAAATTTGTTTACGGATTTATACTAAACCGCGTTATTTAAAGGTGATGTCTATCGAGACTATTCTCAATGTGCTGGAAATTGTTTCATAATCTGTGCTCCACGCGTGATTTTTTAAAATTTGTTTACGGATTTATACGAATCCGCGTTATTTAAAGGTGATGTCTATCGAGACTATTCTCAATGTGCTGGAAATTGTTTCATAATCTGCGCTCCACGCGTGATTTTATTGAATTTGTTTTCAGATTTATAATATTTCGCGTTATTTAAAGGTGATGTCTATCGAGACTATTCTCAATGTGCTGGAAATTGTTTCTCAATCTGTGCTCCACGCGTGATTTTTTTTTCAATTTGTTTACAGATTTATATTATTTCGCGTTATTTAAAGGCGATGTCTTTCGAGACTATTCTCAATGTCCTGGAAATTGTTTCATAATCTGTGCTCCACGCGTGATTTTATTGAATTTGTTTTCAGATTTATAATATTTCGCGTTATTTAAAGGTGATGTCTATCGAGACTATTCTCAATGTGCTGGAAATTGTTTCAAAATCTATGCTCCAAGCGTGATTTTTTTTCTTCAATTTCTTTATGGATTTATAAAATTTCGCGTTATTTAAAGGTGATGTCTATCGAGACTATTCTCAATGTGCTGGAAATTGTTTCATAATCTGTGCTCCAAGCGTGATTTTTTTAAATTTGTTTACGGATTTATATTATTTCGCGATATTTAAAGGCGATGTCTTTCGAGACTATTCTCAATGTCCTGGAAATTGTTTCATAATCTGTGCTCCACGCGTGATTTTATTGAATTTGTTTTCAGATTTATAATATTTCGCGTTATTTAAAGGTGATGTCTATCGAGACTATTCTCAATGTGCTGGAAATTGTTTCATAATCTGTGCTCCACGCGTGATTTTTTTTAATTTGTTTACGGATTTATACTAATCCGCGTTATTTAAAGGTGATGTCTATCGAGACTATTCTCAATGTGCTGGAAATTGTTTCATAATCTGTGCTCAACGCGTGATTTTTTAAATTTGTTTGCGGATTTATAATACTATTTCGTGTTATTTAAAGGCGATGTCTATCGAGAGTATTCTCAATGTTCTGGAAATTATTTCATAATCTGTGCTAGACGCGTGATTTTTTTTTTAAAATTTGTTTATGGATTTATACTATTCCGCGTTATTTAAAGGCGATGTCTATCGAGAGTATTCGCATTGTGCGGGAAATTGTTTCATAGTCTGTGCTCCACGCGTGATTTTTTAAAATTTGTTTACGGAATTATACTAATCCGCGTTATTTAAAGGTGATGTCTATCGAGACTATTCTCAATGTGCTGGAAATTGTTTCATAATCTGTGCTCCACGCGTGATTTTTTTCAATTTTTTTTACAGATTTATACTATTTCGCGTTATTTAAAGGTGATGTCTATCGAGGCTATTCTCAATGTGCTGGAAATTATTTCATAATCTGTGCTCCACGCGTGATTTTTTAAAATTTATTTACAGATTTATACTAATTTGCGTTATTTAAAGGCGATGTCTATCGAGACTATTTTCAATGTGCTGGAAATTGTTTCACAATCTATGCTCCAAGCGTGATTTTTTTTTCAATTTCTTTATAATAATTATTACATTTTATACTATTTCGCGTTATTTAAAGGTGATGTCTATCGAGACTATTCCCAATGTGCTGGAAATTGTTTCATAATCTGTGCTCCACGCGTGATTTTTTTAAATTTGTTTACGGATTTATACTAATCCGCGTTATTTAAAGGTGATGTCTATCGAGACTATTCTCAATGTGCTGGAAATTGTTTCATAATCTGTGCTCCACGCGTGATTTTTTAAAATTTGTTTACGGATTTATATGAATCCGCGTTATTTAAAGGTGATGTCTATCGAGACTATTCTCAATGTGCTGGAAATTGTTTCATAATCTGCGCTCCACGCGTGATTTTATTGAATTTGTTTTCAGATTTATAATATTTCGCGTTATTTAAAGGTGATGTCTATCGAGAATATTCTCAATGGGCTGGAAATTGTTTCAAAATCTATGCTCCAAGCGTGATTTTTTTTCTTCAATTTCTTTATGGATTTATAAAATTTCGCGTTATTTAAAGGTGATGTCTATCGAGACTATTCTCAATGTGCTGGAAATTGTTTCATAATCTGTGCTCCAAGCGTGATTTTTTTAAATTTGTTTACGGATTTATATTATTTCGCGTTATTTAAAGGCGATGTCTTTCGAGACTATTCTCAATGTCCTGGAAATTGTTTCATAATCTGTGCTCCACGCGTGATTTTATTGAATTTGTTTTCAGATTTATAATATTTCGCGTTATTTAAAGGTGATGTCTATCGAGACTATTCTCAATGTGCTGGAAATTGTTTCATAATCTGTGCTCCACGCGTGATTTTTTTAAATTTGTTTACGGATTTATACTAATCCGCGTTATTTAAAGGTGATGTCTATCGAGACTATTCTCAATGTGCTGGAAATTGTTTCATAATCTGTGCTCAACGAGTGATTTTTTGAATTTGTTTGCGGATTTATAATACTATTTCGTGTTATTTAAAGGCGATGTCTATCGAGACTATTCTCAATGTGCTGGAAATTGTTTCATAATCTGTGCTCCACGCGTGATTTTTTTAAATTTGTTTACGGGTTTATACTAATCCGCGTTATCTAAAGGTGATGTCTTTCGAGACTATTCTCAATGTGCTGGAAATTGTTTCATAATCTGCGCTCCACGCGTGATTTTTTAAAATTTGTTTACGGATTTATACGAATCCGCGTTATTTAAAGGTGATGTCTATCGAGACTATTCTCAATGTGCTGGAAATTGTTTCATAATCTGCGCTCCACGCGTGATTTTATTGAATTTGTTTTCAGATTTATAATATTTCGCGTTATTTAAAGGTGATGTCTATCGAGACTATTCTCAATGTGCTGGAAATTGTTTCATAATCTGTGCTCCACGAGTGATTTTTTTAAAATTTGTTTACGGATGTATACTAATCCGCGTTATTTAAAGGTGATGTCTATCGAGACTATTCTCAATGTGCTGGAAATTGTTTCATAATCTGCGCTCCACGCGTTCCTTTATTGAATTTGTTTTGAGATTTATATTATTTCGCGTTATTTAAAGACGATGTCTATCGAGACTTTTCTCAATGTGCTGGAAATTGTTTCATAGTCTGTGCTCCACGCGTGATTTTTTAAAATTTGTTTACCGATTTATACTAATCCGCGTTATTTAAAGGTGATGTCTATCGAGACTATTCTCAATGTGCTGGAAATTGTTTCATAATCTGTGCTCCACGCGTGATTTTTTAAAATTTGTTTATGGATTTATACTAATCCGCGTTATTTAAAGGTGATGTCTATCGAGACTATTCTCAATGTGCTGGAAATTGTTTCATAATCTGTGCTAGACGCGTGATTTTTTTAAATTTCTTTATGGATTTATACTATTCCGCGTTATTTAAAGGCGATGTCTATCGAGAGTATTCTCATTGTGCGGGAAATTGTTTCATAGTCTGTGCTCCACGCGTGATTTTTTAAAATTTGTTTACGGAATTATACTAATCCGCGTTATTTAAAGGTGATGTCTATCGAGACTATTCTCAATGTGCTGGAAATTGTTTCATAATCTGTGCTCCACGCGTGATTTTTTTCAATTTTTTTACAGATTTATACTAATCCGCGTTATTTAAAGGTGATGTCTATCGAGAATATTCTCAATGTGCTGGAAATTGTTTCATAATCTGTGCTCCACGCGTGATTTTTTAAAATTTGTTTACGGATTTATACGAATCCGCGTTATTTCAAGGTGATGTCTATCGAGACTATTCTCAATGTGCTGGAAATTTTTTCATAATCTGCGCTCCACGCGTGATTTTATTGAATTTGTTTTCAGATTTATAATATTTCGCGTTATTTAAAGGTGATGTCTATCGAGACTATTCTCAATGTGCTGGAAATTGTTTCTCAATCTGTGCTCCACGCGTGATTTTTTTTTCAATTTGTTTACAGATTTATATTATTTCGCGTTATTTAAAGGCGATGTCTTTCGAGACTATTCTCAATGTCCTGGAAATTGTTTCATAATCTGTGCTCCACGCGTGATTTTATTGAATTTGTTTTCAGATTTATAATATTTCGCGTTATTTAAAGGTGATGTCTATCGAGACTATACTCAATGTGCTGGAAATTGTTTCATAATCTGTGCTCCACGCGTGATTTTTTTTAAATTTGTTTACGGATTTATACTAATCCGCGTTATTTAAAGGTGATGTCTATCCAGACTATTCTCAATGTGCTGGAAATTGTTTCATAATCTGTGCTCCACGCGTGATTTTTTAAAATTTGTTTACGGATTTATACTAATCCGCGTTATTTAAAGGTGATGTCTATCGAGACTATTCTCAATGTGCTGGAAATTGTTTCATAATCTGCGCTCCACGCATGATTTTTAGAATTTGTTTGCGGATTTATAATACTATTTCGTGTTATTTAAAGGCGATGTCTATCGAGAGTATACTCAATGTTCTGGAAATTGTTTCATAATCTGTGCTAGACGCGTGATTTTTTTTAATTTGTTTACGGATTTATACTATTCCGCGTTATTTAAAGGTGATGTTTATCGAGACTATTCTCAATGTGCTGGAAATTGTTTCACAATCTATGCTCCACGCGCGATTTTTTAAAAATTTGTTTATGGATTTATACTATTCCGCGTTATTTAAAGGTGATGTCTATCGAGACTATTCTCAATGTGCTGGAAATTGTTTCACAATCCATGCTCCAAGAGTGATTTTATTTTCAATTTTTTTACAGATTTATACTATTTCGCGTTATTTAAAGGTGATGTCTATCGAGGCTATTCTCAATGTGCTGGAAATTGTTTCATAATCTGTGCTCCCCGCATGATTTTTTTTTTAATTTGTTTACGGATTTATACTATTTCGCGTTATTTAAAGGCAATGTCTATCGTGACTATTTTCAATGTGCTGGAAATTGTTTCACAATCTATGCTCCAAGCGTGATTTTTTTTTCAATTTGTTTATACTATTTATTACATTTTATACTATTTCGCGTTATTTAAAGGTGATGTCTATCAAGGCTATACTCAATGTGCTGGAAATTGTTTCATAATCCGTACTCAACGCCTGATTTTTTTCAATTTGTTTATGACTTTATGCTATTTCGCGTTATTTAAAGGCGATGTCTATCGAGGCTATTCTCATTTTGCTTGAAATTGTTTCATAATCTGTGCTCCACGCGTGATTTTTTTGAATTTGTTTACGGATTTATACTAATCCGCGTTATTTAAAGGTGATGTCTATCGAGACTATTCTCAATGTGCTGGAAATTGTTTCATAATCTGTGCTCAACGAGTGATTTTTTGAATTTGTTTGCGGATTTATAATACTATTTCGTGATATTTTAAGGCGATGTCTATCGAGACTATTCTCAATGTGCTGGAAATTGTTTCATAATCTGTGCTCCACGCGTGATTTTTTTCAATTTTTTTACAGATTTATACTATTTCGCGTTATTTAAAGGTGATGTCTATCGAGGCTATTCTCAATGTGCTGGAAATTATTTCATAATCTGTGCTCCACGCGTGATTTTTTTAAATTTATTTACAGATTTATACTAATTTGCGTTATTTAAAGGCGATGTCTATCGAGACTATTTTCAATGTGCTGGAAATTGTTTCACAATCTATGCTCCAAGCGTGATTTTTTTTCAATTTCTTTATACTAATTATTACATTTTATACTATTTCGCGTTATTTAAAGGTGATGTCTATCGAGACTATTCCCAATGTGCTGGAAATTGTTTCATAATCTGTGCTCCACGCGTGATTTTTTTAAATTTGTTTACGGATTTATACTAATCCGCGTTATCTAAAGGTGATGTCTATCGAGACTATTCTCAATGTGCTGGAAATTGTTTCATAATCTGCGCTCCACGCGTGATTTTATTGAATTTGTTTTCAGATTTATAATATTTCGCGTTATTTAAAGGTGATGTCTATCGAGACTATTCTCAATGTGCTGGAAATTGTTTCATAATCTGTGCTCCACGAGTGATTTTTTTAAAATTTGTTTAAGGATGTATACTAATCCGCGTTATTTAAAGGTGATGTCTATCGAGACTATTCTCAATGTGCTGGAAATTGTTTCATAATCGGTGCTCCACGCGTCAAGTTTTAAAATTTGTTTACGGATTTATACTGATCCGCGTTATTTAAAGGTGATGTCTATCGAGACTATTCTCAATGTGCTGGAAATTGTTTCATAATCTGCGCTCCACGCGTTCCTTTATTGAATTTGTTTTGAGATTTATATTATTTCGCGTTATTTAAAGACGATGTCTATCGAGACTTTTCTCAATGTGCTGGAAATTGTTTCATAGTCTGTGCTCCACGCGTGATTTTTTAAAATTTGTTTACCGATTTATACTAATCCGCGTTATTTAAAGGTGATGTCTATCGAGACTATTCTCAATGTGCTGGAAATTGTTTCATAATCTGTGCTCCACGCGTGATTTTTTAAAATTTGTTTATGGATTTATACTAATCCGCGTTATTTAAAGGTGATGTCTATCGAGACTATTCTCAATGTGCTGGAAATTGTTTCATAATCTGTGCTCAACGCGTGATTTTTTTAATTTGTTTGCGGATTTATAATACTATTTCGTGTTATTTAAAGGCGATGTCTATCGAGAGTATTCTCAATGTTCTGGAAATTGTTTCATAATCTGTGCTCCACGAGTAATTTTTTTAAAATTTGTTTACGGATTTATACTAATCCGCGTTATTTAAAGGTGATGTCTATCGAGACTATTCTCAATGTGCTGGAAATTGTTTCATAATCTGTGCTAGACGCGTGATTTTTTTAAATTTGTTTATGGATTTATACTATTCCGCGTTATTTAAAGGCGATGTCTATCGAGAGTATTCTCATTGTGCGGGAAATTGTTTCATAGTCTGTGCTCCACGCGTGATTTTTTAAAATTTGTTTACGGAATTATACTAATCCGCGTTATTTAAAGGTGATGTCTATCGAGACTATTCTCAATGTGCTGGAAATTGTTTCATAATCTGTGCTCCACGCGTGATTTTTTTCAATTTTTTTACAGATTTATACTAATCCGCGTAATTTAAAGGTGATGTCTATCGAGACTATTCTCAATGTGCTGGAAATTGTTTCATAATCTGTGCTCCACGCGTGATTTTTTTCAATTTTTTTACAGATTTATACTAATCCGCGTAATTTAAAGGTGATGTCTATCGAGACTATTCTCAATGTGCTGGAAATTTTTTCATAATCTGCGCTCCACGCGTGATTTTATTGAATTTGTTTTCAGATTTATAATATTTCGCGTTATTTAAAGGTGATGTCTATCGAGACTATTCTCAATGTGCTGGAAATTGTTTCTCAATCTGTGCTCCACGCGTGATTTTTTTTTCAATTTGTTTACAGATTTATATTATTTCGCGTTATTTAAAGGCGATGTCTTTCGAGACTATTCTCAATGTCCTGGAAATTGTTTCATAATCTGTGCTCCACGCGTGATTTTATTGAATTTGTTTTCAGATTTATAATATTTCGCGTTATTTAAAGGTGATGTCTATCGAGACTATTCTCAATGTGCTGGAAATTGTTTCATAATCTGTGCTCCACGCGTGATTTTTTTTAAATTTGTTTACGGATTTATACTAATCCGCGTTATTTAAAGGTGATGTCTATCCAGACTATTCTCAATGTGCTGGAAATTGTTTCATAATCTGTGCTCCACGCGTGATTTTTTAAAATTTGTTTACGGATTTATACTAATCCGCGTTATTTAAAGGTGATGTCTATCGAGACTATTCTCAATGTGCTGGAAATTGTTTCATAATCTGCGCTCCACGCATGATTTTTAGAATTTGTTTGCGGATTTATAATACTATTTCGTGTTATTTAAAGGCGATGTCTATCGAGAGTATACTCAATGTTCTGGAAATTGTTTCATAATCTGTGCTAGACGCGTGATTTTTTTTAATTTGTTTACGGATTTATACTATTCCGCGTTATTTAAAGGTGATGTTTATCGAGACTATTCTCAATGTGCTGGAAATTGTTTCACATTCTATGCTCCACGCGCGATTTTTTAAAAATTTGTTTATGGATTTATACTATTCCGCGTTATTTAAAGGTGATGTCTATCGAGACTATTCTCAATGTGCTGGAAATTGTTTCACAATCCATGCTCCAAGAGTGATTTTATTTTCAATTTTTTTACAGATTTATACTATTTCGCGTTATTTAAAGGTGATGTCTATCGAGGCTATTCTCAATGTGCTGGAAATTGTTTCATAATTTGTGCACCAAGCGTGATTTTTTTGAATTTGTTTACGGATTTATACCATTTCGCGTTATTTAAAGGTGATGTCTATAGAGGTTATTCTCAATGTCCTGGAAATTGTTTCATAATCTGTGCTCCCCGCATGATTTTTTTTTTAATTTGTTTACGGATTTATACTATTTCGCGTTATTTAAAGGCAATGTCTATCGTGACTATTTTCAATGTGCTGGAAATTGTTTCACAATCTATGCTCCAAGCGTGATTTTTTTTTCAATTTGTTCATACTATTTATTACATTTTATACTATTTCGCGTTATTTAAAGGTGATGTCTATCAAGGCTATACTCAATGTGCTGGAAATTGTTTCATAATCCGTACTCAACGCCTGATTTTTTTCAATTTGTTTATGACTTTATGCTATTTCGCGTTATTTAAAGGCGATGTCTATCGAGGCTATTCTCATTTTGCTTGAAATTGTTTCATAATCTGTGCTCCACGCGTGATTTTTTTGAATTTGTTTACGGATTTATACTAATCCGCGTTATTTAAAGGTGATGTCTATCGAGACTATTCTCAATGTGCTGGAAATTGTTTCATAATCTGTGCTCCACGCGTGATTTTTTTAAAATTTGTTTACGGATTTATACTAATCCGCGTTATTTAAAGGTGATGTCTATCGAGACTATTCTCAATGTGCTGGAAATTGTTTCATAATAACGTTATTTAAAGGCAATGTCTATCGTGACTATTTTCAATGTGCTGGAAATTGTTTCACAATCTATGCTCCAAGCGTGATTTTTTTTTCAATTTGTTTATACTATTTATTACATTTTATACTATTTCGCGTTATTTAAAGGTGATGTCTATCAAGGCTATACTCAATGTGCTGGAAATTGTTTCATAATCCGTACTCAACGCCTGATTTTTTTCAATTTGTTTATGACTTTATGCTATTTCGCGTTATTTAAAGGCGATGTCTATCGAGGCTATTCTCATTTTGCTTGAAATTGTTTCATAATCTGTGCTCCACGCATGATTTTTTTGAATTTGTTTACGGATTTATACTAATCCGCGTTATTTAAAGGTGATGTCTATCGAGACTATTCTCAATGTGCTGGAAATTGTTTCATAATCTGTGCTCCACGCGTGATTTTTTTTAAATTTGTTTACGGATTTATACTAATCCGCGTTATTTAAATGTGATGTCTATCGAGACTATTCTCAATGTGCTGGAAATTGTTTCATAATCTGCGCTCCACGCATGATTTTTAGAATTTGTTTGCGGATTTATAATACTATTTCGTGTTATTTAAAGGCGATGTCTATCGAGAGTATACTCAATGTTCTGGAAATTGTTTCATAATCTGTGCTAGACGCGTGATTTTTTTTAATTTGTTTACGGATTTATACTATTCCGCGTTATTTAAAGGTGATGTTTATCGAGACTATTCTCAATGTGCTGGAAATTGTTTCACAATCTATGCTCCACGCGCGATTTTTTAAAAATTTGTTTATGGATTTATACTATTCCGCGTTATTTAAAGGTGATGTCTATCGAGACTATTCTCAATGTGCTGGAAATTGTTTCACAATCCATGCTCCAAGAGAGATTTTATTTTCAATTTTTTTACAGATTTATACTATTTCGCGTTATTTAAAGGTGATGTCTATCGAGGCTATTCTCAATGTGCTGGAAATTGTTTCATAATTTGTGCACCAAGCGTGATTTTTTTGAATTTGTTTACGGATTTATACCATTTCGCGTTATTTAAAGGTGATGTCTATAGAGGTTATTCTCAATGTCCTGGAAATTGTTTCATAATCTGTGCTCCCCGCATGATTTTTTTTTTAATTTGTTTACGGATTTATACTATTTCGCGTTATTTAAAGGCAATGTCTATCGTGACTATTTTCAATGTGCTGGAAATTGTTTCACAATCTATGCTCCAAGCGTGATTTTTTTTTCAATTTGTTTATACTATTTATTACATTTTATACTATTTCGCGTTATTTAAAGGTGATGTCTATCAAGGCTATACTCAATGTGCTGGAAATTGTTTCATAATCCGTACTCAACGCCTGATTTTTTTCAATTTGTTTATGACTTTATGCTATTTCGCGTTATTTAAAGGCGATGTCTATCGAGGCTATTCTCATTTTGCTTGAAATTGTTTCATAATCTGTGCTCCACGCGTGATTTTTTTGAATTTGTTTACGGATTTATACTAATCCGCGTTATTTAAAGGTGATGTCTATCGAGACTATTCTCAATGTGCTGGAAATTGTTTCATAATCTGTGCTCCACGCGTGATTTTTTTTAAATTTGTTTACGGATTTATACTAATCCGCGTTATTTAAAGGTGATGTCTATCCAGACTATTCTCAATGTGCTGGAAATTGTTTCATAATCTGTGCTCCACGCGTGATTTTTTAAAATTTGTTTACGGATTTATACTAATCCGCGTTATTTAAAGGTGATGTCTATCTAGACTATTCTCAATGTGCTGGAAATTGTTTCATAATCTGCGCTCCACGCATGATTTTTAGAATTTGTTTGCGGATTTATAATACTATTTCGTGTTATTTAAAGGCGATGTCTATCGAGAGTATACTCAATGTTCTGGAAATTGTTTCATAATCTGTGCTAGACGCGTGATTTTTTTTAATTTGTTTACGGATTTATACTATTCCACGTTATTTAAAGGTGATGTTTATCGAGACTATTCTCAATGTGCTGGAAATTGTTTCACAATCTATGCTCCACGCGCGATTTTTTAAAAATTTGTTTATGGATTTATACTATTCCGCGTTATTTAAAGGTGATGTCTATCGAGACTATTCTCAATGTGCTGGAAATTGTTTCACAATCCATGCTCCAAGAGTGATTTTATTTTCAATTTTTTTACAGATTTATACTATTTCGCGTTATTTAAAGGTGATGTCTATCGAGGCTATTCTCAATGTGCTGGAAATTGTTTCATAATTTGTGCACCAAGCGTGATTTTTTTGAATTTGTTTACGGATTTATACCATTTCGCGTTATTTAAAGGTGATGTCTATAGAGGTTATTCTCAATGTCCTGGAAATTGTTTCATAATCTGTGCTCCCCGCATGATTTTTTTTTTAATTTGTTTACGGATTTATACTATTTCGCGTTATTTAAAGGCAATGTCTATCGTGACTATTTTCAATGTGCTGGAAATTGTTTCACAATCTATGCTCCAAGCGTGATTTTTTTTTCAATTTGTTTATACTATTTATTACATTTTATACTATTTCGCGTTATTTAAAGGTGATGTCTATCAAGGCTATACTCAATGTGCTGGAAATTGTTTCATAATCCGTACTCAACGCCTGATTTTTTTCAATTTGTTTATGACTTTATGCTATTTCGCGTTATTTAAAGGCGATGTCTATCGAGGCTATTCTCATTTTGCTTGAAATTGTTTCATAATCTGTGCTCCACGCGTGATTTTTTTGAATTTGTTTACGGATTTATACTAATCCGCGTTATTTAAAGGTGATGTCTATCGAGACTATTCTCAATGTGCTGGAAATTGTTTCATAATCTGTGCTCCACGCGTGATTTTTTTAAAATTTGTTTACGGATTTATACTAATCCGCGTTATTTAAAGGTGTTGTCTATCGAGACTATTCTCAATGTGCTGGAAATTGTTTCATAATAACGTTATTTAAAGGCAATGTCTATCGTGACTATTTTCAATGTGCTGGAAATTGTTTCACAATCTATGCTCCAAGCGTGATTTTTTTTTCAATTTGTTTATACTATTTATTACATTTTATACTATTTCGCGTTATTTAAAGGTGATGTCTATCAAGGCTATACTCAATGTGCTGGAAATTGTTTCATAATCCGTACTCAACGCCTGATTTTTTTCAATTTGTTTATGAGTTTATGCTATTTCGCGTTATTTAAAGGCGATGTCTATCGAGGCTATTCTCATTTTGCTTGAAATTGTTTCATAATCTGTGCTCCACGCGTGATTTTTTTGAATTTGTTTACGGATTTATACTAATCCGCGTTATTTAAAGGTGATGTCTATCGAGACTATTCTCAATGTGCTGGAAATTGTTTCATAATCTGTGCTCCACGCGTGATTTTTTTAAAATTTGTTTACGGATTTATACTAATCCGCGTTATTTAAAGGTGATGTCTATCGAGACTATTCTCAATGTGCTGGAAATTGTTTCATAATCTGCGCTCCACGCATGATTTTTAGAATTTGTTTGCGGATTTATAATACTATTTCGTGTTATTTAAAGGCGATGTCTATCGAGAGTATACTCAATGTTCTGGAAATTGTTTCATAATCTGTGCTAGACGCGTGATTTTTTTTAATTTGTTTACGGATTTATACTATTCCGCGTTATTTAAAGGTGATGTTTATCGAGACTATTCTCAATGTGCTGGAAATTGTTTCACAATCTATGCTCCACGCGCGATTTTTTAAAAATTTGTTTATGGATTTATACTATTCCGCGTTATTTAAAGGTGATGTCTATCGAGACTATTCTCAATGTGCTGGAAATTGTTTCACAATCCATGCTCCAAGAGTGATTTTATTTTCAATTTTTTTACAGATTTATACTATTTCGCGTTATTTAAAGGTGATGTCTATCGAGGCTATTCTCAATGTGCTGGAAATTGTTTCATAATTTGTGCACCAAGCGTGATTTTTTTGAATTTGTTTACGGATTTATACCATTTCGCGTTATTTAAAGGTGATGTCTATAGAGGTTATTCTCAATGTCCTGGAAATTGTTTCATAATCTGTGCTCCCCGCATGATTTTTTTTTTAATTTGTTTACGGATTTATACTATTTCGCGTTATTTAAAGGCAATGTCTATCGTGACTATTTTCAATGTGCTGGAAATTGTTTCACAATCTATGCTCCAAGCGTGATTTTTTTTTCAATTTGTTTATACTATTTATTACATTTTATACTATTTCGCGTTATTTAAAGGTGATGTCTATCAAGGCTATACTCAATGTGCTGGAAATTGTTTCATAATCCGTACTCAACGCCTGATTTTTTTCAATTTGTTTATGACTTTATGCTATTTCGCGTTATTTAAAGGCGATGTCTATCGAGGCTATTCTCATTTTGCTTGAAATTGTTTCATAATCTGTGCTCCACGCGTGATTTTTTTGAATTTGTTTACGGATTTATACTAATCCGCGTTATTTAAAGGTGATGTCTATCGAGACTATTCTCAATGTGCTGGAAATTGTTTCATAATCTGTGCTCAACGAGTGATTTTTTGAATTTGTTTGCGGATTTATAATACTATTTCGTGTTATTTTAAGGCGATGTCTATCGAGACTATTCTCAATGTGCTGGAAATTGTTTCATAATCTGTGCTCCACGCGTGATTTTTTTCAATTTTTTTACAGATTTATACTATTTCGCGTTATTTAAAGGTGATGTCTATCGAGGCTATTCTCAATGTGCTGGAAATTATTTCATAATCTGTGCTCCACGCGTGATTTTTTTAAATTTATTTACAGATTTATACTAATTTGCGTTATTTAAAGGCGATGTCTATCGAGACTATTTTCAATGTGCTGGAAATTGTTTCACAATCTATGCTCCAAGCGTGATTTTTTTTCAATTTCTTTATACTAATTATTACATTTTATACTATTTCGCGTTATTTAAAGGTGATGTCTATCGAGACTATTCCCAATGTGCTGGAAATTGTTTCATAATCTGTGCTCCACGCGTGATTTTTTTAAATTTGTTTACGGATTTATACTAATCCGCGTTATCTAAAGGTGATGTCTATCGAGACTATTCTCAATGTGCTGGAAATTGTTTCATAATCGGTGCTCCACGCGTGATTTTTTAAAATTTGTTTACGGATTTATACTGATCCGCGTTATTTAAAGGTGATCTCTATCGAGACTATTCTCAATGTGCTGGAAATTGTTTCATAATCTGCGCTCCACGCGTGATTTTATTGAATTTGTGTTCAGATTTATATTATTTCGCGTTATTTAAAGACGATGTCTATCGAGACTATTCTCAATGTGCTGGAAATTGTTTCATAATCTGTGCTCCACGCGTGATTTTTTAAAATTTGTTTACCGATTTATACTAATCCGCGTTATTTAAAGGTGATGTCTATCGAGACTATTCTCAATGTGCTGGAAATTGTTTCATAATCTGTGCTCCACGCGTGATTTTTTAAAATTTGTTTACGGATTTATACTAATCCGCGTTATTTAAAGGTGATGACTTTCGAGACTATTCTCAATGTGCTGGAAATTGTTTCATAATCTGTGCTCCACGCGTGATTTTTTTAAATTTGTTTACGGATTTATACTAATCCGCGTTATCTAAAGGTGATGTCTATCGAGACTATTCTCAATGTGCTGGAAATTGTTTCATAATCTGCGCTCCACGCGTGATTTTATTGAATTTGTTTTCAGATTTATATTATTTCGCGTTATTTAAAGACGATGTCTATCGAGACTATTCTCAATGTGCTGGAAATTGTTTCATAATCTGTGCTCCACGCGTGATTTTTTAAAATTTGTTTACCGATTTATACTAATCCGCGTTATTTAAAGGTGATGTCTATCGAGACTATTCTCAATGTGCTGGAAATTGTTTCATAATCTGTGCTCCGCGCGTGATTTTTTAAAATTTGTTTACGGATTTATACTAATCCGCGTTATTAAAAGGTGATGTCTATCGAGACTATTCTCAATGTGGTGGAAATTGTTTCATAATCTGTGCTCAACGCGTGATTTTTAAATTTGTTTGCGGATTTATAATACTATTTCGTGTTATTTAAAGGCGATGTCTATCGAGAGTATTCTCAATGTTCTGGAAATTATTTCATAATCTGTGCTAGACGCGTGATTTTTTAAAATTTGTTTATGGATTTATACTATTCCGCGTTATTTAAAGGCGATGTCTATCGAGAGTATTCTCATTGTGCGGGAAATTGTTTCATAGTCTGTGCTCCACGCGTGATTTTTTAAAATTTGTTTACGGAATTATACTAATCCGCGTTATTTAAAGGTGATGTCTATCGAGACTATTCTCAATGTGCTGGAAATTGTTTCATAATCTGTGCTCCACGCGTGATTTTTTTCAATTTTTTACAGATTTATATTATTTCGCGTTATTTAAAGACGATGTCTATCGAGACTATTCTCAATGTGCTGGAAATTGTTTCATAATCTGTGCTCCACGCGTGATTTTTTAAAAGTTGTTTACCGATTTATACTAATCCGCGTTATTTAAAGGTGATGTCTATCGAGACTATTCTCAATGTGCTGGAAATTGTTTCATAATCTGTGCTCCGCGCGTGATTTTTTAAAATTTGTTTACGGATTTATACTAATCCGCGTTATTTAAAGGTGATGTCTATCGAGACTATTCTCAATGTGCAGGAAATTGTTTCATAATCTGTGCTCAACGCGTGATTTTTAAATTTGTTTGCGGATTTATAATACTATTTCGTGTTATTTAAAGGCGATGTCTATCGAGGCTATTTTCAATGTGTTGGAAATTGTTTCACAATCTATGCTCCAAGCGTGATTTTTTTTTCAATTTCTTTATAATAATTATTACATTTTATACTATTTCGTGTTATTTAAAGGTGATGTCTATTGAGACTATTCCCAATGTGCTGGAAATTGTTTCATAATCTGTGCTCCACGCGTGATTTTTTTAAATTTGTTTACGGATTTATACTAATCCGCGTTATTTAAAGGTGATGTCTATCGAGACTATTCTCAATGTGCTGGAAATTGTTTCATAATCTGTGCTCCGCGCGTGATTTTTTAAAATTTGTTTACGGATTTATACGAATCCGCGTTATTTCAAGGTGATGTCTATCGAGACTATTCTCAATGTGCTGGAAATTTTTTCATAATCTGCGCTCCACGCGTGATTTTATTTAATTTGTTTTCAGATTTATAATATTTCGCGTTATTTAAAGGTGATGTCTATCGAGACTATTCTCAATGTGCTGGAAATTGTTTCTCAATCTGTGCTCCACGCGTGATTTTTTTTTCAATTTGTTTACAGATTTATATTATTTCGCGTTATTTAAAGGCGATGTCTTTCGAGACTATTCTCAATGTCCTGGAAATTGTTTCATAATCTGTGCTCCACGCGTGATTTTATTGAATTTGTTTTCAGATTTATAATATTTCGCGTTATTTAAAGGTGATGTCTATCGAGACTATTCTCAATGTGCTGGAAATTGTTTCATAATCTGTGCTCCACGCGTGATTTTTTTTAAATTTGTTTACGGATTTATACTAATCCGCGTTATTTAAAGGTGATGTCTATCCAGACTATTCTCAATGTGCTGGAAATTGTTTCATAATCTGTGCTCCACGCGTGATTTTTTAAAATTTGTTTACGGATTTATACTAATCCGCGTTATTTAAAGGTGATGTCTATCGAGACTATTCTCAATGTGCTGGAAATTGTTTCATAATCTGCGCTCCACGCATGATTTTTAGAATTTGTTTGCGGATTTATAATACTATTTCGTGTTATTTAAAGGCGATGTCTATCGAGAGTATACTCAATGTTCTGGAAATTGTTTCATAATCTGTGCTAGACGCGTGATTTTTTTTAATTTGTTTACGGATTTATACTATTCCGCGTTATTTAAAGGTGATGTTTATCGAGACTATTCTCAATGTGCTGGAAATTGTTTCACAATCTATGCTCCACGCGCGATTTTTTAAAAATTTGTTTATGGATTTATACTATTCCGCGTTATTTAAAGGTGATGTCTATCGAGACTATTCTCAATGTGCTGGAAATTGTTTCACAATCCATGCTCCAAGAGTGATTTTATTTTCAATTTTTTTACAGATTTATACTATTTCGCGTTATTTAAAGGTGATGTCTATCGAGGCTATTCTCAATGTGCTGGAAATTGTTTCATAATTTGTGCACCAAGCGTGATTTTTTTGAATTTGTTTACGGATTTATACCATTTCGCGTTATTTAAAGGTGATGTCTATAGAGGTTATTCTCAATGTCCTGGAAATTGTTTCATAATCTGTGCTCCCCGCATGATTTTTTTTAAAATTTGTTTACGGATTTATACTATTTCGCGTTATTTAAAGGCAATGTCTATCGTGACTATTTTCAATGTGCTGGAAATTGTTTCACAATCTATGCTCCAAGCGTGATTTTTTTTTCAATTTGTTTATACTATTTATTACATTTTATACTATTTCGCGTTATTTAAAGGTGATGTCTATCAAGGCTATACTCAATGTGCTGGAAATTGTTTCATAATCCGTACTCAACGCCTGATTTTTTTCAATTTGTTTATGACTTTATGCTATTTCGCGTTATTTAAAGGCGATGTCTATCGAGGCTATTCTCATTTTGCTTGAAATTGCTTCATAATCTGTGCTCCACGCGTGATTTTTTTGAATTTGTTTACGGATTTATACTAATCCGCGTTATTTAAAGGTGATGTCTATCGAGACTATTCTCAATGTGCTGGAAATTGTTTCATAATCTGTGCTCAACGAGTGATTTTTTGAATTTGTTTGCGGATTTATAATATTATTTCGTGTTATTTTAAGGCGATGTCTATCGAGACTATTCTCAATGTGCTGGAAATTGTTTCATAATCTGTGCTCCACGCGTGATTTTTTTCAATTTTTTTACAGATTTATACTATTTCGCGTTATTTAAAGGTGATGTCTATCGAGGCTATTCTCAATGTGCTGGAAATTATTTCATAATCTGTGCTCCACGCGTGATTTTTTTAAATTTATTTACAGATTTATACTAATTTGCGTTATTTAAAGGCGATGTCTATCGAGACTATTTTCAATGTGCTGGAAATTGTTTCACAATCTATGCTCCAAGCGTGATTTTTTTTCAATTTCTTTATACTAATTATTACATTTTATACTATTTCGCGTTATTTAAAGATGATGTCTATCGAGACTATTCCCAATGTGCTGGAAATTGTTTCATAATCTGTGCTCCACGCGTGATTTTTTAAAATTTGTTTACGGATTTATACTGATCCGCGTTATTTAAAGGTGATCTCTATCGAGACTATTCTCAATGTGCTGGAAATTGTTTCATAATCTGCGCTCCACGCGTGATTTTATTGAATTTGTTTTCAGATTTATATTATTTCGCGTTATTTAAAGACGATGTCTATCGAGACTATTCTCAATGTGCTGGAAATTGTTCCATAATCTGTGCTCCACGCGTGATTTTTTAAAATTTGTTTACCGATTTATACTAATCCGCGTTATTTAAAGGTGATGTCTATCGAGACTATTCTCAATGTGCTGGAAATTGTTTCATAATCTGTGCTCCACGCGTGATTTTTTAAAATTTGTTTACGGATTTATACTAATCCGCGTTATTTAAAGGTGATGTCTATCGAGACTATTCTCAATGTGCTGGAAATTGTTTCATAATCTGTGCTCCACGCGTGATTTTTTTAAATTTGTTTACGGATTTATACTAATCCGCGTTATCTAAAGGTGATGTCTATCGAGACTATTCTCAATGTGCTGGAAATTGTTTCATAATCTGTGCTCCAAGCGTGATTTTTTAAAATTTGTTTACGGATTTATACGAATCCGCGTTATTTAAAGGTGATGTCTATCGAGACTATTCTCAATGTGCTGGAAATTGTTTCATAATCTGCGCTCCACGCGTGATTATATTGAATTTGTTTTCAGATTTATAATATTTCGCGTTATTTAAAGGTGATGTCTATCGAGACTATTCTCAATGTGCTGGAAATTGTTTCATAATCTGTGCTCCACGAGTGATTTTTTTTAAATTTGTTTACGGATTTATACTAATCCGCGTTATTTAAAGGTGATGTCTATCGAGACTATTCTCAATGTGCTGGAAATTGTTTCATAATCGGTGCTCCACGCGTGATTTTTTAAAATTTGTTTACGGATTTATACTGATCCGCGTTATTTAAAGGTGATGTCTATCGAGACTATTCTCAATGTGCTGGAAATTGTTTCATAATCTGCGTTCCACGCGTGATTTTATTGAATTTGTTTTCAGATTTATATTATTTCGCGTTATTTAAAGACGATGTCTATCGAGACTATTCTCAATGTGCTGGAAATTGTTTCATAATCGGTGCTCCACGCGTGATTTTTTAAAATTTGTTTACGGATTTATACTGATCCACGTTATTTAAAGGTGATGTCTATCGAGACTATTCTCAATGTGCTGGAAATTGTTTCATAATCTGCGCTCCACGCGTGATTTTATTGAATTTGTTTTCAGATTTATATTATTTCGCGTTATTTAAAGACGATGTCTATCGAGACTATTCTCAATGTGCTGGAAATTGTTTCATAATCTGTGCTCCATGCGTGATTTTTTAAAATTTGTTTACCGATTTATACTAATCCGCGTTATTTAAAGGTGATGTCTATCGAGACTATTCTCAATGTGCTGGAAATTGTTTCATAATCTGTGCTCCGCGCGTGATTTTTTAAAATTTGTTTACGGATTTATACTAATCCGCGTTATTAAAAGGTGATGTCTATCGAGACTATTCTCAATGTGCTGGAAATTGTTTCATAATCTGTGCTCAACGCGTGATTTTTAAATTTGTTTGCGGATTTATAATACTATTTCGTGTTATTTAAAGGCGATGTCTATCGAGAGTATTTTCAATGTTCTGGAAATTATTTCATAATCTGTGCTAGACGCGTGATTTTTTAAAATTTGTTTATGGATTTATACTATTCCGCGTTATTTAAAGGCGATGTCTATCGAGAGTATTCTCATTGTGCGGGAAATTGTTTCATAGTCTGTGCTCCACGCGTGATTTTTTAAAATTTGTTTACGGAATTATACTAATCCGCGTTATTTAAAGGTGATGTCTATCGAGACTATTCTCAATGTGCTGGAAATTGTTTCATAATCTGTGCTCCACGCGTGATTTTTTTCAATTTTTTACAGATTTATATTATTTCGCGTTATTTAAAGACGATGTCTATCGAGACTATTCTCAATGTGCTGGAAATTGTTTCATAATCTGTGCTCCACGCGTGATTTTTTAAAAGTTGTTTACCGATTTATACTAATCCGCGTTATTTAAAGGTGATGTCTATCGAGACTATTCTCAATGTGCTGGAAATTGTTTCATAATCTGTGCTCCGCGCGTGATTTTTTAAAATTTGTTTACGGATTTATACTAATCCGCGTTATTTAAAGGTGATGTCTATCGAGACTATTCTCAATGTGCAGGAAATTGTTTCATAATCTGTGCTCAACGCGTGATTTTTAAATTTGTTTGCGGATTTATAATACTATTTCGTGTTATTTAAAGGCGATGTCTATCGAGGCTATTTTCAATGTGCTGGAAATTGTTTCACAATCTATACTCCAAGCGTGATTTTTTTTTCAATTTCTTTATAATAATTATTACATTTTATACTATTTCGCGTTATTTAAAGGTGATGTCTATCGAGACTATTCCCAATGTGCTGGAAATTGTTTCATAATCTGTGCTCCACGCGTGATTTTTTTAAATTTGTTTACGGATTTATACTAATCCGCGTTATTTAAAGGTGATGTCTATCGGGACTATTCTCAATGTGCTGGAAATTGTTTCATAATCTGTGCTCCACGCGTGATTTTTTAAAATTTGTTTACGGATTTATACGAATCCGCGTTATTTCAAGGTGATGTCTATCGAGACTATTCTCAATGTGCTGGAAATTTTTTCATAATCTGCGCCCCACGCGTGATTTTATTGAATTTGTTTTCAGATTTATAATATTTCGCGTTATTTAAAGGTGATGTCTATCGAGACTATTCTCAATGTGCTGGAAATTGTTTCTCAATCTGTGCTCCACGCGTGATTTTTTTTTCAATTTGTTTACAGATTTATATTATTTCGCGTTATTTAAAGGCGATGTCTTTCGAGACTATTCTCAATGTCCTGGAAATTGTTTCATAATCTGTGCTCCACGCGTGATTTTATTGAATTTGTTTTCAGATTTATAATATTTCGCGTTATTTAAAGGTGATGTCTATCGAGACTATTCTCAATGTGCTGGAAATTGTTTCATAATCTGTGCTCCACGCGTGATTTTTTTAAAATTTGTTTACGGATTTATACTAATCCGCGTTATTTAAAGGTGATGTCTATCCAGACTATTCTCAATGTGCTGGAAATTGTTTCATAATCTGTGCTCCACGCGTGATTTTTTAAAATTTGTTTACGGATTTATACTAATCCGCGTTATTTAAAGGTGATGTCTATCGAGACTATTCTCAATGTGCTGGAAATTGTTTCATAATCTGCGCTCCACGCATGATTTTTAGAATTTGTTTGCGGATTTATAATACTATTTCGTGTTATTTAAAGGCGATGTCTATCGAGAGTATACTCAATGTTCTGGAAATTGTTTCATAATCTGTGCTAGACGCGTGATTTTTTTTAATTTGTTTACGGATTTATACTATTCCGCGTTATTTAAAGGTGATGTTTATCGAGACTATTCTCAATGTGCTGGAAATTGTTTCACAATCTATGCTCCACGCGCGATTTTTTAAAAATTTGTTTATGGATTTATACTATTCCGCGTTATTTAAAGGTGATGTCTATCGAGACTATTCTCAATGTGCTGGAAATTGTTTCACAATCCATGCTCCAAGAGTGATTTTATTTTCAATTTTTTTACAGATTTATACTATTTCGCGTTATTTAAAGGTGATGTCTATCGAGGCTATTCTCAATGTGCTGGAAATTGTTTCATAATTTGTGCACCAAGCGTGATTTTTTTGAATTTGTTTACGGATTTATACCATTTCGCGTTATTTAAAGGTGATGTCTATAGAGGTTATTCTCAATGTCCTGGAAATTGTTTCATAATCTGTGCTCCCCGCATGATTTTTTTTTTAATTTGTTTACGGATTTATACTATTTCGCGTTATTTAAAGGCAATGTCTATCGTGACTATTTTCAATGTGCTGGAAATTGTTTCACAATCTATGCTCCAAGCGTGATTTTTTTTTCAATTTGTTTATACTATTTATTACATTTTATACTATTTCGCGTTATTTAAAGGTGATGTCTATCAAGGCTATACTCAATGTGCTGGAAATTGTTTCATAATCCGTACTCAACGCCTGATTTTTTTCAATTTGTTTATGACTTTATGCTATTTCGCGTTATTTAAAGGCGATGTCTATCGAGGCTATTCTCATTTTGCTTGAAATTGTTTCATAATCTGTGCTCCACGCGTGATTTTTTTGAATTTGTTTACGGATTTATACTAATCCGCGTTATTTAAAGGTGATGTCTATCGAGACTATTCTCAATGTGCTGGAAATTGTTTCATAATCTGTGCTCAACGAGTGATTTTTTGAATTTGTTTGCGGATTTATAATACTATTTCGTGTTATTTTAAGGCGATGTCTATCGAGACTATTCTCAATGTGCTGGAAATTGTTTCATAATCTGTGCTCCACGCGTGATTTTTTTCAATTTTTTTACAGATTTATACTATTTCGCGTTATTTAAAGGTGATGTCTATCGAGGCTATTCTCAATGTGCTGGAAATTATTTCATAATCTGTGCTCCACGCGTGATTTTTTTAAATTTATTTACAGATTTATACTAATTTGCGTTATTTAAAGGCGATGTCTATCGAGACTATTTTCAATGTGCTGGAAATTGTTTCACAATCTATGCTCCAAGCGTGATTTTTTTTCAATTTCTTTATACTAATTATTACATTTTATACTATTTCGCGTTATTTAAAGGTGATGTCTATCGAGACTATTCCCAATGTGCTGGAAATTGTTTCATAATCTGTGCTCCACGCGTGATTTTTTTAAATTTGTTTACGGATTTATACTAATCCGCGTTATCTAAAGGTGATGTCTATCGAGACTATTCTCAATGTGCTGGAAATTGTTTCATAATCGGTGCTCCACGCGTGATTTTTTAAAATTTGTTTACGGATTTATACTAATCCGCGTTATTTAAAGGTGATCTCTATCGAGACTATTTTCAATGTGCTGGAAATTGTTTCATAATCTGTGCTCCACGCGTGATTTTTTAAAATTTGTTTACGGATTTATACTAATCCGCGTTATTTAAAGGTGATGTCTATCGAGACTATTCTCAATGTGCTGGAAATTGTTTCATAATCTGTGCTCAACGCGTGATTTTTTTAAATTTGTTTACGGATTTATACTAATCCGCGTTATGTAAAGGTGATGTCTATCGAGACTATTCTCAATGTGCTGGAAATTGTTTCATAATCTGTGCTCCAAGCGTGATTTTTTAAAATTTGTTTACGGATTTATACGAATCCGCGTTATTTAAAGGTGATGTCTATCGAGACTATTCTCAATGTGCTGGAAATTGTTTCATAATCTGCGCTCCACGCGTGATTTTATTGAATTTGTTTTCAGATTTATAATATTTCGCGTTATTTAAAGGTGATGTCTATCGAGACTATTCTCAATGTGCTGGAAATTGTTTCATAATCTGTGCTCCACGAGTGATTTTTTAAAAATTTGTTTACGGATTTATACTAATCCGCGTTATTTAAAGGTGATGTCTATCGAGACTATTCTCAATGTGCTGGAAATTGTTTCATAATCGGTGCTCCACGCGTGATTTTTTAAAATTTGTTTACGGATTTATACTGATCCGCGTTATTTAAAGGTGATGTCTATCGAGACTATTCTCAATGTGCTGGAAATTGTTTCATAATCTGCGCTCCACGCGTGATTTTATTGAATTTGTTTTCAGATTTATATTATTTCGCGTTATTTAAAGACGATGTCTATCGAGACTATTCTCAATGTGCTGGAAATTGTTTCATAATCGGTGCTCCACGCGTGATTTTTTAAAATTTGTTTACGGATTTATACTGATCCGCGTTATTTAAAGGTGATGTCTATCGAGACTATTCTCAATGTGCTGGAAATTGTTTCATAATCTGCGCTCCACGCGTGATTTTATTGAATTTGTTTTCAGATTTATATTATTTCGCGTTATTTAAAGACGATGTCTATCGAGACTATTCTCAATGTGCTGGAAATTGTTTCATAATCTGTGCTCCACGCGTGATTTTTTAAAATTTGTTTACCGATTTATACTAATCCGCGTTATTTAAAGGTGATGTCTATCGAGACTATTCTCAATGTGCTGGAAATTGTTTCATAATCTGTGCTCCGCGCGTGATTTTTTAAAATTTGTTTACGGATTTATACTAATCCGCGTTATTAAAAGGTGATGTCTATCGAGACTATTCTCAATGTGCTGGAAATTGTTTCATAATCTGTGCTCAACGCGTGATTTTTAAATTTGTTTGCGGATTTATAATACTATTTCGTGTTATTTAAAGGCGATGTCTATCGAGAGTATTCTCAATGTTCTGGAAATTATTTCATAATCTGTGCTAGACGCGTGATTTTTTAAAATTTGTTTATGGATTTATACTATTCCGCGTTATTTAAAGGCGATGTCTATCGAGAGTATTCTCATTGTGCGGGAAATTGTTTCATAGTCTGTGCTCCACGCGTGATTTTTTAAAATTTGTTTACGGAATTATACTAATCCGCGTTATTTAAAGGTGATGTCTATCGAGACTATTCTCAATATGCTGGAAATTGTTTCATAATCTGTGCTCCACGCGTGATTTTTTTCAATTTTTTACAGATTTATATTATTTCGTGTTATTTAAAGACGATGTCTATCGAGACTATTCTCAATGTGCTGGAAATTGTTTCATAATCTGTGCTCCACGCGTGATTTTTTAAAAGTTGTTTACCGATTTATACTAATCCGCGTTATTTAAAGGTGATGTCTATCGAGACTATTCTCAATGTGCTGGAAATTGTTTCATAATCTGTGCTCAACGAGTGATTTTTTGAATTTGTTTGCGGATTTATAATACTATTTCGTGTTATTTTAAGGCGATGTCTATCGAGACTATTCTCAATGTGCTGGAAATTGTTTCATAATCTGTGCTCCACGCGTGATTTTTTTCAATTTTTTTACAGATTTATACTATTTCGCGTTATTTAAAGGTGATGTCTATCGAGGCTATTCTCAATGTGCTGGAAATTATTTCATAATCTGTGCTCCACGCGTGATTTTTTTAAATTTATTTACAGATTTATACTAATTTGCGTTATTTAAAGGCGATGTCTATCGAGACTATTTTCAATGTGCTGGAAATTGTTTCACAATCTATGCTCCAAGCGTGATTTTTTTTCAATTTCTTTATACTAATTATTACATTTTATACTATTTCGCGTTATTTAAAGGTGATGTCTATCGAGACTATTCCCAATGTGCTGGAAATTGTTTCATAATCTGTGCTCCACGCGTGATTTTTTTAAATTTGTTTACGGATTTATACTAATCCGCGTTATCTAAAGGTGATGTCTATCGAGACTATTCTCAATGTGCTGGAAATTGTTTCATAATCGGTGCTCCACGCGTGATTTTTTAAAATTTGTTTACGGATTTATACTGATCCGCGTTATTTAAAGGTGATCTCTATCGAGACTATTCTCAATGTGCTGGAAATTGTTTCATAATCTGCGCTCCACGCGTGTTTTTATTGAATTTGTTTTCAGATTTATATTATTTCGCGTTATTTAAAGACGATGTCTATCGAGACTATTCTCAATGTGCTGGAAATTGTTTCATAATCTGTGCTCCACGCGTGATTTTTTAAAATTTGTTTACCGATTTATACTAATCCGCGTTATTTAAAGGTGATGTCTATCGAGACTATTCTCAATGTGCTGGAAATTGTTTCATAATCTGTGCTCCACGCGTGATTTTTTAAAATTTGTTTACGGATTTATACTAATCCGCGTTATTTAAAGGTGATGTCTATCGAGACTATTCTCAATGTGCTGGAAATTGTTTCATAATCTGTGCTCCACGCGTGATTTTTTTAAATTTGTTTACGGATTTATACTAATCCGCGTTATCTAAAGGTGATGTCTATCGAGACTATTCTCAATGTGCTGGAAATTGTTTCATAATCTGTGCTCCAAGCGTGATTTTTTAAAATTTGTTTACGGATTTATACGAATCCGCGTTATTTAAAGGAGATGTCTATCGAGACTATTCTCAATGTGCTGGAAATTGTTTCATAATCTGCGCTCCACGCGTGATTTTATTGAATTTGTTTTCAGATTTATAATATTTCGCGTTATTTAAAGGTGATGTCTATCGAGACTATTCTCAATGTGCTGGAAATTGTTTCATAATCTGTGCTCCACGAGTGATTTTTTTTAAATTTGTTTACGGATTTATACTAATCCGCGTTATTTAAAGGTGATGTCTATCGAGACTATTCTCAATGTGCTGGAAATTGTTTCATAATCGGTGCTCCACGCGTGATTTTTTAAAATTTGTTTACGGATTTATACTGATCCGCGTTATTTAAAGGTGATGTCTATCGAGACTATTCTCAATGTGCTGGAAATTGTTTCATAATCTGCGCTCCACGCGTGATTTTATTGAATTTGTTTTCAGATTTATATTATTTCGCGTTATTTAAAGACGATGTCTATCGAGACTATTCTCAATGTGCTGGAAATTGTTTCATAATCGGTGCTCCACGCGTGATTTTTTAAAATTTGTTTACGGATTTATACTGATCCGCGTTATTTAAAGGTGATGTCTATCGAGACTATTCTCAATGTGCTGGAAATTGTTTCATAATCTGCGCTCCACGCGTGATTTTATTGAATTTGTTTTCAGATTTATATTATTTCGCGTTATTTAAAGACGATGTCTATCGAGACTATTCTCAATGTGCTGGAAATTGTTTCATAATCTGTGCTCCACGCGTGATTTTTTAAAATTTGTTTACCGATTTATACTAATCCGCGTTATTTAAAGGTGATGTCTATCGAGACTATTCTCAATGTGCTGGAAATTGTTTCATAATCTGTGCTCCGCGCGTGATTTTTTAAAATTTGTTTACGGATTTATACTAATCCGCGTTATTAAAAGGTGATGTCTATCGAGACTATTCTCAATGTGCTGGAAATTGTTTCATAATCTGTGCTCAACGCGTGATTTTTAAATTTGTTTGCGGATTTATAATACTATTTCGTGTTATTTAAAGGCGATGTCTATCGAGAGTATTCTCAATGTTCTGGAAATTATTTCATAATCTGTGCTAGACGCGTGATTTTTTAAAATTTGTTTATGGATTTATACTATTCCGCGTTATTTAAAGGCGATGTCTATCGAGAGTATTCTCATTGTGCGGGAAATTGTTTCATAGTCTGTGCTCCACGCGTGATTTTTTAAAATTTGTTTACGGAATTATACTAATCCGCGTTATTTAAAGGTGATGTCTATCGAGACTATTCTCAATGTGCTGGAAATTGTTTCATAATCTGTGCTCCACGCGTGATTTTTTTCAATTTTTTACAGATTTATATTATTTCGCGTTATTTAAAGACGATGTCTATCGAGACTATTCTCAATGTGCTGGAAATTGTTTCATAATCTGTGCTCCACGCGTGATTTTTTAAAAGTTGTTTACCGATTTATACTAATCCGCGTTATTTAAAGGTTATGTCTATCGAGACTATTCTCAATGTGCTGGAAATTGTTTCATAATCTGTGCTCCGCGCGTGATTTTTTAAAATTTGTTTACGGATTTATACTAATCCGCGTTATTTAAAGGTGATGTCTATCGAGACTATTCTCAATGTGCAGGAAATTGTTTCATAATCTGTGCTCAACGCGTGATTTTTAAATTTGTTTGCGGATTTATAATACTATTTCGTGTTATTTAAAGGCGATGTCTATCGAGGCTATTTTCAATGTGCTGGAAATTGTTTCACAATCTATGCTCCAAGCGTGATTTTTTTTTCAATTTCTTTATAATAATTATTACATTTTATACTATTTCGCGTTATTTAAAGGTGATGTCTATCGAGACTATTCCCAATGTGCTGGAAATTGTTTCATAATCTGTGCTCCACGCGTGATTTTTTTAAATTTGTTTACGGATTTATACTAATCCGCGTTATTTAAAGGTGATGTCTATCGAGACTATTCTCAATGTGCTGGAAATTGTTTCTCAATCTGTGCTCCACGCGTGATTTTTTTTTCAATTTGTTTACAGATTTATATTATTTCGCGTTATTTAAAGGCGATGTCTTTCGAGACTATTCTCAATGTCCTGGAAATTGTTTCATAATCTGTGCTCCACGCGTGATTTTATTGAATTTGTTTTCAGATTTATAATATTTCGCGTTATTTAAAGGTGATGTCTATCGAGACTATTCTCAATGTGCTGGAAATTGTTTCATAATCTGTGCTCCACGCGTGATTTTTTTTAAATTTGTTTACGGATTTATACGAATCCGCGTTATTTAAAGGCGATGTCTTTCGAGACTATTCTCAATGTCCTGGAAATTGTTTCATAATCTGTGCTCCACGCGTGATTTTATTGAATTTGTTTTCAGATTTATACTATTTCGCGTTATTTAAAGGTGATGTCTATCAAGGCTATACTCAATGTGCTGGAAATTGTTTCATAATCCGTACTCAACGCCTGATTTTTTTCAATTTGTTTATGACTTTATGCTATTTCGCGTTATTTAAAGGCGATGTCTATCGAGGCTATTCTCATTTTGCTTGAAATTGTTCCATAATCTGTGCTCCACGCGTGATTTTTTTGAATTTGTTTACGGATTTATACTAATCCGCGTTATTTAAAGGTGATGTCTATCGAGACTATTCTCAATGTGCTGGAAATTGTTTCATAATCTGTGCTCAACGAGTGATTTTTTGAATTTGTTTGCGGATTTATAATACTATTTCGTGTTATTTTAAGGCGATGTCTATCGAGACTATTCTCAATGTGCTGGAAATTGTTTCATAATCTGTGCTCCACGCGTGATTTTTTTCAATTTTTTTACAGATTTATACTATTTCGCGTTATTTAAAGGCGATGTCTATCGAGGCTATTCTCAATGTGCTGGAAATTATTTCATAATCTGTGCTCCACGCGTGATTTTTTTAAATTTATTTACAGATTTATACTAATTTGCGTTATTTAAAGGCGATGTCTATCGAGACTATTTTCAATGTGCTGGAAATTGTTTCACAATCTATGCTCCAAGCGTGATTTTTTTTCAATTTCTTTATGCTAATTATTACATTTTATACTATTTCGCGTTATTTAAAGGTGATGTCTATCGAGACTATTCCCAATGTGCTGGAAATTGTTTCATAATCTGTGCTCCACGCGTGATTTTTTTAAATTTGTTTACGGATTTATACTAATCCGCGTTATCTAAAGGTGATGTCTATCGAGACTATTCTCAATGTGCTGGAAATTGTTTCATAATCGGTGCTCCACGCGTGATTTTTTAAAATTTGTTTACGGATTTATACTGATCCGCGTTATTTAAAGGTGATCTCTATCGAGACTATTCTCAATGTGCTGGAAATTGTTTCATAATCTGCGCTCCACGCGTGATTTTATTGAATTTGTTTTCAGATTTATATTATTTCGCGTTATTTAAAGACGATGTCTATCGAGACTATTCTCAATGTGCTGGAAATTGTTTCATAATCTGTGCTCCACGCGTGATTTTTTAAAATTTGTTTACCGATTTATACTAATCCGCGTTATTTAAAGGTGATGTCTATCGAGACTATTCTCAATGTGCTGGAAATTGTTTCATAATCTGTGCTCCACGCGTGATTTTTTAAAATTTGTTTACGGATTTATACTAATCCGCGTTATTTAAAGGTGATGTCTATCGAGACTATTCTCAATGTGCTGGAAATTGTTTCATAATCTGTGCTCAACGCGTGATTTTTAAATTTGTTTGCGGATTTATAATACTATTTCGTGTTATTTAAAGGCGATGTCTATCGAGAGTATTCTCAATGTTCTGGAAATTATTTCATAATCTGTGCTAGACGCGTGATTTTTTAAAATTTGTTTATGGATTTATACTATTCCGCGTTATTTAAAGGCGATGTCTATCGAGAGTATTCTCATTGTGCGGGAAATTGTTTCATAGTCTCTGCTCCACGCGTGATTTTTTTCAATTTTTTACAGATTTATATTATTTCGCGTTATTTAAAGACGATGTCTATCGAGACTATTCTCAATGTGCTGGAAATTGTTTCATAATCTGTGCTCCACGCGTGATTTTTTAAAAGTTGTTTACCGATTTATACTAATCCGCGTTATTTAAAGGTGATGTCTATCGAGACTATTCCCAATGTGCTGGAAATTGTTTCATAATCTGTGCTCCGCGCGTGATTTTTTAAAATTTGTTTACGGATTTATACTAATCCGCGTTATTTAAAGGTGATGTCTATCGAGACTATTCTCAATGTGCAGGAAATTGTTTCATAATCTGTGCTCAACGCGTGATTTTTAAATTTGTTTGCGGATTTATAATACTATTTCGTGTTATTTAAAGACGATGTCTATCGAGACTATTCTCAATGTGCTGGAAATTGTTTCATAATCTGTGCTCCACGCGTGATTTTTTAAAAGTTGTTTACCGATTTATACTAATCCGCGTTATTTAAAGGTGATGTCTATCGAGACTATTCTCAATGTGCTGGAAATTGTTTCATAATCTGTGCTCCGCGCGTGATTTTTTAAAATTTGTTTACGGATTTATAAGAATCCGCGTTATTTCAAGGTGATGTCTATCGAGACTATTCTCAATGTGCTGGAAATTTTTTCATAATCTGCGCTCCACGCGTGATTTTATTGAATTTGTTTTCAGATTTATAATATTTCGCGTTATTTAAAGGTGATGTCTATCGAGACTATTCTCAATGTGCTGGAAATTGTTTCTCAATCTGTGCTCCACGCGTGATTTTTTTTTCAATTTGTTTACAGATTTATATTATTTCGCGTTATTTAAAGGCGATGTCTTTCGAGACTATTCTCAATGTCCTGGAAATTGTTTCATAATCTGTGCTCCACGCGTGATTTTATTGAATTTGTTTTCAGATTTATAATATTTCGCGTTATTTAAAGGTGATGTCTATCGAGACTATTCTCAATGTGCTGGAAATTGTTTCATAATCTGTGCTCCACGCGTGATTTTTTTTAAATTTGTTTACGGATTTATACGAATCCGCGTTATTTAAAGGCGATGTCTTTCGAGACTATTCTCAATGTCCTGGAAATTGTTTCATAATCTGTGCTCCACGCGTGATTTTATTGAATTTGTTTTCAGATTTATACTATTTCGCGTTATTTAAAGGTGATGTCTATCAAGGCTATACTCAATGTGCTGGAAATTGTTTCATAATCCGTACTCAACGCCTGATTTTTTTCAATTTGTTTATAACTTTATGCTATTTCGCGTTATTTAAAGGCGATGTCTATCGAGGCTATTCTCATTTTGCTTGAAATTGTTTCATAATCTGTGCTCCACGCGTGATTTTTTTGAATTTGTTTACGGATTTATACTAATCCGCGTTATTTAAAGGTGATGTCTATCGAGACTATTCTCAATGTGCTGGAAATTGTTTCATAATCTGTGCTCAACGAGTGATTTTTTGAATTTGTTTGCGGATTTATAATACTATTTCGTGTTATTTTAAGGCGATGTCTATCGAGACTATTCTCAATGTGCTGGAAATTGTTTCATAATCTGTGCTCCACTCGTGATTTTTTTCAATTTTTTTACAGATTTATACTATTTCGCGTTATTTAAAGGTGATGTCTATCGAGGCTATTCTCAATGTGCTGGAAATTATTTCATAATCTGTGCTCCACGCGTGATTTTTTTAAATTTATTTACAGATTTATACTAATTTGCGTTATTTAAAGGCGATGTCTATCGAGACTATTTTCAATGTGCTGGAAATTGTTTCACAATCTATGCTCCAAGCGTGATTTTTTTTCAATTTCTTTATACTAATTATTACATTTTATACTATTTCGCGTTATTTAAAGGTGATGTCTATCGAGACTATTCCCAATGTGCTGGAAATTGTTTCATAATCTGTGCTCCACGCGTGATTTTTTTAAATTTGTTTACGGATTTATACTAATCCGCGTTATCTAAAGGTGATGTCTATCGAGACTATTCTCAATGTGCTGGAAATTGTTTCATAATCGGTGCTCCACGCGTGATTTTTTAAAATTTGTTTACGGATTTATACTGATCCGCGTTATTTAAAGGTGATCTCTATCGAGACTATTCTCAATGTGCTGGAAATTGTTTCATAATCTGCGCTCCACGCGTGATTTTATTGAATTTGTTTTCAGATTTATATTATTTCGCGTTATTTAAAGACGATGTCTATCGAGACTATTCTCAATGTGCTGGAAATTGTTTCATAATCTGTGCTCCACGCGTGATTTTTTAAAATTTGTTTACCGATTTATACTAATCCGCGTTATTTAAAGGTGATGTCTATCGAGACTATTCTCAATGTGCTGGAAATTGTTTCATAATCTGTGCTCCACGCGTGATTTTTTAAAATTTGTTTACGGATTTATACTAATCCGCGTTATTTAAAGGTGATGTCTATCGAGACTATTCTCAATGTGCTGGAAATTGTTTCATAATCTGTGCTCCACGCGTGATTTTTTTTAAATTTGTTTACGGATTTATACTAATCCGCGTTATTTAAAGGTGATGTCTATCCAGACTATTCTCAATGTGCTGGAAATTGTTTCATAATCTGTGCTCCACGCGTGATTTTTTAAAATTTGTTTACGGATTTATACTAATCCGCGTTATTTAAAGGTGATGTCTATCGAGACTATTCTCAATGTGCTGGAAATTGTTTCATAATCTGCGCTCCACGCATGATTTTTAGAATTTGTTTGCGGATTTATAATACTATTTCGTGTTATTTAAAGGCGATGTCTATCGAGAGTATACTCAATGTTCTGGAAATTGTTTCATAATCTGTGCTAGACGCGTGATTTTTTTTAATTTGTTTACGGATTTATACTATTCCGCGTTATTTAAAGGTGATGTTTATCGAGACTATTCTCAATGTGCTGGAAATTGTTTCACAATCTATGCTCCACGCGCGATTTTTTAAAAATTTGTTTATGGATTTATACTATTCCGCGTTATTTAAAGGTGATGTCTATCGAGACTATTCTCAATGTGCTGGAAATTGTTTCACAATCCATGCTCCAAGAGTGATTTTATTTTCAATTTTTTTACAGATTTATACTATTTCGCGTTATTTAAAGGTGATGTCTATCGAGGCTATTCTCAATGTGCTGGAAATTGTTTCATAATTTGTGCACCAAGCGTGATTTTTTTGAATTTGTTTACGGATTTATACCATTTCGCGTTATTTAAAGGTGATGTCTATAGAGGTTATTCTCAATGTCCTGGAAATTGTTTCATAATCTGTGCTCCCCGCATGATTTTTTTTTAAATTTGTTTACGGATTTATACTATTTCGCGTTATTTAAAGGCAATGTCTATCGTGACTATTTTCAATGTGCTGGAAATTGTTTCACAATCTATGCTCCAAGCGTGATTTTTTTTTCAATTTGTTTATACTATTTATTACATTTTATACTATTTCGCGTTATTTAAAGGTGATGTCTATCAAGGATATACTCAATGTGCTGGAAATTGTTTCATAATCCGTACTCAACGCCTGATTTTTTTCAATTTGTTTATGACTTTATGCTATTTCGCGTTATTTAAAGGCGATGTCTATCGAGGCTATTCTCATTTTGCTTGAAATTGTTTCATAATCTGTGCTCCACGCGTGATTTTTTTGAATTTGTTTACGGATTTATACTAATCCGCGTTATTTAAAGGTGATGTCTATCGAGACTATTCTCAATGTGCTGGAAATTGTTTCATAATCTGTGCTCAACGAGTGATTTTTTGAATTTGTTTGCGGATTTATAATACTATTTCGTGTTATTTTAAGGCGATGTCTATCGAGACTATTCTCAATGTGCTGGAAATTGTTTCATAATCTGTGCTCCACGCGTGATTTTTTTCAATTTTTTTACAGATTTATACTAATTTGCGTTATTTAAAGGCGATGTCTATCGAGACTATTTTCAATGTGCTGGAAATTGTTTCACAATCTATGCTCCAAGCGTGATTTTTTTTCAATTTCTTTATACTAATTATTACATTTTATACTATTTCGCGTTATTTAAAGGTGATGTCTATCGAGACTATTCCCAATGTGATGGAAATTGTTTCATAATCTGTGCTCCACGCGTGATTTTTTTAAATTTGTTTACGGATTTATACTAATCCGCGTTATCTAAAGGTGATGTCTATCGAGACTATTCTCAATGTGCTGGAAATTGTTTCATAATCGGTGCTCCACGCGTGATTTTTTAAAATTTGTTTACGGATTTATACTGATCCGCGTTATTTAAAGGTGATCTCTATCGAGACTATTCTCAATGTGCTGGAAATTGTTTCATAATCTGCGCTCCACGCGTGATTTTATTGAATTTGTTTTCAGATTTATATTATTTCGCGTTATTTAAAGACGATGTCTATCGAGACTATTCTCAATGTGCTGGAAATTGTTTCATAATCTGTGCTCCACGCGTGATTATTTTGAATTTGTTTACGGATTTATACTAATCCGCGTTATTTAAAGGTGATGTCTATCGAGACTATTCTCAATGTGCTGGAAATTGTTTCATAATCCGTACTCAACGCCTGATTTTTTTCAATTTGTTTATGACTTTATGCTATTTCGCGTTATTTAAAGGCGATGTCTATCGAGGCTATTCTCATTTTGCTTGAAATTGTTTCATAATCTATGCTCCACGCGCGATTTTTTAAAAATTTGTTTATGGATTTATACTATTCCGCGTTATTTAAAGGTGATGTCTATCGAGACTATTCTCAATGTGCTGGAAATTGTTTCACAATCCATGCTCCAAGAGTGATTTTATTTTCAATTTTTTTACAGATTTATACTATTTCGCGTTATTTAAAGGTGATGTCTATCGAGGCTATTCTCAATGTGCTGGAAATTGTTTCATAATTTGTGCACCAAGCGTGATTTTTTTGAATTTGTTTACGGATTTATACCATTTCGCGTTATTTAAAGGTGATGTCTATAGAGGTTATTCTCAATGTCCAGGAAATTGTTTCATAATCTGTGCTCCCCGCATGATTTTTTTTTAAATTTGTTTACGGATTTATACTATTTCGCGTTATTTAAAGGCAGTGTCTATCGTGACTATTTTCAATGTGCTGGAAATTGTTTCACAATCTATGCTCCAAGCGTGATTTTTTTTTCAATTTGTTTATACTATTTATTACATTTTATACTATTTCGCGTTATTTAAAGGTGATGTCTATCAAGGCTATACTCAATGTGCTGGAAATTGTTTCATAATCCGTACTCAACGCCTGATTTTTTTCAATTTGTTTATGACTTTATGCTATTTCGCGTTATTTAAAGGCGATGTCTATCGAGGCTATTCTCATTTTGCTTGAAATTGTTTCATAATCTTTGCTCCACGCGTGATTTTTTTGAATTTGTTTACGGATTTATACTAATCCGCGTTATTTAAAGGTGATGTCTATCGAGACTATTCTCAATGTGCTGGAAATTGTTTCATAATCTGTGCTCAACGAGTGATTTTTTGAATTTGTTTGCGGATTTATAATACTATTTCGTGTTATTTTAAGGCGATGTCTATCGAGACTATTCTCAATGTGCTGGAAATTGTTTCATAATCTGTGCTCCACGCGTGATTTTTTTCAATTTTTTTACAGATTTATACTATTTCGCGTTATTTAAAGGTGATGTCTATCGAGGCTATTCTCAATGTGCTGGAAATTATTTCATAATCTGTGCTCCACGCGTGATTTTTTTAAATTTATTTACAGATTTATACTAATTTGCGTTATTTAAAGGCGATGTCTATCGAGACTATTTTCAATGTGCTGGAAATTGTTTCACAATCTATGCTCCAAGCGTGATTTTTTTTCAATTTCTTTATACTAATTATTACATTTTATACTATTTCGCGTTATTTAAAGGTGATGTCTATCGAGACTATTCCCAATGTGCTGGAAATTGTTTCATAATCTGTGCTCCACGCGTGATTTTTTTAAATTTGTTTACGGATTTATACTAATCCGCGTTATCTAAAGGTGATGTCTATCGAGACTATTCTCAATGTGCTGGAAATTGTTTCATAATCGGTGCTCCACGCGTGATTTTTTAAAATTTGTTTACGGATTTATACTGATCCGCGTTCTTTAAAGGTGATCTCTATCGAGACTATTCTCAATGTGCTGGAAATTGTTTCATAATCTGCGCTCCACGCGTGATTTTATTGAATTTGTTTTCAGATTTATATTATTTCGCGTTATTTAAAGACGATGTCTATCGAGACTATTCTCAATGTGCTGGAAATTGTTTCATAATCTGTGCTCCACGCGTGATTTTTTAAAATTTGTTTACCGATTTATACTAATCCGCGTTATTTAAAGGTGATGTCTATCGAGACTATTCTCAATGTGCTGGAAATTGTTTCATAATCTGTGCTCCACGCGTGATTTTTTAAAATTTGTTTACGGATTTATACTAATCCGCGTTATTTAAAGGTGATGTCTATCGAGATTATTCTCAATGTGCTGGAAATTGTTTCATAATCTGTGCTCCACGCGTGATTTTTTTAAATTTGTTTACGGATTTATACTAATCCGCGTTATCTAAAGGTGATGTCTATCGAGACTATTCTCAATGTGCTGGAAATTGTTTCATAATCTGTGCTCCAAGCGTGATTTTTTAAAATTTGTTTACGGATTTATACGAATCCGCGTTATTTAAAGGTGATGTCTATCGAGACTATTCTCAATGTGCTGGAAATTGTTTCATAATCTGTGCTCCGCGCGTGATTTTTTAAAATTTGTTTACGGATTTATACGAATCCGCGTTATTTCAAGGTGATGTCTATCGAGACTATTCTCAATGTGCTGGAAATTTTTTCATAATCTGCGCTCCACGCGTGATTTTATTGAATTTGTTTTCAGATTTATAATATTTCGCGTTATTTAAAGGTGATGTCTATCGAGACTATTCTCAATGTGCTGGAAATTGTTTCTCAATCTGTGCTCCACGCGTGATTTTTTTTTCAATTTGTTTACAGATTTATATTATTTCGCGTTATTTAAAGGCGATGTCTTTCGAGACTATTCTCAATGTCCTGGAAATTGTTTCATAATCTGTGCTCCACGCGTGATTTTATTGAATTTGTTTTCAGATTTATAATATTTCGCGTTATTTAAAGGTGATGTCTATCGAGACTATTCTCAATGTGCTGGAAATTGTTTCATAATCTGTGCTCCACGCGTGATTTTTTTTAAATTTGTTTACGGATTTATACGAATCCGCGTTATTTAAAGGCGATGTCTTTCGAGACTATTCTCAATGTCCTGGAAATTGTTTCATAATATGTGCTCCACGCGTGATTTTATTGAATTTGTTTTCAGATTTATACTATTTCGCGTTATTTAAAGGTGATGTCTATCAAGGCTATACTCAATGTGCTGGAAATTGTTTCATAATCCGTACTCAACGCCTGATTTTTTTCAATTTGTTTATGACTTTATGCTATTTCGCGTTATTTAAAGGCGATGTCTATCGAGGCTATTCTCATTTTGCTTGAAATTGTTTCATAATCTGTGCTCCACGCGTGATTTTTTTGAATTTGTTTACGGATTTATACTAATCCGCGTTATTTAAAGGTGATGTCTATCGAGACTATTCTCAATGTGCTGGAAATTGTTTCATAATCTGTGCTCAACGAGTGATTTTTTGAATTTGTTTGCGGATTTATAATACTATTTCGTGTTATTTTAAGGCGATGTCTATCGAGACTATTCTCAATGTGCTGGAAATTGTTTCATAATCTGTGCTCCACTCGTGATTTTTTTCAATTTTTTTACAGATTTATACTATTTCGCGTTATTTAAAGGTGATGTCTATCGAGGCTATTCTCAATGTGCTGGAAATTATTTCATAATCTGTGCTCCACGCGTGATTTTTTTAAATTTATTTACAGATTTATACTAATTTGCGTTATTTAAAGGCGATGTCTATCGAGACTATTTTCAATGTGCTGGAAATTGTTTCACAATCTATGCTCCAAGCGTGATTTTTTTTCAATTTCTTTATACTAATTATTACATTTTATACTATTTCGCGTTATTTAAAGGTGATGTCTATCGAGACTATTCCCAATGTGCTGGAAATTTTTTCATAATCTGTGCTCCACGCGTGATTTTTTTAAATTTGTTTACGGATTTATACTAATCCGCGTTATCTAAAGGTGATGTCTATCGAGACTATTCTCAATGTGCTGGAAATTGTTTCATAATCGGTGCTCCACGCGTGATTTTTTAAAATTTGTTTACGGATTTATACTGATCCGCGTTATTTAAAGGTGATCTCTATCGAGACTATTCTCAATGTGCTGGAAATTGTTTCATAATCTGCGCTCCACGCGTGATTTTATTGAATTTGTTTTCAGATTTATATTATTTCGCGTTATTTAAAGACGATGTCTATCGAGACTATTCTCAATGTGCTGGGAATTGTTTCATAATCTGTGCTCCACGCGTGATTTTTTAAAATTTGTTTACCGATTTATACTAATCCGCGTTATTTAAAGGTGATGTCTATCGAGACTATTCTCAATGTGCTGGAAATTGTTTCATAATCTGTGCTCCACGCGTGATTTTTTAAAATTTGTTTACGGATTTATACTAATCCGCGTTATTTAAAGGTGATGTCTATCGAGACTATTCTCAATGTGCTGGAAATTGTTTCATAATCTGTGCTCCACGCGTGATTTTTTTAAAATTTGTTTACGGATTTATACTAATCCGCGTTATTTAAAGGTGATGTCTATCCAGACTATTCTCAATGTGCTGGAAATTGTTTCATAATCTGTGCTCCACGCGTGATTTTTTAAAATTTGTTTACGGATTTATACTAATCCGCGTTATTTAAAGGTGATGTCTATCGAGACTATTCTCAATGTGCTGGAAATTGTTTCATAATCTGCGCTCCACGCATGATTTTTAGAATTTGTTTGCGGATTTATAATACTATTTCGTGTTATTTAAAGGCGATGTCTATCGAGAGTATACTCAATGTTCTGGAAATTGTTTTATAATCTGTGCTAGACGCGTGATTTTTTTTAATTTGTTTACGGATTTATACTATTCCGCGTTATTTAAAGGTGATGTTTATCGAGACTATTCTCAATGTGCTGGAAATTGTTTCACAATCTATGCTCCACGCGCGATTTTTTAAAAATTTGTTTATGGATTTATACTATTCCGCGTTATTTAAAGGTGATGTCTATCGAGACTATTCTCAATGTGCTGGAAATTGTTTCACAATCCATGCTCCAACAGTGATTTTATTTTCAATTTTTTTACAGATTTATACTATTTCGCGTTATTTAAAGGTGATGTCTATCGAGGCTATTCTCAATGTGCTGGAAATTGTTTCATAATTTGTGCACCAAGCGTGATTTTTTTGAATTTGTTTACGGATTTATACCATTTCGCGTTATTTAAAGGTGATGTCTATAGAGGTTATTCTCAATGTCCTGGAAATTGTTTCATAATCTGTGCTCCCCGCATGATTTTTTTTTAAATTTGTTTACGGATTTATACTATTTCGCGTTATTTAAAGGCAATGTCTATCGTGACTATTTTCAATGTGCTGGAAATTGTTTCACAATCTATGCTCCAAGCGTGATTTTTTTTTCAATTTGTTTATACTATTTATTACATTTTATACTATTTCGCGTTATTTAAAGGTGATGTCTATCAAGGCTATACTCAATGTGCTGGAAATTGTTTCATAATCCGTACTCAACGCCTGATTTTTTTTAATTTGTTTATGACTTTATGCTATTTCGCGTTATTTAAAGGCGATGTCTATCGAGGCTATTCTCATTTTGCTTGAAATTGTTTCATAATCTGTGCTCCACGCGTGATTTTTTTGAATTTGTTTACGGATTTATACTAATCCGCGTTATTTAAAGGTGATGTCTATCGAGACTATTCTCAATGTGCTGGAAATTGTTTCATAATCTGTGCTCAACGAGTGATTTTTTGAATTTGTTTGCGGATTTATAATACTATTTCGTGTTATTTTAAGGCGATGTCTATCGAGACTATTCTCAATGTGCTGGAAATTGTTTCATAATCTGTGCTCCACGCGTGATTTTTTTCAATTTTTTTACAGGTTTATACTATTTCGCGTTATTTAAAGGTGATGTCTATCGAGGCTATTCTCAATGTGCTGGAAATTATTTCATAATCTGTGCTCCACGCGTGATTTTTTTAAATTTATTTACAGATTTATACTAATTTGCGTTATTTAAAGGCGATGTCTATCGAGACTATTTTCAATGTGCTGGAAATTGTTTCACAATCTATGCTCCAAGCGTGATTTTTTTTCAATTTCTTTATACTAATTATTACATTTTATACTATTTCGCGTTATTTAAAGGTGATGTCTATCGAGACTATTCCCAATGTGCTGGAAATTGTTTCATAATCTGTGCTCCACGCGTGATTTTTTTAAATTTGTTTACGGATTTATACTAATCCGCGTTATCTAAAGGTGATGTCTATCAAGACTATTCTCAATGTGCTGGAAATTGTTTCATAATCGGTGCTCCACGCGTGATTTTTTAAAATTTGTTTACGGATTTATACTGATCCGCGTTATTTAAAGGTGATCTCTATCGAGACTATTCTCAATGTGCTGGAAATTGTTTCATAATCTGCGCTCCACGCGTGATTTTATTGAATTTGTTTTCAGATTTATATTATTTCGCGTTATTTAAAGACGATGTCTATCGAGACTATTCTCAATGTGCTGGAAATTGTTTCATAATCTGTGCTCCACGCGTGATTTTTTAAAATTTGTTTACCGATTTATACTAATCCGCGTTATTTAAAGGTGATGTCTATCGAGACTATTCTCAATGTGCTGGAAATTGTTTCATAATCTGTGCTCCACGCGTGATTTTTTAAAATTTGTTTACGGATTTATACTAATCCGCGTTATTTAAAGGTGATGTCTATCGAGACTATTCTCAATGTGCTGGAAATTGTTTCATAATCTGTGCTCCACGCGTGATTTTTTAAAATTTGTTTACGGATTTATACTAATCCGCGTTATCTAAAGGTGATGTCTATCGAGACTATTCTCAATGTGCTGGAAATTGTTTCATAATCTGTGCTCCAAGCGTGATTTTTTAAAATTTGTTTACGGATTTATACGAATCCGCGTTATTTAAAGGTGATGTCTATCGAGACTATTCTCAATGTGCTGGAAATTGTTTCATAATCTGCGCTCCACGCGTGATTTTATTGAATTTGTTTTCAGATTTATAATATTTCGCGTTATTTAAAGGTGATGTCTATCGAGACTATTCTCAATGTGCTGGAAATTGTTTTATAATCTGTGCTCCACGAGTGATTTTTTTTAAATTTGTTTACGGATTTATACTAATCCGCGTTATTTAAAGGTGATGTCTATCGAGACTATTCTCAATGTGCTGGAAATTGTTTCATAATCGGTGCTCCACGCGTGATTTTTTAAAATTTGTTTACGGATTTATACTGATCCGCGTTATTTAAAGGTGATGTCTATCGAGACTATTCTCAATGTGCTGGAAATTGTTTCATAATCTGCGCTCCACGCGTGATTTTATTGAATTTGTTTTCAGATTTATATTATTTCGCGTTATTTAAAGAGGATGTCTATCGAGACTATTCTCAATGTGCTGGAAATTGTTTCATAATCTGTGCTCCACGCGTGATTTTTTAAAATTTGTTTACCGATTTATACTAATCCGCGTTATTTAAAGGTGATGTCTATCGAGACTATTCTCAATGTGCTGGAAATTGTTTCATAATCTGTGCTCCGCGCGTGATTTTTTAAAATTTGTTTACGGATTTATACTAATCCGCGTTATTAAAAGGTGATGTCTATCGAGACTATTCTCAATGTGCTGGAAATTGTTTCATAATCTGTGCTCAACGCGTGATTTTTAAATTTGTTTGCGGATTTATACTATTCCGCGTTATTTAAAGGCGATGTCTATCGAGAGTATTCTCATTGTGCGGGAAATTGTTTCATAGTCTGTGCTCCACGCGTGATTTTTTAAAATTTGTTTACGGAATTATACTAATCCGCGTTATTTAAAGGTGATGTCTATCGAGACTATTCTCAATGTGCTGGAAATTGTTTCATAATCTGTGCTCCACGCGTGATTTTTTTTAAATTTGTTTACGGATTTATACTAATCCGCGTTATTTAAAGGTGATGTCTATCCAGACTATTCTCAATGTGCTGGAAATTGTTTCATAATCTGTGCTCCACGCGTGATTTTTTAAAATTTGTTTACGGATTTATACTAATCCGCGTTATTTAAAGGTGATGTCTATCGAGACTATTCTCAATGTGCTGGAAATTGTTTCATAATCTGCGCTCCACGCATGATTTTTAGAATTTGTTTGCGGATTTATAATACTATTTCGTGTTATTTAAAGGCGATGTCTATCGAGAGTATACTCAATGTTCTGGAAATTGTTTCATAATCTGTGCTAGACGCGTGATTTTTTTTAATTTGTTTACGGATTTATACTATTCCGCGTTATTTAAAGGTGATGTTTATCGAGACTATTCTCAATGTGCTGGAAATTGTTTCACAATCTATGCTCCACGCGCGATTTTTTAAAAATTTGTTTATGGATTTATACTATTCCGCGTTATTTAAAGGTGATGTCTATCGAGACTATTCTCAATGTGCTGGAAATTGTTTCACAATCCATGCTCCAACAGTGATTTTATTTTCAATTTTTTTACAGATTTATACTATTTCGCGTTATTTAAAGGTGATGTCTATCGAGGCTATTCTCAATGTGCTGGAAATTGTTTCATAATTTGTGCACCAAGCGTGATTTTTTTGAATTTGTTTACGGATTTATACCATTTCGCGTTATTTAAAGGTGATGTCTATAGAGGTTATTCTCAATGTCCTGGAAATTGTTTCATAATCTGTGCTCCCCGCATGATTTTTTTTTAAATTTGTTTACGGATTTATACTATTTCGCGTTATTTAAAGGCAATGTCTATCGTGACTATTTTCAATGTGCTGGAAATTGTTTCACAATCTATGCTCCAAGCGTGATTTTTTTTTCAATTTGTTTATACTATTTATTACATTTTATACTATTTCGCGTTATTTAAAGGTGATGTCTATCAAGGCTATACTCAATGTGCTGGAAATTGTTTCATAATCCGTACTCAACGCCTGATTTTTTTTAATTTGTTTATGACTTTATGCTATTTCGCGTTATTTAAAGGCGATGTCTATCGAGGCTATTCTCATTTTGCTTGAAATTGTTTCATAATCTGTGCTCCACGCGTGATTTTTTTGAATTTGTTTACGGATTTATACTAATCCGCGTTATTTAAAGGTGATGTCTATCGAGACTATTCTCAATGTGCTGGAAATTGTTTCATAATCTGTGCTCAACGAGTGATTTTTTGAATTTGTTTGCGGATTTATAATACTATTTCGTGTTATTTTAAGGCGATGTCTATCGAGACTATTCTCAATGTGCTGGAAATTGTTTCATAATCTGTGCTCCACGCGTGATTTTTTTCAATTTTTTTACAGATTTATACTATTTCGCGTTATTTAAAGGTGATGTCTATCGAGGCTATTCTCAATGTGCTGGAAATTATTTCATAATCTGTGCTCCACGCGTGATTTTTTTAAATTTATTTACAGATTTATACTAATTTGCGTTATTTAAAGGCGATGTCTATCGAGACTATTTTCAATGTGCTGGAAATTGTTTCACAATCTATGCTCCAAGCGTGATTTTTTTTCAATTTCTTTATACTAATTATTACATTTTATACTATTTCGCGTTATTTAAAGGTGATGTCTATCGAGACTATTCCCAATGTGCTGGAAATTGTTTCATAATCTGTGCTCCACGCGTGATTTTTTTAAATTTGTTTACGGATTTATACTAATCCGCGTTATCTAAAGGTGATGTCTATCAAGACTATTCTCAATGTGCTGGAAATTGTTTCATAATCGGTGCTCCACGCGTGATTTTTTAAAATTTGTTTACGGATTTATACTGATCCGCGTTATTTAAAGGTGATCTCTATCGAGACTATTCTCAATGTGCTGGAAATTGTTTCATAATCTGCGCTCCACGCGTGATTTTATTGAATTTGTTTTCAGATTTATATTATTTCGCGTTATTTAAAGACGATGTCTATCGAGACTATTCTCAATGTGCTGGAAATTGTTTCATAATCTGTGCTCCACGCGTGATTTTTTAAAATTTGTTTACCGATTTATACTAATCCGCGTTATTTAAAGGTGATGTCTATCGAGACTATTCTCAATGTGCTGGAAATTGTTTCATAATCTGTGCTCCACGCGTGATTTTTTAAAATTTGTTTACGGATTTATACTAATCCGCGTTATTTAAAGGTGATGTCTATCGAGACTATTCTCAATGTGCTGGAAATTGTTTCATAATCTGTGCTCCACGCGTGATTTTTTAAAATTTGTTTACGGATTTATACTAATCCGCGTTATCTAAAGGTGATGTCTATCGAGACTATTCTCAATGTGCTGGAAATTGTTTCATAATCTGTGCTCCAAGCGTGATTTTTTAAAATTTGTTTACGGATTTATACGAATCCGCGTTATTTAAAGGTGATGTCTATCGAGACTATTCTCAATGTGCTGGAAATTGTTTCATAATCTGCGCTCCACGCGTGATTTTATTGAATTTGTTTTCAGATTTATAATATTTCGCGTTATTTAAAGGTGATGTCTATCGAGACTATTCTCAATGTGCTGGAAATTGTTTTATAATCTGTGCTCCACGAGTGATTTTTTTTAAATTTGTTTACGGATTTATACTAATCCGCGTTATTTAAAGGTGATGTCTATCGAGACTATTCTCAATGTGCTGGAAATTGTTTCATAATCGGTGCTCCACGCGTGATTTTTTAAAATTTGTTTACGGATTTATACTGATCCGCGTTATTTAAAGGTGATGTCTATCGAGACTATTCTCAATGTGCTGGAAATTGTTTCATAATCTGCGCTCCACGCGTGATTTTATTGAATTTGTTTTCAGATTTATATTATTTCGCGTTATTTAAAGAGGATGTCTATCGAGACTATTCTCAATGTGCTGGAAATTGTTTCATAATCTGTGCTCCACGCGTGATTTTTTAAAATTTGTTTACCGATTTATACTAATCCGCGTTATTTAAAGGTGATGTCTATCGAGACTATTCTCAATGTGCTGGAAATTGTTTCATAATCTGTGCTCCGCGCGTGATTTTTTAAAATTTGTTTACGGATTTATACTAATCCGCGTTATTAAAAGGTGATGTCTATCGAGACTATTCTCAATGTGCTGGAAATTGTTTCATAATCTGTGCTCAACGCGTGATTTTTAAATTTGTTTGCGGATTTATACTATTCCGCGTTATTTAAAGGCGATGTCTATCGAGAGTATTCTCATTGTGCGGGAAATTGTTTCATAGTCTGTGCTCCACGCGTGATTTTTTAAAATTTGTTTACGGAATTATACTAATCCGCGTTATTTAAAGGTGATGTCTATCGAGACTATTCTCAATGTGCTGGAAATTGTTTCATAATCTGTGCTCCACGCGTGATTTTTTTTCAATTTTTTACAGATTTATATTATTTCGCGTTATTTAAAGACGATGTCTATCGAGACTATTCTCAATGTGCTGGAAATTGTTTCATAATCTGTGCTCCACGCGTGATTTTTTAAAAGTTGTTTACCGATTTATACTAATCCGCGTTATTTAAAGGTGATGTCTATCGAGACTATTCTCAATGTGCTGGAAATTGTTTCATAATCTGTGCTCCGCGCGTGATTTTTTAAAATTTGTTTACGGATTTATACTAATCCGCGTTATTTAAAGGTGATGTCTATCGAGACTATTCTCAATGTGCAGGAAATTGTTTCATAATCTGTGCTCAACGCGTGATTTTTAAATTTGTTTGCGGATTTATAATACTATTTCGTGTTATTTAAAGGCGATGTCTATCGAGGCTATTTTCAATGTGCTGGAAATTGTTTCACAATCTATGCTCCAAGCGTGATTTTTTTTTTCAATTTCTTTATAATAATTATTACATTTTATACTATTTCGCGTTATTTAAAGGTGATGTCTATCGAGACTATTCCCAATGTGCTGGAAATTGTTTCATAATCTGTGCTCCACGCGTGATTTTTTTAAATTTGTTTACGGATTTATACTAATCCGCGTTATTTAAAGGTGATGTCTATCGAGACTATTCTCAATGTGCTGGAAATTGTTTCATAATCTGTGCTCCACGCGTGATTTTTTAAAATTTGTTTACGGATTTATACGAATCCGCGTTATTTAAAGGTGATGTCTATCGAGACTATTCTCAATGTGCTGGAAATTGTTTCATAATCTGCGCTCCACGCGTGATTTTATTGAATTTGTTTTCAGATTTATAATATTTCGCGTTATTTAAAGGTGATGTCTATCGAGACTATTCTCAATGTGCTGGAAATTGTTTCTCAATCTGTGCTCCACGCGTGATTTTTTTTTCAATTTGTTTACAGATTTATATTATTTCGCGTTATTTAAAGGCGATGTCTTTCGAGACTATTCTCAATGTCCTGGAACTTGTTTCATAATCTGTGCTCCACGCGTGATTTTATTGAATTTGTTTTCAGATTTATAATATTTCACGTTATTTAAAGGTGATGTCTATCGAGACTATTCTCAATGTGCTGGAAATTGTTTCAAAATCTATGCTCCAAGCGTGATTTTCTTTCTTCAATTTCTTTATGGATTTATAAAATTTCGCGTTATTTAAAGGTGATGTCTATCGAGACTATTCTCAATGTGCTGGAAATTATTTCATAATCTGTGCTCCAAGCGTGATTTTATGTAGATTTCGTATGAAATACTACCTATTGGGATCGTTCCTATGTTGGAATTTCTAAAAAATTTTTGCAGATCTACACCGATCATGACCCCTAGAACCCAAAACCACCCTCAGTAAAAAACTTTATATATATATATATATATCTATCTATCTATCTATCTATATATATCACTTTCTTCTGGACACGATAACTTTCGTAATTCTGCACCAATCTCTTCCAAACTGATACATAAAATCAATGGCCATAAAATCTCGGTCAAGTTCGTTAATGGGCAAAATCGGACCAAGGGGAGGGAAATAGGGAGGGGTTTTGTGAAAACAGAAAACCCCCCATAACTTCTTAATTTTTGTACATATCAAATCAGTTTAAAGTTTTTATTACTTCTAAAAATAGGGCCAAAAATTTATGTATCACAGATTTTTGATAAAGTTAAAAATGGGCTCAAGGGGCGCAAAAAATAGGGTTTTTGGGACAAAAAAATTCATAACTTCGTCAATTCTCAAGATATCAAATTCAATTAATTTTATTATAAATCTCCTTAACATTATCTAAAACTTTTATATTCACAAGTTTTTGATAGGAACAATTCGTACCGCAAAAAAAAATTAAAAACGAAAACAAAAAGGGCGTTTGAAGAAGAAAAAAATCCATTACTTCGTCAATTCTCAAGATATCAAATCCAATTAATTTTATCATGAATCTCCTTAACATTATCTACAACTTTTATATTCACAAGTTTTTGATAGGACCAATTCGTACCGCAAAAAAAATTAAAAACGAAAACAAAAAGGTGGTTTGAAGAAGAAAAAAATCCATAACTCCGTCAATTCAAAAGATATAAAATCCCCATGAATTTATCATATATCTTCTTAATATTGTCTACAACATCTATATAGACGAGTTTTGGATAGGACCAATTCTTAGAGCAAAAACAAATTAAAAATACATACCGATTGAAGTAAAAAATGATCTTAGTAAGGGTGTTTTCAAATCCAAACTGCTTATTTTCTGACTCATTTTACAATTCATTTTTGCTCTCAAAGGCTTCCAATTGGTACGTTTTCTTACTCAGAAACTATATAATGTACCGTAATGGTCGATTTTCTGATAGGGGCAGAATATATTTTTTTAAATGCTGTTAAAAAGGGCATGTTGAACCGAATTTACCGAAGCGGATTGTGTTGGAAAAATCATTGTATTAAGGATGCGCTTAAATCCAAACTGCTTATTTTCTGACTGGTTTTTAAATTCATTTTTGCTCTCAAACGCATTTAATTGGTAGATTCGCTTATTCAGAAACTATATAATGTACCGTAATAATCGATTTTTAGATAGAGGCAGAATATATTTCAAAAAATTATGTCAAAGTGGGCATTTTGAACGGAATTTCCCGAAGCGATTGTGTTAGAAAAGAAAAATATTGTCTTACTGAGAAAATAATTGTTTATATATCAAGTTTTAATTAATTGAACAAAAAATAAAAACACAGGTCGCTTATAAATCTCTTCAAAAATCACGTCAGCAAGTTTCATATTTTTTTTTAATTAAAAATGAATCTGGAATTAAGCCAGAAAATTTCGAGTTGTTGAGCAAGGAAAAGTATTTTTTTTGAATACCGCCCTAAAATGATTCTGATAAAACCAGCTATTATATGAAAATGAAATAAAAACTCGTCAAGAGAGGCCAGATAAAATTGTTAAAGTGGATTTATCTATAATCATGATTTAGTTTTTGTTTGTGAAATTAGTATATTTCACTTCGAAATCTACCTCTGCCTGTAGGCCGGGCCGGCAGGGATTTTTTTTTTTTTTTTTCAATTTGTGTACGGATTTATAAAATTTCGCGTTATTTAAAAGCGATGTCTATCGAGGCTATACGCAATGTGCTGGAAATTGTTTCATAATCTGTGCTCCACGCGTGATTTTTTGAATTTGTTTGCGGATTTCTAATACTATTTAATGTTATTTAAAGGCGATGTCTATCGAGAGTATTCTCAATGTTCTGGAAATTGTTTCATAATCTGTGCTAGACGCGTGATTTTTTTAAATTTTTTTACGGATTTATACTATTCCGCGTTATTTAAAGGTGATGTTTATCGAGACTATTCTCAATGTGCTGGAAATTGTTTCACAATCTATGCTCCACGCGCGATTTTTTAAAAATTTGTTTATGGATTTATACTATTCCGCGTTATTTAAAGGTGATGTCTATCGAGGCTATTCTCAATGTGCTGGAAATGGTTTCATAATTTGTGCACCAAGCGTGATTTTTTTGAATTTGTTTACGGATTTATACCATTTCGCGTTATTTAAAGGTGATGTCTATAGAGGTTATTCTCAATGTCCTGGAAATTGTTTCATAATCTGTGCTCCCCGCATGATTTTTTTTTTAATTTGTTTACGGATTTATACTATTTCGCGTTATTTAAAGGCAATGTCTATCGTGACTATTTTCAATGTGCTGGAAATTGTTTCACAATCTATGCTCCAAGCGTGATTTTTTTTTCAATTTGTTTATACTATTTATTACATTTTATACTATTTCGCGTTATTTAAAGGTGATGTCTATCAAGGCTATACTCAATGTGCTGGAAATTGTTTCATAATCCGTACTCAACGCCTGATTTTTTTCAATTTGTTTATGACTTTATGCTATTTCGCGTTATTTAAAGGCGATGTCTATCGAGGCTATTCTCATTTTGCTTGAAATTGTTTCATAATCTGTGCTCCACGCGTGATTTTTTTGAATTTGTTTACGGATTTATACTAATCCGCGTTATTTAAAGGTGATGTCTATCGAGACTATTCTCAATGTGCTGGAAATTGTTTCATAATCTGTGCTCAACGAGTGATTTTTTGAATTTGTTTGCGGATTTATAATACTATTTCGTGTTATTTTAAGGCGATGTCTATCGAGACTATTCTCAATGTGCTGGAAATTGTTTCATAATCTGTGCTCCACGCGTGATTTTTTTCAATTTTTTTACAGATTTATACTATTTCGCGTTATTTAAAGGTGATGTCTATCGAGGCTATTCTCAATGTGCTGGAAATTATTTCATAATCTGTGCTCCACGCGTGATTTTTTTAAATTTATTTACAGATTTATACTAATTTGCGTTATTTAAAGGCGATGTCTATCGAGACTATTTTCAATGTGCTGGAAATTGTTTCACAATCTATGCTCCAAGCGTGATTTTTTTTCAATTTCTTTATACTAATTATTACATTTTATACTATTTCGCGTTATTTAAAGGTGATGTCTATCGAGACTATTCCCAATGTGCTGGAAATTGTTTCATAATCTGTGCTTCACGCTTGATTTTTTTAAATTTGTTTACGGATTTATACTAATCCGCGTTATCTAAAGGTGATGTCTATCGAGACTATTCTCAATGTGCTGGAAATTGTTTCATAATCGGTGCTCCACGCGTGATTTTTTAAAATTTGTTTACGGATTTATACTGATCCGCGTTATTTAAAGGTGATCTCTATCGAGACTATTCTCAATGTGCTGGAAATTGTTTCATAATCTGCGCTCCACGCGTGATTTTTTAAAATTTGTTTACGGATTTATACTAATCCGCGTTATTTAAAGGTGATGTCTATCGAGACTATTCTCAATGTGCTGGAAATTGTTTCATAATCTGTGCTCCACGCGTGATTTTTTTAAATTTTTTTACGGATTTATACTAATCCGCGTTATCTAAAGGTGATGTCTATCGAGACTATTCTCAATGTGCTGGAAATTGTTTCATAATCTGTGTTCCAAGCGTAATTTTTTAAAATTTGTTTACGGATTTATACGAATCCGCGTTATTTAAAGGTGATGTCTATCGAGACTATTCTCAATGTGCTGGAAATTGTTTCATAATCTGCGCTCCACGCGTGATTTTATTGAATTTGTTTTCAGATTTATAATATTTCGCGTTATTTAAAGGTGATGTCTATCGAGACTATTCTCAATGTGCTGGAAATCGTTTCATAATCTGTGCTCCACGAGTGATTTTTTTTAAATTTGTTTACGGATTTATACTAATCCGCGTTATTTAAAGGTGATGTCTATCGAGACTATTCTCAATGTGCTGGAAATTGTTTCATAATCGGTGCTCCACGCGTGATTTTTTAAAATTTGTTTACGGATTTATAATGATCCGCGTTATTTAAAGGTGATGTCTATCGAGACTATTCTCAATGTGCTGGAAATTGTTTCATAATCTGCGCTCCACGCGTGATTTTATTGAATTTGTTTTCAGATTTATATTATTTCGCGTTATTTAAAGACGATGTCTATCGACTCTATTCTCAATGTGCTGGAAATTGTTTCATAATCTGTGCTCCACGCGTGATTTTTTAAAATTTGTTTACCGATTTATACTAATCCGCGTTATTTAAAGGTGATGTCTATCGAGACTATTCTCAATGTGCTGGAAATTGTTTCATAATCTGTGCTCCGCGCGTGATTTTTTAAAATTTGTTTATGGATTTATACTATTCCGCGTTATTTAAAGGCGATGTCTATCGAGAGTATTCTCATTGTGCGGGAAATTGTTTCATAGTCTGTGCTCCACGCGTGATTTTTTAAAATTTGTTTACGGAATTATACTAATCCGCGTTATTTAAAGGTGGTGTCTATCGAGACTATTCTCAATGTGCTGGAAATTGTTTCATAATCTGTGCTCCACGCGTGATTTTTTTCAATTTTTTTACAGAATTATATTATTTCGCGTTATTTAAAGACGATGTCTATCGAGACTATTCTCAATGTGCTGGAAATTGTTTCATAATCTGTGCTCAACGCGTGATTTTTAAATTTGTTTGCGGATTTATAATACTATTTCGTGTTATTTAAAGGCGATGTCTATCGAGGCTATTTTCAATGTGCTGGAAATTGTTTCACAATCTATGCTCCAAGCGTGATTTTTTTTTCAATTTCTTTATAATAATTATTACATTTTATACTATTTCGCGTTATTTAAAGGTGATGTCTATCGAGACTATTCCCAATGTGCTGGAAATTGTTTCATAATCTGTGCTCCACGCGTGATTTTTTTAAATTTGTTTACGGATTTATACTAATCCGCGTTATTTAAAGGTGATGTCTATCGAGACTATTCTCAATGTGCTGGAAATTGTTTCATAATCTGTGCTCCACGCGTGATTTTTTAAAATTTTTTTACGGATTTATACGAATCCGCGTTATTTAAAGGTGATGTCTATCGAGACTATTCTCAATGTGCTGGAAATTGTTTCATAATCTGCGCTCCACGCGTGATTTTATTGAATTTGTTTTCAGATTTATAATATTTCGCGTTATTTAAAGGTGATGTCTATCGAGACTATTCTCAATGTGCTGGAAATTGTTTCTCAATCTGTGCTCCACGCGTGATTTTTTTTTCAATTTGTTTACAGATTTATATTATTTCGCGTTATTTAAAGGCGAAGTCTTTCGAGACTATTCTCAATGTCCTGGAAATTGTTTCATAATCTGTGCTCCACGCGTGATTTTATTGAATTTGTTTTCAGATTTATAATATTTCGCGTTATTTAAAGGTGATGTCTATCGAGACTATTCTCAATGTGCTGGAAATTGTTTCAAAATCTATGCTCCAAGCGTGATTTTCTTTCTTCAATTTCTTTATGGATTTATAAAATTTCGCGTTATTTAAAGGTGATGTCTATCGAGACTATTCTCAATGTGCTGGAAATTGTTTCATAATCTGTGCTCCAAGCGTGATTTTTTTAAATTTGTTTACGGATTTATATTATTTCGCGTTATTTAAAGGCGATGTCTTTCGAGACTATTCTCAATGTCCTGGAAATTGTTTCATAATCTGTGCTCCACGCGTGATTTTATTGAATTTGTTTTCAGATTTATAATATTTCGCGTTATTTAAAGGTGATGTCTATCGAGACTATTCTCAATGTGCTGGAAATTGTTTCATAATCTGTGCTCCACGCGTGATTTTTTAAAATTTATTTACAGATTTATACTAATTTGCGTTATTTAAAGGCGATGTCTATCGAGACTATTTTCAATGTGCTGGAAATTGTTTCACAATCTATGCTCCAAGCGTGATTTTTTTTCAATTTCTTTATACTAATTATTACATTTTATACTATTTCGCGTTATTTAAAGGTGATGTCTATCGAGACTATTCCCAATGTGCTGGAAATTGTTTCATAATCTGTGCTCCACGCGTGATTTTTTTAAATTTGTTTACGGATTTATACTAATCCGCGTTATCTAAAGGTGATGTCTATTGAGACTATTCTCAATGTGCTGGAAATTGTTTCACAATCCATGCTCCAAGAGTGATTTTATTTTCAATTTTTTTACAGATTTATACTATTTCGCGTTATTTAAAGGTGATGTCTATCGAGGCTATTCTCAATGTGCTGGAAATTGTTTCATAATTTGTGCACCAAGCGTGATTTTTTTGAATTTGTTTACGGATTTATACCATTTCGCGTTATTTAAAGGTGATGTCTATAGAGGTTATTCTCAATGTCCTGGAAATTGTTTCATAATCTGTGCTCCCCGCATGATTTTTTTTTAAATTTGTTTACTTATTTATACTATTTCGCGTTATTTAAAGGCAATGTCTATCGTGACTATTTTCAATGTGCTGGAAATTGTTTCACAATCTATGCTCCAAGCGTGATTTTTTTTCAATTTGTTTATACTATTTATTACATTTTATACTATTTCGCGTTATTTAAAGGTGATGTCTATCAAGGCTATACTCAATGTGCTGGAAATTGTTTCATAATCCGTACTCAACGCCTGATTTTTTTCAATTTGTTTATGACTTTATGCTATTTCGCGTTATTTAAAGGCGATGTCTATCGAGGCTATTCACATTTTGCTTGAAATTGTTTCATAATCTGTGCTCCACGCGTGATTTTTTTGAATTTGTTTACGGATTTATACTAATCCGCGTTATTTAAAGGTGATGTCTATCGAGACTATTCTCAATGTGCTGGAAATTGTTTCATAATCTGTGCTCAACGAGTGATTTTTTGAATTTGTTTGCGGATTTATAATACTATTTCGTGTTATTTTAAGGCGATGTCTATCGAGACTATTCTCAATGTGCTGGAAATTGTTTCATAATCTGTGCTCCACGCGTGATTTTTTTCAATTTTTTTACAGATTTATACTATTTCGCGTTATTTAAAGGTGATGTCTATCGAGGCTATTCTCAATGTGCTGGAAATTATTTCATAATCTGTGCTCCACGCGTGATTTTTTTAAATTTATTTACAGATTTATACTAATTTGCGTTATTTAAAGGCGATGTCTATCGAGACTATTTTCAATGTGCTGGAAATTGTTTCACAATCTATGCTCCAAGCGTGATTTTTTTTCAATTTCTTTATACTAATTATTACATTTTATACTATTTCGCGTTATTTAAAGGTGATGTCTATCGAGACTATTCCCAATGTGCTGGAAATTGTTTCATAATCTGTGCTCCACGCGTGATTTTTTTAAATTTGTTTACGGATTTATACTAATCCGCGTTATCTAAAGGTGATGTCTATCGAGACTATTCTCAATGTGCTGGAAATTGTTTCATAATCGGTGCTCCACGCGTGATTTTTTAAAATTTGTTTACGGATTTATACTGATCCGCGTTATTTAAAGGTGATCTCTATCGAGACTATTCTCAATGTGCTGGAAATTGTTTCATAATCTGCGCTCCACGCGTGATTTTATTGAATTTGTTTTCAGATTTATATTATTTCGCGTTATTTAAAGACGATGTCTATCGAGACTATTCTCAATGTGCTGGAAATTGTTTCATAATCTGTGCTCCACGCGTGATTTTTTAAAATTTGTTTACCGATTTATACTAATCCGCGTTATTTAAAGGTGATGTCTATCGAGACTATTCTCAATGTGCTGGAAATTGTTTCATAATCTGTGCTCCACGCGTGATTTTTTAAAATTTGTTTACGGATTTATACTAATCCGCGTTATTTAAAGGTGATGTCTATCGAGACTATTCTCAATGTGCTGGAAATTGTTTCATAATCTGTGCTCCACGCGTGATTTTTTTAAATTTGTTTACGGATTTATACTAATCCGCGTTATCTAAAGGTGATGTCTATCGAGACTATTCTCAATGTGCTGGAAATTGTTTCATAATCTGTGCTCCAAGCGTAATTTTTTAAAATTTGTTTACGGATTTATACGAATCCGCGTTATTTAAAGGTGATGTCTATCGAGACTATTCTCAATGTGCTGGAAATTGTTTCATAATCTGCGCTCCATGCGTGATTTTATTGAATTTGTTTTCAGATTTATAATATTTCGCGTTATTTAAAGGTGATGTCTATCGAGACTATTCTCAATGTGCTGGAAATTGTTTCATAATCTGTGCTCCACGAGTGATTTTTTTTAAATTTGTTTACGGATTTATACTAATCCGCGTTATTTAAAGGTGATGTCTATCGAGACTATTCTCAATGTGCTGGAAATTGTTTCATAATCGGTGCTCCACTCGTGATTTTTTAAAATTTGTTTACGGATTTATACTGATCCGCGTTATTTAAAGGTGATGTCTATCGAGACTATTCTCAATGTGCTGGAAATTGTTTCATAATCTGCGCTCCACGCGTGATTTTATTGAATTTGTTTTCAGATTTATATTATTTCGCGTTATTTAAAGACGATGTCTATCGACTCTATTCTCAATGTGCTGGAAATTGTTTCATAATCTGTGCTCCACGCGTGATTTTTTAAAATTTGTTTACCGATTTATACTAATCCGCGTTATTTAAAGGTGATGTCTATCGAGACTATTCTCAATGTGCTGGAAATTGTTTCATAATCTGTGCTCCGCGCGTGATTTTTTAAAATTTGTTTATGGATTTATACTATTCCGCGTTATTTAAAGGCGATGTCTATCGAGAGTATTCTCATTGTGCGGGAAATTGTTTCATAGTCTGTGCTCCACGCGTGATTTTTTAAAATTTGTTTACGGAATTATACTAATCCGCGTTATTTAAAGGTGATGTCTATCGAGACTATTCTCAATGTGCTGGAAATTGTTTCATAATCTGTGCTCCACGCGTGATTTTTTTCAATTTTTTTACAGAATTATATTATTTCGCGTTATTTAAAGACGATGTCTATCGAGACTATTCTCAATGTGCTGGAAATTGTTTCATAATCTGTGCTCCACGCGTGATTTTTTAAAAGTTGTTTACCGATTTATACTAATCCGCGTTATTTAAAGGTGATGTCTATCGAGACTATTCTCAATGTGCTGGAAATTGTTTCATAATCTGTGCTCCGCGCGTGATTTTTTAAAATTTGTTTACGGATTTATACTAATCCGCGTTATTTAAAGGTGATGTCTATCGAGACTATTCTCAATGTGCAGGAAATTGTTTCATAATCTGTGCTCAACGCGTGATTTTTAAATTTGTTTGCGGATTTATAATACTATTTCGTGTTATTTAAAGGCGATGTCTATCGAGGCTATTTTCAATGTGCTGGAAATTGTTTCACAATCTATGCTCCAAGCGTGATTTTTTTTTCAATTTCTTTATAATAATTATTACATTTTATACTATTTCGCGTTATTTAAAGGTGATGTCTATCGAGACTATTCCCAATGTGCTGGAAATTGTTTCATAATCTGTGCTCCACGCGTGATTTTTTTAAATTTGTTTACGGATTTATACTAATCCGCGTTATTTAAAGGTGATGTCTATCGAGACTATTCTCAATGTGCTGGAAATTGTTTCATAATCTGTGCTCCACGCGTGATTTTTTAAAATTTGTTTACGGATTTATACGAATCCGCGTTATTTAAAGGTGATGTCTATCGAGACTATTCTCAATGTGCTGGAAATTGTTTCATAATCTGCGCTCCACGCGTGATTTTATTGAATTTGTTTTCAGATTTATAATATTTCGCGTTATTTAAAGGTGATGTCTATCGAGACTATTCTCAATGTGCTGGAAATTGTTTCTCAATCTGTGCTCCACGCGTGATTTTTTTTTCAATTTGTTTACAGATTTATATTATTTCGCGTTATTTAAAGGCGAAGTCTTTCGAGACTATTCTCAATGTCCTGGAAATTGTTTCATAATCTGTGCTCCACGCGTGATTTTATTGAATTTGTTTTCAGATTTATAATATTTCGCGTTATTTAAAGGTGATGTCTATCGAGACTATTCTCAATGTGCTGGAAATTGTTTCAAAATCTATGCTCCAAGCGTGATTTTCTTTCTTCAATTTCTTTATGGATTTATAAAATTTCGCGTTATTTAAAGGTGATGTCTATCGAGACTATTCTCAATGTGCTGGAAATTGTTTCATAATCTGTGCTCCAAGCGTGATTTTTTAAAATTTGTTTACGGATTTATATTATTTCGCGTTATTTAAAGGCGATGTCTTTCGAGACTATTCTCAATGTCCTGGAAATTGTTTCATAATCTGTGCTCCACGCGTGATTTTATTGAATTTGTTTTCAGATTTATAATATTTCGCGTTATTTAAAGGTGATGTCTATCGAGACTATTCTCAATGTGCTGGAAATTGTTTCATAATCTGTGCTCCACGCGTGATTTTTTTAAATTTATTTACAGATTTATACTAATTTGCGTTATTTAAAGGCGATGTCTATCGAGACTATTTTCAATGTGCTGGAAATTGTTTCACAATCTATGCTCCAAGCGTGATTTTTTTTCAATTTCTTTATACTAATTATTACATTTTATACTATTTCGCGTTATTTAAAGGTGATGTCTATCGAGACTATTCCCAAAGTGCTGGAAATTGTGTCATAATCTGTGCTCCACGCGTGATTTTTTTAAATTTGTTTACGGATTTATACTAATCCGCGTTATCTAAAGGTGATGTCTATTGAGACTATTCTCAATGTGCTGGAAATTGTTTCATAATCGGTGCTCCACGCGTGATTTTTTAAAATTTGTTTACGGATTTATACTGATCCGCGTTATTTAAAGGTGATCTCTATCGAGACTATTCTCAATGTGCTGGAAATTGTTTCACAATCTATGCTCCACGCGCGATTTTTTAAAAATTTGTTTATGGATTTATACTATTCCGCGTTATTTAAAGGTGATGTCTATCGAGACTATTCTCAATGTGCTGGAAATTGTTTCACAATCCATGCTCCAAGAGTGATTTTATTTTCAATTTTTTTACAGATTTATACTATTTCGCGTTATTTAAAGGTGATGTCTATCGAGGCTATTCTCAATGTGCTGGAAATTGTTTCATAATTTGTGCACCAAGCGTGATTTTTTTGAATTTGTTTACGGATTTATACCATTTCGCGTTATTTAAAGGTGATGTCTATAGAGGTTATTCTCAATGTCCTGGAAATTGTTTCATAATCTGTGCTCCCCGCATGATTTTTTTTTAAATTTGTTTACTTATTTATACTATTTCGCGTTATTTAAAGGCAATGTCTATCGTGAATATTTTCAATGTGCTGGAAATTGTTTCACAATCTATGCTCCAAGCGTGATTTTTTTTCAATTTGTTTATACTATTTATTACATTTTATACTATTTCGCGTTATTTAAAGGTGATGTCTATCAAGGCTATACTCAATGTGCTGGAAATTGTTTCATAATCCGTACTCAACGCCTGATTTTTTTCAATTTGTTTATGACTTTATGCTATTTCGCGTTATTTAAAGGCGATGTCTATCGAGGCTATTCACATTTTGCTTGAAATTGTTTCATAATCTGTGCTCCACGCGTGATTTTTTTGAATTTGTTTACGGATTTATACTAATCCGCGTTATTTAAAGGTGATGTCTATCGAGACTATTCTCAATGTGCTGGAAATTGTTTCATAATCTGTGCTCAACGAGTTATTTTTTGAATTTGTTTGCGGATTTATAATACTATTTCGTGTTATTTTAAGGCGATGTCTATCGAGACTATTCTCAATGTGCTGGAAATTGTTTCATAATCTGTGCTCCACGCGTGATTTTTTTCAATTTTTTTACAGATTTATACTATTTCGCGTTATTTAAAGGTGATGTCTATCGAGGCTATTCTCAATGTGCTGGAAATTATTTCATAATCTGTGGTCCACGCGTGATTTTTTTAAATTTATTTACAGATTTATACTAATTTGCGTTATTTAAAGGCGATGTCTATCGAGACTATTTTCAATGTGCTGGAAATTGTTTCACAATCTATGCTCCAAGCGTGATTTTTTTTCAATTTCTTTATACTAATTATTACATTTTATACTATTTCGCGTTATTTAAAGGTGATGTCTATCGAGACTATTCCCAATGTGCTGGAAATTGTTTCATAATCTGTGCTCCACGCGTGATTTTTTTAAATTTGTTTACGGATTTATACTAATCCGCGTTATCTAAAGGTGATGTCTATCGAGACTATTCTCAATGTGCTGGAAATTGTTTCATAATCGGTGCTCCACGCGTGATTTTTTAAAATTTGTTTACGGATTTATACTGATCCGCGTTATTTAAAGGTGATCTCTATCGAGACTATTCTCAATGTGCTGGAAATTGTTTCATAATCTGCGCTCCACGCGTGATTTTATTGAATTTGTTTTCAGATTTATAATATTTCGCGTTATTTAAAGACGATGTCTATCGAGACTATTCTCAATGTGCTGGAAATTGTTTCATAATCTGTGCTCCACGCGTGATTTTTTAAAATTTGTTTACCGATTTATACTAATCCGCGTTATTTAAAGGTGATGTCTATCGAGACTATTCTCAATGTGCTGGAAATTGTTTCATAATCTGTGCTCCACGCGTGATTTTTTAAAATTTGTTTACGGATTTATACTAATCCGCGTTATTTAAAGGTGATGTCTATCGAGACTATTCTCAATGTGCTGGAAATTGTTTCATAATCTGTGCTCCACGCGTGATTTTTTTAAATTTGTTTACGGATTTATACTAATCCGCGTTATCTAAAGGTGATGTCTATCGAGACTATTCTCAATGTGCTGGAAATTGTTTCATAATCTGTGCTCCAAGCGTAATTTTTTAAAATTTGTTTACGGATTTATACGAATCCGCGTTATTTAAAGGTGATGTCTATCGAGACTATTCTCAATGTGCTGGAAATTGTTTCATAATCTGCGCTCCACGCGTGATTTTATTGAATTTGTTTTCAGATTTATAATATTTCGCGTTATTTAAAGGTGATGTCTATCGAGACTATTCTCAATGTGCTGGAAATTGTTTCATAATCTGTGCTCCACGAGTGATTTTTTTAAAATTTGTTTACGGATTTATACTAATCCGCGTTATTTAAAGGTGATGTCTATCGAGACTATTCTCAATGTGCTGGAAATTGTTTCATAATCGGTGCTCCACTCGTGATTTTTTAAAATTTGTTTACGGATTTATACTGATCCGCGTTATTTAAAGGTGATGTCTATCGAGACTATTCTCAATGTGCTGGAAATTGTTTCATAATCTGCGCTCCACGCGTGATTTTATTGAATTTGTTTTCAGATTTATATTATTTCGCGTTATTTAAAGACGATGTCTATCGACTCTATTCTCAATGTGCTGGAAATTGTTTCATAATCTGTGCTCCACGCGTGATTTTTTAAAATTTGTTTACCGATTTATACTAATCCGCGTTATTTAAAGGTGATGTCTATCGAGACTATTCTCAATGTGCTGGAAATTGTTTCATAATCTGTGCTCCGCGCGTGATTTTTTAAAATTTGTTTATGGATTTATACTATTCCGCGTTATTTAAAGGCGATGTCTATCGAGAGTATTCTCATTGTGCGGGAAATTGTTTCATAGTCTGTGCTCCACGCGTGATTTTTTAAAATTTGTTTACGGAATTATACTAATCCGCGTTATTTAAAGGTGATGTCTATCGAGACTATTCTCAATGTGCTGGAAATTGTTTCATAATCTGTGCTCCACGCGTGATTTTTTTCAATTTTTTTACAGAATTATATTATTTCGCGTTATTTAAAGACGATGTCTATCGAGACTATTCTCAATGTGCTGGAAATTGTTTCATAATCTGTGCTCCACGCGTGATTTTTTAAAAGTTGTTTACCGATTTATACTAATCCGCGTTATTTAAAGGTGATGTCTATCGAGACTATTCTCAATGTGCTGGAAATTGTTTCATAATCTGTGCTCCGCGCGTGATTTTTTAAAATTTGTTTACGGATTTATACTAATCCGCGTTATTTAAAGGTGATGTCTATCGAGACTATTCTCAATGTGCAGGAAATTGTTTCATAATCTGTGCTCAACGCGTGATTTTTAAATTTGTTTGCGGATTTATAATACTATTTCGTGTTATTTAAAGGCGATGTCTATCGAGGCTATTTTCAATGTGCTGGAAATTGTTTCACAATCTATGCTCCAAGCGTGATTTTTTTTTCAATTTCTTTATAATAATTATTACATTTTATACTATTTCGCGTTATTTAAAGGTGATGTCTATCGAGACTATTCCCAATGTGCTGGAAATTGTTACATAATCTGTGCTCCACGCGTGATTTTTTTAAATTTGTTTACGGATTTATACTAATCCGCGTTATTTAAAGGTGATGTCTATCGAGACTATTCTCAATGTGCTGGAAATTGTTTCATAATCTGTGCTCCACGCGTGATTTTTTAAAATTTGTTTACGGATTTATACGAATCCGCGTTATTTAAAGGTGATGTCTATCGAGACTATTCTCAATGTGCTGGAAATTGTTTCATAATCTGCGCTCCACGCGTGATTTTATTGAATTTGTTTTCAGATTTATAATATTTCGCGTTATTTAAAGGTGATGTCTATCGAGACTATTCTCAATGTGCTGGAAATTGTTTCTCAATCTGTGCTCCACGCGTGATTTTTTTTTCAATTTGTTTACAGATTTATATTATTTCGCGTTATTTAAAGGCGAAGTCTTTCGAGACTATTCTCAATGTCCTGGAAATTGTTTCATAATCTGTGCTCCACGCGTGATTTTATTGAATTTGTTTTCAGATTTATAATATTTCGCGTTATTTAAAGGTGATGTCTATCGAGACTATTCTCAATGTGCTGGAAATTGTTTCAAAATCTATGCTCCAAGCGTGATTTTCTTTCTTCAATTTCTTTATGGATTTATAAAATTTCGCGTTATTTAAAGGTGATGTCTATCGAGACTATTCTCAATGTGCTGGAAATTGTTTCATAATCTGTGCTCCAAGCGTGATTTTTTTAAATTTGTTTACGGATTTATATTATTTCGCGTTATTTAAAGGCGATGTCTTTCGAGACTATTCTCAATGTCCTGGAAATTGTTTCATAATCTGTGCTCCACGCGTGATTTTATTGAATTTGTTTTCAGATTTATAATATTTCGCGTTATTTAAAGGTGATGTCTATCGAGACTATTCTCAATGTGCTGGAAATTGTTTCATAATCTGTGCTCCACGCGTGATTTTTTTAAATTTATTTACAGATTTATACTAATCCGCGTTATTTAAAGGCGATGTCTATCGAGACTATTTTCAATGTGCTGGAAATTGTTTCACAATCTATGCTCCAAGCGTGATTTTTTTTCAATTTCTTTATACTAATTATTACATTTTATACTATTTCGCGTTATTTAAAGGTGATGTCTATCGAGACTATTCCCAATGTGCTGGAAATTGTGTCATAATCTGTGCTCCACGCGTGATTTTTTTAAATTTGTTTACGGATTTATACTAATCCGCGTTATCTAAAGGTGATGTCTATTGAGACTATTCTCAATGTGCTGGAAATTGTTTCATAATCGGTGCTCCACGCGTGATTTTTTAAAATTTGTTTACGGATTTATACTGATCCGCGTTATTTAAAGGTGATCTCTATCGAGACTATTCTCAATGTGCTGGAAATTGTTTCACAATCTATGCTCCACGCGCGATTTTTTAAAAATTTGTTTATGGATTTATACTATTCCGCGTTATTTAAAGGTGATGTCTATCGAGACTATTCTCAATGTGCTGGAAATTGTTTCACAATCCATGCTCCAAGAGTGATTTTATTTTCAATTTTTTTACAGATTTATACTATTTCGCGTTATTTAAAGGTGATGTCTATCGAGGCTATTCTCAATGTGCTGGAAATTGTTTCATAATTTGTGCACCAAGCGTGATTTTTTTGAATTTGTTTACGGATTTATACCATTTCGCGTTATTTAAAGGTGATGTCTATAGAGGTTATTCTCAATGTCCTGGAAATTGTTTCATAATCTGTGCTCCCCGCATGATTTTTTTTTAAATTTGTTTACTTATTTATACTATTTCGCGTTATTTAAAGGCAATGTCTATCGTGACTATTTTCAATGTGCTGGAAATTGTTTCACAATCTATGCTCCAAGCGTGATTTTTTTTCAATTTGTTTATACTATTTATTACATTTTATACTATTTCGCGTTATTTAAAGGTGATGTCTATCAAGGCTATACTCAATGTGCTGGAAATTGTTTCATAATCCGTACTCAACGCCTGATTTTTTTCAATTTGTTTATGACTTTATGCTATTTCGCGTTATTTAAAGGCGATGTCTATCGAGGCTATTCACATTTTGCTTGAAATTGTTTCATAATCTGTGCTCCACGCGTGATTTTTTTGAATTTGTTTACGGATTTATACTAATCCGCGTTATTTAAAGGTGATGTCTATCGAGACTATTCTCAATGTGCTGGAAATTGTTTCATAATCTGTGCTCAACGAGTGATTTTTTGAATTTGTTTGCGGATTTATAATACTATTTCGTGTTATTTTAAGGCGATGTCTATCGAGACTATTCTCAATGTGCTGGAAATTGTTTCATAATCTGTGCTCCACGCGTGATTTTTTTCAATTTTTTTACAGATTTATACTATTTCGCGTTATTTAAAGGTGATGTCTATCGAGGCTATTCTCAATGTGCTGGAAATTATTTCATAATCTGTGCTCCACGCGTGATTTTTTTAAATTTATTTACAGATTTATACTAATTTGCGTTATTTAAAGGTGATGTCTATCGAGACTATTCTCAATGTGCTGGAAATTGTTTCATAATCGGTGCTCCACGCGTGATTTTTTAAAATTTGTTTACGGATTTATACTGATCCGCGTTATTTAAAGGTGATCTCTATCGAGACTATTCTCAATGTGCTGGAAATTGTTTCATAATCGGTGCTCCACGCGTGATTTTTTAAAATTTGTTTACGGATTTATACTGATCCGCGTTATTTAAAGGTGATCTCTATCGAGACTATTCTCAATGTGCTGGAAATTGTTTCATAATCTGCGCTCCACGCGTGATTTTATTGAATTTGTTTTCAGATTTATATTATTTCGCGTTATTTAAAGACGACGTCTATCGAGACTATTTTCAATGTGCTGGAAATTGTTTCACAATCTATGCTCCAAGCGTGATTTTTTTTCAATTTCTTTATACTAATTATTACATTTTATACTATTTCGCGTTATTTAAAGGTGATGTCTATCGAGACTATTCCCAATGTGCTGGAAATTGTTTCATAATCTGTGCTTCACGCGTGATTTTTTTAAATTTGTTTACGGATTTATACTAATCCGCGTTATCTAAAGGTGATGTCTATCGAGACTATTCTCAATGTGCTGGAAATTGTTTCATAATCGGTGCTCCACGCGTGATTTTTTAAAATTTGTTTACGGATTTATACTGATCCGCGTTATTTAAAGGTGATCTCTATCGAGACTATTCTCAATGTGCTGGAAATTGTTTCATAATCTGCGCTCCACGCGTGATTTTATTGAATTTGTTTTCAGATTTATATTATTTCGCGTTATTTAAAGACGATGTCTATCGAGACTATTCTCAATGTGCTGGAAATTGTTTCATAATCTGTGCTCCACGCGTGATTTTTTAAAATTTGTTTACCGATTTATACTAATCCGCGTTATTTAAAGGTGATGTCTATCGAGACTATTCTCAATGTGCTGGAAATTGTTTCATAATCTGTGCTCCACGCGTGATTTTTTAAAATTTGTTTACGGATTTATACTAATCCGCGTTATTTAAAGGTGATGTCTATCGAGACTATTCTCAATGTGCTGGAAATTGTTTCATAATCTGTGCTCCACGCGTGATTTTTTTAAATTTGTTTACGGATTTATACTAATCCGCGTTATCTAAAGGTGATGTCTATCGAGACTATTCTCAATGTGCTGGAAATTGTTTCATAATCTGTGCTCCAAGCGTAATTTTTTAAAATTTGTTTACGGATTTATACGAATCCGCGTTATTTAAAGGTGATGTCATTCGAGACTATTCTCAATGTGCTGGAAATTGTTCCATAATCTGCGCTCCACGCGTGATTTTATTGAATTTGTTTTCAGATTTATAATATTTCGCGTTATTTAAAGGTGATGTCTATCGAGACTATTCTCAATGTGCTGGAAATTGTTTCATAATCTGTGCTCCACGAGTGATTTTTTTTAAATTTGTTTACGGATTTATACTAATCCGCGTTATTTAAAGGTGATGTCTATCGAGACTATTCTCAATGTGCTGGAAATTGTTTCATAATCGGTGCTCCACGCGTGATTTTTTAAAATTTGTTTACGGATTTATACTGATCCGCGTTATTTAAAGGTGATGTCTATCGAGACTATTCTCAATGTGCTGGAAATTGTTTCATAATCTGCGCTCCACGCGTGATTTTATTGAATTTGTTTTCAGATTTATATTATTTCGCGTTATTTAAAGACGATGTCTATCGACTCTATTCTCAATGTGCTGGAAATTGTTTCATAATCTGTGCTCCACGCGTGATTTTTTAAAATTTGTTTACCGATTTATACTAATCCGCGTTATTTAAAGGTGATGTCTATCGAGACTATTCTCAATGTGCTGGAAATTGTTTCATAATCTGTGCTCCGCGCGTGATTTTTTAAAATTTGTTTATGGATTTATACTATTCCGCGTTATTTAAAGGCGATGTCTATCGAGAGTATTCTCATTGTGCGGGAAATTGTTTCATAGTCTGTGCTCCACGCGTGATTTTTTAAAATTTGTTTACGGAATTATACTAATCCGCGTTATTTAAAGGTGATGTCTATCGAGACTATTCTCAATGTGCTGGAAATTGTTTCATAATCTGTGCTCCACGCGTGAATTTTTTCAATTTTTTTACAGAATTATATTATTTCGCGTTATTTAAAGACGATGTCTATCGAGACTATTCTCAATGTGCTGGAAATTGTTTCATAATCTGTGCTCCACGCGTGATTTTTTAAAAGTTGTTTACCGATTTATACTAATCCGCGTTATTTAAAGGTGATGTCTATCGAGACTATTCTCAATGTGCTGGAAATTGTTTCATAATCTGTGCTCCGCGCGTGATTTTTTAAAATTTGTTTACGGATTTATACTAATCCGCGTTATTTAAAGGTGATGTCTATCGAGACTATTCTCAATGTGCAGGAAATTGTTTCATAATCTGTGCTCAACGCGTGATTTTTAAATTTGTTTGCGGATTTATAATACTATTTCGTGTTATTTAAAGGCGATGTCTATCGAGGCTATTTTCAATGTGCTGGAAATTGTTTCACAATCTATGCTCCAAGCGTGATTTTTTTTTCAATTTCTTTATAATAATTATTACATTTTATACTATTTCGCGTTATTTAAAGGTGATGTCTATCGAGACTATTCTCAATGTGCTGGAAATTGTTTCATAATCTGTGCTCCACGCGTGATTTTTTAAAATTTGTTTACGGATTTATACGAATCCGCGTTATTTAAAGGTGATGTCTATCGAGACTATTCTCAATGTGCTGGAAATTGTTTCATAATCTGCGCTCCACGCGTGATTTTATTGAATTTGTTTTCAGATTTATAATATTTCGCGTTATTTAAAGGTGATGTCTATCGAGACTATTCTCAATGTGCTGGAAATTGTTTCTCAATCTGTGCTCCACGCGTGATTTTTTTTTCAATTTGTTTACAGATTTATATTATTTCGCGTTATTTAAAGGCGAAGTCTTTCGAGACTATTCTCAATGTCCTGGAAATTGTTTCATAATCTGTGCTCCACGCGTGATTTTATTGAATTTGTTTTCAGATTTATAATATTTCGCGTTATTTAAAGGTGATGTCTATCGAGACTATTCTCAATGTGCTGGAAATTGTTTCAAAATCTATGCTCCAAGCGTGATTTTCTTTCTTCAATTTCTTTATGGATTTATAAAATTTCGCGTTATTTAAAGGTGATGTCTATCGAGACTATTCTCAATGTGCTGGAAATTGTTTCTCAATCTGTGCTCCACGCGTGATTTTTTTTTCAATTTGTTTACAGATTTATATTATTTCGCGTTATTTAAAGGCGAAGTCTTTCGAGACTATTCTCAATGTCCTGGAAATTGTTTCATAATCTGTGCTCCACGCGTGATTTTTTAAAATTTGTTTACCGATTTATACTAATCCGCGTTATTTAAAGGTGATGTCTATCGAGACTATTCTCAATGTGCTGGAAATTGTTTCATAATCTGTGCTCCACGCGCGATTTTTTAAAAATTTGTTTATGGATTTATACTATTCCGCGTTATTTAAAGGTGATGTCTATCGAGACTATTCTCAATGTGCTGGAAATTGTTTCACAATCCATGCTCCAAGAGTGATTTTATTTTCAATTTTTTTACAGATTTATACTATTTCGCGTTATTTAAAGGTGATGTCTATCGAGGCTATTCTCAATGTGCTGGAAATTGTTTCATAATTTGTGCACCAAGCGTGATTTTTTTGAATTTGTTTACGGATTTATACCATTTCGCGTTATTTAAAGGTGATGTCTATAGAGGTTATTCTCAATGTCCTGGAAATTGTTTCATAATCTGTGCTCCCCGCATGATTTTTTTTTAAATTTGTTTACTTATTTATACTATTTCGCGTTATTTAAAGGCGATGTCTTTCGAGACTATTCTCAATGTCCTGGAAATTGTTTCATAATCTGTGCTCCACGCGTGATTTTATTGAATTTGTTTTCAGATTTATAATATTTCGCGTTATTTAAAGGTGATGTCTATCGAGACTATTCTCAATGTGCTGGAAATTGTTTCATAATCTGTGCTCCACGCGTGATTTTTTTAAATTTATTTACAGATTTATACTAATTTGCGTTATTTAAAGGCGATGTCTATCGAGACTATTTTCAATGTGCTGGAAATTGTTTCACAATCTATGCTCCAAGCGTGATTTTTTTTCAATTTCTTTATACTAATTATTACATTTTATACTATTTCGCGTTATTTAAAGGTGATGTCTATCGAGACTATTCCCAATGTGCTGGAAATTGTTTCATAATCTGTGCTCCACGCGTGATTTTTTTAAATTTGTTTACGGATTTATACTAATCCGCGTTATCTAAAGGTGATGTCTATTGAGACTATTCTCAATGTGCTGGAAATTGTTTCATAATCGGTGCTCCACGCGTGATTTTTTAAAATTTGTTTACGGATTTATACTGATCCGCGTTATTTAAAGGTGATCTCTATCGAGACTATTCTCAATGTGCTGGAAATTGTTTCACAATCTATGCTCCACGCGCGATTTTTTAAAAATTTGTTTATGGATTTATACTATTCCGCGTTATTTAAAGGTGATGTCTATCGAGACTATTCTCAATGTGCTGGAAATTGTTTCACAATCCATGCTCCAAGAGTGATTTTATTTTCAATTTTTTTACAGATTTATACTATTTCGCGTTATTTAAAGGTGATGTCTATCGAGGCTATTCTCAATGTGCTGGAAATTGTTTCATAATTTGTGCACCAAGCGTGATTTTTTTGAATTTGTTTACGGATTTATACCATTTCGCGTTATTTAAAGGTGATGTCTATAGAGGTTATTCTCAATGTCCTGGAAATTGTTTCATAATCTGTGCTCCCCGCATGATTTTTTTTTAAATTTGTTTACTTATTTATACTATTTCGCGTTATTTAAAGGCAATGTCTATCGTGACTATTTTCAATGTGCTGGAAATTGTTTCACAATCTATGCTCCAAGCGTGATTTTTTTTCAATTTGTTTATACTATTTATTACATTTTATACTATTTCGCGTTATTTAAAGGTGATGTCTATCAAGGCTATACTCAATGTGCTGGAAATTGTTTCATAATCCGTACTCAACGCCTGATTTTTTTCAATTTGTTTATGACTTTATGCTATTTCGCGTTATTTAAAGGCGATGTCTATCGAGGCTATTCACATTTTGCTTGAAATTGTTTCATAATCTGTGCTCCACGCGTGATTTTTTTGAATTTGTTTACGGATTTATACTAATCCGCGTTATTTAAAGGTGATGTCTATCGAGACTATTCTCAATGTGCTGGAAATTGTTTCATAATCTGTGCTCAACGAGTGATTTTTTGAATTTGTTTGCGGATTTATAATACTATTTCGTGTTATTTTAAGGCGATGTCTATCGAGACTATTCTCAATGTGCTGGAAATTGTTTCATAATCTGTGCTCCACGCGTGATTTTTTTCAATTTTTTTACAGATTTATACTATTTCGCGTTATTTAAAGGTGATGTCTATCGAGGCTATTCTCAATGTGCTGGAAATTATTTCATAATCTGTGCTCCACGCGTGATTTTTTTAAATTTATTTACAGATTTATACTAATTTGCGTTATTTAAAGGCGATGTCTATCGAGACTATTTTCAATGTGCTGGAAATTGTTTCACAATCTATGCTCCAAGCGTGATTTTTTTTCAATTTCTTTATACTAATTATTACATTTTATACTATTTCGCGTTATTTAAAGGTGATGTCTATCGAGACTATTCCCAATGTGCTGGAAATTGTTTCATAATCTGAGCTCCACGCGTGATTTTTTTAAATTTGTTTACGGATTTATACTAATCCGCGTTATCTAAAGGTGATGTCTATCGAGACTATTCTCAATGTGCTGGAAATTGTTTCATAATCGGTGCTCCACGCGTGATTTTTTAAAATTTGTTTACGGATTTATACTGATCCGCGTTATTTAAAGGTGATCTCTATCGAGACTATTCTCAATGTGCTGGAAATTGTTTCATAATCTGCGCTCCACGCGTGATTTTATTGAATTTGTTTTCAGATTTATATTATTTCGCGTTATTTAAAGACGATGTCTATCGAGACTATTCTCAATGTGCTGGAAATTGTTTCATAATCTGTGCTCCACGCGTGATTTTTTAAAATTTGTTTACCGATTTATACTAATCCGCGTTATTTAAAGGTGATGTCTATCGAGACTATTCTCAATGTGCTGGAAATTGTTTCATAATCTGTGCTCCACGCGTGATTTTTTAAAATTTGTTTACGGATTTATACTAATCCGCGTTATTTAAAGGTGATGTCTATCGAGACTATTCTCAATATGCTGGAAATTGTTTCATAATCTGTGCTCCACGCGTGATTTTTTTAAATTTGTTTACGGATTTATACTAATCCGCGTTATCTAAAGGTGATGTCTATCGAGACAATTCTCAATGTGCTGGAAATTGTTTCATAATCTGTGCTCCAAGCGTGATTTTTTAAAATTTGTTTACGGATTTATACGAATCCGCGTTATTTAAAGGTGATGTCTATCGAGACTATTCTCAATGTGCTGGAAATTGTTTCATAATCTGCGCTCCACGCGTGATTTTATTGAATTTGTTTTCAGATTTATAATATTTCGCGTTATTTAAAGGTGATGTCTATCGAGACTATTCTCAATGTGCTGGAAATTGTTTCATAATCTGTGCTCCACGAGTGATTTTTTTTAAATTTGTTTACGGATTTATACTAATCCGCGTTATTTAAAGGTGATGTCTATCGAGACTATTCTCAATGTGCTGGAAATTGTTTCATAATCGGTGCTCCACGCGTGATTTTTTAAAATTTGTTTACGGATTTATACTGATCCGCATTATTTAAAGGTGATGTCTATCGAGACTATTCTCAATGTGCTGGAAATTGTTTCATAATCTGCGCTCCACGCGTGATTTTATTGAATTTGTTTTCAGATTTATATTATTTCGCGTTATTTAAAGACGATGTCTATCGAGACTATTCTCAATGTGCTGGAAATTGTTTCATAATCTGTGCTCCACGCGTGATTTTTTAAAATTTGTTTACCGATTTATACTAATCCGCGTTATTTAAAGGTGATGTCTATCGAGACTATTCTCAATGTGCTGGAAATTGTTTCATAATCTGTGCTCCGCGCGTGATTTTTTAAAATTTGTTTACGGATTTATACTAATCCGCGTTATTAAAAGGTGATGTCTATCGAGACTATTCTCAATGTGCTGGAAATTGTTTCATAATCTGTGCTAGACGCGTGATTTTTTAAAATTTGTTTATGGATTTATACTATTCCGCGTTATTTAAAGGCGATGTCTATCGAGAGTATTCTCATTGTGCGGGAAATTGTTTCATAGTCTGTGCTCCACGCGTGATTTTTTAAAATTTGTTTACGGAATTATACTAATCCGCGTTATTTAAAGGTGATGTCTATCGAGACTATTCTCAATGTGCTGGAAATTGTTTCATAATCTGTGCTCCACGCGTGATTTTTTTCAATTTTTTACAGATTTATATTATTTCGCGTTATTTAAAGACGATGTCTATCGAGACTATTCTCAATGTGCTGGAAATTGTTTCATAATCTGTGCTCCACGCGTGATTTTTTAAAAGTTGTTTACCGATTTATACTAATCCGCGTTATTTAAAGGTGATGTCTATCGAGACTATTCTCAATGTGCTGGAAATTGTTTCATAATCTGTGCTCCGCGCGTGATTTTTTAAAATTTGTTTACGGATTTATACTAATCCGCGTTATTTAAAGGTGATGTCTATCGAGACTATTCTCAATGTGCAGGAAATTGTTTCATAATCTGTGCTCATCGCGTGATTTTTAAATTTGTTTGCGGATTTATAATACTATTTCGTGTTATTTAAAGGCGATGTCTATCGAGGCTATTTTCAATGTGCTGGAAATTGTTTCACAATCTATGCTCCAAGCGTGATTTTTTTTTCAATTTCTTTATAATAATTATTACATTTTATACTATTTCGCGTTATTTAAAGGTGATGTCTATCGAGACTATTCCCAATGTGCTGGAAATTGTTTCATAATCTGTGCTCCACGCGTGATTTTTTTAAATTAGTTTACGGATTTATACTAATCCGCGTTATTTAAAGGTGATGTCTATCGAGACTATTCTCAATGTGCTGGAAATTGTTTCATAATCGGTGCTCCACGCGTGATTTTTTAAAATTTGTTTACGGATTTATACTGATCCGCGTTATTTAAAGGTGATCTCTATCGAGACTATTCTCAATGTGCTGGAAATTGTTTCACAATCTATGCTCCACGCGCGATTTTTTAAAAATTTGTTTATGGATTTATACTATTCCGCGTTATTTAAAGGTGATGTCTATCGAGACTATTCTCAATGTGCTGGAAATTGTTTCACAATCCATGCTCCAAGAGTGATTTTATTTTCAATTTTTTTACAGATTTATACTATTTCGCGTTATTTAAAGGTGATGTCTATCGAGGCTATTCTCAATGTGCTGGAAATTGTTTCATAATTTGTGCACCAAGCGTGATTTTTTTGAATTTGTTTACGGATTTATACCATTTCGCGTTATTTAAAGGTGATGTCTATAGAGGTTATTCTCAATGTCCTGGAAATTGTTTCATAATCTGTGCTCCCCGCATGATTTTTTTTTAAATTTGTTTACTTATTTATACTATTTCGCGTTATTTAAAGGCAATGTCTATCGTGACTATTTTCAATGTGCTGGAAATTGTTTCACAATCTATGCTCCAAGCGTGATTTTTTTTCAATTTGTTTATACTATTTATTACATTTTATACTATTTCGCGTTATTTAAAGGTGATGTCTATCAAGGCTATACTCAATGTGCTGGAAATTGTTTCATAATCCGTACTCAACGCCTGATTTTTTTCAATTTGTTTATGACTTTATGCTATTTCGCGTTATTTAAAGGCGATGTCTATCGAGGCTATTCACATTTTGCTTGAAATTGTTTCATAATCTGTGCTCCACGCGTGATTTTTTTGAATTTGTTTACGGATTTATACTAATCCGCGTTATTTAAAGGTGATGTCTATCGAGACTATTCTCAATGTGCTGGAAATTGTTTCATAATCTGTGCTCAACGAGTGATTTTTTGAATTTGTTTGCGGATTTATAATACTATTTCGTGTTATTTTAAGGCGATGTCTATCGAGACTATTCTCAATGTGCTGGAAATTGTTTCATAATCTGTGCTCCACGCGTGATTTTTTTCAATTTTTTTACAGATTTATACTATTTCGCGTTATTTAAAGGTGATGTCTATCGAGGCTATTCTCAATGTGCTGGAAATTATTTCATAATCTGTGCTCCACGCGTGATTTTTTAAAATTTATTTACAGATTTATACTAATTTGCGTTATTTAAAGGCGATGTCTATCGAGACTATTTTCAATGTGCTGGAAATTGTTTCACAATCTATGCTCCAAGCGTGATTTTTTTTCAATTTCTTTATACTAATTATTACATTTTATACTATTTCGCGTTATTTAAAGGTGATGTCTATCGAGACTATTCCCAATGTGCTGGAAATTGTTTCATAATCTGAGCTCCACGCGTGATTTTTTTAAATTTGTTTACGGATTTATACTAATCCGCGTTATCTAAAGGTGATGTCTATCGAGACTATTCTCAATGTGCTGGAAATTGTTTCATAATCGGTGCTCCACGCGTGATTTTTTAAAATTTGTTTACGGATTTATACTGATCCGCGTTATTTAAAGGTGATCTCTATCGAGACTATTCTCAATGTGCTGGAAATTGTTTCATAATCTGCGCTCCACGCGTGATTTTATTGAATTTGTTTTCAGATTTATATTATTTCGCGTTATTTAAAGACGATGTCTATCGAGACTATTCTCAATGTGCTGGAAATTGTTTCATAATCTGTGCTCCACGCGTGATTTTTTAAAATTTGTTTACCGATTTATACTAATCCGCGTTATTTAAAGGTGATGTCTATCGAGACTATTCTCAATGTGCTGGAAATTGTTTCATAATCTGTGCTCCACGCGTGATTTTTTAAAATTTGTTTACGGATTTATACTAATCCGCGTTATTTAAAGGTGATGTCTATCGAGACTATTCTCAATATGCTGGAAATTGTTTCATAATCTGTGCTCCACGCGTGATTTTTTTAAATTTGTTTACGGATTTATACTAATCCGCGTTATCTAAAGGTGATGTCTATCGAGACAATTCTCAATGTGCTGGAAATTGTTTCATAATCTGTGCTCCAAGCGTGATTTTTTAAAATTTGTTTACGGATTTATACGAATCCGCGTTATTTAAAGGCGATGTCTATCGAGACTATTCTCAATGTGCTGGAAATTGTTTCATAATCTGCGCTCCACGCGTGATTTTATTGAATTTGTTTTCAGATTTATAATATTTCGCGTTATTTAAAGGTGATGTCTATCGAGACTATTCTCAATGTGCTGGAAATTGTTTCATAATCTGTGCTCCACGAGTGATTTTTTTTAAATTTGTTTACGGATTTATACTAATCCGCGTTATTTAAAGGTGATGTCTATCGAGACTATTCTCAATGTGCTGGAAATTGTTTCATAATCGGTGCTCCACGCGTGATTTTTTAAAATTTGTTTACGGATTTATACTGATCCGCGTTATTTAAAGGTGATGTCTATCGAGACTATTCTCAATGTGCTGGAAATTGTTTCATAATCTGCGCTCCACGCGTGATTTTATTGAATTTGTTTTCAGATTTATATTATTTCGCGTTATTTAAAGACGATGTCTATCGAGACTATTCTCAATGTGCTGGAAATTGTTTCATAATCTGTGCTCCACGCGTGATTTTTTAAAATTTGTTTACCGATTTATACTAATCCGCGTTATTTAAAGGTGATGTCTATCGAGACTATTCTCAATGTGCTGGAAATTGTTTCATAATCTGTGCTCCGCGCGTGATTTTTTAAAATTTGTTTACGGATTTATACTAATCCGCGTTATTAAAAGGTGATGTCTATCGAGACTATTCTCAATGTGCTGGAAATTGTTTCATAATCTGTGCTCAACGCGTGATTTTTAAATTTGTTTGCGGATTTATAATACTATTTCGTGTTATTTAAAGGCGATGTCTATCGAGAGTATTCTCAATGTTCTGGAAATTATTTCATAATCTGTGCTAGACGCGTGATTTTTTAAAATTTGTTTATGGATTTATACTATTCCGCGTTATTTAAAGGCGATGTCTATCGAGAGTATTCTCATTGTGCGGGAAATTGTTTCATAGTCTGTGCTCCACGCGTGATTTTTTAAAATTTGTTTACTGAATTATACTAATCCGCGTTATTTAAAGGTGATGTCTATCGAGACTATTCTCAATGTGCTGGAAATTGTTTCATAATCTGTGCTCCACGCGTGATTTTTTTCAATTTTTTACAGATTTATATTATTTCGCGTTATTTAAAGACGATGTCTATCGAGACTATTCTCAATGTGCTGGAAATTGTTTCATAATCTGTGCTCCACGCGTGATTTTTTAAAAGTTGTTTACCGATTTATACTAATCCGCGTTATTTAAAGGTGATGTCTATCGAGACTATTCTCAATGTGCTGGAAATTGTTTCATAATCTGTGCTCCGCGCGTGATTTTTTAAAATTTGTTTACGGATTTATACTAATCCGCGTTATTTAAAGGTGATGTCTATCGAGACTATTCTCAATGTGCAGGAAATTGTTTCATAATCTGTGCTCATCGCGTGATTTTTAAATTTGTTTGCGGATTTATAATACTATTTCGTGTTATTTAAAGGCGATGTCTATCGAGGCTATTTTCAATGTGCTGGAAATTGTTTCACAATCTATGCTCCAAGCGTGATTTTTTTTTCAATTTCTTTATAATAATTATTACATTTTATACTATTTCGCGTTATTTAAAGGTGATGTCTATCGAGACTATTCCCAATGTGCTGGAAATTGTTTCATAATCTGTGCTCCACGCGTGATTTTTTTAAATTAGTTTACGGATTTATACTAATCCGCGTTATTTAAAGGAGATGTCTATCGAGACTATTCTCAATGTGCTGGAAATTGTTTCATAATCTGTGCTCCACGCGTGATTTTTTAAAATTTGTTTACGGATTTATACGAATCCGCGTTATTTAAAGGTGATGTCTATCGAGACTATTCTCAATGTGCTGGAAATTGTTTCATAATCTGCGCTCCACGCGTGATTTTATTGAATTTGTTTTCAGATTTATAATATTTCGCGTTATTTAAAGGTGATGTCTATCGAGACTATTCTCAATGTGCTGGAAATTGTTTCTCAATCTGTGCTCCACGCGTGATTTTTTTTTCAATTTGTTTACAGATTTATATTATTTCGCGTTATTTAAAGGCGATGTCTTTCGAGACTATTCTCAATGTCCTGGAAATTGTTTCATAATCTGTGCTCCACGCGTGATTTTATTGAATTTGTTTTCAGATTTATAATATTTCGCGTTATTTAAAGGTGATGTCTATCGAGACTATTCTCAATGTGCTGGAAATTGTTTCAAAATCTATGCTCCAATCGTGATTTTCTTTCTTCAATTTCTTTATGGATTTATAAAATTTCGCGTTATTTAAAGGTGATGTCTATCGAGACTATTCTCAATGTGCTGGAAATTATTTCATAATCTGTGCTCCAAGCGTGATTTTTTTTTTTTCAATTTGTGTACGGATTTATAAAATTTCGCGTTATTTAAAAGCGATGTCTATCGAGGCTATACGCAATGTGCTGGAAATTGTTTCATAATCTGTGCTCCACGCGTGATTTTTTGAATTTGTTTGCGGATTTCTAATACTATTTAATGTTATTTAAAGGCGATGTCTATCGAGAGTATTCTCAATGTTCTGGAAATTGTTTCATAATCTGTGCTAGACGCGTGATTTTTTTAAATTTTTTTACGGATTTATACTATTCCGCGTTATTTAAAGGTGATGTTTATCGAGACTATTCTCAATGTGCTGGAAATTGTTTCACAATCTATGCTCCACGCGCGATTTTTTAAAAATTTGTTTATGGATTTATACTATTCCGCGTTATTTAAAGGTGATGTCTATCGAGACTATTCTCAATGTGCTGGAAATTGTTTCACAATCCATGCTCCAAGAGTGATTTTATTTTCAATTTTTTTACAGATTTATACTATTTCGCGTTATTTAAAGGTGATGTCTATCGAGGCTATTCTCAATGTGCTGGAAATTGTTTCATAATTTGTGCACCAAGCGTGATTTTTTTGAATTTGTTTACGGATTTATACCATTTCGCGTTATTTAAAGGTGATGTCTATAGAGGTTATTCTCAATGTCCTGGAAATTGTTTCATAATCTGTGCTCCCCGCATGATTTTTTTTTTAATTTGTTTACGGATTTATACTATTTCGCGTTATTTAAAGGCAATGTCTATCGTGACTATTTTCAATGTGCTGGAAATTGTTTCACAATCTATGCTCCAAGCGTGATTTTTTTTTCAATTTGTTTATACTATTTATTACATTTTATACTATTTCGCGTTATTTAAAGGTGATGTCTATCAAGGCTATACTCAATGTGCTGGAAATTGTTTCATAATCCGTACTCAACGCCTGATTTTTTTCAATTTGTTTATGACTTTATGCTATTTCGCGTTATTTAAAGGCGATGTCTATCGAGGCTATTCTCATTTTGCTTGAAATTGTTTCATAATCTGTGCTCCACGCGTGATTTTTTTGAATTTGTTTACGGATTTATACTAATCCGCGTTATTTAAAGGTGATGTCTATCGAGACTATTCTCAATGTGCTGGAAATTATTTCATAATCTGTGCTCCACGCGTGATTTTTTTAAATTTATTTACAGATTTATACTAATTTGCGTTATTTAAAGGCGATGTCTATCGAGACTATTTTCAATGTGCTGGAAATTGTTTCACAATCTATGCTCAACGAGTGATTTTTTGAATTTGTTTGCGGATTTATAATACTATTTCGTGTTATTTTAAGGCGATGTCTATCGAGACTATTCTCAATGTGCTGGAAATTGTTTCATAATCTGTGCTCCACGCGTGATTTTTTTCAATTTTTTTACAGATTTATACTATTTCGCGTTATTTAAAGGTGATGTCTATCGAGGCTATTCTCAATGTGCTGGAAATTATTTCATAATCTGTGCTCCACGCGTGATTTTTTTAAATTTATTTACAGATTTATACTAATTTGCGTTATTTAAAGGCGATGTCTATCGAGACTATTTTCAATGTGCTGGAAATTGTTTCACAATCTATGCTCCAAGCGTGATTTTTTTTCAATTTCTTTATACTAATTATTACATTTTATACTATTTCGCGTTATTTAAAGGTGATGTCTATCGAGACTATTCCCAATGTGCTGGAAATTGTTTCATAATCTGTGCTCCACGCGTGATTTTTTTAAATTTGTTTACGGATTTATACTAATCCGCGTTATCTAAAGGTGATGTCTATCGAGACTATTCTCAATGTGCTGGAAATTGTTTCATAATCGGTGCTCCACGCGTGATTTTTTAAAATTTGTTTACGGATTTATACTGATCCGCGTTATTTAAAGGTGATCTCTATCGAGACTATTCTCAATGTGCTGGAAATTGTTTCATAATCTGCGCTCCACGCGTGATTTTATTGAATTTGTTTTCAGATTTATATTATTTCGCGTTATTTAAAGACGATGTCTATCGAGACTATTCTCAATGTGCTGGAAATTGTTTCATAATCTGTGCTCCACGCGTGATTTTTTAAAATTTGTTTACCGATTTATACTAATCCGCGTTATTTAAAGGTGATGTCTATCGAGACTATTCTCAATGTGCTGGAAATTGTTTCATAATCTGTGCTCCACGCGTGATTTTTTAAAATTTGTTTACGGATTTATACTAATCCGCGTTATTTAAAGGTGATGTCTATCGAGACTATTCTCAATGTGCTGGAAATTGTTTCATAATCTGTGCTCCACGCGTGATTTTTTTAAATTTGTTTACGGATTTATACTAATCCGCGTTATCTAAAGGTGATGTCTATCGAGACTATTCTCAATGTGCTGGAAATTGTTTCATAATCTGTGCTCCAAGCGTAATTTTTTAAAATTTGTTTACGGATTTATACGAATCCGCGTTATTTAAAGGTGATGTCTATCGAGACTATTCTCAATGTGCTGGAAATTGTTTCATAATGTGCGCTCCACGCGTGATTTTATTGAATTTGTTTTCAGATTTATAATATTTCGCGTTATTTAAAGGTGATGTCTATCGAGACTATTCTCAATGTGCTGGAAATTGTTTCATAATCTGTGCTCCACGAGTGATTTTTTTTAAATTTGTTTACGGATTTATACTAATCCGCGTTATTTAAAGGTGATGTCTATCGAGACTATTCTCAATGTGCTGGAAATTGTTTCATAATCGGTGCTCCACGCGTGATTTTTTAAAATTTGTTTACGGATTTATACTGATCCGCGTTATTTAAAGGTGATGTCTATCGAGACTATTCTCAATGTGCTGGAAATTGTTTCATAATCTGCGCTCCACGCGTGATTTTATTGAATTTGTTTTCAGATTTATATTATTTCGCGTTATTTAAAGACGATGTCTATCGACTCTATTCTCAATGTGCTGGAAATTGTTTCATAATCTGTGCTCCACGCGTGATTTTTTAAAATTTGTTTACCGATTTATACTAATCCGCGTTATTTAAAGGTGATGTCTATCGAGACTATTCTCAATGTGCTGGAAATTGTTTCATAATCTGTGCTCCGCGCGTGATTTTTTAAAATTTGTTTATGGATTTATACTATTCCGCGTTATTTAAAGGCGATGTCTATCGAGAGTATTCTCATTGTGCGGGAAATTGTTTCATAGTCTGTGCTCCACGCGTGATTTTTTAAAATTTGTTTACGGAATTATACTAATCCGCGTTATTTAAAGGTGATGTCTATCGAGACTATTCTCAATGTGCTGGAAATTGTTTCATAATCTGTGCTCCACGCGTGATTTTTTTCAATTTTTTTACAGAATTATATTATTTCGCGTTATTTAAAGACGATGTCTATCGAGACTATTCTCAATGTGCTGGAAATTGTTTCATAATCTGTGCTCCACGCGTGATTTTTTAAAAGTTGTTTACCGATTTATACTAATCCGCGTTATTTAAAGGTGATGTCTATCGAGACTATTCTCAATGTGCTGGAAATTGTTTCATAATCTGTGCTCCGCGCGTGATTTTTTAAAATTTGTTTACGGATTTATACTAATCCGCGTTATTTAAAGGTGATGTCTATCGAGACTATTCTCAATGTGCAGGAAATTGTTTCATAATCTGTGCTCAACGCGTGATTTTTAAATTTGTTTGCGGATTTATAATACTATTTCGTGTTATTTAAAGGCGATGTCTATCGAGGCTATTTTCAATGTGCTGGAAATTGTTTCACAATCTATGCTCCAAGCGTGATTTTTTTTTCAATTTCTTTATAATAATTATTACATTTTATACTATTTCGCGTTATTTAAAGGTGATGTCTATCGAGACTATTCCCAATGTGCTGGAAATTGTTTCATAATCTGTGCTCCACGCGTGATTTTTTTAAATTTGTTTACGGATTTATACTAATCCGCGTTATTTAAAGGTGATGTCTATCGAGACTATTCTCAATGTGCTGGAAATTGTTTCATAATCTGTGCTCCACGCCTGATTTTTTAAAATTTGTTTACGGATTTATACGAATCCGCGTTATTTAAAGGTGATGTCTATCGAGACTATTCTCAATGTGCTGGAAATTGTTTCATAATCTGCGCTCCACGCGTGATTTTATTGAATTTGTTTTCAGATTTATAATATTTCGCGTTATTTAAAGGTGATGTCTATCAAGACTATTCTCAATGTGCTGGAAATTGTTTCTCAATCTGTGCTCCACGCGTGATTTTTTTTTCAATTTGTTTACAGATTTATATTATTTCGCGTTATTTAAAGGCGAAGTCTTTCGAGACTATTCTCAATGTCCTGGAAATTGTTTCATAATCTGTGCTCAACGCGTGATTTTATTGAATTTGTTTTCAGATTTATAATATTTCGCGTTATTTAAAGGTGATGTCTATCGAGACTATTCTCAATGTGCTGGAAATTGTTTCAAAATCTATGCTCCAAGCGTGATTTTCTTTCTTCAATTTCTTTATGGATTTATAAAATTTCGCGTTATTTAAAGGTGATGTCTATCGAGACTATTCTCAATGTGCTGGAAATTGTTTCATAATCTGTGCTCCAAGCGTGATTTTTTTAAATTTGTTTACGGATTTATATTATTTCGCGTTATTTAAAGGCGATGTCTTTCGAGACTATTCTCAATGTCCTGGAAATTGTTTCATAATCTGTGCTCCACGCGTGATTTTATTGAATTTGTTTTCAGATTTATAATATTTCGCGTTATTTAAAGGTGATGTCTATCGAGACTATTCTCAATGTGCTGGAAATTGTTTCATAATCTGTGCTCCACGCGTGATTTTTTTAAATTTATTTACAGATTTATACTAATTTGCGTTATTTAAAGGCGATGTCTATCGAGACTATTTTCAATGTGCTGGAAATTGTTTCACAATCTATGCTCCAAGCGTGATTTTTTTTCAATTTCTTTATACTAATTATTACATTTTATACTATTTCGCGTTATTTAAAGGTGATGTCTATCGAGACTATTCCCAATGTGCTGGAAATTGTTTCATAATCTGTGCTCCACGCGTGATTTTTTTAAATTTGTTTACGGATTTATACTAATCCGCGTTATCTAAAGGTGATGTCTATTGAGACTATTCTCAATGTGCTGGAAATTGTTTCATAATCGGTGCTCCACGCGTGATTTTTTAAAATTTGTTTACGGATTTATACTGATCCGCGTTATTTAAAGGTGATCTCTATCGAGACTATTCTCAATGTGCTGGAAATTGTTTCATAATCTGCGCTCCACGCGTGATTTTATTGAATTTGTTTTCAGATTTATATTATTTCGCGTTATTTAAAGACGATGTCTATCGAGACTATTCTCAATGTGCTGGAAATTGTTTCATAATCTGTGCTCCACGCGTGATTTTTTAAAATTTGTTTACCGATTTATACTAATCCGCGTTATTTAAAGGTGATGTCTATCGAGACTATTCTCAATGTGCTGGAAATTGTTTCATAATCTGTGCTCCACGCGTGATTTTTTAAAATTTGTTTACGGATTTATACTAATCCGCGTTATTTAAAGGTGATGTCTATCGAGACTATTCTCAATGTGCTGGAAATTGTTTCATAATCTGTGCTCCAAGCGTGATTTTTTAAAATTTGTTTACGGATTTATACGAATCCGCGTTATTTAAAGGTGATGTCTATCGAGACTATTCTCAATGTGCTGGAAATTGTTTCATAATCTGCGCTCCATGCGTGATTTTATTGAATTTGTTTTCAGATTTATAATATTTCGCGTTATTTAAAGGTGATGTCTATCGAGACTATTCTCAATGTGCTGGAAATTGTTTCATAATCTGTGCTCCACGAGTGATTTTTTTTAAATTTGTTTACGGATTTATACTAATCCGCGTTATTTAAAGGTGATGTCTATCGAGACTATTCTCAATGTGCTGGAAATTGTTTCATAATCGGTGCTCCACGCGTGATTTTTTAAAATTTGTTTACGGATTTATACTGATCCGCGTTATTTAAAGGTGATGTCTATCGAGACTATTCTCAATGTGCTGGAAATTGTTTCATAATCTGCGCTCCACGCGTGATTTTATTGAATTTGTTTTCAGATTTATATTATTTCGCGTTATTTAAAGACGATGTCTATCGAGACTATTCTCAATGTGCTGGAAATTGTTTCATAATCTGTGCTCCACGCGTGATTTTTTAAAATTTGTTTACCGATTTATACTAATCCGCGTTATTTAAAGGTGATGTCTATCGAGACTATTCTCAATGTGCTGGAAATTGTTTCATAATCTGTGCTCCGCGCGTGATTTTTTAAAATTTGTTTACGGATTTATACTAATCCGCGTTATTTAAAGGTGATGTCTATCGAGACTATTCTCAATGTGCTGGAAATTGTTTCATAATCTGTGCTCAACGCGTGATTTTTAAATTTGTTTGCGGATTTATAATACTATTTCGTGTTATTTAAAGGCGATGTCTATCGAGAGTATTCTCAATGTTCTGGAAATTATTTCATAATCTGTGCTAGACGCGTGATTTTTTAAAATTTGTTTATGGATTTATACTATTCCGCGTTATTTAAAGGCGATGTCTATCGAGAGTATTCTCATTGTGCGGGAAATTGTTTCATAGTCTGTGCTCCACGCGTGATTTTTTAAAATTTGTTTACGGAATTATACTAATCCGCGTTATTTAAAGGTGATGTCTATCGAGACTATTCTCAATGTGCTGGAAATTGTTTCAAAATCTATGCTCCAAGCGTGATTTTCTTTCTTCAATTTCTTTATGGATTTATAAAATTTCGCGTTATTTAAAGGTGATGTCTATCGAGACTATTCTCAATGTGCTGGAAATTGTTTCATAATCTGTGCTCCAAGCGTGATTTTTTTAAATTTGTTTACGGATTTATATTATTTCGCGTTATTTAAAGGCGATGTCTTTCGAGACTATTCTCAATGTCCTGGAAATTGTTTCATAATCTGTGCTCCACGCGTGATTTTATTGAATTTGTTTTCAGATTTATAATATTTCGCGTTATTTAAAGGTGATGTCTATCGAGACTATTCTCAATGTGCTGGAAATTGTTTCATAATCTGTGCTCCACGCGTGATTTTTTTAAATTTATTTACAGATTTATACTAATTTGCGTTATTTAAAGGCGATGTCTATCGAGACTATTTTCAATGTGCTGGAAATTGTTTCACAATCTATGCTCCAAGCGTGATTTTTTTTTATTTCTTTATACTAATTATTACATTTTATACTATTTCGCGTTATTTAAAGGTGATGTCTATCGAGACTATTCCCAATGTGCTGGAAATTGTTTCATAATCTGTGCTCCACGCGTGATTTTTTTAAATTTGTTTACGGATTTATACTAATCCGCGTTATCTAAAGGTGATGTCTATTGAGACTATTCTCAATGTGCTGGAAATTGTTTCATAATCGGTGCTCCACGCGTGATTTTTTAAAATTGGTTTACGGATTTATACTGATCCGCGTTATTTAAAGGTGATCTCTATCGAGACTATTCTCAATGTGCTGGAAATTGTTTCATAATCTGCGCTCCACGCGTGATTTTATTGAATTTGTTTTCAGATTTATATTATTTCGCGTTATTTAAAGACGATGTCTATCGAGACTATTCTCAATGTGCTGGAAATTGTTTCATAATCTGTGCTCCACGCGTGATTTTTTAAAACTTGTTTACCGATTTATACTAATCCGCGTTATTTAAAGGTGATGTCTATCGAGACTATTCTCAATGTGCTGGAAATTGTTTCATAATCTGTGCTCCACGCGTGATTTTTTAAAATTTGTTTACGGATTTATACTAATCCGCGTTATTTAAAGGTGATGTCTATCGAGACTATTCTCAATGTGCTGGAAATTGTTTCATAATCTGTGCTCCAAGCGTGATTTTTTAAAATTTGTTTACGGATTTATACGAATCCGCGTTATTTAAAGGTGATGTCTATCGAGACTATTCTCAATGTGCTGGAAATTGTTTCATAATCTGCGCTCCACGCGTGATTTTATTGAATTTGTTTTCAGATTTATAATATTTCGCGTTATTTAAAGGTGATGTCTATCGAGACTATTCTCAATGTGCTGGAAATTGTTTCATAATCTGTGCTCCACGAGTGATTTTTTTTAAATTTGTTTACGGATTTATACTAATCCGCGTTATTTAAAGGTGATGTCTATCGAGACTATTCTCAATGTGCTGGAAATTGTTTCATAATCGGTGCTCCACGCGTGATTTTTTAAAATTTGTTTACGGATTTATACTGATCCGCGTTATTTAAAGGTGATGTCTATCGAGACTATTCTCAATGTGCTGGAAATTGTTTCATAATCTGCGCTCCACGCGTGATTTTATTGAATTTGTTTTCAGATTTATATTATTTCGCGTTATTTAAAGACGATGTCTATCGAGACTATTCTCAATGTGCTGGAAATTGTTTCATAATCTGTGCTCCACGCGTGATTTTTTAAAATTTGTTTACGGATTTATACGAATCCGCGTTATTTAAAGGTGATGTCTATCGAGACTATTCTCAATGTGCTGGAAATTGTTTCATAATCTGCGCTCCACGCGTGATTTTATTGAATTTGTTTTCAGATTTATAATATTTCGCGTTATTTAAAGGTGATGTCTATCGAGACTATTCTCAATGTGCTGGAAATTGTTTCATAATCTGTGCTCCACGAGTGATTTTTTTTAAATTTGTTTACGGATTTATACTAATCCGCGTTATTTAAAGGCGATGTCTATCGAGAGTATTCTCATTGTGCGGGAAATTGTTTCATAGTCTGTGCTCCACGCGTGATTTTTTAAAATTTGTTTACGGAATTATACTAATCCGCGTTATTTAAAGGTGATGTCTATCGAGACTATTCTCAATGTGCTGGAAATTGTTTCATAATCTGTGCTCCACGCGTGATTTTTTTCAATTTTTTTACAGATTTATATTATTTCGCGTTATTTAAAGACGATGTCTATCGAGACTATTCTCAATGTGCTGGAAATTGTTTCATAATCTGTGCTCCACGCGTGATTTTTTAAAAGTTGTTTACCGATTTATACTAATCCGCGTTATTTAAAGGTGATGTCTATCGAGACTATTCTCAATGTGCTGGAAATTGTTTCATAATCTGTGCTCCGCGCGTGATTTTTTAAAATTTGTTTACGGATTTATACTAATCCGCGTTATTTAAAGGTGATGTCTATCGAGACTATTCTCAATGTGCAGGAAATTGTTTCATAATCTGTGCTCAACGCGTGATTTTTAAATTTGTTTGCGGATTTATAATACTATTTCGTGTTATTTAAAGGCGATGTCTATCGAGGCTATTTTCAATGTGCTGGAAATTGTTTCACAATCTATGCTCCAAGCGTGATTTTTTTTTCAATTTCTTTATAATAATTATTACATTTTATACTATTTCGCGTTATTTAAAGGTGATGTCTATCGAGACTATTCCCAATGTGCTGGAAATTGTTTCATAATCTGTGCTCCACGCGTGATTTTTTTAAATTTGTTTACGGATTTATGCTAATCCGCGTTATTTAAAGGTGATGTCTATCGAGACTATTCTCAATGTGCTGGAAATTGTTTCATAATCTGTGCTCCACGCGTGATTTTTTAAAATTTGTTTACGGATTTATACGAATCCGCGTTATTTAAAGGTGATGTCTATCGAGACTATTCTCAATGTGCTGGAAATTGTTTCATAATCTGCGCTCCACGCGTGATTTTATTGAATTTGTTTTCAGATTTATAATATTTCGCGTTATTTAAAGGTGATGTCTATCGAGACTATTCTCAATGTGCTGGAAATTGTTTCTCAATCTGTGCTCCACGCGTGATTTTTTTTTCAATTTGTTTACAGATTTATATTATTTCGCGTTATTTAAAGGCGATGTCTTTCGAGACTATTCTCAATGTCCTGGAAATTGTTTCATAATCTGTGCTCCACGCGTGATTTTATTGAATTTGTTTTCAGATTTATAATATTTCGCGTTATTTAAAGGTGATGTCTATCGAGACTATTCTCAATGTGCTGGAAATTGTTTCAAAATCTATGCTCCAAGCGTGATTTTCTTTCTTCAATTTCTTTATGGATTTATAAAATTTCGCGTTATTTAAAGGTGATGTCTATCGAGACTATTCTCAATGTGCTGGAAATTGTTTCATAATCTGTGCTCCAAGCGTGATTTTTTTAAATTTGTTTACGGATTTATATTATTTCGCGTTATTTAAAGGCGATGTCTTTCGAGACTATTCTCAATGTCCTGGAAATTGTTTCATAATCTGTGCTCCACGCGTGATTTTATTGAATTTGTTTTCAGATTTATAATATTTCGCGTTATTTAAAGGTGATGTCTATCGAGACTATTCTCAATGTGCTGGAAATTGTTTCATAATCTGTTCTCAACGAGTGATTTTTTGAATTTGTTTGCGGATTTATAATACTATTTCGTGTTATTTAAAGGCGATGTCTATCGAGACTATTCTCAATGTGCTGGAAATTGTTTCATAATCTGTGCTCCACGCGTGATTTTTTTCAATTTTTTTACAGATTTATACTATTTCGCGTTATTTAAAGGTGATGTCTATCGAGGCTATTCTCGATGTGCTGGAAATTATTTCATAATCTGTGCTCCACGCGTGATTTTTTTAAATTTATTTACAGATTTATACTAATTTGCGTTATTTAAAGGCGATGTCTATCGAGACTATTTTCAATGTGCTGGAAATTGTTTCATAATCTATGCTCCAAGCGTGATTTTTTTTCAATTTCTTTATACTAATTATTACATTTTATACTATTTCGCGTTATTTAAAGGTGATGTCTATCGAGACTATTCCCAATGTGCTGGAAATTGTTTCATAATCGGTGCTCCACGCGTGATTTTTTAAAATTTGTTTTCAGATTTATATTATTTCGCGTTATTTAAAGACGATGTCTATCGAGACTATTCTCAATGTGCTGGAAATTGTTTCATAATCTGTGCTCCACGCGTGATTTTTTAAAATTTGTTTTCAGATTTATATTATTTCGCGTTATTTAAAGACGATGTCTATCGAGACTATTCTCAATGTGCTGGAAATTGTTTCATAATCTGTGCTCCACGCGTGATTTTTTAAAATTTGTTTACCGATTTATACTAATCCGCGTTATTTAAAGGTGATGTCTATCGAGACTATTCTCAATGTGCTGGAAATTGTTTCATAATCTGTGCTCAACGCGTGATTTTTAAATTTGTTTGCGGATTTATAATACTATTTCGTGTTATTTAAAGGCGATGTCTATCGAGAGTATTCTCAATGTTCTGGAAATTATTTCATAATCTGTGCTAGACGCGTGATTTTTTAAAATTTGTTTATGGATTTATACTATTCCGCGTTATTTAAAGGCGATGTCTATCGAGAGTATTCTCATTGTGCGGGAAATTGTTTCATAGTCTGTGCTCCACGCGTGATTTTTTTTTCAATTTGTTTACAGATTTATATTATTTCGCGTTATTTAAAGGCGATGTCTTTCGAGACTATTCTCAATGTCCTGGAAATTGTTTCATAATCTGTGCTCCACGCGTGATTTTATTGAATTTGTTTTCAGATTTATAATATTTCGCGTTATTTAAAGGTGATGTCTATCGAGACTATTCTCAATGTGCTGGAAATTGTTTCAAAATCTATGCTCCAAGCGTGATTTTCTTTCTTCAATTTCTTTATGGATTTATAAAATTTCGCGTTATTTAAAGGTGATGTCTATCGAGACTATTCTCAATGTGCTGGAAATTGTTTCATAATCTGTGCTCCAAGCGTGATTTTTTTAAATTTGTTTACGGATTTATATTATTTCGCGTTATTTAAAGGCGATGTCTTTCGAGACTATTCTCAATGTCCTGGAAATTGTTTCATAATCTGTGCTCCACGCGTGATTTTATTGAATTTGTTTTCAGATTTATAATATTTCGCGTTATTTAAAGGTGATGTCTATCGAGACTATTCTCAATGTGCTGGAAATTGTTTCATAATCTGTTCTCAACGAGTGATTTTTTGAATTTGTTTGCGGATTTATAATACTATTTCGTGTTATTTAAAGGCGATGTCTATCGAGACTATTCTCAATGTGCTGGAAATTGTTTCATAATCTGTGCTCCACGCGTGATTTTTTTCAATTTTTTTACAGATTTATACTATTTCGCGTTATTTAAAGGTGATGTCTATCGAGGCTATTCTCGATGTGCTGGAAATTATTTCATAATCTGTGCTCCACGCGTGATTTTTTTAAATTTATTTACAGATTTATACTAATTTGCGTTATTTAAAGGCGATGTCTATCGAGACTATTTTCAATGTGCTGGAAATTGTTTCACAATCTATGCTCCAAGCGTGATTTTTTTTCAATTTCTTTATACTAATTATTACATTTTATACTATTTCGCGTTATTTAAAGGTGATGTCTATCGAGACTATTCCCAATGTGCTGGAAATTGTTTCATAATCTGTGCTCCACGCGTGATTTTTTTAAATTTGTTTACGGATTTATACTAATCTGCGTTATCTAAAGGTGATGTCTATCGAGACTATTCTCAATGTGCTGGAAATTGTTTCATAATCTGTGCTCCACGCGTGATTTTTTAAAATTTGTTTACGGATTTATACGAATCCGCGTTATTTAAAGGTGATGTCTATCGAGACTATTCTCAATGTGCTGGAAATTGTTTCATATTCTGCGCTCCACGCGTGATTTTACTGAATTTGTTTTCAGATTTATAATATTTCGCGTTATTTAAAGGTGATGTCTATCGAGACTATTCTCAATGTGCTGGAAATTGTTTCATAATCTGTGCTCCACGAGTGATTTTTTTAAAATTTGTTTACGGATTTATACTAATCCGCGTTATTTAAAGGTGATGTCTATCGAGACTATTCTCAATGTGCTGGAAATTGTTTCATAATCGGTGCTCCACGCGTGATTTTTTAAAATTTGTTTACGGATTTATACTGATCCGCGTTATTTAAAGGTGATGTCTATCGAGACTATTCTCAATGTTCTGGAAATTGTTTCATAATCTGCGCTCCACGCGTGATTTTATTGAATTTGTTTTCAGATTTATATTATTTCGCGTTATTTAAAGACGATGTCTATCGAGACTATTCTCAATGTGCTGGAAATTGTTTCATAATCTGTGCTCCACGCGTGATTTTTTAAAATTTGTTTACCGATTTATACTAATCCGCGTTATTTAAAGGTGATGTCTATCGAGACTATTCTCAATGTGCAGGAAATTGTTTCATAATCTGTGCTCCATGCGTGATTTTTTAAAATTTGTTTATGGATTTATACTAATCCGCGTTATTTAAAGGTGATGTCTATCGAGACTATTCTCAATGTGCTGGAAATTGTTTCATAATCTGTGCTCAACGCGTGATTTTTTTAATTTGTTTGCGGATTTATAATACTATTTCGTGTTATTTAAAGGCGATGTCTATCGAGAGTATTCTCAATGTTCTGGAAATTATTTCATAATCTGTGCTAGACGCGTGATTTTTTTAAATTTGTTTATGGATTTATACACTATGACGCAAAAGTTTAGACAATGAAGAAATTCTTACATACTTTGAAAAATATTTATTCAATTTTCAAATCACTGCTTGAAATTAATGTGCTGTACATATAAACAATATTTATAACAAAGAAAAGTGGAATTGTGCATGTTGCAATAAATTAAATGGTAACAAAAATAAACTGCTGTCTCAAAAGTTTAGACACAAATTAAATAAAATCGAAATAAACAATTTTTAAAACCTGGTTGCGCATCCATGGTTATGTATTACGTCGTATACACGAGATTGCATGGAAGAAACTAAATCTTGCATAGTTTGTGGATCGATATCGTACCATGCATTCTCAATAGATGTCTTAAGTTCCTTTTCAGAAGAGTATTGTCTAGCGTTGCTATAAACTTTGCGACACATGATGCTCCAAAGGTTTTCTATAGGGTTAAGATCTGGGCTACATGCTGGCCAGTCGAGAACTCTTATATTATGGGAATTAAACCAAGATTTTGAATGTTTTGCAGTGTGAATTGAAGCATTGTCTTGCTGAAATTCCCACTGAGGACCCCCTAGAAGCTCAGCAAATGGCAGTAGGTTTTCTTCTAATGTCTGTGTATAATGCTGTGAAGTTTGACGACCACTGGTGAAGGTCAGAGATACTTGTCCATTATAGCAAAAGGCTGCCCAAACCATCACCGAGCCCCCTCCTTGTCTGCGACTAAAAAAACGTCGAGGTTCCTTCCGCAAGTCATGCCAATACGATAAACAACCATCTGGACCATCCAGATTCCACTTTTTTTCATAGCTAAATATGACTGACTGCCATTTCTCTCCATATGACATATGCTTTCGAGCCCACATAAGTCTTTGTAACTTATGATGTGGTTTCAGAGCTGGTTTCTTCTGCATTTTGCTATAAACGATTGTTCCTTTTTCCAAAATTCGTCTACGAATCGTGTCCTTTGATACAGAGAGTCCCGATGAGCTTTGAACTCCACGTACGCTCATTTGTTGAGTACTCGCTAGTCTTTGTATCAGGCGATCCTCTCGTACATTTGTCACACGTGGCCTCCCAGACCAACATTTTGCTTTATATTCGGAACCACTCGATAAAACTCGATAAATAGATTTTTTTGACCTATTAATAATAGCAGAAATTTCAGAAACGCTCTTCCCTTCACCTTTCAAATGCCAAATCCTTGAAACCTCATTCACTTGAATTTCTTTAGCTCTCGGCATGTCGACTATGAAGCGCAATCGTTTGCAGAACTTAAGTACTCCAAATTTGTGACATCATCGATTCTAAATTTGCATATGCCAGCGAATATTCAAAGAAATTTAGAATAGTGTCTAAACTTTTGCCACAAGCACATTTGAATTTTTATGAAAAAAATTAGTATTATAGCAAATAAAACGACTGTCTTTTGTACATAGCATTTTAAATCAGTTTTTGAATATATTTACAGGTTTTTTGTAATTCTGACGTCATAATTCTACATTTTAAAGCTGAATGACGTCATTGTCTAAACTTTTGCGTCATAGTGTACTATTCCGCGTTATTTAAAGGCGATGTCTATCGAGAGTATTCTCATTGTGCGGGAAATTGTTTCATAGTCTGTGCTCCACGCGTGATTTTTTAAAATTTGTTTACGGAATTATACTAATCCGCGTTATTTAAAGGTGATGTCTATCGAGACTATTCTCAATGTGCTGGAAATTGTTTCATAATCTGTGCTCCACGCGTGATTTTTTTCAATTTTTTTACAGATTTATACTATTTTGCGTTATTTAAAGGTGATGTCTATCGAGGCTATTCTCAATGTGCTGGAAATTATTTCATAATCTGTGCTCCACGCGTGATTTTTTTAAATTTATTTACAGATTTATACTAATTTGCGTTATTTAAAGGCGATGTCTATCGAGACTATTTTCAATGTGCTGGAAATTGTTTCACAATCTATGCTCCAAGCATGATTTTTTTTTCAATTTCTTTATACTAATTATTACATTTTATTCTATTTCGCGTTATTTAAAGGTGATGTCTATCGAGACTATTCCCAATGTGCTGGAAATTGTTTCATAATCTGTGCTCCACGCGTGATTTTTTTAAATTTGTTTACGGATTTATACTAATCCGCGTTATTTAAAGGTGATGTCTATCGAGACTATTCTCAATGTGCTGGAAATTGTTTCAAAATCTATGCTCCAAGCGTGATTTTCTTTCTTCAATTTCTTTATGGATTTATAAAATTTCGCGTTATTTAAAGGTGATGTCTATCGAGACTATTCTCAATGTGCTGGAAATTGTTTCATAATCTGTGCTCCAAGCGTGATTTTTTAAAATTTGTTTACGGATTTATATTATTTCGCGTTATTTAAAGGCGATGTCTTTCGAGACTATTCTCAATGTCCTGGAAATTGTTTCATAATCTGTGCTCCACGCGTGATTTTATTGAATTTGTTTTCAGATTTATAATATTTCGCGTTATTTAAAGGTGATGTCTATCGAGACTATTCTCAATGTGCTGGAAATTGTTTCATAATCTGTGCTCCACGCGTGATTTTTTTAAATTTATTTACAGATTTATACTAATTTGCGTTATTTAAAGGCGATGTCTATCGAGACTATTTTCAATGTGCTGGAAATTGTTTCACAATCTATGCTCCAAGCGTGATTTTTTTTCAATTTCTTTATACTAATTATTACATTTTATACTATTTCGCGTTATTTAAAGGTGATGTCTATCGAGACTATTCCCAATGTGCTGGAAATTGTTTCATAATCTGTGCTCCACGCGTGATTTTTTTAAATTTGTTTACGGATTTATACTAATCCGCGTTATCTAAAGGTGATGTCTATTGAGACTATTCTCAATGTGCTGGAAATTGTTTCATAATCGGTGCTCCACGCGTGATTTTTTAAAATTTGTTTACGGATTTATACTGATCCGCGTTATTTAAAGGTGATCTCTATCGAGACTATTCTCAATGTGCTGGAAATTGTTTCATAATCTGCGCTCCACGCGTGATTTTATTGAATTTGTTTTCAGATTTATATTATTTCGCGTTATTTAAAGACGATGTCTATCGAGACTATTCTCAATGTGCTGGAAATTGTTTCATAATCTGTGCTCCACGCGTGATTTTTTAAAATTTGTTTACCGATTTATACTAATCCGCGTTATTTAAAGGTGATGTCTATCGAGACTATTCTCAATGTGCTGGAAATTGTTTCATAATCTGTGCTCCACGCGTGATTTTTTAAAATTTGTTTACGGATTTATACTAATCCGCGTTATTTAAAGGTGATGTCTATCGAGACTATTCTCAATGTGCTGGAAATTGTTTCATAATCTGTGCTCCAAGCGTGATTTTTTAAAATTTGTTTACGGATTTATACGAATCCGCGTTATTTAAAGGTGATGTCTATCGAGACTATTCTCAATGTGCTGGAAATTGTTTCATAATCTGCGCTCCACGCGTGATTTTATTGAATTTGTTTTCAGATTTATAATATTTCGCGTTATTTAAAGGTGATGTCTATCGAGACTATTCTCAATGTGCTGGAAATTGTTTCATAATCTGTGCTCCACGAGTGATTTTTTTAAAATTTGTTTACGGATTTATACTAATCCGCGTTATTTAAAGGTGATGTCTATCGAGACTATTCTCAATGTGCTGGAAATTGTTTCATAATCGGTGCTCCACGCGTGATTTTTTAAAATTTGTTTACGGATTTATACTGATCCGCGTTATTTAAAGGTGATGTCTATCGAGACTATTCTCAATGTGCTGGAAATTGTTTCATAATCTGCGCTCCACGCGTGATTTTATTGAATTTGTTTTCAGATTTATATTATTTCGCGTCATTTAAAGACGATGTCTATCGAGACTATTCTCAATGTGCTGGAAATTGTTTCATAATCTGTGCTCCACGCGTGATTTTTTAAAATTTGTTTACCGATTTATACTAATCCGCGTTATTTAAAGGTGATGTCTATCGAGACTATTCTCAATGTGCTGGAAATTGTTTCATAATCTGTGCTCCGCGCGTGATTTTTTAAAATTTGTTTACGGATTTATACTAATCCGCGTTATTTAAAGGTGATGTCTATCGAGACTATTCTCAATGTGCTGGAAATTGTTTCATAATCTGTGCTCAACGCGTGATTTTTAAATTTGTTTGCGGATTTATAATACTATTTCGTGTTATTTAAAGGCGATGTCTATCGAGAGTATTCTCAATGTTCTGGAAATTATTTCATAATCTGTGCTAGACGCGTGATTTTTTAAAATTTGTTTACGGGATTTATACTATTCCGCGTTATTTAAAGGCGATGTCTATCGAGAGTATTCTCATTGTGCGGGAAATTGTTTCATAATCTGTGCTCAACGCGTGATTTTTAAATTTGTTTGCGGATTTATAATACTATTTCGTGTTATTTAAAGGCGATGTCTATCGAGGCTATTTTCAATGTGCTGGAAATTGTTTCACAATCTATGCTCCAAGCGTGATTTTTTTTTCAATTTCTTTATAATAATTATTACATTTTATACTATTTCGCGTTATTTAAAGGTGATGTCTATCGAGACTATTCCCAATGTGCTGGAAATTGTTTCATAATCTGTGCTCCACGCGTGATTTTTTTAAATTTGTTTACGGATTTATGCTAATCCGCGTTATTTAAAGGTGATGTCTATCGAGACTATTCTCAATGTGCTGGAAATTGTTTCATAATCTGTGCTCCACGCGTGATTTTTTAAAATTTGTTTACGGATTTATACGAATCCGCGTTATTTAAAGGTGATGTCTATCGAGACTATTCTCAATGTGCTGGAAATTGTTTCATAATCTGCGCTCCACGCGTGATTTTATTGAATTTGTTTTCAGATTTATAATATTTCGCGTTATTTAAAGGTGATGTCTATCGAGACTATTCTCAATGTGCTGGAAATTGTTTCAAAATCTATGCTCCAAGCGTGATTTTCTTTCTTCAATTTCTTTATGGATTTATAAAATTTCGCGTTATTTAAAGGTGATGTCTATCGAGACTATTCTCAATGTGCTGGAAATTGTTTCATAATCTGTGCTCCAAGCGTGATTTTTTTAAATTTGTTTACGGATTTATATTATTTCGCGTTATTTAAAGGCGATGTCTTTCGAGACTATTCTCAATGTCCTGGAAATTGTTTCATAATCTGTGCTCCACGCGTGATTTTATTGAATTTGTTTTCAGATTTATAATATTTCGCGTTATTTAAAGGTGATGTCTATCGAGACTATTCTCAATGTGCTGGAAATTGTTTCATAATCTGTTCTCAACGAGTGATTTTTTGAATTTGTTTGCGGATTTATAATACTATTTCGTGTTATTTAAAGGCGATGTCTATCGAGACTATTCTCAATGTGCTGGAAATTGTTTCATAAACTGTGCTCCACGCGTGATTTTTTAAAATTTGTTTACCGATTTATACTAATCCGCGTTATTTAAAGGTGATGTCTATCGAGACTATTCTCAATGTGCAGGAAATTGTTTCATAATCTGTGCTCCATGCGTGATTTTTTAAAATTTGTTTATGGATTTATACTAATCCGCGTTATTTAAAGGTGATGTCTATCGAGACTATTCTCAATGTGCTGGAAATTGTTTCATAATCTGTGCTCAACGCGTGATTTTTTTAATTTGTTTGCGGATTTATAATACTATTTCGTGTTATTTAAAGGCGATGTCTATCGAGAGTATTCTCAATGTTCTGGAAATTATTTCATAATCTGTGCTAGACGCGTGATTTTTTTAAATTTGTTTATGGATTTATACACTATGACGCAAAAGTTTAGACAATGAAGAAATTCTTACATACTTTGAAAAATATTTATTCAATTTTCAAATCACTGCTTGAAATTAATGTGCTGTACATATAAACAATATTTATAACAAAGAAAAGTGGAATTGTGCATATTGCAATAAATTAAATGGTAACAAAAATAAACTGCTGTCTCAAAAGTTTAGACACAAATTAAATAAAATCGAAATAAACAATTTTTAAAACCTGGTTGCGCATCCATGGTTATGTATTACGTCGTATACACGAGATTGCATGGAAGAAACTAAATCTTGCATAGTTTGTGGATCGATATCGTACCATGCATTCTCAATAGATGTCTTAAGTTCCTTTTCAGAAGAGTATTGTCTAGCGTTGCTATAAACTTTGCGACACATGATGCTCCAAAGGTTTTCTATAGGGTTAAGATCTGGGCTACATGCTGGCCAGTCGAGAACTCTTATATTATGGGAATTAAACCAAGATTTTGAATGTTTTGCAGTGTGAATTGAAGCATTGTCTTGCTGAAATTCCCACTGAGGACCCCCTAGAAGCTCAGCAAATGGCAGTAGGTTTTCTTCTAATGTCTGTGTATAATGCTGTGAAGTTTGACGACCACTGGTGAAGGTCAGAGATACTTGTCCATTATAGCAAAAGGCTGCCCAAACCATCACCGAGCCCCCTCCTTGTCTGCGACTAAAAAAACGTCGAGGTTCCTTCCGCAAGTCATGCCAATACGATAAACAACCATCTGGACCATCCAGATTCCACTTTTTTTCATAGCTAAATATGACTGACTGCCATTTCTCTCCATATGACATATGCTTTCGAGCCCACATAAGTCTTTGTAACTTATGATGTGGTTTCAGAGCTGGTTTCTTCTGCATTTTGCTATAAACGATTGTTCCTTTTTCCAAAATTCGTCTACGAATCGTGTCCTTTGATACAGAGAGTCCCGATGAGCTTTGAACTCCACGTACGCTCATTTGTTGAGTACTCGCTAGTCTTTGTATCAGGCGATCCTCTCGTACATTTGTCACACGTGGCCTCCCAGACCAACATTTTGCTTTATATTCGGAACCACTCGATAAAACTCGATAAATAGATTTTTTTGACCTATTAATAATAGCAGAAATTTCAGAAACGCTCTTCCCTTCACCTTTCAACTGCCAAATCCTTGAAACCTCATTCACTTGAATTTCTTTAGCTCTCGGCATGTCGACTATGAAGCGCAATCGTTTGCAGAACTTAAGTACTCCAAATTTGTGACATCATCGATTCTAAATTTGCATATGCCAGCGAATATTCAAAGAAATTTAGAATAGTGTCTAAACTTTTGCCACAAGCACATTTGAATTTTTATGAAAAAAATTAGTATTATAGCAAATAAAACGACTGTCTTTTGTACATAGCATTTTAAATCAGTTTTTGAATATATTTACAGGTTTTTTGTAATTCTGACGTCATAATTCTACATTTTAAAGCTGAATGACGTCATTGTCTAAACTTTTGCGTCATAGTGTACTATTCCGCGTTATTTAAAGGCGATGTCTATCGAGAGTATTCTCATTGTGCGGGAAATTGTTTCATAGTCTGTGCTCCACGCGTGATTTTTTAAAATTTGTTTACGGAATTATACTAATCCGCGTTATTTAAAGGTGATGTCTATCGAGACTATTCTCAATGTGCTGGAAATTGTTTCATAATCTGTGCTCCACGCGTGATTTTTTTCAATTTTTTTACAGATTTATACTATTTTGCGTTATTTAAAGGTGATGTCTATCGAGGCTATTCTCAATGTGCTGGAAATTATTTCATAATCTGTGCTCCACGCGTGATTTTTTTAAATTTATTTACAGATTTATACTAATTTGCGTTATTTAAAGGCGATGTCTATCGAGACTATTTTCAATGTGCTGGAAATTGTTTCACAATCTATGCTCCAAGCATGATTTTTTTTTCAATTTCTTTATACTAATTATTACATTTTATTCTATTTCGCGTTATTTAAAGGTGATGTCTATCGAGACTATTCCCAATGTGCTGGAAATTGTTTCATAATCTGTGCTCCACGCGTGATTTTTTTAAATTTGTTTACGGATTTATACTAATCCGCGTTATTTAAAGGTGATGTCTATCGAGACTATTCTCAATGTGCTGGAAATTGTTTCAAAATCTATGCTCCAAGCGTGATTTTCTTTCTTCAATTTCTTTATGGATTTATAAAATTTCGCGTTATTTAAAGGTGATGTCTATCGAGACTATTCTCAATGTGCTGGAAATTGTTTCATAATCTGTGCTCCAAGCGTGATTTTTTTAAATTTGTTTACGGATTTATATTATTTCGCGTTATTTAAAGGCGATGTCTTTCGAGACTATTCTCAATGTCCTGGAAATTGTTTCATAATCTGTGCTCCACGCGTGATTTTATTGAATTTGTTTTCAGATTTATAATATTTCGCGTTATTTAAAGGTGATGTCTATCGAGACTATTCTCAATGTGCTGGAAATTGTTTCATAATCTGTGCTCCACGCGTGATTTTTTTAAATTTATTTACAGATTTATACTAATTTGCGTTATTTAAAGGCGATGTCTATCGAGACTATTTTCAATGTGCTGGAAATTGTTTCACAATCTATGCTCCAAGCGTGATTTTTTTTCAATTTCTTTATACTAATTATTACATTTTATACTATTTCGCGTTATTTAAAGGTGATGTCTATCGAGACTATTCCCAATGTGCTGGAAATTGTTTCATAATCTGTGCTCCACGCGTGATTTTTTTAAATTTGTTTACGGATTTATACTAATCCGCGTTATCTAAAGGTGATGTCTATTGAGACTATTCTCAATGTGCTGGAAATTGTTTCATAATCGGTGCTCCACGCGTGATTTTTTAAAATTTGTTTACGGATTTATACTGATCCGCGTTATTTAAAGGTGATCTCTATCGACACTATTCTCAATGTGCTGGAAATTGTTTCATAATCTGCGCTCCACGCGTGATTTTATTGAATTTGTTTTCAGATTTATATTATTTCGCGTTATTTAAAGACGATGTCTATCGAGACTATTGTCAATGTGCTGGAAATTGTTTCATAATCTGTGCTCCACGCGTGATTTTTTAAAATTTGTTTACCGATTTATACTAATCCGCGTTATTTAAAGGTGATGTCTATCGAGACTATTCTCAATGTGCTGGAAATTGTTTCATAATCTGTGCTCCACGCGTGATTTTTTAAAATTTGTTTACGGATTTATACTAATCCGCGTTATTTAAAGGTGATGTCTATCGAGACTATTCTCAATGTGCTGGAAATTGTTTCATAATCTGTGCTCCAAGCGTGATTTTTTAAAATTTGTTTACGGATTTATACGAATCCGCGTTATTTAAAGGTGATGTCTATCGAGACTATTCTCAATGTGCTGGAAATTGTTTCATAATCTGCGCTCCACGCGTGATTTTATTGAATTTGTTTTCAGATTTATAATATTTCGCGTTATTTAAAGGTGATGTCTATCGAGACTATTCTCAATGTGCTGGAAATTGTTTCATAATCTGTGCTCCACGCGTGATTTTTTAAAATTTGTTTACGGATTTATACTAATCCGCGTTATTTAAAGGTGATGTCTATCGAGACTATTCTCAATGTGCTGGAAATTGTTTCATAATCTGTGCTCCAAGCGTGATTTTTTAAAATTTGTTTACGGATTTATACGAATCCGCGTTATTTAAAGGTGATGTCTATCGAGACTATTCTCAATGTGCTGGAAATTGTTTCATAATCTGTGCTCCACGCGTGATTTTTTAAAATTTGTTTACGGATTTATACTAATCCGCGTTATTTAAAGGTGATGTCTATCGAGACTATTCTCAATGTGCTGGAAATTGTTTCATAATCTGTGCTCCAAGCGTGATTTTTTAAAATTTGTTTACGGATTTATACTAATCCGCGTTATCTAAAGGTGATGTCTATTGAGACTATTCTCAATGTGCTGGAAATTGTTTCATAATCGGTGCTCCACGCGTGATTTTTTAAAATTTGTTTACGGATTTATACTGATCCGCGTTATTTAAAGGTGATCTCTATCGAGACTATTCTCAATGTGCTGGAAATTGTTTCATAATCTGCGCTCCACGCGTGATTTTATTGAATTTGTTTTCAGATTTATATTATTTCGCGTTATTTAAAGACGATGTCTATCGAGACTATTCTCAATGTGCTGGAAATTGTTTCATAATCTGTGCTCCACGCGTGATTTTTTAAAATTTGTTTACCGATTTATACTAATCCGCGTTATTTAAAGGTGATGTCTATCGAGACTATTCTCAATGTGCTGGAAATTGTTTCATAATCTGTGCTCCACGCGTGATTTTTTAAAATTTGTTTACGGATTTATACTAATCCGCGTTATTTAAAGGTGATGTCTATCGAGACTATACTCAATGTGCTGGAAATTGTTTCATAATCTGTGCTCCAAGCGTGATTTTTTAAAATTTGTTTACGGATTTATACGAATCCGCGTTATTTAAAGGTGATGTCTATCGAGACTATTCTCAATGTGCTGGAAATTGTTTCATAATCTGCGCTCCACGCGTGATTTTATTGAATTTGTTTTCAGATTTATAATATTTCGCGTTATTTAAAGGTGATGTCTATCGAGACTATTCTCAATGTGCTGGAAATTGTTTCATAATCTGTGCTCCACGCGTGATTTTTTTAAATTTATTTACAGATTTATACTAATTTGCGTTATTTAAAGGCGATGTCTATCGAGACTATTTTCAATGTGCTGGAAATTGTTTCACAATCTATGCTCCAAGCGTGATTTTTTTTCAATTTCTTTATACTAATTATTACATTTTATACTATTTCGCGTTATTTAAAGGTGATGTCTATCGAGACTATTCCCAATGTGCTGGAAATTGTTTCATAATCTGTGCTCCACGCGTGATTTTTTTAAATTTGTTTACGGATTTATACTAATCCGCGTTATCTAAAGGTGATGTCTATTGAGACTATTCTCAATGTGCTGGAAATTGTTTCATAATCGGTGCTCCACGCGTGATTTTTTAAAATTTGTTTACGGATTTATACTGATCCGCGTTATTTAAAGGTGATCTCTATCGAGACTATTCTCAATGTGCTGGAAATTGTTTCATAATCTGCGCTCCACGCGTGATTTTATTGAATTTGTTTTCAGATTTATATTATTTCGCGTTATTTAAAGACGATGTCTATCGAGACTATTCTCAATGTGCTGGAAATTGTTTCATAATCTGTGCTCCACGCGTGATTTTTTAAAATTTGTTTACCGATTTATACTAATCCGCGTTATTTAAAGGTGATGTCTATCGAGACTATTCTCAATGTGCTGGAAATTGTTTCATAATCTGTGCTCCGCGCGTGATTTTTTAAAATTTGTTTACGGATTTATACTAATCCGCGTTATTTAAAGGTGATGTCTATCGAGACTATTCTCAATGTGCTGGAAATTGTTTCATAATCTGTGCTCAACGCGTGATTTTTAAATTTGTTTGCGGATTTATAATACTATTTCGTGTTATTTAAAGGCGATGTCTATCGAGAGTATTCTCAATGTTCTGGAAATTATTTCATAATCTGTGCTAGACGCGTGATTTTTTAAAATTTGTTTATGGATTTATACTATTCCGCGTTATTTAAGGGCGATGTCTATCGAGAGTATTCTCATTGTGCGGGAAATTGTTTCATAGTCTGTGCTCCACGCGTGATTTTTTAAAATTTGTTTACGGAATTATACTAATCCGCGTTATTTAAAGGTGATGTCTATCGAGACTATTCTCAATGTGCTGGAAATTGTTTCATAATCTGTGCTCCACGCGTGATTTTTTTCAATTTTTTTACAGATTTATATTATTTCGCGTTATTTAAAGACGATGTCTATCGAGACTATTCTCAATGTGCTTGAAATTGTTTCATAATCTGTGCTCCACGCGTGATTTTTTAAAAGTTGTTTACCGATTTATACTAATCCGCGTTATTTAAAGGTGATGTCTATCGAGACTATTCTCAATGTGCTGGAAATTGTTTCATAATCTGTGCTCCGCGCGTGATTTTTTAAAATTTGTTTACGGATTTATACTAATCCGCGTTATTTAAAGGTGATGTCTATCGAGACTATTCTCAATGTGCAGGAAATTGTTTCATAATCTGTGCTCAACGCGTGATTTTTAAATTTGTTTGCGGATTTATAATACTATTTCGTGTTATTTAAAGGCGATGTCTATCGAGGCTATTTTCAATGTGCTGGAAATTGTTTCACAATCTATGCTCCAAGCGTGATTTTTTTTTTTCAATTTCTTTATAATAATTATTACATTTTATACTATTTCGCGTTATTTAAAGGTGATGTCTATCGAGACTATTCCCAATGTGCTGGAAATTGTTTCATAATCTGTGCTCCACGCGTGATTTTTTTAAATTTGTTTACGGATTTATGCTAATCCGCGTTATTTAAAGGTGATGTCTATCGAGACTATTCTCAATGTGCTGGAAATTGTTTCATAATCTGTGCTCCACGCGTGATTTTTTAAAATTTGTTTACGGATTTATACGAATCCGCGTTATTTAAAGGTGATGTCTATCGAGACTATTCTCAATGTGCTGGAAATTGTTTCATAATCTGCGCTCCACGCGTGATTTTATTGAATTTGTTTTCAGATTTATAATATTTCGCGTTATTTAAAGGTGATGTCTATCGAGACTATTCTCAATGTGCTGGAAATTGTTTCTCAATCTGTGCTCCACGCGTGATTTTTTTTTCAATTTGTTTACAGATTTATATTATTTCGCGTTATTTAAAGGCGATGTCTTTCGAGACTATTCTCAATGTCCTGGAAATTGTTTCATAATCTGTGCTCCACGCGTGATTTTATTGAATTTGTTTTCAGATTTATAATATTTCGCGTTATTTAAAGGTGATGTCTATCGAGACTATTCTCAATGTGCTGGAAATTGTTTCAAAATCTATGCTCCAAGCGTGATTTTCTTTCTTCAATTTCTTTATGGATTTATAAAATTTCGCGTTATTTAAAGGTGATGTCTATCGAGACTATTCTCAATGTGCTGGAAATTGTTTCATAATCTGTGCTCCAAGCGTGATTTTTTTAAATTTGTTTACGGATTTATATTATTTCGCGTTATTTAAAGGCGATGTCTTTCGAGACTATTCTCAATGTCCTGGAAATTGTTTCATAATCTGTGCTCCACGCGTGATTTTATTGAATTTGTTTTCAGATTTATAATATTTCGCGTTATTTAAAGGTGATGTCTATCGAGACTATTCTCAATGTGCTGGAAATTGTTTCATAATCTGTTCTCAACGAGTGATTTTTTGAATTTGTTTGCGGATTTATAATACTATTTCGTGTTATTTAAAGGCGATGTCTATCGAGACTATTCTCAATGTGCTGGAAATTGTTTCATAATCTGTGCTCCACGCGTGATTTTTTTCAATTTTTTTACAGATTTATACTATTTCGCGTTATTTAAAGGTGATGTCTATCGAGGCTATTCTCGATGTGCTGGAAATTATTTCATAATCTGTGCTCCACGCGTGATTTTTTTAAATTTATTTACAGATTTATACTAATTTGCGTTATTTAAAGGCGATGTCTATCGAGACTATTTTCAATGTGCTGGAAATTGTTTCACAATCTATGCTCCAAGCGTGATTTTTTTTCAATTTCTTTATACTAATTATTACATTTTATACTATTTCGCGTTATTTAAAGGTGATGTCTATCGAGACTATTCCCAATGTGCTGGAAATTGTTTCATAATCTGTGCTCCACGCGTGATTTTTTTAAATTTGTTTACGGATTTATACTAATCCGCGTTATCTAAAGGTGATGTCTATCGAGACTATTCTCAATGTGCTGGAAATTGTTTCATAATCTGTGCTCCACGCGTGATTTTTTAAAATTTGTTTACGGATTTATACGAATCCGCGTTATTTAAAGGTGATGTCTATCGAGACTATTCTCAATGTGCTGGAAATTGTTTCATATTCTGCGCTCCACGCGTGATTTTACTGAATTTGTTTTCAGATTTATAATATTTCGCGTTATTTAAAGGTGATGTCTATCGAGACTATTCTCAATGTGCTGGAAATTGTTTCATAATCTGTGCTCCACGAGTGATTTTTTTAAAATTTGTTTACGGATTTATACTAATCCGCGTTATTTAAAGGTGATGTCTATCGAGACTATTCTCAATGTGCTGGAAATTGTTTCATAATCGGTGCTCCACGCGTGATTTTTTAAAATTTGTTTACGGATTTATACTGATCCGCGTTATTTAAAGGTGATGTCTATCGAGACTATTCTCAATGTTCTGGAAATTGTTTCATAATCTGCGCTCCACGCGTGATTTTATTGAATTTGTTTTCAGATTTATATTATTTCGCGTTATTTAAAGACGATGTCTATCGAGACTATTCTCAATGTGCTGGAAATTGTTTCATAATCTGTGCTCCACGCGTGATTTTTTAAAATTTGTTTACCGATTTATACTAATCCGCGTTATTTAAAGGTGATGTCTATCGAGACTATTCTCAATGTGCAGGAAATTGTTTCATAATCTGTGCTCCATGCGTGATTTTTTAAAATTTGTTTATGGATTTATACTAATCCGCGTTATTTAAAGGTGATGTCTATCGAGACTATTCTCAATGTGCTGGAAATTGTTTCATAATCTGTGCTCAACGCGTGATTTTTTTAATTTGTTTGCGGATTTATAATACTATTTCGTGTTATTTAAAGGCGATGTCTATCGAGAGTATTCTCAATGTTCTGGAAATTATTTCATAATCTGTGCTAGACGCGTGATTTTTTTAAATTTGTTTATGGATTTATACACTATGACGCAAAAGTTTAGACAATGAAGAAATTCTTACATACTTTGAAAAATATTTATTCAATTTTCAAATCACTGCTTGAAATTAATGTGCTGTACATATAAACAATATTTATAACAAAGAAAAGTGGAATTGTGCATATTGCAATAAATTAAATGGTAACAAAAATAAACTGCTGTCTCAAAAGTTTAGACACAAATTAAATAAAATCGAAATAAACAATTTTTAAAACCTGGTTGCGCATCCATGGTTATGTATTACGTCGTATACACGAGATTGCATGGAAGAAACTAAATCTTGCATAGTTTGTGGATCGATATCGTACCATGCATTCTCAATAGATGTCTTAAGTTCCTTTTCAGAAGAGTATTGTCTAGCGTTGCTATAAACTTTGCGACACATGATGCTCCAAAGGTTTTCTATAGGGTTAAGATCTGGGCTACATGCTGGCCAGTCGAGAACTCTTATATTATGGGAATTAAACCAAGATTTTGAATGTTTTGCAGTGTGAATTGAAGCATTGTCTTGCTGAAATTCCCACTGAGGACCCCCTAGAAGCTCAGCAAATGGCAGTAGGTTTTCTTCTAATGTCTGTGAAGTTTGACGACCACTGGTGAAGGTCAGAGATACTTGTCCATTATAGCAAAAGGCTGCCCAAACCATCACCGAGCCCCCTCCTTGTCTGCGACTAAAAAAACGTCGAGGTTCCTTCCGCAAGTCATGCCAATACGATAAACAACCATCTGGACCATCCAGATTCCACTTTTTTTCATAGCTAAATATGACTGACTGCCATTTCTCTCCATATGACATATGCTTTCGAGCCCACATAAGTCTTTGTAACTTATGATGTGGTTTCAGAGCTGGTTTCTTCTGCATTTTGCTATAAACGATTGTTCCTTTTTCCAAAATTCGTCTACGAATCGTGTCCTTTGATACAGAGAGTCCCGATGAGCTTTGAACTCCACGTACGCTCATTTGTTGAGTACTCGCTAGTCTTTGTATCAGGCGATCCTCTCGTACATTTGTCACACGTGGCCTCCCAGACCAACATTTTGCTTTATATTCGGAACCACTCGATAAAACTCGATAAATAGATTTTTTTGACCTATTAATAATAGCAGAAATTTCAGAAACGCTCTTCCCTTCACCTTTCAACTGCCAAATCCTTGAAACCTCATTCACTTGAATTTCTTTAGCTCTCGGCATGTCGACTATGAAGCGCAATCGTTTGCAGAACTTAAGTACTCCAAATTTGTGACATCATCGATTCTAAATTTGCATATGCCAGCGAATATTCAAAGAAATTTAGAATAGTGTCTAAACTTTTGCCACAAGCACATTTGAATTTTTATGAAAAAAATTAGTATTATAGCAAATAAAACGACTGTCTTTTGTACATAGCATTTTAAATCAGTTTTTGAATATATTTACAGGTTTTTTGTAATTCTGACGTCATAATTCTACATTTTAAAGCTGAATGACGTCATTGTCTAAACTTTTGCGTCATAGTGTACTATTCCGCGTTATTTAAAGGCGATGTCTATCGAGAGTATTCTCATTGTGCGGGAAATTGTTTCATAGTCTGTGCTCCACGCGTGATTTTTTAAAATTTGTTTACGGAATTATACTAATCCGCGTTATTTAAAGGTGATGTCTATCGAGACTATTCTCAATGTGCTGGAAATTGTTTCATAATCTGTGCTCCACGCGTGATTTTTTTCAATTTTTTTACAGATTTATACTATTTTGCGTTATTTAAAGGTGATGTCTATCGAGGCTATTCTCAATGTGCTGGAAATTATTTCATAATCTGTGCTCCACGCGTGATTTTTTTAAATTTATTTACAGATTTATACTAATTTGCGTTATTTAAAGGCGATGTCTATCGAGACTATTTTCAATGTGCTGGAAATTGTTTCACAATCTATGCTCCAAGCATGATTTTTTTTTCAATTTCTTTATACTAATTATTACATTTTATTCTATTTCGCGTTATTTAAAGGTGATGTCTATCGAGACTATTCCCAATGTGCTGGAAATTGTTTCATAATCTGTGCTCCACGCGTGATATTTTTAAATTTGTTTACGGATTTATACTAATCCGCGTTATTTAAAGGTGATGTCTATCGAGACTATTCTCAATGTGCTGGAAATTGTTTCATAATCTGTGCTCCAAGCGTGATTTTTTTTCTTCAATTTCTTTATGGATTTATAAAATTTCGCGTTATTTAAAGGTGATGTCTATCGAGACTATTCTCAATGTGCTGGAAATTGTTTCATAATCTGTGCTCCAAGCGTGATTTTTTTTCTTCAATTTCTTTATGGATTTATAAAATTTCGCGTTATTTAAAGGTGATGTCTATCGAGACTATTCTCAATGTGCTGGAAATTGTTTCATAATCTGTGCTCCAAGCGTGATTTTTTTAAATTTGTTTACGGATTTATATTATTTCGCGTTATTTAAAGGCGATGTCTTTCGAGACTATTCTCAATGTCCTGGAAATTGTTTCATAATCTGTGCTCCACGCGTGATTTTTTTTAATTTGTTTACGGATTTATACTAATCCGCGTTATTTAAAGGTGATGTCTATCGAGACTATTCTCAATGTGCTGGAAATTGTTTCATAATCTGTGCTCAACGAGTGATTTTTTGAATTTGTTTGCGGATTTATAATACTATTTCGTGTTATTTAAAGGCGATGTCTATCGAGACTATTCTCAATGTGCTGGAAATTGTTTCATAATCTGTGTTCCACGCGTGATTTTTTTCAATTTTTTTACAGATTTATACTATTTCGCGTTATTTAAAGGTGATGTCTATCGAGGCTATTCTCAATGTGCTGGAAATTATTTCATAATCTGTGCTCCACGCGTGATTTTTTAAAATTTATTTACAGATTTATACTAATTTGCGTTATTTAAAGGCGATGTCTATCGAGACTATTTTCAATGTGCTGGAAATTGTTTCACAATCTATGCTCCAAGCGTGATTTTTTTTCAATTTCTTTATACTAATTATTACATTTTATACTATTTCGCGTTATTTAAAGGTGATGTCTATCGAGACTATTCCCAATGTGCTGGAAATTGTTTCATAATCTGTGCTCCACGCGTGATTTTTTTAAATTTTTTTACGGATTTATACTAATCCGCGTTATCTAAAGGTGATGTCTATCGAGACTATTCTCAATGTGCTGGAAATTGTTTCATAATCTGTGCTCCACGCGTGATTTTTTAAAATTTGTTTACGGATTTATACGAATCCGCGTTATTTAAAGGTGATGTCTATCGAGACTATTCTCAATGTGCTGGAAATTGTTTCATAATCTGCGCTCCACGCGTGATTTTATTGAATTTGTTTTCAGATTTATAATATTTCGCGTTATTTAAAGGTGATGTCTATCGAGACTATTCTCAATGTGCTGGAAATTGTTTCATAATCTGTGCTCCACGAGTGATTTTTTTAAAATTTGTTTACGGATTTATACTAATCCGCGTTATTTAAAGGTGATGTCTATCGAGGCTATTCTCAATGTGCTGGAAATTATTTCATAATCTGTGCTCCACGCGTGATTTTTTTAAATTTATTTACAGATTTATACTAATTTGCGTTATTTAAAGGCGATGTCTATCGAGACTATTTTCAATGTGCTGGAAATTGTTCCACAATCTATGCTCCAAGCGTGATTTTTTTTCAATTTCTTTATACTAATTATTACATTTTATACTATTTCGCGTTATTTAAAGGTGATGTCTATCGAGACTATACCCAATGTGCTGGAAATTGTTTCATAATCTGTTCTCCACGAGTGATTTTTTTAAATTTGTTTACGGATTTATACTAATCCGCGTTATCTAAAGGTGATGTCTATCGAGACTATTCTCAATGTGCTGGAAATTGTTTCATAATCGGTGCTCCACGCGTGATTTTTTAAAATTTGTTTACGGATTTATACTGATCCGCGTTATTTAAAGGTGATGTCTATCGAGACTATTCTCAATGTTCTGGAAATTGTTTCATAATCTGCGCTCCACGCGTGATTTTATTGAATTTGTTTTCAGATTTATATTATTTCGCGTTATTTAAAGACGATGTCTATCGAGACTATTCTCAATGTGCTGGAAATTGTTTCATAATCTGTGCTCCACGCGTGATTTTTTAAAATTTGTTTACCGATTTATACTAATTTGCGTTATTTAAAGGCGATGTCTATCGAGACTATTTTCAATGTGCTGGAAATTGTTTCACAATCTATGCTCCAAGCATGATTTTTTTTTCAATTTCTTTATACTAATTATTACATTTTATTCTATTTCGCGTTATTTAAAGGTGATGTCTATCGAGACTATTCCCAATGTGCTGGAAATTGTTTCATAATCTGTGCTCCACGCGTGATTTTTTTAAATTTGTTTACGGATTTATACTAATCCGCGTTATTTAAAGGTGATGTCTATCGAGACTATTCTCAATGTGCTGGAAATTGTTTCATAATCTGTGCTCCAAGCGTGATTTTTTTTCTTCAATTTCTTTATGGATTTATAAAATTTCGCGTTATTTAAAGGTGATGTCTATCGAGACTATTCTCAATGTGCTGGAAATTGTTTCATAATCTGTGCTCCAAGCGTGATTTTTTTTCTTCAATTTCTTTATGGATTTATAAAATTTCGCGTTATTTAAAGGTGATGTCTATCGAGACTATTCTCAATGTGCTGGAAATTGTTTCATAATCTGTGCTCCAAGCGTGATTTTTTTAAATTTGTTTACGGATTTATATTATTTCGCGTTATTTAAAGGCGATGTCTTTCGAGACTATTCTCAATGTCCTGGAAATTGTTTCATAATCTGTGCTCCACGCGTGATTTTTTTTAATTTGTTTACGGATTTATACTAATCCGCGTTATTTAAAGGTGATGTCTATCGAGACTATTCTCAATGTGCTGGAAATTGTTTCATAATCTGTGCTCAACGAGTGATTTTTTGAATTTGTTTGCGGATTTATAATACTATTTCGTGTTATTTAAAGGCGATGTCTATCGAGACTATTCTCAATGTGCTGGAAATTGTTTCATAATCTGTGTTCCACGCGTGATTTTTTTCAATTTTTTTACAGATTTATACTATTTCGCGTTATTTAAAGGTGATGTCTATCGAGGCTATTCTCAATGTGCTGGAAATTATTTCATAATCTGTGCTCCACGCGTGATTTTTTAAAATTTATTTACAGATTTATACTAATTTGCGTTATTTAAAGGCGATGTCTATCGAGACTATTTTCAATGTGCTGGAAATTGTTTCACAATCTATGCTCCAAGCGTGATTTTTTTTCAATTTCTTTATACTAATTATTACATTTTATACTATTTCGCGTTATTTAAAGGTGATGTCTATCGAGACTATTCCCAATGTGCTGGAAATTGTTTCATAATCTGTGCTCCACGCGTGATTTTTTTAAATTTTTTTACGGATTTATACTAATCCGCGTTATCTAAAGGTGATGTCTATCGAGACTATTCTCAATGTGCTGGAAATTGTTTCATAATCTGTGCTCCACGCGTGATTTTTTAAAATTTGTTTACGGATTTATACTAATCCGCGTTATTTAAAGGTGATGTCTATCGAGGCTATTCTCAATGTGCTGGAAATTATTTCATAATCTGTGCTCCACGCGTGATTTTTTTAAATTTATTTACAGATTTATACTAATTTGCGTTATTTAAAGGCGATGTCTATCGAGACTATTTTCAATGTGCTGGAAATTGTTCCACAATCTATGCTCCAAGCGTGATTTTTTTTCAATTTCTTTATACTAATTATTACATTTTATACTATTTCGCGTTATTTAAAGGTGATGTCTATCGAGACTATACCCAATGTGCTGGAAATTGTTTCATAATCTGTTCTCCACGAGTGATTTTTTTAAATTTGTTTACGGATTTATACTAATCCGCGTTATCTAAAGGTGATGTCTATCGAGACTATTCTCAATGTGCTGGAAATTGTTTCATAATCGGTGCTCCACGCGTGATTTTTTAAAATTTGTTTACGGATTTATACTGATCCGCGTTATTTAAAGGTGATGTCTATCGAGACTATTCTCAATGTTCTGGAAATTGTTTCATAATCTGCGCTCCACGCGTGATTTTATTGTATTTGTTTTCAGATTTATATTATTTCGCGTTATTTAAAGACGATGTCTATCGAGACTATTCTCAATGTGCTGGAAATTGTTTCATAATCTGTGCTCCACGCGTGATTTTTTAAAATTTGTTTACCGATTTATACTAATCCGCGTTATTTAAAGGTGATGTCTATCGAGACTATTCTCAATGTGCTGGAAATTGTTTCATAATCTGTGCTCCACGCGTGATTTTTTAAAATTTGTTTATGGATTTATACTAATCCGCGTTATTTAAAGGTGATGTCTATCGAGACAATTCTCAATGTGCTGGAAATTGTTTCATAATCTGTGCTCAACGCGTGATTTTTTTAATTTGTTTGCGGATTTATAATACTATTTCGTGTTATTTAAAGGCGATGTCTATCGAGAGTATTCTCAATGTTCTGGAAATTATTTCATAATCTGTGCTAGACGCGTGATTTTTTTAAATTTGTTTATGGATTTATACTATTCCGCGTTATTTAAAGACGATGTCTATCGAGAGTATTCTCATTGTGCGGGAAATTGTTTCATAGTCTATGCTCCACGCGTGATTTTTTAAAATTTGTTTACGGAATTATACTAATCCGCGTTATTTAAAGGTGATGTCTATCGAGACTATTCTCAATGTGCTGGAAATTGTTTCATAATCTGTGCTCAACGAGTGATTTTTTGAATTTGTTTGCGGATTTATAATACTATTTCGTGTTATTTAAAGGCGATGTCTATCGAGACTATTCTCAATGTGCTGGAAATTGTTTCATAATCTGTGATCCACGCGTGATTTTTTTCAATTTTTTTACAGATTTATACTATTTCGCGTTATTTAAAGGTGATGTCTATCGAGGCTATTCTCAATGTGCTGGAAATTATTTCATAATCTGTGCTCCACGCGTGATTTTTTTAAATTTATTTACAGATTTATACTAATTTGCGTTATTTAAAGGCGATGTCTATCGAGACTATTCTCAATGTGCTGGAAATTGTTTCATAATCTGTGCTCCACGCGTGATTTTTTAAAATTTGTTTATGGATTTATACTAATCCGCGTTATTTAAAGGTGATGTCTATCGAGACAATTCTCAATGTGCTGGAAATTGTTTCATAATCTGTGCTCAACGCGTGATTTTTTTAATTTGTTTGCGGATTTATAATACTATTTCGTGTTATTTAAAGGCGATGTCTATCGAGAGTATTCTCAATGTTCTGGAAATTATTTCATAATCTGTGCTAGACGCGTGATTTTTTTAAATTTGTTTATGGATTTATACTATTCCGCGTTATTTAAAGGCGATGTCTATCGAGAGTATTCTCATTGTGCGGGAAATTGTTTCATAGTCTGTGCTCCACGCGTGATTTTTTAAAATTTGTTTACGGAATTATACTAATCCGCGTTATTTAAAGGTGATGTCTATCGAGACTATTCTCAATGTGCTGGAAATTGTTTCATAATCTGTGCTCAACGAGTGATTTTTTTGAATTTGTTTGCGGATTTATAATACTATTTCGTGTTATTTAAAGGCGATGTCTATCGAGACTATTCTCAATGTGCTGGAAATTGTTTCATAATCTGTGCTCCACGCGTGATTTTTTTCAATTTTTTTACAGATTTATACTATTTCGCGTTATTTAAAGGTGATGTCTATCGAGGCTATTCTCAATGTGCTGGAAATTATTTCATAATCTGTGCTCCACGCGTGATTTTTTTAAATTTATTTACAGATTTATACTAATTTGCGTTATTTAAAGGCGATGTCTATCGAGACTATTTTCAATGTGCTGGAAATTGTTTCACAATCTATGCTCCAAGCGTGATTTTTTTTCAATTTCTTTATACTAATTATTACATTTTATACTATTTCGCGTTATTTAAAGGTGATGTCTATCGAGACTATTCCCAATGTGCTGGAAATTGTTTCATAATCTGTGCTCCACGCGTGATTTTTTTAAATTTGTTTACGGATTTATACGAATCCGCGTTATTTAAAGGTGATGTCTATCGAGACTATTCTCAATGTGCTGGAAATTGTTTCATAATCTGCGCTCCACGCGTGATTTTATTGAATTTGTTTTCAGATTTATAATATTTCGCGTTATTTAAAGGTGATGTCTATCGAGACTATTCTCAATGTGCTGGAAATTGTTTCATAATCTGTGCTCAACGCGTGATTTTTAAATTTGTTTGCGGATTTATAATACTATTTCGTGTTATTTAAAGGCGATGTCTATCGAGAGTATTCTCAATGTTCTGGAAATTATTTCATAATCTGTGCTAGACGCGTGATTTTATAAAATTTGTTTATGGATTTATACTATTCCGCGTTATTTAAAGGCGATGTCTATCGAGAGTATTCTCATTGTGCGGGAAATTGTTTCATAGTCTGTGCTCCACGCGTGATTTTTTAAAATTTGTTTACGGAATTATACTAATCCGCGTTATTTAAAGGTGATGTCTATCGAGACTATTCTCAATGTGCTGGAAATTGTTTCATAATCTGTGCTCCACGCGTGATTTTTTTCAATTTTTTTACAGATTTATATTATTTCGCGTTATTTAAAGACGATGTCTATCGAGACTATTCTCAATGTGCTGGAAATTGTTTCATAATCTGTGCTCCACGCGTGATTTTTTAAAAGTTGTTTACCGATTTATACTAATCCGCGTTATTTAAAGGTGATGTCTATCGAGACTATTCTCAATGTGCTGGAAATTGTTTCATAATCTGTGCTCCGCGCGTGATTTTTTAAAATTTGTTTACGGATTTATACTAATCCGCGTTATTTAAAGGTGATGTCTATCGAGACTATTCTCAATGTGCAGGAAATTGTTTCATAATCTGTGCTCAACGCGTGATTTTTAAATTTGTTTGCGGATTTATAATACTATTTCGTGTTATTTAAAGGCGATGTCTATCGAGGCTATTTTCAATGTGCTGGAAATTGTTTCACAATCTATGCTCCAAGCGTGATTTTTTTTCAATTTCTTTATAATAATTATTACATTTTATACTATTTCGCGTTATTTAAAGGTGATGTCTATCGAGACTATTCCCAATGTGCTGGAAATTGTTTCATAATCTGTGCTCCACGCGTGATTTTTTAAAATTTGTTTACGGATTTATACTAATCCGCGTTATTTAAAGGTGATGTCTATCGAGACTATTCTCAATGTGCTGGAAATTGTTTCATAATCTGTGCTCCACGCGTGATTTTTTAAAATTTGTTTACGGATTTATACGAATCCGCGTTATTTAAAGCTGATGTCTATCGAGATTATTCTCAATGTGCTGGAAATTGTTTCATAATCTGCGCTCCACGCGTGATTTTATTGAATTTGTTTTCAGATTTATAATATTTCGCGTTATTTAAAGGTGATGTCTATCGAGACTATTCTCAATGTGCTGGAAATTGTTTCTCAATCTGTGCTCCACGCGTGATTTTTTTTTCAATTTGTTTACAGATTTATATTATTTCTCGTTATTTAAAGGCGATGTCTTTCGAGACTATTCTCAATGTCCTGGAAATTGTTTCATAATCTGTGCTCCACGCGTGATTTTATTGAATTTGTTTTCAGATTTATAATATTTCGCGTTATTTAAAGGTGATGTCTATCGAGACTATTCTCAATGTGCTGGAAATTGTTTCAAAATCTATGCTCCAAGCGTGATTTTCTTTCTTCAATTTCTTTATGGATTTATAAAATTTCGCGTTATTTAAAGGTGATGTCTATCGAGACTATTCTCAATGTGCTGGAAATTGTTTCATAATCTGTGCTCCAAGCGTGATTTTTTTAAATTTGTTTACGGATTTATATTATTTCGCGTTATTTAAAGGCGATGTCTTTCGAGACTATTCTCAATGTCCTGGAAATTGTTTCATAATCTGTGCTCCACGCGTGATTTTATTGAATTTGTTTTCAGATTTATAATATTTCGCGTTATTTAAAGGTGATGTCTATCGAGACTATTCTCAATGTGCTGGAAATTGTTTCATAATCTGTTCTCAACGAGTGATTTTTTGAATTTGTTTGCGGATTTATAATACTATTTCGTGTTATTTAAAGGCGATGTCTATCGAGACTATTCTCAATGTGCTGGAAATTGTTTCATAATCTGTGCTCCACGCGTGATTTTTTTAAATTTATTTACAGATTTATACTAATTTGCGTTATTTAAAGGCGATGTCTATCGAGACTATTTTCAATGTGCTGGAAATTGTTTCACAATCTATGCTCCAAGCGTGATTTTTTTTCAATTTCTTTATACTAATTATTACATTTTATACTATTTCGCGTTATTTAAAGGTGATGTCTATCGAGACTATTCCCAATGTGCTGGAAATTGTTTCATAATCTGTGCTCCACGCGTGATTTTTTTAAATTTGTTTACAGATTTATACTATTTCGCGTTATTTAAAGGTGATGTCTATCGAGGCTATTCTCGATGTGCTGGAAATTATTTCATAATCTGTGCTCCACGCGTGATTTTTTTAAATTTATTTACAGATTTATACTAATTTGCGTTATTTAAAGGCGATGTCTATCGAGACTATTTTCAATGTGCTGGAAATTGTTTCACAATCTATGCTCCAAGCGTGATTTTTTATCAATTTCTTTATACTAATTATTACATTTTATACTATTTCGCGTTATTTAAAGGTGATGTCTATCGAGACTATTCCCAATGTGCTGGAAATTGTTTCATAATCTGTGCTCCACGCGTGATTTTTTTAAATTTGTTTACGGATTTATACTAATCCGCGTTATCTAAAGGTGATGTCTATCGAGACTATTCTCAATGTGCTGGAAATTGTTTCATAATCTGTGCTCCACGCGTGATTTTTTAAAATTTGTTTACGGATTTATACGAATCCGCGTTATTTAAAGGTGATGTCTATCGAGACTATTCTCAATGTGCTGGAAATTGTTTCATATTCTGCGCTCCACGCGTGATTTTATTGAATTTGTTTTCAGATTTATAATATTTCGCGTTATTTCAAGGTGATGTCTATCGAGACTATTCTCAATGTGCTGGAAATTGTTTCATAATCTGTGCTCCACGAGTGATTTTTTTAAAATTTGTTTACGGATTTATACTAATCCGCGTTATTTAAAGGTGATGTCTATCGAGACTATTCTCAATGTGCTGGAAATTGTTTCATAATCGGTGCTCCACGCGTGATTTTTTAAAATTTGTTTACGGATTTATACTGATCCGCGTTATTTAAAGGTGATGTCTATCGAGACTATTCTCAATGTTCTGGAAATTGTTTCATAATCTGCGCTCCACGCGTGATTTTATTGAATTTGTTTTCAGATTTATATTATTTCGCGTTATTTAAAGACGATGTCTATCGAGACTATTCTCAATGTGCTGGAAATTGTTTCATAATCTGTGCTCCACGCGTGATTTTTTAAAATATGTTTACCGATTTATACTAATCCGCGTTATTTAAAGGTGATGTCTATCGAGACTATTCTCAATGTGCAGGAAATTGTTTCATAATCTGTGCTCCACGCGTGATTTTTTAAAATTTGTTTATGGATTTATACTAATCCGCGTTATTTAAAGGTGATGTCTATCGAGACTATTCTCAATGTGCTGGAAATTGTTTCATAATCTGTGCTCAACGCGTGATTTTTTTAATTTGTTTGCGGATTTATAATACTATTTCGTGTTATTTAAAGGCGATGTCTATCGAGAGTATTCTCAATGTTCTGGAAATTATTTCATAATCTGTGCTAGACGCGTGATTTTTTTAAATTTGTTTATGGATTTATACTATTCCGCGTTATTTAAAGGCGATGTCTATGGAGAGTATTCTCATTGTGCGGGAAATTGTTTCATAGTCTGTGCTCCACGCGTGATTTTTTAAAATTTGTTTACGGAATTATACTAATCCGCGTTATTTAAAGGTGATGTCTATCGAGACTATTCTCAATGTGCTGGAAATTGTTTCATAATCTGTGCTCCACGCGTGATTTTTTTCAATTTTTTTACAGATTTATACTATTTTGCGTTATTTAAAGGTGATGTCTATCGAGGCTATTCTCAATGTGCTGGAAATAATTTCATAATCTGTGCTCCACGCGTGATTTTTTAAAATTTATTTACAGATTTATACTAATTTACGTTATTTAAAGGCGATGTCTATCGAGACTATTTTCAATGTGCTGGAAATTGTTTCACAATCTATGCTCCAAGCATGATTTTTTTTTCAATTTCTTTATACTAATTATTACATTTTATACTATTTCGCGTTATTTAAAGGTGATGTCTATCGAGACTATTACCAATGTGCTGGAAATTGTTTCATAATCTGTGCTCCACGCGTGATTTTTTTAAATTTGTTTACGGATTTATACTAATCCGCGTTATTTAAAGGTGATGTCTATCGAGACTATTCTCAATGTGCTGGAAATTGTTTCATAATCTGTGCTCCAAGCGTGATTTTTTTTCTTCAATTTCTTTATGGATTTATAAAATTTCGCGTTATTTAAAGGTGATGTCTATCGATACTATTCTCAATGTGCTGGAAATTGTTTCATAATCTGTGCTCCAAGCGTGATTTTTTTTCTTCAATTTCTTTATGGATTTATAAAATTTCGCGTTATTTAAAGGTGATGTCTATCGAGACTATTCTCAATGTGCTGGAAATTGTTTCATAATCTGTGCTCCAAGCGTGATTTTTTTAAATTTGTTTACGGATTTATATTATTTCGCGTTATTTAAAGGCGATGTCTTTCGGGACTATTCTCAATGTCCTGGAAATTGTTTCATAATCTGTGCTCCACGCGTGATTTTATTGAATTTGTTTTCAGATTTATAATATTTCGCGTTATTTAAAGGTGATGTCTATCGTGACTATTCTCAATGTGCTGGAAATTGTTTCATAATCTGTGCTCCACGCGTGATTTTTTTTAATTTGTTTACGGATTTATACTAATCCGCGTTATTTAAAGGTGATGTCTATCGAGACTATTCTCAATGTGCTGGAAATTGTTTCATAATCTGTGCTCAACGAGTGATTTTTTGAATTTGTTTGCGGATTTATAATACTATTTCGTGTTATTTAAAGGCGATGTCTATCGAGACTATTCTCAATGTGCTGGAAATTGTTTCATAATCTGTGTTCCACGCGTGATTTTTTTCAATTTTTTTACAGATTTATACTATTTCGCGTTATTTAAAGGTGATGTCTATCGAGGCTATTCTCAATGTGCTGGAAATTATTTCATAATCTGTGCTCCACGCGTGATTTTTTAAAATTTATTTACAGATTTATACTAATTTGCGTTATTTAAAGGCGATGTCTATCGAGACTATTTTCAATGTGCTGGAAATTGTTTCACAATCTATGCTCCAAGCGTGATTTTTTTTCAATTTCTTTATACTAATTATTACATTTTATACTATTTCGCGTTATTTAAAGGTGATGTCTATCGAGACTATTCCCAATGTGCTGGAAATTGTTTCATAATCTGTGCTCCACGCGTGATTTTTTAAAATTTGTTTACGGATTTATACGAATCCGCATTATTTAAAGGTGATGTCTATCGAGACTATTCTCAATGTGCTGGAAATTGTTTCATAATCTGCGCTCCACGCGTGATTTTATTGAATTTGTTTTCAGATTTATAATATTTCGCGTTATTTAAAGGTGATGTCTATCGAGACTATTCTCAATGTGCTGGAAATTGTTTCATGATCTGTGCTCCACGAGTGATTTTTTTAAAATTTGTTTACGGATTTATACTAATCCGCGTTATTTAAAGGTGATGTCTATCGAGGCTATTCTCAATGTGCTGGAAATTATTTCATAATCTGTGCTCCACGCGTGATTTTTTTAAATTTATTTACAGATTTATACTAATTTGCGTTATTTAAAGGCGATGTCTATCGAGACTATTTTCAATGTGCTGGAAATTGTTCCACAATCTATGCTCCAAGCGTGATTTTTTTTCAATTTCTTTATACTAATTATTACATTTTATACTATTTCGCGTTATTTAAAGGTGATGTCTATCGAGACTATACCCAATGTGCTGGAAATTGTTTCATAATCTGTTCTCCACGAGTGATTTTTTTAAATTTGTTTACGGATTTATACTAATCCGCGTTATCTAAAGGTGATGTCTATCGAGACTATTCTCAATGTGCTGGAAATTGTTTCATAATCGGTGCTCCACGCGTGATTTTTTAAAATTTGTTTACGGATTTATACTGATCCGCGTTATTTAAAGGTGATGTCTATCGAGACTATTCTCAATGTTCTGGAAATTGTTTCATAATCTGCGCTCCACGCGTGATTTTATTGAATTTGTTTTCAGATTTATATTATTTCGCGTTATTTAAAGACGATGTCTATCGAGACTATTCTCAATGTGCTGGAAATTGTTTCATAATCTGTGCTCCACGCGTGATTTTTTAAAATTTGTTTACCGATTTATACTAATCCGCGTTATTTAAAGGTGATGTCTATCGAGACTATTCTCAATGTGCTGGAAATTGTTTCATAATCTGTGCTCCACGCGTGATTTTTTAAAATTTGTTTATGGATTTATACTAATCCGCGTTATTTAAAGGTGATGTCTATCGAGACAATTCTCAATGTGCTGGAAATTGTTTCATAATCTGTGCTCAACGCGTGATTTTTTTAATTTGTTTGCGGATTTATAATACTATTTCGTGTTATTTAAAGGCGATGTCTATCGAGAGTATTCTCAATGTTCTGGAAATTATTTCATAATCTGTGCTAGACGCGTGATTTTTTTAAATTTGTTTATGGATTTATACTATTCCGCGTTATTTAAAGGCGATGTCTATCGAGAGTATTCTCATTGTGCGGGAAATTGTTTCATAGTCTGTGCTCCACGCGTGATTTTTTAAAATTTGTTTACGGAATTATACTAATCCGCGTTATTTAAAGGTGATGTCTATCGAGACTATTCTCAATGTGCTGGAAATTGTTTCATAATCTGTGCTCAACGAGTGATTTTTTGAATTTGTTTGCGGATTTATAATACTATTTCGTGTTATTTAAAGGCGATGTCTATCGAGACTATTCTCAATGTGCTGGAAATTGTTTCATAATCTGTGCTCCACGCGTGATTTTTTTCAATTTTTTTACAGATTTATACTATTTCGCGTTATTTAAAGGTGATGTCTATCGAGGCTATTCTCAATGTGCTGGAATTTATTTCATAATCTGTGCTCCACGCGTGATTTTTTTAAATTTATTTACAGATTTATACTAATTTGCGTTATTTAAAGGCGATGTCTATCGAGACTATTCTCAATGTGCTGGAAATTGTTTCATAATCTGTGCTCCACGCGTGATTTTTTAAAATTTGTTTATGGATTTATACTAATCCGCGTTATTTAAAGGTGATGTCTATCGAGACAATTCTCAATGTGCTGGAAATTGTTTCATAATCTGTGCTCAACGCGTGATTTTTTTAATTTGTTTGCGGATTTATAATACTATTTCGTGTTATTTAAAGGCAATGTCTATCGAGAGTATTCTCAATGTTCTGGAAATTATTTCATAATCTGTGCTAGACGCGTGATTTTTTTAAATTTGTTTATGGATTTATACTATTCCGCGTTATTTAAAGGCGATGTCTATCGAGAGTATTCTCATTGTGCGGGAAATTGTTTCATAGTCTGTGCTCCACGCGTGATTTTTTTCAATTTTTTTACAGATTTATACTATTTCGCGTTATTTAAAGGTGATGTCTATCGAGGCTATTCTCAATGTGCTGGAAATTATTTCATAATCTGTGCTCCACGCGTGATTTTTTTAAATTTATTTACAGATTTATACTAATTTGCGTTATTTAAAGGCGATGTCTATCCAGACTATTTTCAATGTGCTGGAAATTGTTTCACAATCTATGCTCCAAGCGTGATTTTTTTTCAATTTCTTTATACTAATTATTACATTTTATACTATTTCGCGTTATTTAAAGCTGATGTCTATCGAGACTATTCCCAATGTGCTGGAAATTGTTTCATAATCTGTGCTCCACGCGTGATTTTTTTAAATTTGTTTACGGATTTATACTAATCCGCGTTATCTAAAGGTGATGTCTATCGAGACTATTCTCAATGTGCTGGAAATTGTTTCATAATCTGTGCTCCACGCATGATTTTTTAAAATTTGTTTACGGATTTATACGAATCCGCGTTATTTAAAGGTGATGTCTATCGAGACTATTCTCAATGTTCTGGAAATTGTTTCATAATCTGCGCTCCACGCGTGATTTTATTGAATTTGTTTTCAGATTTATATTATTTCGCGTTATTTAAAAACGATGTCTATCGAGACTATTCTCAATGTGCTGGAAATTGTTTCATAATCTGTGCTCCACGCGTGATTTTTTAAAATTTATTTACCGATTTATACTAATCCGCGTTATTTAAAGGTGATGTCTATCGAGACTATTCTCAATGTGCTGGAAATTGTTTCATAATCTGTGCTCAACGCGTGATTTTTTTAATTTGTTTGCGGATTTATAATACTATGTCGTGTTATTTAAAGGCGATGTCTATCGAGAGTATTCTCAATGTTCTGGAAATTATTTCATAATCTGTGCTAGACGCGTGATTTTTTTAAATTTGTTTATGGATTTATACTATTCCGCGTTATTTAAAGGCGATGTCTATCGAGATTATTCTCATTGTGCGGGAAATTGTTTCATAGTCTGTGCTCCACGCGTGATTTTTTAAAATTTGTTTACGGAATTATACTAATCCGCGTTATTTAAAGGTGATGTCTATCGAGACTATTCTCAATGTGCTGGAAATTGTTTCATACACTCTAAATTAAAATGTCTGAAATTCAGACACTTAAGTGTCTGAAATGGAGTGTTCAATTTTCAGACATTTTAAAATGTCTGAATTTTTTCAGACACTTTTTGCGTCTGAATTTCAGACACTTCAAACGTCTGAATCGCATCCATTTTTTTGTAAGCATCATACGTAGCCATGTTTGACCACGTTGAATCCTGGAAAAATATTTGGCTGTGGTCCTGCCCCCCCCCCCCCCCCCAATACAGCCTGATTTTTTTGGTGCTCTCAGTTTTGGTATACAATTTTCGTTACGTTGATAATTTAAATCTTTTACGACATTGTACTGATTATAATCAATATCGTGAACTTCAGGAGTAGAACAAGATTAAAAAACAAAAAATATTTATCTAAATATTAGATTTTTTAAAATTTATTTTGTTTTTAACCTTATTTTACTTTAAAAGTTCAAAATATTGATTATAATCAGTACAATTTCGAAACAGATTTAAAATATAAGCTTTACAAATATTGCACATCAAATTTGGGGGCACTACAGTCGTAGGGGGACGGGGCACTTCCCAGTTTGCCCTTCCTTTAATCAAGAAGTACTTTTGCAAAAAACGCAACCCTGCATTATAGTTGTCTAAATTGAGATGTCCGGTATTCGGGAGTATCCGTTGTGGAGGTTAATGGAGATTCTCGAATAGCGAACACCTCTATTTAACGAATACTTTTTTAATCAGCAGACATACATATTTGTATATTTTTACCTCAAAAAAGTAGACATCTCCAATTATCGGACAAATTCCGCGGTCCCGAAGTGTTCGCTATTAAGGGCTTTTAAGGTACATAGATAAATATATATATATATTTTATAATCTTGTCCTACTCTAAAAGTTCAAAATATTTATTATACTCGGTTGAATGTGGAAAAAGATTTAAAATATCAGATGTACGAAAATTGCAAAAATCCCACCCCCCACCCCCACCCCCCCCAAAAAAAAAATTAAAATATAAAAAAATATATTGCCACATAGGCAATTTTACATATACATCACTTGATAATCACAACAGCCATTTAACTATGAATAATGAAAATAAATAAATAAATATTCTACTTTAATAACATTGGGGAAAAAATGACTTTGGTATTTTGTTAAATATATTTGCGTTTTTAAACTTGTCCTACTCTAAAAGTTCAAAACTTTCATTATAATCAGTGCAAGATTTAAGATATCAGCTTTACAAAAATTCATGCAAAATCCCCCCCTCCCCCCCCCAAAAAAAATGAAAATACTTATTTAAAAATTATGTTTTTAAAAAATTTATATTTCCACATGGACAAGTTTTTATGTAGATCAGAGGGTACTCACAAAAGCTATTCAACTATCAATAAAAACAAATAAGTACATATTCTATATTAAAAACATGAGGAAAAAATAACTTATGATTTCCAAACTTCTTTCGTCTTAAATATATACAGTAACATCTGTCATTTTTGTATTTTTCGTATAAGTGCATATAAATAAAGTTACCACAATTTTAAATACGAAATCTAGTTAGAGGTTTTTACTTTTTCCCATTATAAATTTCAAATTACTTTTTTATTAAAAATAATAAAAAAATCAGTATTAGAGTTGATTGACAAATCAAATACATATGTATATTTTTACAGGCAGGTTCATATAATAGACCAGTCTCATTTACTTTATTTATCTTTTTTTAATCTGCGGTTTTATGCCAGGAAGTAAGAAAGCATTAGGTCAACTTTCAAAGTTTTTTTTTTCTTTACTTCCTTGTGGCCGTGATTTACTGAGAGATAAAAATTATCCATTTGAAACTAAGAACTGACATTGAATATATAATTCGTAATAAAAAAGAACGTCATAAGTTTAAAAATATATACTTCTAGAATTAGTGGGGTTTTTTGCGAACAGATTCAAAACTAATTAAATTTCATGCAGGATTTTGTTTAGTACAATAAATAAAATCATAAAATACACTAATTTTACTACTATAAAGAAACTTACTTGAGTTGCTGCAAGGGGTAAGAAATATTCCTCGATTTGAAATTTTAAAAACTACCACAACCACAGTGAGGGAGAAAGACTTTCATCAGTTTAAAAGGTAATCCCATAATACATCCGACTAGCCATATTTAAAGGATGAGATGTTTCATCCTAAAAACAGGACCCGCCAGACAAAAGTTTCTTTTTTTTGCCAGTTTCGACAGGACGAAGATGAATAACACAATATTATTGATATAAATTGATACGAGTTAACACTAAGCCCATTGCACACGCTTTGTAGAATTTCCGGGTGTAATCTTCAACCGCCGTCTACTTCTGTTCTGTGTCTATCCCGCCCTTGTATCGACGACAGCTTCTAAGAGACATTTGATGTCGAGCACACACGTCAGATGTATGTATTCAATAAATAAATACTCCAAGTTAATACGAATTAAAATCACAGTACTTCACATTTCGCAAAAAACGAATTAAAATACACGCGTACATAAAAACAAACTTTGTTTGAATTACAACGTATACCACTTCGAACGAAGACATCTAAAACGCATGCGCAACTGGGAGTGCTAGTGCCCCCTGGTGGTTATTGCGTCGGAAGAATCAAAACATCTTAAATTAAGACACGTTTAAAGCAATGAAGTGTCTTAAAATAAGACGTTTGCGGATATTTTAGACATTATTCTCAGTTCGTTTACACCATGGTCATAGTAAGACGCTTATGTATCTTAAATTAAGACATCTATAGTGTCTTAATTTTCAGATTAAGACACTTAAGTGTCTAAAATTCTTTTTCAGTCACATATGTGTCTAAATTTAAGACGCTTCTATTTGCAGTGTAATCTGTGCTCCACGCGTGATTTTTTTCAATTTTTTTACAGATTTATACTATTTTGCGTTATTTAAAGGTGATGTCTATCGAGGCTATTCTCAATGTGCTGGAAATTATTTCATAATCTGTGCTCCACGCGTGATTTTTTTAAATTTATTTACAGATTTATACTAATTTGCGTTATTTAAAGGCGATGTCTATCGAGACTATTTTCAATGTGCTGGAAATTGTTTCACAATCTATGCTCCAAGCGTGATTTTTTTTTCAATTTCTTTATACTAATTATTACATTTTATACTATTTCGCGTTATTTAAAGGTGATGTCTATCGAGACTATTCCCAATGTGCTGGAAATTGTTTCATAATCTGTGCTCCACGCGTGATTTTTTTAAATTTGTTTACGGATTTATACTAATCCGCGTTATTTAAAGGTGATGTCTATCGAGACTATTCTCAATGTGCTGGAAATTGTTTCATAATCTGTGCTCCACGCGTGATTTTTTAAAATTTGTTTACGGATTTATACGAATCCGCGTTATTTCAAGGTGATGTCTATCGAGACTATTCTCAATGTGCTGGAAATTGTTTCATATTCTGCGCTCCACGCGTGATTTTATTGAATTTGTTTTCAGATTTATAATATTTCGCGTTATTTAAAGGTGATGTCTATCGAGACTATTCTCAATGTGCTGGAAATTGTTTCTCAATCTGTGCTCCACGCGTGATTTTTTTTTCAATTTGTTTACAGATTTATATTATTTCGCGTTATTTAAAGGCGATGTCTTTCGAGACTATTCTCAATGTCCTGGAAATTGTTTCATAATCTGTGCTCCACGCGTGATTTTACTGAATTTGTTTTCAGATTTATAATATTTCGCGTTATTTAAAGGTGATGTCTATCGAGACTATTCTCAATGTGCTGGAAATTGTTTCTCAATCTGTGCTCCACGCGTGATTTTTTTTTCAATTTGTTTACAGATTTATATTATTTCGCGTTATTTAAAGGCGATGTCTTTCGAGACTATTCTCAATGTCCTGGAAATTGTTTCATAATCTGTGCTCCACGCGTGATTTTATTGAATTTGTTTTCAGATTTATAATATTTCGCGTTATTTAAAGGTGATGTCTATCGAGACTATTCTCAATGTGCTGGAAATTGTTTCAAAATCTATGCTCCAAGCGTGATTTTTTTTTCTTCAATTTCTTTATGGATTTATAAAATTTCGCGTTATTTAAAGGTGATGTCTATCGAGACTATTCTCAATGTGCTGGAAATTGTTTCATAATCTGTGCTCCACGCGTGATTTTTTAAAATTTGTTTACGGATTTATACTAATCCGCGTTATCTAAAGGTGATGTCTATCGAGACTATTCTCAATGTGCTGGAAATTGTTTCATAATCTGCGCTCCACGCGTGATTTTTTAAAATTTGTTTACGGATTTATACTGATCCGCGTTATTTAAAGGTGATGTCTATCGAGACTATTCTCAATGTTCTGGAAATTGTTTCATAATCTGCGCTCCACGCGTGATTTTATTCAATTTTTTTACAGATTTATACTATTTTGCGTTATATAAAGGTGATGTCTATCGAGGCTATTCTCAATGTGCTGGAAATTATTTCATAATCTGTGCTCCACGCGTGATTTTTTTAAATTTATTTACAGATTTATACTAATTTGCGTTATTTAAAGGCGATGTCTATCGAGACTATTTTCAATGTGCTGGAAATTGTTTCACAATCTATGCTCCAAGCGTGATTTTTTTTTCAATTTCTTTATACTAATTATTACATTTTATACTATTTCGCGTTATTTAAAGGTGATGTCTATCGAGACTATTCCCAATGTGCTGGAAATTGTTTCATAATCTGTGCTCCACGCGTGATTTTTTTAAATTTGTTTACGGATTTATACTAATCCGCGTTATTTAAAGGTGATGTCTATCGAGACTATTCTCAATGTGCTGGAAATTGTTTCATAATCTGTGCTCCAAGCGTGATTTTTTGTCTTCAATTTCTTTATGGATTTATAAAATTTCGCGTTATTTAAAGGTGATGTCTATCGAGACTATTCTCAATGTGCTGGAAATTGTTTCATAATCTGTGCTCCAAGCGTGATTTTTTTTCTTCAATTTCTTTATGGATTTATACTATTCCGCGTTATTTAAAGGCGATGTCTATCGAGAGTATTCTCATTGTGCGGGAAATTGTTTCATAGTCTGTGCTCCACGCGTGATTTTTAAAATTTGTTTACGGAATTATACTAATCCGCGTTATTTAAAGGTGATGTCTATCGAGACTATTCTCAATGTGCTGGAAATTGTTTCATAATCTGTGCTCCACGCGTGATTTTTTTCAATTTTTTTACAGATTTATACTATTTTGCGTTATTTAAAGGTGATGTCTATCGAGGCTATTCTCAATGTGCTGGAAATTATTTCATAATCTGTGCTCCACGCGTGATTTTTTTAAATTTATTTACAGATTTATACTAATTTGCGTTATTTAAAGGCGATGTCTATCCAGACTATTTTCAATGTGCTGGAAATAGTTTCACAATCTATGCTCCAATCGTGATTTTTTTTTCAATTTCTTTATACTAATTATTACATTTTATACTATTTCGCGTTATTTAAAGGTGATGTCTATCGAGACTATTCCCAATGTGCTGGAAATTGTTTCATAATCTGTGCTCCACGCGTAATTTTTTTAAATTTGTTTACGGATTTATACTAATCCGCGTTATTTAAAGGTGATGTCTATCGAGACTATTCTCAATGTGCTGGAAATTGTTTCATAATCTGTGCTCCACGCGTGATTTTTTAAAATTTGTTTACGGATTTATACGAATCCGCGTTATTTCAAGGTGATGTCTATCGAGACTATTCTCAATGTGCTGGAAATTGTTTCATAATCTGCGCTCCACGCGTGATTTTATTGAATTTGTTTTCAGATTTATAATATTTCGCGTTATTTAAAGGTGATGTCTATCGAGACTATTCTCAATGTGCTGGAAATTGTTTCTCAATCTGTGCTCCACGCGTGATTTTTTTTTCAATTTGTTTACAGATTTATATTATTTCGCGTTATTTAAAGGCGATGTCTTTCGAGACTATTCTCAATGTCCTGGAAATTGTTTCATAATCTGTGCTCCACGCGTGATTTTATTGAATTTGTTTTCAGATTTATAATATTTCGCGTTATTTAAAGGTGATGTCTATCGAGACTATTCTCAATGTGCTGGAAATTGTTTCAAAATCTATGCTCCAAGCGTGATTTTTTTTCTTCAATTTCTTTATGGATTTATAAAATTTCGCGTTATTTAAAGGTGATGTCTATCGAGACTATTCTCAATGTGCTGGAAATTGTTTCATAATCTGTGCTCCACGCGTGATTTTTTTAAATTTGTTTACGGATTTATACTAATCCGCGTTATCTAAAGGTGATGGCTATCGAGACTATTCTCAATGTGCTGGAAATTGTTTCATAATCTGCGCTCCACGCGTGATTTTATTGAATTTGTTTTCAGATTTATAATATTTCGCGTTATTTAAAGGTGATGTCTATCGAGACTATTCTCAATGTGCTGGAAATTGTTTCATAATCTGTGCTCCACGAGTGATTTTTTTTTAAATTTGTTTACGGATTTATACTAATCCGCGTTATTTAAAGGTGATGTCTATCGAGACTATTCTCAATGTGCTGGAAATTGTTTCATAATCGGTGCTCCACGCGTGATTTTTTAAAATTTGTTTACGGATTTATACTGATCCGCGTTATTTAAAGGTGATGTCTATCGAGACTATTCTCTATGTGCTGGAAATTGTTTCATAATCTGCGCTCCACGCGTGATTTTTTAAAATTTGTTTACGGATTTATACTGATCCGCGTTATTTAAAGGTGATGTCTATCGAGACTATTCTCAATGTTCTGGAAATTGTTTCATAATCTGCGCTCCACGCGTGATTTTATTGAATTTGTTTTCAGATTTATATTATTTCGCGTTATTTAAAGACGATGTCTATCGAGACTATTCTCAATGTGCTGGAAATTGTTTCATAATCTGTGCTCCACGCGTGATTTTTTAAAATTTGTTTACCGATTTATACTAATCCGCGTTATTTAAAGGTGATGTCTATCGAGACTATTCTCAATGTGCTGGAAATTGTTTCATAATCTGTGCTCCACGCGTGATTTTTTAAAATTTGTTTATGGATTTATACTAATCCGCGTTATTTAAAGGTGATGTCTATCGAGACTATTCTCAATGTGCTGGAAATTGTTTCATAATCTGTGCTCAACGCGTGATTTTTTTAATTTGTTTGCGGATTTATAATACTATTTCGTGTTATTTAAAGGCGATGTCTATCGAGAGTATTCTCAATGTTCTGGAAATTATTTCATAATCTGTGCTAGACGCGTGATTTTTTTAAATTTGTTTATGGATTTATACTATTCCGCGTTATTTAAAGGCGATGTCTATCGAGAGTATTCTCATTGTGCGGGAAATTGTTTCATAGTCTGTGCTCCACGCGTGATTTTTTAAAATTTGTTTACGGAATTATACTAATCCGCGTTATTTAAAGGTGATGTCTATCGACACTATTCTCAATGTGCTGGAAATTGTTTCATAATCTGTGCTCCACGCGTGATTTTTTTCAATTTTTTTACAGATTTATACTATTTTGCGTTATTTAAAGGTGATGTCTATCGAGGCTATTCTCAATGTGCTGGAAATTATTTCATAATCTGTGCTCCACGCGTGATTTTTTTAAATTTATTTACAGATTTATACTAATTTGCGTTATTTAAAGGCGATGTCTATCGAGACTATTTTCAATGTGCTGGAAATTGTTTCACAATCTATGCTCCAAGCGTGATTTTTTTTTCAATTTCTTTATACTAATTATTACATTTTATACTATTTCGCGTTATTTAAAGGTGATGTCTATCGAGACTATACCCAATGTGCTGGAAATTGTTTCATAATCTGTTCTCCACGAGTGATTTTATTAAATTTGTTTACGGATTTATACTAATCCGCGTTATCTAAAGGTGATGTCTATCGAGACTATTCTCAATATGCTGGAAATTGTTTCATAATCGGTGCTCCACGCGTGATTTTTTAAAATTTGTTTACGGATTTATACTGATCCGCGTTATTTAAAGGTGATGTCTATCGAGACTATTCTCAATGTTCTGGAAATTGTTTCATAATCTGCGCTCCACGCGTGATTTTATTGAATTTGTTTTCAGATTTATATTATTTCGCGTTATTTAAAAACGATGTCTATCGAGACTATTCTCAATGTGCTGGAAATTGTTTCATAATCTGTGCTCCACGCGTGATTTTTTAAAATTTGTTTACCGATTTATACTAATCCGCGTTATTTAAAGGTGATGTCTATCGAGACTATTCTCAATGTGCTGGAAATTGTTTCATAATCTGTGCTCCACGCGTGATTTTTTAAAATTTGTTTATGGATTTATACTAATCCGCGTTATTTAAAGGTGATGTCTATCGAGACTATTCTCAATGTGCTGGAAATTGTTTCATAATCTGTGCTCAACGCGTGATTTTTTTAATTTGTTTGCGGATTTATAATAATATTTCGTGTTATTTAAAGGCGATGTCTATCGAGAGTATTCTCAATGTTCTGGAAATTATTTCATAATCTGTGCTAGACGCGTGATTTTTTTAAATTTGTTTATGGATTTATACTATTCCGCGTTATTTAAAGGCGATGTCTATCGAGATTATTCTCATTGTGCGGGAAATTGTTTCATAGTCTGTGCTCCACGCGTGATTTTTTAAAATTTGTTTACGGAATTATACTAATCCGCGTTATTTAAAGGTGATGTCTATCGAGACTATTCTCAATGTGCTGGAAATTGTTTCATAATCTGTGCTCCACGCGTGATTTTTTTAAATTTATTTACAGATTTATACTAATTTGCGTTATTTAAAGGCGATGTCTATCGAGACTATTCTCAATGTGCTGGAAATTGTTTCATAATCTGTGCTCAACGCGTGATTTTTTAAATTTGTTTGCGGATTTATACTAATTTGCGTTATTTAAAGGCGATGTCTATCGAGACTATTTTCAATGTGCTGGAAATTGTTTCATAATCTGTGCTCCACGCGTGATTTTTTTAAATTTATTTACAGATTTATACTAATTTGCGTTATTTAAAGGCGATGTCTATCGAGACTATTTTCAATGTGCTGGAAATTGTTTCACAATCTATGCTCCAAGCGTGATTTTTTTTTCAATTTCTTTATACTAATTATTACATTTTATACTATTTCGCGTTATTTAAAGGTGATGTCTATCGAGACTATTCCCAATGTGCTGGAAATTGTTTCATAATCTGTGCTCCACGCGTGATTTTTTTAAATTTGTTTACGGATTTATACTAATCCGCGTTATTTAAAGGTGATGTCTATCGAGACTATTCTCAATGTGCTGGAAATTGTTTCATAATCTGTGCTCAACGCGTGATTTTTTAAAATTTGTTTACGGATTTATACGAATCCGCGTTATTTCAAGGTGATGTCTATCGAGACTATTCTCAATGTGCTGGAAATTGTTTCTCAATCTGTGCTCCACGCGTGATTTTTTTTTCAATTTGTTTACAGATTTATATTATTTCGCGTTATTTAAAGGCGATGTCTTTCGAGACTATTCTCAATGTCCTGGAAATTGTTTCATAATCTGTGCTCCACGCGTGATTTTATTGAATTTGTTTTCAGATTTATAATATTTCGCGTTATTTAAAGGTGATGTCTATCGAGACTATTCTCAATGTGCTGGAAATTGTTTCAAAATCTATGCTCCAAGCGTGATTTTTTTTCTTCAATTTCTTTATGGATTTATAAAATTTCGCGTTATTTAAAGGTGATGTCTATCGAGACTATTCTCAATGTGCTGGAAATTGTTTCATAATCTGTGCTCCACGCGTGATTTTTTTAAATTTGTTTACGGATTTATACTAATCCGCGTTATCTAAAGGTGATGTCTATCGAGACTATTCTCAATGTGCTGGAAATTGTTTCATAATCTGTGCTCCAAGCGTGATTTTTTAAAATTTGTTTACGGATTTATACGAATCCGCGTTATTTAAAGGTGATGTCTATCGAGACTATTCTCAATGTGCTGGAAATTGTTTCATAATCTGCGCTCCACGCGTGATTTTTTTAATTTGTTTGCGGATTTATAATACTATTTCGTGTTATTTAAAGGCGATGTCTATCGAGAGTATTCTCAATGTTCTGGAAATTATTTCATAATCTGTGCTAGACGCGTGATTTTTTAAAATTTGTTTATGGATTTATACTATTCCGCGTTATTTAAAGGCGATGTCTATCGAGAGTATTCTCATTGTGCGGGAAATTGTTTCATAGTCTGTGCTCCACGCGTGATTTTTTAAAATTTGTTCACGGATTTATACTGATCCGCGTTATTTAAAGGTGATGTCTATCGAGACTATTCTCAATGTGCTGGAAATTGTTTCATAATCTGCGCTCCACGCGTGATTTTTTAAAATTTGTTTACGGATTTATACTGATCCGCGTTATTTAAAGGTGATGTCTATCGAGACTATTCTCAATGTTCTGGAAATTGTTTCATAATCTGCGCTCCACGCGTGATTTTATTGAATTTGTTTTCAGATTTATATTATTTCGCGTTATTTAAAGACGATGTCTATCGAGACTATTCTCAATGTGCTGGAAATTGTTTCATAATCTGTGCTCCACGCGTGATTTTTTAAAATTTGTTTACCGATTTATACTAATCCGCGTTATTTAAAGGTGATGTCTATCGAGACTATTCTCAATGTGCTGGAAATTGTTTCATAATCTGTGCTCCACGCGTGATTTTTTAAAATTTGATTATGGATTTATACTAATCCGCGTTATTTAAAGGTGATGTCTATCCAGACTATTCTCAATGTGCTGGAAATTGTTTCATAATCTGTGCTCAACGCGTGATTTTTTTAATTTGTTTGCGGATTTATAATACTATTTCGTGTTATTTAAAGGCGATGTCTATCGAGAGTATTCTCAATGTTCTGGAAATTATTTCATAATCTGTGCTAGACGCGTGATTTTTTTAAATTTGTTTATGGATTTATACTATTCCGCGTTATTTAAAGGCGATGTCTATCGAGAGTATTCTCAATGTGCTGGAAATTGTTTCATAATCTGTGCTCCACGCGTGATTTTTTTCAATTTTTTTACAGATTTATACTATTTTGCGTTATTTAAAGGTGATGTCTATCGAGGCTATTCTCAATGTGCTGGAAATTATTTCATAATCTGTGCTCCACGCGTGATTTTTTTAAATTTATTTACAGATTTATACTAATTTGCGTTATTTAAAGGCGATGTCTATCGAGACTATTTTCAATGTGCTGGAAATTGTTTCACAATCTATGCTCCAAGCGTGATTTTTTTTTCAATTTCTTTATACTAATTATTACATTTTATACTATTTCGCGTTATTTAAAGGTGATGTCTATCGAGACTATTCCCAATGTGCTGGAAATTGTTTCATAATCTGTGCTCCACGCGTGATTTTTTTAAATTTGTTTACGGATTTATACTAATCCGCGTTATTTAAAGGTGATGTCTATCGAGACTATTCTCAATGTGCTGGAAATTGTTTCATAATCTGTGCTCCACGCGTGATTTTTTTCAATTTTTTTACAGATTTATACTATTTTGCGTTATTTAAAGGTGATGTCTATCGAGGCTATTCTCAATGTGCTGGAAATTATTTCATAATCTGTGCTCCACGCGTGATTTTTTTAAATTTATTTACAGATTTATACTAATTTGCGTTATTTAAAGGCGATGTCTATCCAGACTATTTTCAATGTGCTGGAAATTGTTTCACAATCTATGCTCCAATCGTGATTTTTTTTTCAATTTCTTTATACTAATTATTACATTTTATACTATTTCGCGTTATTTAAAGGTGATGTCTATCGAGACTATTCCCAATGTGCTGGAAATTGTTTCATAATCTGTGCTCCACGCGTGATTTTTTTAAATTTGTTTACGGATTTATACTAATCCGCGTTATTTAAAGGTGATGTCTATCGAGACTATTCTCAATGTGCTGGAAATTGTTTCATAATCTGTGCTCCACGCGTGATTTTTTAAAATTTGTTTACGGATTTATACGAATCCGCGTTATTTCAAGGTGATGTCTATCGAGACTATTCTCAATGTGCTGGAAATTGTTTCATAATCTGCGCTCCACGCGTGATTTTATTGAATTTGTTTTCAGATTTATAATATTTCGCGTTATTTAAAGGTGATGTCTATCGAGACTATTCTCAATGTGCTGGAAATTGTTTCTCAATCTGTGCTCCACGCGTGATTTTTTTTTCAATTTGTTTACAGATTTATATTATTTCGCGTTATTTAAAGGCGATGTCTTTCGAGACTATTCTCAATGTCCTGGAAATTGTTTCATAATCTGTGCTCCACGCGTGATTTTATTGAATTTGTTTTCAGATTTATAATATTTCGCGTTATTTAAAGGTGATGTCTATCGAGACTATTCTCAATGTGCTGGAAATTGTTTCAAAATCTATGCTCCAAGCGTGATTTTTTTTCTTCAATTTCTTTATGGATTTATAAAATTTCGCGTTATTTAAAGGTGATGTCTATCGAGACTATTCTCAATGTGCTGGAAATTGTTTCATAATCTGTGCTCCACGCGTGATTTTTTTAAATTTGTTTACGGATTTATACTAATCCGCGTTATCTAAAGGTGATGGCTATCGAGACTATTCTCAATGTGCTGGAAATTGTTTCATAATCTGCGCTCCACGCGTGATTTTATTGAATTTGTTTTCAGATTTATAATATTTCGCGTTATTTAAAGGTGATGTCTATCGAGACTATTCTCAATGTGCTGGAAATTGTTTCATAATCTGTGCTCCACGAGTGATTTTTTTTAAATTTGTTTACGGATTTATACTAATCCGCGTTATTTAAAGGTGATGTCTATCGAGACTATTCTCAATGTGCTGGAAATTGTTTCATAATCGGTGCTCCACGCGTGATTTTTTAAAATTTGTTTACGGATTTATACTGATCCGCGTTATTTAAAGGTGATGTCTATCGAGACTATTCTCAATGTGCTGGAAATTGTTTCATAATCTGCGCTCCACGCGTGATTTTTTAAAATTTGTTTACGGATTTATACTGATCCGCGTTATTTAAAGGTGATGTCTATCGAGACTATTCTCAATGTTCTGGAAATTGTTTCATAATCTGCGCTCCACGCGTGATTTTATTGAATTTGTTTTCAGATTTATATTATTTCGCGTTATTTAAAGACGATGTCTATCGAGACTATTCTCAATGTGCTGGAAATTGTTTCATAATCTGTGCTCCACGCGTGATTTTTTAAAATTTGTTTACCGATTTATACTAATCCGCGTTATTTAAAGGTGATGTCTATCGAGACTATTCTCAATGTGCTGGAAATTGTTTCATAATCTGTGCTCCACGCGTGATTTTTTAAAATTTGTTTATGGATTTATACTAATCCGCGTTATTTAAAGGTGATGTCTATCGAGACTATTCTCAATGTGCTGGAAATTGTTTCATAATCTGTGCTCAACGCGTGATTTTTTTAATTTGTTTGCGGATTTATAATACTATTTCGTGTTATTTAAAGGCGATGTCTATCGAGAGTATTCTCAATGTTCTGGAAATTATTTCATAATCTGTGCTAGACGCGTGATTTTTTTAAATTTGTTTATGGATTTATACTATTCCGCGTTATTTAAAGGCGATGTCTATCGAGAGTATTCTCATTGTGCGGGAAATTGTTTCATAGTCTGTGCTCCACGCGTGATTTTTTAAAATTTGTTTACGGAATTATACTAATCCGCGTTATTTAAAGGTGATGTCTATCGAGACTATTCTCAATGTGCTGGAAATTGTTTCATAATCTGTGCTCCACGCGTGATTTTTTTCAATTTTTTTACAGATTTATACTATTTTGCGTTATTTAAAGGTGATGTCTATCGAGGCTATTCTCAATGTGCTGGAAATTATTTCATAATCTGTGCTCCACGCGTGATTTTTTTAAATTTATTTACAGATTTATACTAATTTGCGTTATTTAAAGGCGATGTCTATCGAGACTATTTTCAATGTGCTGGAAATTGTTTCATAATCTGTGCTCCACGCGTGATTTTTTAAAATTTGTTTACGGATTTATACGAATCCGCGTTATTTCAAGTTGATGTCTATCGAGACTATTCTCAATGTGCTGGAAATTGTTTCATAATCTGCGCTCCACGCGTGGTTTTATTGAATTTGTTTTCAGATTTATAATATTTCGCGTTATTTAAAGGTGATGTCTATCGAGACTATTCTCAATGTGCTGGAAATTGTTTCTCAATCTGTGCTCCACGCGTGATTTTTTTTTCAATTTGTTTACAGATTTATATTATTTCGCGTTATTTAAAGGCGATGTCTTTCGAGACTATTCTCAATGTCCTGGAAATTGTTTCATAATCTGTGCTCCACGCGTGATTTTATTGAATTTGTTTTCAGATTTATAATATTTCGCGTTATTTAAAGGTGATGTCTATCGAGACTATTCTCAATGTGCTGGAAATTCTTTCAAAATCTATGCTCCAAGCGTGATTTTTTTTCTTCAATTTCTTTATGGATTTATAAAATTTCGCGTTATTTAAAGGTGATGTCTATCGAGACTATTCTCAATGTGCTGGAAATTGTTTCATAATCTGTGCTCCACGCGTGATTTTTTAAAATTTGTTTACGGATTTATACTAATCCGCGTTATCTAAAGGTGATGGCTATCGAGACTATTCTCAATGTGCTGGAAATTGTTTCATAATCTGCGCTCCACGCGTGATTTTATTGAATTTGTTTTCAGATTTATAATATTTCGCGTTATTTAAAGGTGATGTCTATCGAGACTATTCTCAATGTGCTGGAAATTGTTTCATAATCTGTGCTCCACGAGTGATTTTTTTTAAATTTGTTTACGGATTTATACTAATCCGCGTTATTTAAAGGTGATGTCTATCGAGACTATTCTCAATGTGCTGGAAATTGTTTCATAATCGGTGCTCCACGCGTGATTGTTTAAAATTTGTTTACGGATTTATACTGATCCGCGTTATTTAAAGGTGATGTCTATCGAGACTATTCTCAATGTGCTGGAAATTGTTTCATAATCTGCGCTCCACGCGTGATTTTTTAAAATTTGTTTACGGATTTATACTGATCCGCGTTATTTAAAGGTGATGTCTATCGAGACTATTCTCAATGTTCTGGAAATTGTTTCATAATCTGCGCTCCACGCGTGATTTTATTGAATTTGTTTTCAGATTTATATTATTTCGCGTTATTTAAAGACGATGTCTATCGAGACTATTCTCAATGTGCTGGAAATTGTTTCATAATCTGTGCTCCACGCGTGATTTTTTAAAATTTGTTTACCGATTTATACTAATCCGCGTTATTTAAAGGTGATGTCTATCGAGACTATTCTCAATGTGCTGGAAATTGTTTCATAATCTGTGCTCCACGCGTGATTTTTTAAAATTTGTTTATGGATTTATACTAATCCGCGTTATTTAAAGGTGATGTCTATCGAGACTATTCTCAATGTGCTGGAAATTGTTTCATAATCTGTGCTCAACGCGTGATTTTTTTAATTTGTTTGCGGATTTATAATACTATTTCGTGTTATTTAAAGGCGATGTCTATCGAGAGTATTCTCAATGTTCTGGAAATTATTTCATAATCTGTGCTAGACGCGTGATTTTTTAAAATTTGTTTATGGATTTATACTATTCCGCGTTATTTAAAGGCGATGTCTATCGAGAGTATTCTCATTGTGCGGGAAATTGTTTCATAGTCTGTGCTCCACGCGTGATTTTTTAAAATTTGTTTACGGAATTATACTAATCCGCGTTATGTAAAGGTGATGTCTATCGAGACTATTCTCAATGTGCTGGAAATTGTTTCATAATCTGTGCTCCACGCGTGATTTTTTTCAATTTTTTTACAGATTTATACTATTTTGCGTTATTTAAAGGTGATGTCTATCGAGGCTATTCTCAATGTGCTGGAAATTATTTCATAATCTGTGCTCCACGCGTGATTTTTTTTAATTTATTTACAGATTTATACTAATTTGCGTTATTTAAAGGCGATGTCTATCGAGACTATTTTCAATGTGCTGGAAATTGTTTCACAATCTATGCTCCAAGCGTGATTTTTTTTTCAATTTCTTTATACTAATTATTACATTTTATACTATTTCGCGTTATTTAAAGGTGATGTCTATCGAGACTATTCCCAATGTGCTGGAAATTGTTTCATAATCTGTGCTCCACGCGTGATTTTTTTAAATTTGTTTACGGATTTATGCTAATCCGCGTTATTTAAAGGTGATGTCTATCGAGACTATTCTCAATGTGCTGGAAATTGTTTCATAATCTGTGCTCCAAGCGTGATTTTTTTTCTTCAATTTCTTTATGGATTTATAAAATTTCGCGTTATTTAAAGGTGATGTCTATCGAGACTATTCTCAATGTGCTGGAAATTGTTTCATAATCTGTGCTCCAAGCGTGATTTTTTTTCTTCAATTTCTTTATGGATTTATACTATTCCGCGTTATTTAAAGGCGATGTCTATCGAGAGTATTCTCATTGTGCGGGAAATTGTTTCATAGTCTGTGCTCCACGCGTGATTTTTAAAATTTGTTTACGGAATTATACTAATCCGCGTTATTTAAAGGTGATGTCTATCGAGACTATTCTCAATGTGCTGGAAATTGTTTCATAATCTGTGCTCCACGCGTGATTTTTTTCAATTTTTTTACAGATTTATACTATTTTGCGTTATTTAAAGGTGATGTCTATCGAGGCTATTCTCAATGTGCTGGAAATTATTTCATAATCTGTGCTCCACGCGTGAATTTTTTTAATTTATTTACAGATTTATACTAATTTGCGTTATTTAAAGGCGATGTCTATCCAGACTATTTTCAATGTGCTGGAAATTGTTTCACAATCTATGCTCCAATCGTGATTTTTTTTTCAATTTCTTTATACTAATTATTACATTTTATACTATTTCGCGTTATTTAAAGGTGATGTCTATCGAGACTATTCCCAATGTGCTGGAAATTGTTTCATAATCTGTGCTCCACGCGTGATTTTTTTAAATTTGTTTACGGATTTATACTAATCCGCGTTATTTAAAGGTGATGTCTATCGAGACTATTCTCAATGTGCTGGAAATTGTTTCATAATCTGTGCTCCACGCGTGATTTTTTAAAATTTGTTTACGGATTTATACGAATCCGCGTTATTTCAAGGTGATGTCTATCGAGACTATTCTCAATGTGCTGGAAATTGTTTCATAATCTGCGCTCCACGCGTGATTTTATTGAATTTGTTTTCAGATTTATAATATTTCGCGTTATTTAAAGGTGATGTCTATCGAGACTATTCTCAATGTGCTGGAAATTGTTTCATAATCGGTGCTCCACGCGTGATTTTTTAAAATTTGTTTACGGATTTATACTGATCCGCGTTATTTAAAGGTGATGTCTATCGAGACTATTCTCAATGTTCTGGAAATTGTTTCATAATCTGCGCTCCACGCGTGATTTTATTGAATTTGTTTTCAGATTTATATTATTTCGCGTTATTTAAAGACGATGTCTATCGAGACTATTCTCAATGTGCTGGAAATTGTTTCATAATCTGTGCTCCACGCGTGATTTTTTAAAATTTGTTTACCGATTTATACTAATCCGCGTTATTTAAAGGTGATGTCTATCGAGACTATTCTCAATGTGCAGGAAATTGTTTCATAATCTGTGCTCCACGCGTGATTTTTTAAAATTTGTTTATGGATTTATACTAATCCGCGTTATTTAAAGGTGATGTCTATCGAGACTATTCTCAATGTGCTGGAAATTGTTTCATAATCTGTGCTCAACGCGTGATTTTTTTAATTTGTTTGCGGATTTATAATACTATTTCGTGTTATTTAAAGGCGATGTCTATCGAGAGTATTCTCAATGTTCTGGAAATTATTTCATAATCTGTGCTAGACGCGTGATTTTTTTAAATTTGTTTATGGATTTATACTATTCCGCGTTATTTAAAGGCGATGTCTATCGAGAGTATTCTCATTGTGCGGGAAATTGTTTCATAGTCTGTGCTCCACGCGTGATTTTTTAAAATTTGTTTACGGAATTATACTAATCCGCGTTATTTAAAGGTGATGTCTATCGAGACTATTCTCAATGTGCTGGAAATTGTTTCATAATCTGTGCTCCACGCGTGATTTTTTTCAATTTTTTTACAGATTTATACTATTTTGCGTTATTTAAAGGTGATGTCTATCGAGGCTATTCTCAATGTGCTGGAAATTATTTCATAATCTGTGCTCCACGCGTGATTTTTTTAAATTTATTTACAGATTTATACTAATTTGCGTTATTTAAAGGCGATGTCTATCGAGACTATTTTCAATGTGCTGGAAATTGTTTCACAATCTATGCTCCAAGCATGATTTTTTTTTCAATTTCTTTATACTAATTATTACATTTTATACTATTTCGCGTTATTTAAAGGTGATGTCTATCGAGACTATTCCCAATGTGCTGGAAATTGTTTCATAATCTGTGCTCCACGCGTGATTTTTTTAAATTTGTTTACGGATTTATACTAATCCGCGTTATTTAAAGGTGATGTCTATCGAGACTATACTCAATGTGCTGGAAATTGTTTCATAATCTGTGCTCCAAGCGTGATTTTTTTTCTTCAATTTCTTTATGGATTTATAAAATTTCGCGTTATTTAAAGGTGATGTCTATCGAGACTATTCTCAATGTGCTGGAAATTGTTTCATAATCTGTGCTCCAAGCGTGATTTTTTTTCTTCAATTTCTTTATGGATTTATAAAATTTCGCGTTATTTAAAGGTGATGTCTATCGAGACTATTCTCAATTTGCTGGAAATTGTTTCATAATCTGTGCTCCAAGCGTGATTTTTTTAAATTTGTTTACGGATTTATATTATTTCGCGTTATTTAAAGGCGATGTCTTTCGAGACTATTCTCAATGTCCTGGAAATTGTTTCATAATCTGTGCTCCACGCGTGATTTTATTGAATTTGTTTTCAGATTTATAATATTTCGCGTTATTTAAAGGTGATGTCTATCGAGACTATTCTCAATGTGCTGGAAATTGTTTCATAATCTGTGCTCCACGCGTGATTTTTTTTAATTTGTTTACGGATTTATACTAATCCGCGTTATTTAAAGGTGATGTCTATCGAGACTATTCTCAATGTGCTGGAAATTGTTTCATAATCTGTGCTCAACGAGTGATTTTTTGAATTTGTTTGCGGATTTATAATACTATTTCGTGTCATTTAAAGGCGAAGTCTATCGAGACTATTCTCAATGTGCTGGAAATTGTTTCATAATCTGTGTTCCACGCGTGATTTTTTTCAATTTTTTTACAGATTTATACTATTTCGCGTTATTTAAAGGTGATGTCTATCGAGGCTATTCTCAATGTGCTGGAAATTATTTCATAATCTGTGCTCCACGCGTGATTTTTTTAAATTTATTTACAGATTTATACTAATTTGCGTTATTTAAAGGCGATGTCTATCGAGACTATTTTCAATGTGCTGGAAATTGTTTCACAATCTATGCTCCAAGCGTGATTTTTTTTCAATTTCTTTATACTAATTATTACATTTTATACTATTTCGCGTTATTTAAAGGTGATGTCTATCGAGACTATTCCCAATGTGCTGGAAATTGTTTCATAATCTGTGCTCCACGCGTGATTTTTTTAAATTTGTTTACGGATTTATACTAATCCGCGTTATCTAAAGGTGATGTCTATCGAGACTATTCTCAATGTGCTGGAAATTGTTTCATAATCTGTGCTCCACGCGTGATTTTTTAAAATTTGTTTACGGATTTATACGAATCCGCGTTATTTAAAGGTGATGTCTATCGAGACTATTCTCAATGTGCTGGAAATTGTTTTATAATCTGCGCTCCACGCGCGATTTTTTTAAATTTGTTTACGGATTTATACTATTTCGCGTTATTTACAGGTGATGTCTATCGAGACTATTCTCAATGTGCTGGAAATTGTTTCATAATCTGTGCTCCACGAGTGATTTTTTTAAAATTTGTTTACGGATTTATACTAATCCGCGTTATTTAAAGGTGATGTCTATCGAGGCTATTCTCAATGTGCTGGAAATTATTTCATAATCTGTGCTCCACGCGTGATTTTTTAAAATTTATTTACAGATTTATACTAATTTGCGTTATTTAAAGGCGATGTCTATCGAGACTATTTTCAATGTGCTGGAAATTGTTCCACAATCTATGCTCCAAGCGTGATTTTTTTTCAATTTCTTTATACTAATTATTACATTTTATACTATTTCGCGTTATTTAAAGGTGATGTCTATCGAGACTATACCCAATGTGCTGGAAATTGTTTCATAATCTGTTCTCCAGGAGTGATTTTTTTAAATTTGTTTACGGATTTATACTAATCCGCGTTATCTAAAGGTGATGTCTATCGAGACTATTCTCAATGTGCTGGAAATTGTTTCATAATCGGTGCTCCACGCGTGATTTTTTAAAATTTGTTTACGGATTTATACTGATCCGCGTTATTTAAAGGTGATGTCTATCGAGACTATTCTCAATGTTCTGGAAATTGTTTCATAATCTGCGCTCCACGCGTGATTTTATTGAATTTGTTTTCAGATTTATATTATTTCGCGTTATTTAAAGACGATGTCTATCGAGACTATTCTCAATGTGCTGGAAATTGTTTCATAATCTGTGCTCCACGCGTGATTTTTTAAAATTTGTTTACCGATTTATACTAATCCGCGTTATTTAAAGGTGATGTCTATCGAGACTATTCTCAATGTGCTGGAAATTGTTTCATAATCTGTGCTCCACGCGTGATTTTTTAAAATTTGTTTATGGATTTATACTAATCCGCGTTATTTAAAGGTGATGTCTATCGAGACAATTCTCAATGTGCTGGAAATTGTTTCATAATCTGTGCTCAACGCGTGATTTTTTTAATTTGTTTGCGGATTTATAATACTATTTCGTGTTATTTAAAGGCGATGTCTATCGAGAGTATTCTCAATGTTCTGGAAATTATTTCATAATCTGTGCTAGACGCGTGATTTTTTTAAATTTGTTTATGGATTTATACTATTCCGCGTTATTTAAAGGCGATGTCTATCGAGAGTATTCTCATTGTGCGGGAAATTGTTTCATAGTCTTTGCTCCACACGTGATTTTTTAAAATTTGTTTACGGAATTATACTAATCCGCGTTATTTAAAGGTGATGTCTATCGAGACTATTCTCAATGTGCTGGAAATTGTTTCATAATCTGTGCTCAACGAGTGATTTTTTGAATTTGTTTGCGGATTTATAATACTATTTCGTGTTATTTAAAGGCGATGTCTATCGAGACTATTCTCAATGTGCTGGAAATTGTTTCATAATCTGTGCTCCACGCGTGATTTTTTTCAATTTTTTTACAGATTTATACTATTTCGCGTTATTTAAAGGTGATGTCTATCCAGGCTATTCTCAATGTGCTGGAAATTATTTCATAATCTGTGCTCCACGCGTGATTTTTTTAAATTTATTTACAGATTTATACTAATTTGCGTTATTTAAAGGCGATGTCTATCGAGACTATTTTCAATGTGCTGGAAATTGTTTCACAATCTATGCTCCAAGCGTGATTTTTTTTCAATTTCTTTATACTAATTATTACATTTTATACTATTTCGCGTTATTTAAAGGCGATGTCTATCGAGACTATTCTCAATGTGCTGGAAATTGTTTCATAATCTGTGCTCCACGCGTGATTTTTTTCAATTTTTTTACAGATTTATACTATTTCGCGTTATTTAAAGGTGATGTCTATCCAGGCTATTCCCAATGTGCTGGAAATTGTTTCATAATCTGTGCTCCACGCGTGATTTTTTTAAATTTGTTTACGGATTTATACTAATCCGCGTTATCTAAAGGTGATGTCTATCGAGACTATTCTCAATGTGCTGGAAATTGTTTCATAATCTGTGCTCCACGCGTGATTTTTTAAAATTTGTTTACGGATTTATACGAATCCGCGTTATTTAAAGGTGATGTCTATCGAGACTATTCTCAATGTGCTGGAAATTGTTTCATAATCTGCGCTCCACGCGTGATTTTATTGAATTTGTTTTCAGATTTATAATATTTCGCGTTATTTAAAGGTGATGTCTATCGAGACTATTCTCAATGTGCTGGAAATTGTTTCATAATCTGTGCTCCACGAGTGATTTTTTTAAAATTTGTTTACGGATTTATACTAATCCGCGTTATTTAAAGGTGATGTCTATCGAGGCTATTCTCAATGTGCTGGAAATTATTTCATAATCTGTGCTCCACGCGTGATTTTTTTAAATTTATTTACAGATTTATACTAATTTGCGTTATTTAAAGGCGATGTCTATCGAGACTATTTTCAATGTGCTGGAAATTGTTCCACAATCTATGCTCCAAGCGTGATTTTTTTTCAATTTCTTTATACTAATTATTACATTTTATACTATTTCGCGTTATTTAAAGGTGATGTCTATCGAGACTATACCCAATGTGCTGGAAATTGTTTCATAATCTGTTCTCCACGAGTGATTTTTTTAAATTTGTTTACGGATTTATACTAATCCGCGTTATCTAAAGGTGATGTCTATCGAGACTATTCTCAATGTGCTGGAAATTGTTTCATAATCGGTGCTTAACGCGTGATTTTTTAAAATTTGTTTACGGATTTATACTGATCCGCGTTATTTAAAGGTGATGTCTATCGAGACTATTCTCAATGTTCTGGAAATTGTTTCATAATCTGCGCTCCACGCGTGATTTTATTGAATTTGTTTTCAGATTTATATTATTTCGCGTTATTTAAAAACGATGTCTATCGAGACTATTCTCAATGTGCTGGAAATTGTTTCATAATCTGTGCTCCACGCGTGATTTTTTAAAATTTGTTTATGGATTTATACTAATCCGCGTTATTTAAAGGTGATGTCTATCGAGACTATTCTCAATGTGCTGGAAATTGTTTCATAATCTGTGCTCAACGCGTGATTTTTTTAATTTGTTTGCGGATTTATAATACTATTTCGTGTTATTTAAAGGCGATGTCTATCGAGAGTATTCTCAATGTTCTGGAAATTATTTCATAATCTGTGCTAGACGCGTGATTTTTTTAAATTTGTTTATGGATTTATACTATTCCGCGTTATTTAAAGGCGATGTCTATCGAGAGTATTCTCATTGTGCGGGAAATTGTTTCATAGTCTGTGCTCCACGCGTGATTTTTTAAAATTTGTTTACCGATTTATACTAATCCGCGTTATTTAAAGGTGATGTCTATCGAGACTATTCTCAATGTGCTGGAAATTGTTTCATAATCTGTGCTCCACGCGTGATTTTTTAAAATTTGTTTATGGATTTATACTAATCCGCGTTATTTAAAGGTGATGTCTATCGAGACAATTCTCAATGTGCTGGAAATTGTTTCATAATCTGTGCTCAACGTGTGATTTTTTTAATTTGTTTGCGGATTTATAATACTATTTCGTGTTATTTAAAGGCGATGTCTATCGAGAGTATTCTCAATGTTCTGGAAATTATTTCATAATCTGTGCTAGACGCGTGATTTTTTTAAATTTGTTTATGGATTTATACTATTCCGCGTTATTTAAAGGCGATGTCTATCGAGAGTATTCTCATTGTGCGGGAAATTGTTTCATAGTCTTTGCTCCACACGTGATTTTTTAAAATTTGTTTACGGAATTATACTAATCCGCGTTATTTAAAGGTGATGTCTATCGAGACTATTCTCAATGTGCTGGAAATTGTTTCATAATCTGTGCTCAACGAGTGATTTTTTGAATTTGTTTGCGGATTTATAATACTATTTCGTGTTATTTAAAGGCGATGTCTATCGAGACTATTCTCAATGTGCTGGAAATTGTTTCATAATCTGTGCTCCACGCGTGATTTTTTTCAATTTTTTTACAGATTTATACTATTTCGCGTTATTTAAAGGTGATGTCTATCCAGGCTATTCTCAATGTGCTGGAAATTATTTCATAATCTGTGCTCCACGCGTGATTTTTTTAAATTTATTTACAGATTTATACTAATTTGCGTTATTTAAAGGCGATGTCTATCGAGACTATTTTCAATGTGCTGGAAATTGTTTCACAATCTATGCTCCAAGCGTGATTTTTTTTCAATTTCTTTATACTAATTATTACATTTTATACTATTTCGCGTTATTTAAAGGTGATGTCTATCGAGACTATTCCCAATGTGCTGGAAATTGTTTCATAATCTGTGCTCCACGCGTGATTTTTTTAAATTTGTTTACGGATTTATACTAATCCGCGTTATCTAAAGGTGATGTCTATCGAGACTATTCTCAATGTGCTGGAAATTGTTTCATAATCTGTGCTCCACGCGTGATTTTTTAAAATTTGTTTACGGATTTATACGAATCCGCGTTATTTAAAGGTGATGTCTATCGAGACTATTCTCAATGTGCTGGAAATTGTTTCATAATCTGCGCTCCACGCGTGATTTTATTGAATTTGTTTTCAGATTTATAATATTTCGCGTTATTTAAAGGTGATGTCTATCGAGACTATTCTCAATGTGCTGGAAATTGTTTCATAATCTGTGCTCCACGAGTGATTTTTTTAAAATTTGTTTACGGATTTATACTAATCCGCGTTATTTAAAGGTGATGTCTATCGAGGCTATTCTCAATGTGCTGGAAATTATTTCATAATCTGTGCTCCACGCGTGATTTTTTAAAATTTATTTACAGATTTATACTAATTTGCGTTATTTAAAGGCGATGTCTATCGAGACTATTTTCAATGTGCTGGAAATTGTTCCACAATCTATGCTCCAAGCGTGATTTTTTTTCAATTTCTTTATACTAATTATTACATTTTATACTATTTCGCGTTATTTAAAGGTGATGTCTATCGAGACTATACCCAATGTGCTGGAAATTGTTTCATAATCTGTTCTCCACGAGTGATTTTTTTAAATTTGTTTACGGATTTATACTAATCCGCGTTATCTAAAGGTGATGTCTATCGAGACTATTCTCAATGTGCTGGAAATTGTTTCATAATCGGTGCTTAACGCGTGATTTTTTAAAATTTGTTTACGGATTTATACTGATCCGCGTTATTTAAAGGTGATGTCTATCGAGACTATTCTCAATGTTCTGGAAATTGTTTCATAATCTGCGCTCCACGCGTGATTTTATTGAATTTGTTTTCAGATTTATATTATTTCGCGTTATTTAAAAACGATGTCTATCGAGACTATTCTCAATGTGCTGGAAATTGTTTCATAATCTGTGCTCCACGCGTGATTTTTTAAAATTTGTTTATGGATTTATACTAATCCGCGTTATTTAAAGGTGATGTCTATCGAGACTATTCTCAATGTGCTGGAAATTGTTTCATAATCTGTGCTCAACGCGTGATTTTTTTAATTTGTTTGCGGATTTATAATACTATTTCGTGTTATTTAAAGGCGATGTCTATCGAGAGTATTCTCAATGTTCTGGAAATTATTTCATAATCTGTGCTAGACGCGTGATTTTTTTAAATTTGTTTATGGATTTATACTATTCCGCGTTATTTAAAGGCGATGTCTATCGAGAGTATTCTCATTGTGCGGGAAATTGTTTCATAGTCTGTGCTCCACGCGTGATTTTTTAAAATTTGTTTACGGAATTATACTAATCCGCGTTATTTAAAGGTGATGTCTATCGAGACTATTCTCAATGTGCTGGAAATTGTTTCATAATCTGTGCTCCACGCGTGATTTTTTTCAATTTTTTTACAGATTTATACTATTTTGCGTTATTTAAAGGTGATGTCTATCGAGGCTATTCTCAATGTGCTGGAAATTATTTCATAATCTGTGCTCCACGCGTGATTTTTTTAAATTTATTTACAGATTTATACTAATTTGCGTTATTTAAAGGCGATGTCTATCGAGACTATTTTCAATGTGCTGGAAATTGTTTCACAATCTATGCTCCAAGCGTGATTTTTTTTTCAATTTCTTTATACTAATTATTACATTTTATACTATTTCGCGTTATTTAAAGGTGATGTCTATCGAGACTATACCCAATGTGCTGGAAATTGTTTCATAATCTGTTCTCCACGAGTGATTTTTTTAAATTTGTTTACGGATTTATACTAATCCGCGTTATCTAAAGGTGATGTCTATCGAGACTATTCTCAATGTGCTGGAAATTGTTTCATAATCGGTGCTTAACGCGTGATTTTTTAAAATTTGTTTACGGATTTATACTGATCCGCGTTATTTAAAGGTGATGTCTATCGAGACTATTCTCAATGTTCTGGAAATTGTTTCATAATCTGCGCTCCACGCGTGATTTTATTGAATTTGTTTTCAGATTTATATTATTTCGCGTTATTTAAAAACGATGTCTATCGAGACTATTCTCAATGTGCTGGAAATTGTTTCATAATCTGTGCTCCACGCGTGATTTTTTAAAATTTGTTTATGGATTTATACTAATCCGCGTTATTTAAAGGTGATGTCTATCGAGACTATTCTCAATGTGCTGGAAATTGTTTCATAATCTGTGCTCAACGCGTGATTTTTTTAATTTGTTTGCGGATTTATAATACTATTTCGTGTTATTTAAAGGCGATGTCTATCGAGAGTATTCTCAATGTTCTGGAAATTGTTTCATAATCTGTGCTCCAAGCGTGATTTTTTAAAATTTGTTTACGGATTTATACGAATCCGCGTTATTTAAAGGTGATGTCTATCGAGACTATTCTCAATGTGCTGGAAATTGTTTCATAATCTGTGCTCCACGCGTGATTTTTTTAAATTTGTTTACGGATTTATACTAATCCGCGTTATTTAAAGGTGATGTCTATCGAGACTATTCTCAATGTGCTGGAAATTGTTTCATAATCTGTGCTCCACGCGTGATTTTTTAAAATTTGTTTACGGATTTATACGAATCCGCGTTATTTCAAGGTGATGTCTATCGAGACTATTCTCAATGTGCTGGAAATTGTTTCATATTCTGCGCTCCACGCGTGATTTTATTGAATTTGTTTTCAGATTTATAATATTTCGCGTTATTTAAAGGTGATGTCTATCGAGACTATTCTCAATGTGCTGGAAATTGTTTCTCAATCTGTGCTCCACGCGTGATTTTTTTTTTCAATTTGTTTACAGATTTATATTATTTCGCGTTATTTAAAGGCGATGTCTTTCGAGACTATTCTCAATGTCCTGGAAATTGTTTCATAATCTGTGCTCCACGCGTGATTTTATTGAATTTGTTTTCAGATTTATAATATTTCGCGTTATTTAAAGGTGATGTCTATCGAGACTATTCTCAATGTGCTGGAAATTGTTTCTCAATCTGTGCTCCACGCGTGATTTTTTTTTTCAATTTGTTTACAGATTTATATTATTTCGCGTTAATTAAAGGCGATGTCTTTCGAGACTATTCTCAATGTCCTGGAAATTGTTTCATAATCTGTGCTCCACGCGTGATTTTATTGAATTTGTTTTCAGATTTATAATATTTCGCGTTATTTAAAGGTGATGTCTATCGAGACTATTCTCAATGTGCTGGAAATTGTTTCAAAATCTATGCTCCAAGCGTGATTTTTTTTCTTCAATTTCTTTATGGATTTATAAAATTTCGCGTTATTTAAAGGTGATGTCTATCGAGACTATTCTCAATGTGCTGGAAATTGTTTCATAATCTGTGCTCCACGCGTGATTTTTTTAAATTTGTTTACGGATTTATACTAATCCGCGTTATCTAAAGGTGATGTCTATCGAGACTATTCTCAATGTGCTGGAAATTGTTTCATAATCTGTGCTCCAAGCGTGATTTTTTAAAATTTGTTTACGGATTTATACGAATCCGCGTTATTTAAAGGTGATGTCTATCGAGACTATTCTCAATGTGCTGGAAATTGTTTCATAATCTGCGCTCCACGCGTGATTTTATTGAATTTGTTTTCAGATTTATAATATTTCGCGTTATTTAAAGGTGATGTCTATCGAGACTATTCTCAATGTGCTGGAAATTGTTTCATAATCTGTGCTCCACGAGTGATTTTTTTAAAATTTGTTTACGGATTTATACTAATCCGCGTTATTTAAAGGTGATGTCTATCGAGACTATTCTCAATGTGCTGGAAATTGTTTCATAATCGGTGCTCCACGCGTGATTTTTTAAAATTTGTTTACGGATTTATACTGATCCGCGTTATTTAAAGGTGATGTCTATCGAGACTATTCTCAATGTGCTGGAAATTGTTTCATAATCTGCGCTCCACGCGTGATTTTTTAAAATTTGTTTACGGATTTATACTGATCCGCGTTATTTAAAGGTGATGTCTATCGAGACTATTCTCAATGTTCTGGAAATTGTTTCATAATCTGCGCTCCACGCGTGATTTTATTGAATTTGTTTTCAGATTTATATTATTTCGCGTTATTTAAAGACGATGTCTATCGAGACTATTCTCAATGTGCTGGAAATTGTTTCATAATCTGTGCTCCACGCGTGATTTTTTAAAATTTGTTTACCGATTTATACTAATCCGCGTTATTTAAAGGTGATGTCTATCGAGACTATTCTCAATGTGCTGGAAATTGTTTCATAATCTGTGCTCCACGCGTGATTTTTTAAAATTTGTTTATGGATTTATACTAATCCGCGTTATTTAAAGGTGATGTCTATCCAGACTATTCTCAATGTGCTGGAAATTGTTTCATAATCTGTGCTCAACGCGTGATTTTTTTAATTTGTTTATGGATTTATACTATTCCGCGTTATTTAAAGGCGATGTCTATCGAGAGTATTCTCAATGTTCTGGAAATTATTTCATAATCTGTGCTAGACGCGTGATTTTTTTAAATTTGTTTATGGATTTATACTATTCCGCGTTATTTAAAGGCGATGTCTATCGAGAGTATTCTCAATGTGCTGGAAATTGTTTCATAATCTGTGCTCCACGCGTGATTTTTTTCAATTTTTTTACAGATTTATACTATTTTGCGTTATTTAAAGGTGATGTCTATCGAGGCTATTCTCAATGTGCTGGAAATTATTTCATAATCTGTGCTCCACGCGTGATTTTTTAAAATTTATTTACAGATTTATACTAATTTGCGTTATTTAAAGGCGATGTCTATCGAGACTATTTTCAATGTGCTGGAAATTGTTTCACAATCTATGCTCCAAGCGTGATTTTTTTTTCAATTTCTTTATACTAATTATTACATTTTATACTATTTCGCGTTATTTAAAGGTGATGTCTATCGAGACTATTCCCAATGTGCTGGAAATTGTTTCATAATCTGTGCTCCACGCGTGATTTTTTTCAATTTTTTTACAGATTTATACTATTTTGCGTTATTTAAAGGTGATGTCTATCGAGGCTATTCTCAATGTGCTGGAAATTATTTCATAATCTGTGCTCCACGCGTGATTTTTTTAAATTTATTTACAGATTTATACTAATTTGCGTTATTTAAAGGCGATGTCTATCCAGACTATTTTCAATGTGCTAGAAATTGTTTCACAATCTATGCTCCAATCGTGATTTTTTTTTCAATTTCTTTATACTAATTATTACATTTTATACTATTTCGCGTTATTTAAAGTTGATGTCTATCGAGACTATTCCCAATGTGCTGGAAATTGTTTCATAATCTGTGCTCCACGCGTGATTTTTTTAAATTTGTTTACGGATTTATACTAATCCGCGTTATTTAAAGGTGATGTCTATCGAGACTATTCTCAATGTGCTGGAAATTGTTTCATAATCTGTGCTCCACGCGTGATTTTTTAAAATTTGTTTACGGATTTATACGAATCCGCGTTATTTCAAGGTGATGTCTATCGAGACTATTCTCAATGTGCTGGAAATTGTTTCATAATCTGCGCTCCACGCGTGATTTTATTGAATTTGTTTTCAGATTTATAATATTTCGCGTTATTTAAAGGTGATGTCTATCGAGACTATTCTCAATGTGCTGGAAATTGTTTCTCAATCTGTGCTCCACGCGTGATTTTTTTTTCAATTTGTTTACAGATTTATATTATTTCGCGTTATTTAAAGGCGATGTCTATCGAGAGTATTCTCAATGTTCTGGAAATTATTTCATAATCTGTGCTAGACGCGTGATTTTTTTCAATTTTTTTACAGATTTATACTATTTTGCGTTATTTAAAGGTGATGTCTATCGAGGCTATTCTCAATGTGCTGGAAATTATTTCATAATCTGTGCTCCACGCGTGATTTTTTAAAATTTATTTACAGATTTATACTAATTTGCGTTATTTAAAGGCGATGTCTATCGAGACTATTTTCAATGTGCTGGAAATTGTTTCACAATCTATGCTCCAAGCGTGATTTTTTTTTCAATTTCTTTATACTAATTATTACATTTTATACTATTTCGCGTTATTTAAAGGTGATGTCTATCGAGAGTATTCTCAATGTGCTGGAAATTGTTTCATAATCTGTGCTCCACGCGTGATTTTTTTCAATTTTTTTACAGATTTATACTATTTTGCGTTATTTAAAGGTGATGTCTATCGAGGCTATTCTCAATGTGCTGGAAATTATTTCATAATCTGTGCTCCACGCGTGATTTTTTTAAATTTATTTACAGATTTATACTAATTTGCGTTATTTAAAGGCGATGTCTATCCAGACTATTTTCAATGTGCTGGAAATTGTTTCACAATCTATGCTCCAATCGTGATTTTTTTTTCAATTTCTTTATACTAATTATTACATTTTATACTATTTCGCGTTATTTAAAGTTGATGTCTATCGAGACTATTCCCAATGTGCTGGAAATTGTTTCATAATCTGTGCTCCACGCGTGATTTTTTAAAATTTGTTTACGGATTTATACTAATCCGCGTTATTTAAAGGTGATGTCTATCGAGACTATTCTCAATGTGCTGGAAATTGTTTCATAATCTGTGCTCCACGCGTGATTTTTTAAAATTTGTTTACGGATTTATACGAATCCGCGTTATTTCAAGGTGATGTCTATCGAGACTATTCTCAATGTGCTGGAAATTGTTTCATATTCTGCGCTCCACGCGTGATTTTATTGAATTTGTTTTCAGATTTATAATATTTCGCGTTATTTAAAGGTGATGTCTATCGAGACTATTCTCAATGTGCTGGAAATTGTTTCTCAATCTGTGCTCCACGCGTGATTTTTTTTTCAATTTGTTTACAGATTTATATTATTTCGCGTTATTTAAAGGCGATGTCTTTCGAGACTATTCTCAATGTCCTGGAAATTGTTTCATAATCTGTGCTCCACGCGTGATTTTATTGAATTTGTTTTCAGATTTATAATATTTCGCGTTATTTAAAGGTGATGTCTATCGAGACTATTCTCAATGTGCTGGAAATTGTTTCTCAATCTGTGCTCCACGCGTGATTTTTTTTTTCAATTTGTTTACAGATTTATATTATTTCGCGTTAATTAAAGGCGATGTCTTTCGAGACTATTCTCAATGTCCTGGAAATTGTTTCATAATCTGTGCTCCACGCGTGATTTTATTGAATTTGTTTTCAGATTTATAATATTTCGCGTTATTTAAAGGTGATGTCTATCGAGACTATTCTCAATGTGCTGGAAATTGTTTCAAAATCTATGCTCCAAGCGTGATTTTTTTTCTTCAATTTCTTTATGGATTTATAAAATTTCGCGTTATTTAAAGGTGATGTCTATCGAGACTATTCTCAATGTGCTGGAAATTGTTTCATAATCTGTGCTCCACGCGTGATTTTTTTAAATTTGTTTACGGATTTATACTAATCCGCGTTATCTAAAGGTGATGTCTATCGAGACTATTCTCAATGTGCTGGAAATTGTTTCATAATCTGTGCTCCAAGCGTGATTTTTTAAAATTTGTTTACGGATTTATACGAATCCGCGTTATTTAAAGGTAATGTCTATCGAGACTATTCTCAATGTGCTGGAAATTGTTTCATAATCTGCGCTCCACGCGTGATTTTATTGAATTTGTTTTCAGATTTATAATATTTCGCGTTATTTAAAGGTGATGTCTATCGAGACTATTCTCAATGTGCTGGAAATTGTTTCATAATCTGTGCTCCACGAGTGATTTTTTTAAAATTTGTTTACGGATTTATACTAATCCGCGTTATTTAAAGGTGATGTCTATCGAGACTATTCTCAATGTGCTGGAAATTGTTTCATAATCGGTGCTCCACGCGTGATTTTTTAAAATTTGTTTACGGATTTATACTGATCCGCGTTATTTAAAGGTGATGTCTATCGAGACTATTCTCAATGTGCTGGAAATTGTTTCATAATCTGCGCTCCACGCGTGATTTTTTAAAATTTGTTTACGGATTTATACTGATCCGCGTTATTTAAAGGTGATGTCTATCGAGACTATTCTCAATGTTCTGGAAATTGTTTCATAATCTGCGCTCCACGCGTGATTTTATTGAATTTGTTTTCAGATTTATATTATTTCGCGTTATTTAAAGACGATGTCTATCGAGACTATTCTCAATGTGCTGGAAATTGTTTCATAATCTGTGCTCCACGCGTGATTTTTTAAAATTTGTTTACCGATTTATACTAATCCGCGTTATTTAAAGGTGATGTCTATCGAGACTATTCTCAATGTGCTGGAAATTGTTTCATAATCTGTGCTCCACGCGTGATTTTTTAAAATTTGTTTATGGATTTATACTAATCCGCGTTATTTAAAGGTGATGTCTATCCAGACTATTCTCAATGTGCTGGAAATTGTTTCATAATCTGTGCTCAACGCGTGATTTTTTTAATTTGTTTATGGATTTATACTATTCCGCGTTATTTAAAGGCGATGTCTATCGAGAGTATTCTCAATGTTCTGGAAATTATTTCATAATCTGTGCTAGACGCGTGATTTTTTTAAATTTGTTTATGGATTTATACTATTCCGCGTTATTTAAAGGCGATGTCTATCGAGAGTATTCTCAATGTGCTGGAAATTGTTTCATAATCTGTGCTCCACGCGTGATTTTTTTCAATTTTTTTACAGATTTATACTATTTTGCGTTATTTAAAGGTGATGTCTATCGAGGCTATTCTCAATGTGCTGGAAATTATTTCATAATCTGTGCTCCACGCGTGATTTTTTTAAATTTATTTACAGATTTATACTAATTTGCGTTATTTAAAGGCGATGTCTATCCAGACTATTTTCAATGTGCTGGAAATTGTTTCACAATCTATGCTCCAATCGTGATTTTTTTTTCAATTTCTTTATACTAATTATTACATTTTATACTATTTCGCGTTATTTAAAGTTGATGTCTATCGAGACTATTCCCAATGTGCTGGAAATTGTTTCATAATCTGTGCTCCACGCGTGATTTTTTTAAATTTGTTTACGGATTTATACTAATCCGCGTTATTTAAAGGTGATGTCTATCGAGACTATTCTCAATGTGCTGGAAATTGTTTCATAATCTGTGCTCCACGCGTGATTTTTTAAAATTTGTTTACGGATTTATACGAATCCGCGTTATTTCAAGGTGATGTCTATCGAGACTATTCTCAATGTGCTGGAAATTGTTTCATAATCTGCGCTCCACGCGTGATTTTATTGAATTTGTTTTCAGATTTATAATATTTCGCGTTATTTAAAGGTGATGTCTATCGAGACTATTCTCAATGTGCTGGAAATTGTTTCTCAATCTGTGCTCCACGCGTGATTTTTTTTTCAATTTGTTTACAGATTTATATTATTTCGCGTTATTTAAAGGCGATGTCTATCGAGAGTATTCTCAATGTTCTGGAAATTATTTCATAATCTGTGCTAGACGCGTGATTTTTTTAAATTTGTTTATGGATTTATACTATTCCGCGTTATTTAAAGGCGATGTCTATCGAGAGTATTCTCATTGTGCGGGAAATTGTTTCATAGTCTGTGCTCCACGCGTGATTTTTTAAAATTTGTTTACGGAATTATACTAATCCGCGTTATTTAAAGGTGATGTCTATCGAGACTATTCTCAATGTGCTGGAAATTGTTTCATAATCTGTGCTCCACGCGTGATTTTTTTCAATTTTTTTACAGATTTATACTATTTTGCGTTATTTAAAGGTGATGTCTATCGAGGCTATTCTCAATGTGCTGGAAATTATTTCATAATCTGTGCTCCACGCGTGATTTTTTTAAATTTATTTACAGATTTATACTAATTTGCGTTATTTAAAGGCGATGTCTATCGAGACTATTTTCAATGTGCTGGAAATTGTTTCACAATCTATGCTCCAAGCGTGATTTTTTTTTCAATTTCTTTATACTAATTATTACATTTTATACTATTTCGCGTTATTTAAAGGTGATGTCTATCGAGACTATTCCCAATGTGCTGGAAATTGTTTCATAATCTGTGCTCCACGCGTGATTTTTTTAAATTTGTTTACGGATTTATACTAATCCGCGTTATTTAAAGGTGATGTCTATCGAGACTATTCTCAATGTGCTGGAAATTGTTTCATAATCTGTGCTCCACGCGTGATTTTTTAAAATTTGTTTACGGATTTATACGAATCCGCGTTATTTCAAGGTGATGTCTATCGAGACTATTCTCAATGTGCTGGAAATTGTTTCATATTCTGCGCTCCACGCGTGATTTTATTGAATTTGTTTTCAGATTTATAATATTTCGCGTTATTTAAAGGTGATGTCTATCGAGACTATTCTCAATGTGCTGGAAATTGTTTCTCAATCTGTGCTCCACGCGTGATTTTTTTTTCAATTTGTTTACAGATTTATATTATTTCGCGTTATTTAAAGGCGATGTCTTTCGAGACTATTCTCAATGTCCTGGAAATTGTTTCATAATCTGTGCTCCACGCGTGATTTTATTGAATTTGTTTTCAGATTTATAATATTTCGCGTTATTTAAAGGTGATGTCTATCGAGACTATTCTCAATGTGCTGGAAATTGTTTCTCAATCTGTGCTCCACGCGTGATTTTTTTTTTCAATTTGTTTACAGATTTATATTATTTCGCGTTATTTAAAGGCGATGTCTTTCGACACTATTCTCAATGTCCTGGAAATTGTTTCATAATCTGTGCTCCACGCGTGATTTTATTGAATTTGTTTTCAGATTTATAATATTTCGCGTTATTTAAAGGTGATGTCTATCGAGACTATTCTCAATGTGCTGGAAATTGTTTCAAAATCTATGCTCCAAGCGTGATTTTTTTTCTTCAATTTCTTTATGGATTTATAAAATTTCGCGTTATTTAAAGGTGATGTCTATCGAGACTATTCTCAATGTGCTGGAAATTGTTTCATAATCTGTGCTCCACGCGTGATATTTTTAAATTTGTTTACGGATTTATACTAATCCGCGTTATCTAAAGGTGATGTCTATCGAGACTATTCTCAATGTGCTGGAAATTGTTTCATAATCTGTGCTCCAAGCGTGATTTTTTAAAATTTGTTTACGGATTTATACGAATCCGCGTTATTTAAAGGTGATGTCTATCGAGACTATTCTCAATGTGCTGGAAATTGTTTCATAATCTGCGCTCCACGCGTGATTTTATTGAATTTGTTTTCAGATTTATAATATTTCGCGTTATTTAAAGGTGATGTCTATCGAGACTATTCTCAATGTGCTGGAAATTGTTTCATAATCTGTGCTCCACGAGTGATTTTTTTAAAATTTGTTTACGGATTTATACTAATCCGCGTTATTTAAAGGTGATGTCTATCGAGACTATTCTCAATGTGCTGGAAATTGTTTCATAATCGGTGCTCCACGCGTGATTTTTTAAAATTTGTTTACGGATTTATACTGATCCGCGTTATTTAAAGGTGATGTCTATCGAGACTATTCTCAATGTGCTGGAAATTGTTTCATAATCTGCGCTCCACGCGTGATTTTTTAAAATTTGTTTACGGATTTATACTGATCCGCGTTATTTAAAGGTGATGTCTATCGAGACTATTCTCAATGTTCTGGAAATTGTTTCATAATCTGCGCTCCACGCGTGATTTTATTGAATTTGTTTTCAGATTTATATTATTTCGCGTTATTTAAAGACGATGTCTATCGAGACTATTCTCAATGTGCTGGAAATTGTTTCATAATCTGTGCTCCACGCGTGATTTTTTAAAATTTGTTTACCGATTTATACTAATCCGCGTTATTTAAAGGTGATGTCTATCGAGACTATTCTCAATGTGCTGGAAATTGTTTCATAATCTGTGCTCCACGCGTGATTTTTTAAAATTTGTTTATGGATTTATACTAATCCGCGTTATTTAAAGGTGATGTCTATCCAGACTATTCTCAATGTGCTGGAAATTGTTTCATAATCTGTGCTCAACGCGTGATTTTTTTAATTTGTTTATGGATTTATACTATTCCGCGTTATTTAAAGGCGATGTCTATCGAGAGTATTCTCAATGTTCTGGAAATTATTTCATAATCTGTGCTAGACGCGTGATTTTTTTAAATTTGTTTATGGATTTATACTATTCCGCGTTATTTAAAGGCGATGTCTATCGAGAGTATTCTCAATGTGCTGGAAATTGTTTCATAATCTGTGCTCCACGCGTGATTTTTTCAATTTTTTTACAGATTTATACTATTTTGCGTTATTTAAAGGTGATGTCTATCGAGGCTATTCTCAATGTGCTGGAAATTATTTCATAATCTGTGCTCCACGCGTGAATTTTTTAAATTTATTTACAGATTTATACTAATTTGCGTTATTTAAAGGCGATGTCTATCGAGACTATTTTCAATGTGCTGGAAATTGTTTCACAATCTATGCTCCAAGCGTGATTTTTTTTTCAATTTCTTTATACTAATTATTACATTTTATACTATTTCGCGTTATTTAAAGGTGATGTCTATCGAGACTATTCCCAATGTGCTGGAAATTGTTTCATAATCTGTGCTCCACGCGTGATTTTTTTCAATTTTTTTACAGATTTATACTATTTTGCGTTATTTAAAGGTGATGTCTATCGAGGCTATTCTCAATGTGCTGGAAATAATTTCATAATCTGTGCTCCACGCGTGATTTTTTAAAATTTATTTACAGATTTATACTAATTTACGTTATTTAAAGGCGATGTCTATCGAGACTATTTTCAATGTGCTGGAAATTGTTTCACAATCTATGCTCCAAGCGTGATTTTTTTTTCAATTTCTTTATACTAATTATTACATTTTATACTATTTCGCGTTATTTAAAGGTGATGTCTATCGAGACTATTCCCAATGTGCTGGAAATTGTTTCATAATCTGTGCTCCACGCGTGATTTTTTTAAATTTGTTTACGGATTTATACTAATCCGCGTTATTTAAAGGTGATGTCTATCGAGACTATTCTCAATGTGCTGGAAATTGTTTCATAATCTGTGCTCCAAGCGTGATTTTTTTTCTTCAATTTCTTTATGGATTTATAAAATTTCGCGTTATTTAAAGGTGATGTCTATCGATACTATTCTCAATGTGCTGGAAATTGTTTCATAATCTGTGCTCCAAGCGTGATTTTTTAAAATTTGTTTACGGATTTATATTATTTCGCGTTATTTAAAGGCGATGTCTTTCGAGACTATTCTCAATGTCCTGGAAATTGTTTCATAATCTGTGCTCCACGCGTGATTTTATTGAATTTGTTTTCAGATTTATAATATTTCGCGTTATTTAAAGGTGATGTCTATCGAGACTATTCTCAATGTGCTGGAAATTGTTTCATAATCTGTGCTCCACGCGTGATTTTTTTTAATTTGTTTACGGATTTATACTAATCCGCGTTATTTAAAGGTGATGTCTATCGAGACTATTCTCAATGTGCTGGAAATTGTTTCATAATCTGTGCTCAACGAGTGATTTTTTGAATTTGTTTGCGGATTTATAATAATATTTCGTGTTATTTAAAGGCGATGTCTATCGAGACTATTCTCAATGTGCTGGATATTGTTTCATAATCTGTGTTCCACGCGTGATTTTTTTCAATTTTTTTACAGATTTATACTATTTCGCGTTATTTAAAGGTGATGTCTATCGAGGCTATTCTCAATGTGCTGGAAATTATTTCATAATCTGTGCTCCACGCGTGATTTTTTTTAATTTATTTACAGATTTATACTAATTTGCGTTATTTAAAGGCGATGTCTATCGAGACTATTTTCAATGTGCTGGAAATTGTTTCACAATCTATGCTCCAAGCGTGATTTTTTTTCAATTTCTTTATACTAATTATTACATTTTATACTATTTCGCGTTATTTAAAGGTGATGTCTATCGAGACTATTCCCAATGTGCTGGAAATTGTTTCATAATCTGTGCTCCACGCGTGATTTTTTTAAATTTGTTTACGGATTTATACTAATCCGCGTTATCTAAAGGTGATGTCTATCGAGACTATTCTCAATGTGCTGGAAATTGTTTCATAATCTGTGCTCCACGCGTGATTTTTTAAAATTTGTTTACGGATTTATACGAATCCGCGTTATTTAAAGGTGATGTCTATCGAGACTATTCTCAATGTGCTGGAAATTGTTTCATAATCTGCGCTCCACGCGTGATTTTATTGAATTTGTTTTCAGATTTATAATATTTCGCGTTATTTAAAGGTGATGTCTATCGAGACTATTCTCAATGTGCTGGAAATTGTTTCATAATCTGTGCTCCACGAGTGATTTTTTTAAAATTTGTTTACGGATTTATACTAATCCGCGTTATTTAAAGGTGATGTCTATCGAGGCTATTCTCAATGTGCTGGAAATTATTTCATAATCTGTGCTCCACGCGTGATTTTTTTAAATTTATTTACAGATTTATACTAATTTGCGTTATTTAAAGGCGATGTCTATCGAGACTATTTTCAATGTGCTGGAAATTGTTCCACAATCTATGCTCCAAGCGTGATTTTTTTTCAATTTCTTTATACTAATTATTACATTTTATACTATTTCGCGTTATTTAAAGGTGATGTCTATCGAGACTATACCCAATGTGCTGGAAATTGTTTCATAATCTGTTCTCCACGAGTGATTTTTTTAAATTTGTTTACGGATTTATACTAATCCGCGTTATCTAAAGGTGATGTCTATCGAGACTATTCTCAATGTGCTGGAAATTGTTTCATAATCGGTGCTCCACGCGTGATTTTTTAAAATTTGTTTACGGATTTATACTGATCCGCGTTATTTAAAGGTGATGTCTATCGAGACTATTCTCAATGTTCTGGAAATTGTTTCATAATCTGCGCTCCACGCGTGATTTTATTGAATTTGTTTTCAGATTTATATTATTTCGCGTTATTTAAAGACGATGTCTATCGAGACTATTCTCAATGTGCTGGAAATTGTTTCATAATCTGTGCTCCACGCGTGATTTTTTAAAATTTGTTTACCGATTTATACTAATCCGCGTTATTTAAAGGTGATGTCTATCGAGACTATTCTCAATGTGCTGGAAATTGTTTCATAATCTGTGCTCCACGCGTGATTTTTTAAAATTTGTTTATGGATTTATACTAATCCGCGTTATTTAAAGGTGATGTCTATCGAGACAATTCTCAATGTGCTGGAAATTGTTTCATAATCTGTGCTCAACGCGTGATTTTTTTAATTTGTTTGCGGATTTATAATACTATTTCGTGTTATTTAAAGGCGATGTCTATCGAGAGTATTCTCAATGTTCTGGAAATTATTTCATAATCTGTGCTAGACGCGTGATTTTTTTAAATTTGTTTATGGATTTATACTATTCCGCGTTATTTAAAGGCGATGTCTATCGAGAGTATTCTCATTGTGCGGGAAATTGTTTCATAGTCTGTGCTCCACGCGTGATTTTTTAAAATTTGTTTACGGAATTATACTAATCCGCGTTATTTAAAGGTGATGTCTATCGAGACTATTCTCAATGTGCTGGAAATTGTTTCATAATCTGTGCTCAACGAGTGATTTTTTGAATTTGTTTGCGGATTTATAATACTATTTCGTGTTATTTAAAGGCGATGTCTATCGAGACTATTCTCAATGTGCTGGAAATTGTTTCATAATCTGTGCTCCACGCGTGATTTTTTTCAATTTTTTTACAGATTTATACTATTTCGCGTTATTTAAAGGTGATGTCTATCGAGGCTATTCTCAATGTGCTGGAAATTATTTCATAATCTGTGCTCCACGCGTGATTTTTTTAAATTTATTTACAGATTTATACTAATTTGCGTTATTTAAAGGCGATGTCTATCGAGACTATTCTCAATGTGCTGGAAATTGTTTCATAATCTGTGCTCCACGCGTGATTTTTTAAAATTTGTTTATGGATTTATACTAATCCGCGTTATTTAAAGGTGATGTCTATCGAGACAATTCTCAATGTGCTGGAAATTGTTTCATAATCTGTGCTCAACGCGTGATTTTTTTAATTTGTTTGCGGATTTATAATACTATTTCGTGTTATTTAAAGGCGATGTCTATCGAGAGTATTCTCAATGTTCTGGAAATTATTTCATAATCTGTGCTAGACGCGTGATTTTTTTAAATTTGTTTATGGATTTATACTATTCCGCGTTATTTAAAGGCGATGTCTATCGAGAGTATTCTCATTGTGCGGGAAATTGTTTCATAGTCTGTGCTCCACGCGTGATTTTTTAAAATTTGTTTACGGAATTATACTAATCCGCGTTATTTAAAGGTGATGTCTATCGAGACTATTCTCAATGTGCTGGAAATTGTTTCATAATCTGTGCTCAACGAGTGATTTTTTGAATTTGTTTGCGGATTTATAATACTATTTCGTGTTATTTAAAGGCGATGTCTATCGAGACTATTCTCAATGTGCTGGAAATTGTTTCATAATCTGTGCTCCACGCGTGATTTTTTTCAATTTTTTTAAATATTTATACTATTTCGCGTTATTTAAAGGTGATGTCTATCGAGGCTATTCTCAATGTGCTGGAAATTATTTCATAATCTGTGCTCCACGCGTGATTTTTTTAAATTTATTTACAGATTTATACTAATTTGCGTTATTTAAAGGCGATGTCTATCGAGACTATTTTCAATGTGCTGGAAATTGTTTCACAATCTATGCTCCAAGCGTGATTTTTTTTCAATTTCTTTATACTAATTATTACATTTTATACTATTTCGCGTTATTTAAAGGTGATGTCTATCGAGACTATTCCCAATGTGCTGGAAATTGTTTCATAATCTGTGCTCCACGCGTGATTTTTTTAAATTTGTTTACGGATTTATACTAATCCGCGTTATCTAAAGGTGATGTCTATCGAGACTATTCTCAATGTGCTGGAAATTGTTTCATAATCTGTGCTCCACGCGTGATTTTTTAAAATTTGTTTACGGATTTATACGAATCCGCGTTATTTAAAGGTGATGTCTATCGAGACTATTCTCAATGTGCTGGAAATTGTTTCATAAACTGCGCTCCACGCGTGATTTTATTGAATTTGTTTTCAGATTTATAATATTTCGCGTTATTTAAAGGTGATGTCTATCGAGACTATTCTCAATGTGCTGGAAATTGTTTCATAATCTGTGCTCCACGAGTGATTTTTTTAAAATTTGTTTACGGATTTATACTAATCCGCGTTATTTAAAGGTGATGTCTATCGAGGCTATTCTCAATGTGCTGGAAATTATTTCATAATCTGTGCTCCACGCGTGATTTTTTTAAATTTATTTACAGATTTATACTAATTTGCGTTATTTAAAGGCGATGTCTATCGAGACTATTTTCAATGTGCTGGAAATTGTTCCACAATCTATGCTCCAAGCGTGATTTTTTTTCAATTTCTTTATACTAATTATTACATTTTATACTATTTCGCGTTATTTAAAGGTGATGTCTATCGAGACTATACCCAATGTGCTGGAAATTGTTTCATAATCTGTTCTCCACGAGTGATTTTTTTAAATTTGTTTACGGATTTATACTAATCCGCGTTATCTAAAGGTGATGTCTATCGAGACTATTCTCAATGTGCTGGAAATTGTTTCATAATCGGTGCTCCACGCGTGATTTTTTAAAATTTGTTTACGGATTTATACTGATCCGCGTTATTTAAAGGTGATGTCTATCGAGACTATTCTCAATGTTCTGGAAATTGTTTCATAATCTGCGCTCCACGCGTGATTTTATTGAATTTGTTTTCAGATTTATATTATTTCGCGTTATTTAAAAACGATGTCTGTCGAGACTATTCTCAATGTGCTGGAAATTGTTTCATAATCTGTGCTCCACGCGTGATTTTTTAAAATTTGTTTACCGATTTATACTAATCCGCGTTATTTAAAGGTGATGTCTATCGAGACTATTCTCAATGTGCTGGAAATTGTTTCATAATCTGTGCTCAACGCGTGATTTTTTTAATTTGTTTGCGGATTTATAATACTATTTCGTGTTATTTAAAGGCGATGTCTATCGAGAGTATTCTCAATGTTCTGGAAATTATTTCATAATCTGTGCTAGACGCGTGATTTTTTTAAATTTGTTTATGGATTTATACTATTCCGCGTTATTTAAAGGCGATGTCTATCGAGATTATTCTCATTGTGCGGGAAATTGTTTCATAGTCTGTGCTCCACGCGTGATTTTTTTTTCAATTTGTTTACAGATTTATATTATTTCGCGTTATTTAAAGGCGATGTCTTTCGAGACTATTCTCAATGTCCTGGAAATTGTTTCATAATCTGTGCTCCACGCGTGATTTTATTGAATTTGTTTTCAGATTTATAATATTTCGCGTTATTTAAAGGTGATGTCTATCGAGACTATTCTCAATGTGCTGGAAATTGTTTCAAAATCTATGCTCCAAGCGTGATTTTTTTTTCTTCAATTTCTTTATGGATTTATAAAATTTCGGGTTATTTAAAGGTGATGTCTATCGAGACTATTCTCAATGTGCTGGAAATTGTTTCATAATCTGTGCTCCACGCGTGATTTTTTAAAATTTGTTTACGGATTTATACTAATCCGCGTTATCTAAAGGTGATGTCTATCGAGACTATTCTCAATGTGCTGGAAATTGTTTCATAATCTGCGCTCCACGCGTGATTTTTTAAAATTTGTTTACGGATTTATACTGATCCGCGTTATTTAAAGGTGATGTCTATCGAGACTATTCTCAATGTTCTGGAAATTGTTTCATAATCTGCGCTCCACGCGTGATTTTATTCAATTTTTTTACAGATTTATACTATTTTGCGTTATATAAAGGTGATGTCTATCGAGGCTATTCTCAATGTGCTGGAAATTATTTCATAATCTGTGCTCCACGCGTGATTTTTTTAAATTTATTTACAGATTTATACTAATTTGCGTTATTTAAAGGCGATGTCTATCGAGACTATTTTCAATGTGCTGGAAATTGTTTCACAATCTATGCTCCAAGCGTGATTTTTTTTTCAATTTCTTTATACTAATTATTACATTTTATACTATTTCGCGTTATTTAAAGGTGATGTCTATCGAGACTATTCCCAATGTGCTGGAAATTGTTTCATAATCTGTGCTCCACGCGTGATTTTTTTAAATTTGTTTACGGATTTATACTAATCCGCGTTATTTAAAGGTGATGTCTATCGAGACTATTCTCAATGTGCTGGAAATTGTTTCATAATCTGTGCTCCAAGCGTGATTTTTTTTCTTCAATTTCTTTATGGATTTATAAAATTTCGCGTTATTTAAAGGTGATGTCTATCGAGACTATTCTCAATGTGCTGGAAATTGTTTCATAATCTGTGCTCCAAGCGTGATTTTTTTTCTTCAATTTCTTTATGGATTTATACTATTCCGCGTTATTTAAAGGCGATGTCTATCGAGAGTATTCTCATTGTGCGGGAAATTGTTTCATAGTCTGTGCTCCACGCGTGATTTTTAAAATTTGTTTACGGAATTATACTAATCCGCGTTATTTAAAGGTGATGTCTATCGAGACTATTCTCAATGTGCTGGAAATTGTTTCATAATCTGTGCTCCACGCGTGATTTTTTTCAATTTTTTTACAGATTTATACTATTTTGCGTTATTTAAAGGTGATGTCTATCGAGGCTATTCTCAATGTGCTGGAAATTATTTCATAATCTGTGCTCCACGCGTGATTTTTTTTAATTTATTTACAGATTTATACTAATTTGGGTTATTTAAAGGCGATGTCTATCCAGACTATTTTCAATGTGCTGGAAATAGTTTCACAATCTATGCTCCAATCGTGATTTTTTTTTCAATTTCTTTATACTAATTATTACATTTTATACTATTTCGCGTTATTTAAAGGTGATGTCTATCGAGACTATTCCCAATGTGCTGGAAATTGTTTCATAATCTGTGCTCCACGCGTGATTTTTTTAAATTTGTTTACGGATTTATACTAATCCGCGTTATTTAAAGGTGATGTCTATCGAGACTATTCTCAATGTGCTGGAAATTGTTTCATAATCTGTGCTCCACGCGTGATTTTTTAAAATTTGTTTACGGATTTATACGAATCGGCGTTATTTCAAGGTGATGTCTATCGAGACTATTCTCAATGTGCTGGAAATTGTTTCATAATCTGCGCTCCACGCGTGATTTTATTGAATTTGTTTTCAGATTTATAATATTTCGCGTTATTTAAAGGTGATGTCTATCGAGACTATTCTCAATGTGCTGGAAATTGTTTCTCAATCTGTGCTCCACGCGTGATTTTTTTTTCAATTTGTTTACAGATTTATATTATTTCGCGTTATTTAAAGGCGATGTCTTTCGAGACTATTCTCAATGTCCTGGAAATTGTTTCATAATCTGTGCTCCACGCGTGATTTTATTGAATTTGTTTTCAGATTTATAATATTTCGCGTTATTTAAAGGTGATGTCTATCGAGACTATTCTCAATGTGCTGGAAATTGTTTCAAAATCTATGCTCCAAGCGTGATTTTTTTTCTTCAATTTCTTTATGGATTTATAAAATTTCGCGTTATTTAAAGGTGATGTCTATCGAGACTATTCTCAATGTGCTGGAAATTGTTTCATAATCTGTGCTCCACGCGTGATTTTTTTAAATTTGTTTACGGATTTATACTAATCCGCGTTATCTAAAGGTGATGGCTATCGAGACTATTCTCAATGTGCTGGAAATTGTTTCATAATCTGCGCTCCACGCGTGATTTTATTGAATTTGTTTTCAGATTTATAATATTTCGCGTTATTTAAAGGTGATGTCTATCGAGACTATTCTCAATGTGCTGGAAATTGTTTCATAATCTGTGCTCCACGAGTGATTTTTTTTTTAATTTGTTTACGGATTTATACTAATCCGCGTTATTTAAAGGTGATGTCTATCGAGACTATTCTCAATGTGCTGGAAATTGTTTCATAATCGGTGCTCCACGCGTGATTTTTTAAAATTTGTTTACGGATTTATACTGATCCGCGTTATTTAAAGGTGATGTCTATCGAGACTATTCTCAATGTGCTGGAAATTGTTTCATAATCTGCGCTCCACGCGTGATTTTTTAAAATTTGTTTACGGATTTATACTGATCCGCGTTATTTAAAGGTGATGTCTATCGAGACTATTCTCAATGTTCTGGAAATTGTTTCATAATCTGCGCTCCACGCGTGATTTTATTGAATTTGTTTTCAGATTTATATTATTTCGCGTTATTTAAAGACGATGTCTATCGAGACTATTCTCAATGTGCTGGAAATTGTTTCATAATCTGTGCTCCACGCGTGATTTTTTAAAATTTGTTTACCGATTTATACTAATCCGCGTTATTTAAAGGTGATGTCTATCGAGACTATTCTCAATGTGCTGGAAATTGTTTCATAATCTGTGCTCCACGCGTGATTTTTTAAAATTTGTTTATGGATTTATACTAATCCGCGTTATTTAAAGGTGATGTCTATCGAGACTATTCTCAATGTGCTGGAAATTGTTTCATAATCTGTGCTCAACGCGTGATTTTTTTAATTTGTTTGCGGATTTATAATACTATTTCGTGTTATTTAAAGGCGATGTCTATCGAGAGTATTCTCAATGTTCTGGAAATTATTTCATAATCTGTGCTAGACGCGTGATTTTTTTAAATTTGTTTATGGATTTATACTATTCCGCGTTATTTAAAGGCGATGTCTATCGAGAGTATTCTCATTGTGCGGGAAATTGTTTCATAGTCTGTGCTCCACGCGTGATTTTTTAAAATTTGTTTACGGAATTATACTAATCCGCGTTATTTAAAGGTGATGTCTATCGAGACTATTCTCAATGTGCTGGAAATTGTTTCATAATCTGTGCTCCACGCGTGATTTTTTTCAATTTTTTTACAGATTTATACTATTTTGCGTTATTTAAAGGTGATGTCTATCGAGGCTATTCTCAATGTGCTGGAAATTATTTCATAATCTGTGCTCCACGCGTGATTTTTTTAAATTTATTTACAGATTTATACTAATTTGCGTTATTTAAAGGCGATGTCTATCGAGACTATTTTCAATGTGCTGGAAATTGTTTCACAATCTATGCTCCAAGCGTGATTTTTTTTTCAATTTCTTTATACTAATTATTACATTTTATACTATTTCGCGTTATTTAAAGGTGATGTCTATCGAGACTATACCCAATGTGCTGGAAATTGTTTCATAATCTGTTCTCCACGAGTGATTTTATTAAATTTGTTTACGGATTTATACTAATCCGCGTTATCTAAAGGTGATGTCTATCGAGACTATTCTCAATGTGCTGGAAATTGTTTCATAATCGGTGCTCCACGCGTGATTTTATTGAATTTGTTTTCAGATTTATATTATTTCGCGTTATTTAAAAACGATGTCTATCGAGACTATTCTCAATGTGCTGGAAATTGTTTCATAATCTGTGCTCCACGCGTGATTTTTTAAAATTTGTTTACCGATTTATACTAATCCGCGTTATTTAAAGGTGATGTCTATCGAGACTATTCTCAATGTGCTGGAAATTGTTTCATAATCTGTGCTCCACGCGTGATTTTTTAAAATTTGTTTATGGATTTATACTAATCCGCGTTATTTAAAGGTGATGTCTATCGAGACTATTCTCAATGTGCTGGAAATTGTTTCATAATCTGTGCTCAACGCGTGATTTTTTTAATTTGTTTGCGGATTTATAATACTATTTCGTGTTATTTAAAGGCGATGTCTATCGAGAGTATTCTCAATGTTCTGGAAATTATTTCATAATCTGTGCTAGACGCGTGATTTTTTTAAATTTGTTTATGGATTTATACTATTCCGCGTTATTTAAAGGCGATGTCTATCGAGATTATTCTCATTGTGCGGGAAATTGTTTCATAGTCTGTGCTCCACGCGTGATTTTTTAAAATTTGTTTACGGAATTATACTAATCCGCGTTATTTAAAGGTGATGTCTATCGAGACTATTCTCAATGTGCTGGAAATTGTTTCATAATCTGTGCTCCACGCGTGATTTTTTTAAATTTATTTACAGATTTATACTAATTTGCGTTATTTAAAGGCGATGTCTATCGAGACTATTCTCAATGTGCTGGAAATTGTTTCATAATCTGTGCTCAACGCGTGATTTTTTAAATTTGTTTGCGGATTTATACTAATTTGCGTTATTTAAAGGCGATGTCTATCGAGACTATTTTCAATGTGCTGGAAATTGTTTCATAATCTGTGCTCCACGCGTGATTTTTTTAAATTTATTTACAGATTTATACTAATTTGCGTTATTTAAAGGCGATGTCTATCGAGACTATTTTCAATGTGCTGGAAATTGTTTCACAATCTATGCTCCAAGCGTGATTTTTTTTTCAATTTCTTTATACTAATTATTACATTTTATACTATTTCGCGTTATTTAAAGGTGATGTCTATCGAGACTATTCCCAATGTGCTGGAAATTGTTTCATAATCTGTGCTCCACGCGTGATTTTTTTAAATTTGTTTACGGATTTATACTAATCCGCGTTATTTAAAGGTGATGTCTATCGAGACTATTCTCAATGTGCTGGAAATTGTTTCATAATCTGTGCTCCACGCGTGATTTTTTAAAATTTGTTTACGGATTTATACGAATCCGCGTTATTTCAAGGTGATGTCTATCGAGACTATTCTCAATGTGCTGGAAATTGTTTCATATTCTGCGCTCCACGCGTGATTTTATTGAATTTGTTTTCAGATTTATAATATTTCGCGTTATTTAAAGGTGATGTCTATCGAGACTATTCTCAATGTGCTGGAAATTGTTTCTCAATCTGTGCTCCACGCGTGATTTTTTTTTCAATTTGTTTACAGATTTATATTATTTCGCGTTATTTAAACGCGATGTCTTTCGAGACTATTCTCAATGTCCTGGAAATTGTTTCATAATCTGTGCTCCACGCGTGATTTTATTGAATTTGTTTTCAGATTTATAATATTTCGCGTTATTTAAAGGTGATGTCTATCGAGACTATTCTCAATGTGCTGGAAATTGTTTCTCAATCTGTGCTCCACGCGTGATTTTTTTTTCAATTTGTTTACAGATTTATATTATTTCGCGTTATTTAAAGGCGATGTCTTTCGAGACTATTCTCAATGTCCTGGAAATTGTTTCATAATCTGTGCTCCACGCGTGATTTTATTGAATTTGTTTTCAGATTTATAATATTTCGCGTTATTTAAAGGTGATGTCTATCGAGACTATTCTCAATGTGCTGGAAATTGTTTCATAATCTGTGCTCCACGCGTGATTTTTTTAAATTTGTTTACGGATTTATACTAATCCGCGTTATCTAAAGGTGATGTCTATCGAGACTATTCTCAATGTGCTGGAAATTGTTTCATAATCTGTGCTCCAAGCGTGATTTTTTAAAATTTGTTTACGGATTTATACGAATCCGCGTTATTTAAAGGTGATGTCTATCGAGACTATTCTCAATGTGCTGGAAATTGTTTCATAATCTGCGCTCCACGCGTGATTTTATTGAATTTGTTTTCAGATTTATAATATTTCGCGTTATTTAAAGGTGATGTCTATCGAGACTATTCTCAATGTGCTGGAAATTGTTTCATAATCTGTGCTCCACGAGTGATTTTTTTAAAATTTGTTTACGGATTTATACTAATCCGCGTTATTTAAAGGTGATGTCTATCGAGACTATTCTCAATGTGCTGGAAATTGTTTCATAATCGGTGCTCCACGCGTGATTTTTTAAAATTTGTTCACGGATTTATACTGATCCGCGTTATTTAAAGGTGATGTCTATCGAGACTATTCTCAATGTGCTGGAAATTGTTTCATAATCTGCGCTCCACGCGTGATTTTTTAAAATTTGTTTACGGATTTATACTGATCCGCGTTATTTAAAGGTGATGTCTATCGAGACTATTCTCAATGTTCTGGAAATTGTTTCATAATCTGCGCTCCACGCGTGATTTTATTGAATTTGTTTTCAGATTTATATTATTTCGCGTTATTTAAAGACGATGTCTATCGAGACTATTCTCAATGTGCTGGAAATTGTTTCATAATCTGTGCTCCACGCGTGATTTTTTAAAATTTGTTTACCGATTTATACTAATCCGCGTTATTTAAAGGTGATGTCTATCGAGACTATTCTCAATGTGCTGGAAATTGTTTCATAATCTGTGCTCCACGCGTGATTTTTTAAAATTTGTTTATGGATTTATACTAATCCGCGTTATTTAAAGGTGATGTCTATCCAGACTATTCTCAATGTGCTGGAAATTGTTTCATAATCTGTGCTCAACGCGTGATTTTTTTAATTTGTTTGCGGATTTATAATACTATTTCGTGTTATTTAAAGGCGATGTCTATCGAGAGTATTCTCAATGTTCTGGAAATTATTTGATAATCTGTGCTAGACGCGTGATTTTTTTAAATTTGTTTATGGATTTATACTATTCCGCGTTATTTAAAGGCGATGTCTATCGAGAGTATTCTCAATGTGCTGGAAATTGTTTCATAATCTGTGCTCCACGCGTGATTTTTTTCAATTTTTTTACAGATTTATACTATTTTGCGTTATTTAAAGGTGATGTCTATCGAGGCTATTCTCAATGTGCTGGAAATTATTTCATAATCTGTGCTCCACGCGTGATTTTTTTAAATTTATTTACAGATTTATACTAATTTGCGTTATTTAAAGGCGATGTCTATCGAGACTATTTTCAATGTGCTGGAAATTGTTTCACAATCTATGCTCCAAGCGTGATTTTTTTTTCAATTTCTTTATACTAATTATTACATTTTATACTATTTCGCGTTATTTAAAGGTGATGTCTATCGAGACTATTCCCAATGTGCTGGAAATTGTTTCATAATCTGTGCTCCACGCGTGATTTTTTTAAATTTGTTTACGGATTTATACTAATCCGCGTTATTTAAAGGTGATGTCTATCGAGACTATTCTCAATGTGCTGGAAATTGTTTCATAATCTGTGCTCCACGCGTGATTTTTTTCAATTTTTTTACAGATTTATACTATTTTGCGTTATTTAAAGGTGATGTCTATCGAGGCTATTCTCAATGTGCTGGAAATTATTTCATAATCTGTGCTCCACGCGTGATTTTTTTAAATTTATTTACAGATTTATACTAATTTGCGTTATTTAAAGGCGATGTCTATCCAGACTATTTTCAATGTGCTGGAAATTGTTTCACAATCTATGCTCCAATCGTGATTTTTTTTTCAATTTCTTTATACTAATTATTACATTTTATACTATTTCGCGTTATTTAAAGGTGATGCCTATCGAGACTATTCCCAATGTGCTGGAAATTGTTTCATAATCTGTGCTCCACGCGTGATTTTTTTAAATTTGTTTACGGATTTATACTAATCCGCGTTATTTAAAGGTGATGTCTATCGAGACTATTCTCAATGTGCTGGAAATTGTTTCATAATCTGTGCTCCACGCGTGATTTTTTAAAATTTGTTTACGGATTTATACGAATCCGCGTTATTTCAAGGTGATGTCTATCGAGACTATTCTCAATGTGCTGGAAATTGTTTCATAATCTGCGCTCCACGCGTGATTTTATTGAATTTGTTTTCAGATTTATAATATTTCGCGTTATTTAAAGGTGATGTCTATCGAGACTATTCTCAATGTGCTGGAAATTGTTTCTCAATCTGTGCTCCACGCGTGATTTTTTTTTCAATTTGTTTACAGATTTATATTATTTCGCGTTATTTAAAGGCGATGTCTTTCGAGACTATTCTCAATGTCCTGGAAATTGTTTCATAATCTGTGCTCCACGCGTGATTTTATTGAATTTGTTTTCAGATTTATAATATTTCGCGTTATTTAAAGGTGATGTCTATCGAGACTATTCTCAATGTGCTGGAAATTGTTTCAAAATCTATGCTCCAAGCGTGATTTTTTTTCTTCAATTTCTTTATGGATTTATAAAATTTCGCGTTATTTAAAGGTGATGTCTATCGAGACTATTCTCAATGTGCTGGAAATTGTTTCATAATCTGTGCTCCACGCGTGATTTTTTTAAATTTGTTTACGGATTTATACTAATCCGCGTTATCTAAAGGTGATGGCTATCGAGACTATTCTCAATGTGCTGGAAATTGTTTCATAATCTGCGCTCCACGCGTGATTTTATTGAATTTGTTTTCAGATTTATAATATTTCGCGTTATTTAAAGGTGATGTCTATCGAGACTATTCTCAATGTGCTGGAAATTGTTTCATAATCTGTGCTCCACGAGTGATTTTTTTTTAATTTGTTTACGGATTTATACTAATCCGCGTTATTTAAAGGTGATGTCTATCGAGACTATTCTCAATGTGCTGGAAATTGTTTCATAATCGGTGCTCCACGCGTGATTTTTTAAAATTTGTTTACGGATTTATACTGATCCGCGTTATTTAAAGGTGATGTCTATCGAGACTATTCTCAATGTGCTGGAAATTGTTTCATAATCTGCGCTCCACGCGTGATTTTTTAAAATTTGTTTACGGATTTATACTGATCCGCGTTATTTAAAGGTGATGTCTATCGAGACTATTCTCAATGTTCTGGAAATTGTTTCATAATCTGCGCTCCACGCGTGATTTTATTGAATTTGTTTTCAGATTTATATTATTTCGCGTTATTTAAAGACGATGTCTATCGAGACTATTCTCAATGTGCTGGAAATTGTTTCATAATCTGTGCTCCACGCGTGATTTTTTAAAATTTGTTTACCGATTTATACTAATCCGCGTTATTTAAAGGTGATGTCTATCGAGACTATTCTCAATGTGCTGGAAATTGTTTCATAATCTGTGCTCCACGCGTGATTTTTTAAAATTTGTTTATGGATTTATACTAATCCGCGTTATTTAAAGGTGATGTCTATCGAGACTATTCTCAATGTGCTGGAAATTGTTTCATAATCTGTGCTAGACGCGTGATTTTTTTAAATTTGTTTATGGATTTATACTATTCCGCGTTATTTAAAGGCGATGTCTATCGAGAGTATTCTCATTGTGCGGGAAATTGTTTCATAGTCTGTGCTCCACGCGTGATTTTTTAAAATTTGTTTACGGAATTATACTAATCCGCGTTATTTAAAGGTGATGTCTATCGAGACTATTCTCAATGTGCTGGAAATTGTTTCATAATCTGTGCTCCACGCGTGATTTTTTTCAATTTTTTTACAGATTTATACTATTTTGCGTTATTTAAAGGTGATGTCTATCGAGGCTATTCTCAATGTGCTGGAAATTATTTCATAATCTGTGCTCCACGCGTGATTTTTTTAAATTTATTTACAGATTTATACTAATTTGCGTTATTTAAAGGCGATGTCTATCGAGACTATTTTCAATGTGCTGGAAATTGTTTCATAATCTGTGCTCCACGCGTGATTTTTTAAAATTTGTTTACGGATTTATACGAATCCGCGTTATTTCAAGGTGATGTCTATCGAGACTATTCTCAATGTGCTGGAAATTGTTTCATAATCTGCGCTCCACACGTGATTTTATTGAATTTGTTTTCAGATTTATAATATTTCGCGTTATTTAAAGGTGATGTCTATCGAGACTATTCTCAATGTGCTGGAAATTGTTTCTCAATCTGTGCTCCACGCGTGATTTTTTTTTCAATTTATTTACAGATTTATATTATTTCGCGTTATTTAAAGGCGATGTCTTTCGAGACTATTCTCAATGTCCTGGAAATTGTTTCATAATCTGTGCTCCACGCGTGATTTTATTGAATTTGTTTTCAGATTTATAATATTTCGCGTTATTTAAAGGTGATGTCTATCGAGACTATTCTCAATGTGCTGGAAATTGTTTCAAAATCTATGCTCCAAGCGTGATTTTTTTTCTTCAATTTCTTTATGGATTTATAAAATTTCGCGTTATTTAAAGGTGATGTCTATCGAGACTATTCTCAATGTGCTGGAAATTGTTTCATAATCTGTGCTCCACGCGTGATTTTTTTAAATTTGTATACGGATTTATACTAATCCGCGTTATCTAAAGGTGATGGCTATCGAGACTATTCTCAATGTGCTGGAAATTGTTTCATAATCTGCGCTCCACGCGTGATTTTATTGAATTTGTTTTCAGATTTATAATATTTCGCGTTATTTAAAGGTGATGTCTATCGAGACTATTCTCAATGTGCTGGAAATTGTTTCATAATCTGTGCTCCACGAGTGATTTTTTTTAAATTTGTTTACGGATTTATACTAATCCGCGTTATTTAAAGGTGATGTCTATCGAGACTATTCTCAATGTGCTGGAAATTGTTTCATAATCGGTGCTCCACGCGTGATTGTTTAAAATTTGTTTACGGATTTATACTGATCCGCGTTATTTAAAGGTGATGTCTATCGAGACTATTCTCAATGTGCTGGAAATTGTTTCATAATCTGCGCTCCACGCGTGATTTTTTAAAATTTGTTTACGGATTTATACTGATCCGCGTTATTTAAAGGTGATGTCTATCGAGACTATTCTCAATGTTCTGGAAATTGTTTCATAATCTGCGCTCCACGCGTGATTTTATTGAATTTGTTTTCAGATTTATATTATTTCGCGTTATTTAAAGACGATGTCTATCGAGACTATTCTCAATGTGCTGGAAATTGTTTCATAATCTGTGCTCCACGCGTGATTTTTTAAAATTTGTTTACCGATTTATACTAATCCGCGTTATTTAAAGGTGATGTCTATCGAGACTATTCTCAATGTGCTGGAAATTGTTTCATAATCTGTGCTCCACGCGTGATTTTTTAAAATTTGTTCATGGATTTATACTAATCCGCGTTATTTAAAGGTGATGTCTATCGAGACTATTCTCAATGTGCTGGAAATTGTTTCATAATCTGTGCTCAACGCGTGATTTTTTTAATTTGTTTGCGGATTTATAATACTATTTCGTGTTATTTAAAGGCGATGTCTATCGAGAGTATTCTCAATGTTCTGGAAATTATTTCATAATCTGTGCTAGACGCGTGATTTTTTTAAATTTGTTTATGGATTTATACTATTCCGCGTTATTTAAAGGCGATGTCTATCGAGAGTATTCTCATTGTGCGGGAAATTGTTTCATAGTCTGTGCTCCACGCGTGATTTTTTAAAATTTGTTTACGGAATTATACTAATCCGCGTTATGTAAAGGTGATGTCTATCGAGACTATTCTCAATGTGCTGGAAATTGTTTCATAATCTGTGCTCCACGCGTGATTTTTTTCAATTTTTTTACAGATTTATACTATTTTGCGTTATTTAAAGGTGATGTCTATCGAGGCTATTCTCAATGTGCTGGAAATTATTTCATAATCTGTGCTCCACGCGTGATTTTTTTAAATTTATTTACAGATTTATACTAATTTGCGTTATTTAAAGGCGATGTCTATCGAGACTATTTTCAATGTGCTGGAAATTGTTTCACAATCTATGCTCCAAGCGTGATTTTTTTTTCAATTTCTTTATACTAATTATTACATTTTATACTATTTCGCGTTATTTAAAGGTGATGTCTATCGAGACTATTCCCAATGTGCTGGAAATTGTTTCATAATCTGTGCTCCACGCGTGATTTTTTTAAATTTGTTTACGGATTTATACTAATCCGCGTTATTTAAAGGTGATGTCTATCGAGACTATTCTCAATGTGCTGGAAATTGTTTCATAATCTGTGCTCCAAGCGTGATTTTTTTTCTTCAATTTCTTTGTGGATTTATAAAATTTCGCGTTATTTAAAGGTGATGTCTATCGAGACTATTCTCAATGTGCTGGAAATTGTTTCATAATCTGTGCTCCAAGCGTGATTTTTTTTCTTCAATTTCTTTATGGATTTATACTATTCCGCGTTATTTAAAGGCGATGTCTATCGAGAGTATTCTCATTGTGCGGGAAATTGTTTCATAGTCTGTGCTCCACGCGTGATTTTTAAAATTTGTTTACGGAATTATACTAATCCGCGTTATTTAAAGGTGATGTCTATCGAGACTATTCTCAATGTGCTGGAAATTGTTTCATAATCTGTGCTCCACGCGTGATTTTTTTCAATTTTTTTACAGATTTATACTATTTTGCGTTATTTAAAGGTGATGTCTATCGAGGCTATTCTCAATGTGCTGGAAATTATTTCATAATCTGTGCTCCACGCGTGATTTTTTTTAATTTATTTACAGATTTATACTAATTTGCGTTATTTAAAGGCGATGTCTATCCAGACTATTTTCAATGTGCTGGAAATTGTTTCACAATCTATGCTCCAATCGTGATTTTTTTTTCAATTTCTTTATACTAATTATTACATTTTATACTATTTCGCGTTATTTAAAGGTGATGTCTATCGAGACTATTCCCAATGTGCTGGAAATTGTTTCATAATCTGTGCTCCACGCGTGATTTTTTTAAATTTGTTTACGGATTTATACTAATCCGCGTTATTTAAAGGTGATGTCTATCGAGACTATTCTCAATGTGCTGGAAATTGTTTCATAATCTGTGCTCCACGCGTGATTTTTTAAAATTTGTTTACGGATTTATACGAATCCGCGTTATTTCAAGGTGATGTCTATCGAGACTATTCTCAATGTGCTGGAAATTGTTTCATAATCTGCGCTCCACGCGTGATTTTATTAAATTTGTTTTCAGATTTATAATATTTCGCGTTATTTAAAGGTGATGTCTATCGAGACTATTCTCAATGTGCTGGAAATTGTTTCATAATCGGTGCTCCACGCGTGATTTTTTAAAATTTGTTTACGGATTTATACTGATACGCGTTATTTAAAGGTGATGTCTATCGAGACTATTCTCAATGTTCTGGAAATTGTTTCATAATCTGCGCTCCACGCGTGATTTTATTGAATTTGTTTTCAGATTTATATTATTTCGCGTTATTTAAAGACGATGTCTATCGAGACTATTCTCAATGTGCTGGAAATTGTTTCATAATCTGTGCTCCACGCGTGATTTTTTAAAATTTGTTTACCGATTTATACTAATCCGCGTTATTTAAAGGTGATGTCTATCGAGACTATTCTCAATGTGCAGGAAATTGTTTCATAATCTGTGCTCCACGCGTGATTTTTTAAAATTTGTTTATGGATTTATACTAATCCGCGTTATTTAAAGGTGATGTCTATCGAGACTATTCTCAATGTGCTGGAAATTGTTTCATAATCTGTGCTCAACGCGTGATTTTTTTAATTTGTTTGCGGATTTATAATACTATTTCGTGTTATTTAAAGGCGATGTCTATCGAGAGTATTCTCAATGTTCTGGAAATTATTTCATAATCTGTGCTAGACGCGTGATTTTTTAAAATTTGTTTATGGATTTATACTATTCCGCGTTATTTAAAGGCGATGTCTATCGAGAGTATTCTCATTGTGCGGGAAATTGTTTCATAGTCTGTGCTCCACGCGTGATTTTTTAAAATTTGTTTACGGAATTATACTAATCCGCGTTATTTAAAGGTGATGTCTATCGAGACTATTCTCAATGTGCTGGAAATTGTTTCATAATCTGTGCTCCACGCGTGATTTTTTTCAATTTTTTTACAGATTTATACTATTTTGCGTTATTTAAAGGTGATGTCTATCGAGGCTATTCTCAATGTGCTGGAAATTATTTCATAATCTGTGCTCCACGCGTGATTTTTTTAAATTTATTTACAGATTTATACTAATTTGCGTTATTTAAAGGCGATGTCTATCGAGACTATTTTCAATGTGCTGGAAATTGTTTCACAATCTATGCTCCAAGCATGATTTTTTTTTCAATTTCTTTATACTAATTATTACATTTTATACTATTTCGCGTTATTTAAAGGTGATGTCTATCGAGACTATTCCCAATGTGCTGGAAATTGTTTCATAATCTGTGCTCCACGCGTGATTTTTTTAAATTTGTTTACGGATTTATACTAATCCGCGTTATTTAAAGGTGATGTCTATCGAGACTATACTCAATGTGCTGGAAATTGTTTCATAATCTGTGCTCCAAGCGTGATTTTTTTTCTTCAATTTCTTTATGGATTTATAAAATTTCGCGTTATTTAAAGGTGATGTCTATCGAGACTATTCTCAATGTGCTGGAAATTGTTTCATAATCTGTGCTCCAAGCGTGATTTTTTTTCTTCAATTTCTTTATGGATTTATAAAATTTCGCGTTATTTAAAGGTGATGTCTATCGAGACTATTCTCAATGTGCTGGAAATTGTTTCATAATCTGTGCTCCAAGCGTGATTTTTTTAAATTTGTTTACGGATTTATATTATTTCGCGTTATTTAAAGGCGATGTCTTTCGAGACTATTCTCAATGTCCTGGAAATTGTTTCATAATCTGTGCTCCACGCGTGATTTTATTGAATTTGTTTTCAGATTTATAATATTTCGCGTTATTTAAAGGTGATGTCTATCGAGACTATTCTCAATGTGCTGGAAATTGTTTCATAATCTGTGCTCCACGCGTGATTTTTTTTAATTTGTTTACGGATTTATACTAATCCGCGTTATTTAAAGGTGATGTCTATCGAGACTATTCTCAATGTGCTGGAAATTGTTTCATAATCTGTGCTCAACGAGTGATTTTTTGAATTTGTTTGCGGATTTATAATACTATTTCGTGTTATTTAAAGGCGATGTCTATCGAGACTATTCTCAATGTGCTGGAAATTGTTTCATAATCTGTGTTCCACGCGTGATTTTTTTCAATTTTTTTACAGATTTATACTATTTCGCGTTATTTAAAGGTGATGTCTATCGAGGCTATTCTCAATGTGCTGGAAATTATTTCATAATCTGTGCTCCACGCGTGATTTTTTTAAATTTATTTACAGATTTATACTAATTTGCGTTATTTAAAGGCGATGTCTATCGAGACTATTTTCAATGTGCTGGAAATTGTTTCACAATCTATGCTCCAAGCGTGATTTTTTTTCAATTTCTTTATACTAATTATTACATTTTATACTATTTCGCGTTATTTAAAGGTGATGTCTATCGAGACTATTCCCAATGTGCTGGAAATTGTTTCATAATCTGTGCTCCACGCGTGATTTTTTTAAATTTGTTTACGGATTTATACTAATCCGCGTTATCTAAAGGTGATGTCTATCGAGACTATTCTCAATGTGCTGGAAATTGTTTCATAATCTGTGCTCCACGCGTGATTTTTTAAAATTTGTTTACGGATTTATACGAATCCGCGTTATTTAAAGGTGATGTCTATCGAGACTATTCTCAATGTGCTGGAAATTGTTTCATAATCTGCGCTCCACGCGTGATTTTATTGAATTTGTTTTCAGATTTATAATATTTCGCGTTATTTAAAGGTGATGTCTATCGAGACTATTCTCAATGTGCTGGAAATTGTTTCATAATCTGTGCTCCACGAGTGATTTTTTTAAAATTTGTTTACGGATTTATACTAATCCGCGTTATTTAAAGGTGATGTCTATCGAGGCTATTCTCAATGTGCTGGAAATTATTTCATAATCTGTGCTCCACGCGTGATTTTTTTAAATTTATTTACAGATTTATACTAATTTGCGTTATTTAAAGGCGATGTCTATCGAGACTATTTTCAATGTGCTGGAAATTGTTCCACAATCTATGCTCCAAGCGTGATTTTTTTTCAATTTCTTTATACTAATTATTACATTTTATACTATTTCGCGTTATTTAAAGGTGATGTCTATCGAGACTATACCCAATGTGCTGGAAATTGTTTCATAATCTGTTCTCCAGGAGTGATTTTTTTAAATTTGTTTACGGATTTATACTAATCCGCGTTATGTAAAGGTGATGTCTATCGAGACTATTCTCAATGTGCTGGAAATTGTTTCATAATCGGTGCTCCACGCGTGATTTTTTAAAATTTGTTTACGGATTTATACTGATCCGCGTTATTTAAAGGTGATGTCTATCGAGACTATTCTCAATGTTCTGGAAATTGTTTCATAATCTGCGCTCCACGCGTGATTTTATTGAATTTGTTTTCAGATTTATATTATTTCGCGTTATTTAAAGACGATGTCTATCGAGACTATTCTCAATGTGCTGGAAATTGTTTCATAATCTGTGCTCCACGCGTGATTTTTTAAAATTTGTTTACCGATTTATTCTAATCCGCGTTATTTAAAGGTGATGTCTATCGAGACTATTCTCAATGTGCTGGAAATTGTTTCATAATCTGTGCTCCACGCGTGATTTTTTAAAATTTGTTTATGGATTTATACTAATCCGCGTTATTTAAAGGCGATGTCTATCGAGAGTATTCTCATTGTGCGGGAAATTGTTTCATAGTCTGTGCTCCACACGTGATTTTTTAAAATTTGTTTACGGAATTATACTAATCCGCGTTATTTAAAGGTGATGTCTATCGAGACTATTCTCAATGTGCTGGAAATTGTTTCATAATCTGTGCTCAACGCGTGATTTTTTTTAATTTGTTTGCGGATTTATAATACTATTTCGTGTTATTTAAAGGCGATGTCTATCGAGAGTATTCTCAATGTTCTGGAAATTATTTCATAATCTGTGCTAGACGCGTGATTTTTTTAAATTTGTTTATGGATTTATACTATTCCGCGTTATTTAAAGGCGATGTCTATCGAGAGTATTCTCATTGTGCGGGAAATTGTTTCATAGTCTGTGCTCCACACGTGATTTTTTAAAATTTGTTTACGGAATTATACTAATCCGCGTTATTTAAAGGTGATGTCTATCGAGACTATTCTCAATGTGCTGGAAATTGTTTCATAATCTGTGCTCAACGAGTGATTTTTTGAATTTGTTTGCGGATTTATAATACTATTTCGTGTTATTTAAAGGCGATGTCTATCGAGACTATTCTCAATGTGCTGGAAATTGTTTCATAATCTGTGCTCCACGCGTGATTTTTTTCAATTTTTTTACAGATTTATACTATTTCGCGTTATTTAAAGGTGATGTCTATCCAGGCTATTCTCAATGTGCTGGAAATTATTTCATAATCTGTGCTCCACGCGTGATTTTTTTAAATTTATTTACAGATTTATACTAATTTGCGTTATTTAAAGGCGATGTCTATCGAGACTATTTTCAATGTGCTGGAAATTGTTTCACAATCTATGCTCCAAGCGTGATTTTTTTTCAATTTCTTTATACTAATTATTACATTTTATACTATTTCGCGTTATTTAAAGGTGATGTCTATCGAGACTATTCCCAATGTGCTGGAAATTGTTTCATAATCTGTGCTCCACGCGTGATTTTTTTAAATTTGTTTACGGATTTATACTAATCCGCGTTATCTAAAGGTGATGTCTATCGAGACTATTCTCAATGTGCTGGAAATTGTTTCATAATCTGTGCTCCACGCGTGATTTTTTAAAATTTGTTTACGGATTTATACGAATCCGCGTTATTTAAAGGTGATGTCTATCGAGACTATTCTCAATGTGCTGGAAATTGTTTCATAATCTGCGCTCCACGCGTGATTTTATTGAATTTGTTTTCAGATTTATAATATTTCGCGTTATTTAAAGGTGATGTCTATCGAGACTATTCTCAATGTGCTGGAAATTGTTTCATAATCTGTGCTCCACGAGTGATTTTTTTAAAATTTGTTTACGGATTTATACTAATCCGCGTTATTTAAAGGTGATGTCTATCGAGGCTATTCTCAATGTGCTGGAAATTATTTCATAATCTGTGCTCCACGCGTGATTTTTTTAAATTTATTTACAGATTTATACTAATTTGCGTTATTTAAAGGCGATGTCTATCGAGACTATTTTCAATGTGCTGGAAATTGTTCCACAATCTATGCTCCAAGCGTGATTTTTTTTCAATTTCTTTATACTAATTATTACATTTTATACTATTTCGCGTTATTTAAAGGTGATGTCTATCGAGACTATACCCAATGTGCTGGAAATTGTTTCATAATCTGTTCTCCACGAGTGATTTTTTTAAATTTGTTTACGGATTTATACTAATCCGCGTTATCTAAAGGTGATGTCTATCGAGACTATTCTCAATGTGCTGGAAATTGTTTCATAATCGGTGCTCCACGCGTGATTTTTTAAAATTTGTTTACGGATTTATACTGATCCGCGTTATTTAAAGGTGATGTCTATCGAGACTATTCTCAATGTTCTGGAAATTGTTTCATAATCTGCGCTCCACGCGTGATTTTATTGAATTTGTTTTCAGATTTATATTATTTCGCGTTATTTAAAAACGATGTCTATCGAGACTATTCTCAATGTGCTGGAAATTGTTTCATAATCTGTGCTCCACGCGTGATTTTTTAAAATTTGTTTATGGATTTATACTAATCCGCGTTATTTAAAGGTGATGTCTATCGAGACTATTCTCAATGTGCTGGAAATTGTTTCATAATCTGTGCTCAACGCGTGATTTTTTTAATTTGTTTGCGGATTTATAATACTATTTCGTGTTATTTAAAGGCGATGTCTATCGAGAGTATTCTCAATGTTCTGGAAATTATTTCATAATCTGTGCTAGACGCGTGATTTTTTTTAATTTGTTTATGGATTTATACTATTCCGCGTTATTTAAAGGCGATGTCTATCGAGAGTATTCTCATTGTGCGGGAAATTGTTTCATAGTCTGTGCTCCACGCGTGATTTTTTAAAATTTGTTTACGGAATTATACTAATCCGCGTTATTAAAAGGTGATGTCTATCGAGACTATTCTCAATGTGCTGGAAATTGTTTCATAATCTGTGCTCCACGCGTGATTTTTTTCAATTTTTTTACAGATTTATACTATTTTGCGTTATTTAAAGGTGATGTCTATCGAGGCTATTCTCAATGTGCTGGAAATTATTTCATAATCTGTGCTCCACGCGTGATTTTTTTAAATTTATTTACAGATTTATACTAATTTGCGTTATTTAAAGGCGATGTCTATCGAGACTATTTTCAATGTGCTGGAAATTGTTTCACAATCTATGCTCCAAGCGTAATTTTTTTTTCAATTTCTTTATACTAATTATTACATTTTATACTATTTCGCGTTATTTAAAGGTGATGTCTATCGAGACTATTCCCAATGTGCTGGAAATTGTTTCATAATCTGTGCTCCACGCGTGATTTTTTAAAATTTGTTTATAGATTTATACTAATCCGCGTTATTTAAAGGTGATGTCTATCGAGACAATTCTCAATGTGCTGGAAATTGTTTCATAATCTGTGCTCAACGCGTGATTTTTTTTAATTTGTTTGCGGATTTATAATACTATTTCGTGTTATTTAAAGGCGATGTCTATCGAGAGTATTCTCAATGTTCTGGAAATTATTTCATAATCTGTGCTAGACGCGTGATTTTTTTAAATTTGTTTATGGATTTATACTATTCCGCGTTATTTAAAGGCGATGTCTATCGAGAGTATTCTCATTGTGCGGGAAATTGTTTCATAGTCTGTGCTCCACACGTGATTTTTTAAAATTTGTTTACGGATTTATACTAATCCGCGTTATTTAAAGGTGATGTCTATCGAGGCTATTCTCAATGTGCTGGAAATTATTTCATAATCTGTGCTCAACGAGTGATTTTTTGAATTTGTTTGCGGATTTATAATACTATTTCGTGTTATTTAAAGGCGATGTCTATCGAGACTATTCTCAATGTGCTGGAAATTGTTTCATAATCTGTGCTCCACGCGTGATTTTTTTCAATTTTTTTACAGATTTATACTATTTCGCGTTATTTAAAGGTGATGTCTATCCAGGCTATTCTCAATGTGCTGGAAATTATTTCATAATCTGTGCTCCACGCGTGATTTTTTTAAATTTATTTACAGATTTATACTAATTTGCGTTATTTAAAGGCGATGTCTATCGAGACTATTTTCAATGTGCTGGAAATTGTTTCACAATCTATGCTCCAAGCGTGATTTTTTTTCAATTTCTTTATACTAATTATTACATTTTATACTATTTCGCGTTATTTAAAGGTGATGTCTATCGAGACTATTCCCAATGTGCTGGAAATTGTTTCATAATCTGTGCTCCACGCGTGATTTTTTTAAATTTGTTTACGGATTTATACTAATCCGCGTTATCTAAAGGTGATGTCTATCGAGACTATTCTCAATGTGCTGGAAATTGTTTCATAATCTGTGCTCCACGCGTGATTTTTTAAAATTTGTTTACGGATTTATACGAATCCGCGTTATTTAAAGGTGATGTCTATCGAGACTATTCTCAATGTGCTGGAAATTGTTTCATAATCTGCGCTCCACGCGTGATTTTATTGAATTTGTTTTCAGATTTATAATATTTCGCGTTATTTAAAGGTGATGTCTATCGAGACTATTCTCAATGTGCTGGAAATTGTTTCATAATCTGTGCTCCACGAGTGATTTTTTTAAAATTTGTTTACGGATTTATACTAATCCGCGTTATTTAAAGGTGATGTCTATCGAGGCTATTCTCAATGTGCTGGAAATTATTTCATAATCTGTGCTCCACGCGTGATTTTTTTAAATTTATTTACAGATTTATACTAATTTGCGTTATTTAAAGGCGATGTCTATCGAGACTATTTTCAATGTGCTGGAAATTGTTCCACAATCTATGCTCCAAGCGTGATTTTTTTTCAATTTCTTTATACTAATTATTACATTTTATACTATTTCGCGTTATTTAAAGGTGATGTCTATCGAGACTATACCCAATGTGCTGGAAATTGTTTCATAATCTGTTCTCCACGAGTGATTTTTTTAAATTTGTTTACGGATTTATACTAATCCGCGTTATCTAAAGGTGATGTCTATCGAGACTATTCCCAATGTGCTGGAAATTGTTTCATAATCGGTGCTCCACGCGTGATTTTTTAAAATTTGTTTACGGATTTATACTGATCCGCGTTATTTAAAGGTGATGTCTATCGAGACTATTCTCAATGTTCTGGAAATTGTTTCATAATCTGCGCTCCACGCGTGATTTTATTGAATTTGTTTTCAGATTTATATTATTTCGCGTTATTTAAAAACGATGTCTATCGAGACTATTCTCAATGTGCTGGAAATTCTTTCATAATCTGTGCTCCACGCGTGATTTTTTAAAATTTGTTTATGGATTTATACTAATCCGCGTTATTTAAAGGTGATGTCTATCGAGACTATTCTCAATGTGCTGGAAATTGTTTCATAATCTGTGCTCAACGCGTGATTTTTTTAATTTGTTTGCGGATTTATAATACTATTTCGTGTTATTTAAAGGCGATGTCTATCGAGAGTATTCTCAATGTTCTGGAAATTATTTCATAATCTGTGCTAGACGCGTGATTTTTTTAAATTTGTTTATGGATTTATACTATTCCGCGTTATTTAAAGGCGATGTCTATCGAGAGTATTCTCATTGTGCGGGAAATTGTTTCATAGTCTGTGCTCCACGCGTGATTTTTTAAAATTTGTTTACGGAATTATACTAATCCGCGTTATTTAAAGGTGATGTCTATCGAGACTATTCTCAATGTGCTGGAAATTGTTTCATAATCTGTGCTCCACGCGTGATTTTTTTCAATTTTTTTACAGATTTATACTATTTTGCGTTATTTAAAGGTGATGTCTATCGAGGCTATTCTCAATGTGCTGGAAATTATTTCATAATCTGTGCTCCACGCGTGATTTTTTTAAATTTATTTACAGATTTATACTAATTTGCGTTATTTAAAGGCGATGTCTATCGAGACTATTTTCAATGTGCTGGAAATTGTTTCACAATCTATGCTCCAAGCGTGATTTTTTTTTCAATTTCTTTATACTAATTATTACATTTTATACTATTTCGCGTTATTTAAAGGTGATGTCTATCGAGACTATTCCCAATGTGCTGGAAATTGTTTCATAATCTGTGCTCCACGCGTGATTTTTTTAAATTTGTTTACGGATTTACACTAATCCGCGTTATTTAAAGGTGATGTCTATCGAGACTATTCTCAATGTGCTGGAAATTGTTTCATAATCTGTGCTCCACGCGTGATTTTTTAAAATTTGTTTACGGATTTATACGAATCCGCGTTATTTCAAGGTGATGTCTATCGAGACTATTCTCAATGTGCTGGAAATTGTTTCATATTCTGCGCTCCACGCGTGATTTTATTGAATTTGTTTTCAGATTTATAATATTTCGCGTTATTTAAAGGTGATGTCTATCGAGACTATTCTCAATGTGCTGGAAATTGTTTCTCAATCTGTGCTCCACGCGTGATTTTTTTTTCAATTTGTTTACAGATTTATATTATTTCGCGTTATTTAAAGGCGATGTCTTTCGAGACTATTCTCAATGTCCTGGAAATTGTTTCATAATCTGTGCTCCACGCGTGATTTTATTGAATTTGTTTTCAGATTTATAATATTTCGCGTTATTTAAAGGTGATGTCTATCGAGACTATTCTCAATGTGCTGGAAATTGTTTCTCAATCTGTGCTCCACGCGTGATTTTTTTTTTCAATTTGTTTACAGATTTATATTATTTCGCGTTATTTAAAGGCGATGTCTTTCGAGACTATTCTCAATGTCCTGGAAATTGTTTCATAATCTGTGCTCCACGCGTGATTTTATTGAATTTGTTTTCAGATTTATAATATTTCGCGTTATTTAAAGGTGATGTCTATCGAGACTATTCTCAATGTGCTGGAAATTGTTTCAAAATCTATGCTCCAAGCGTGATTTTTTTTCTTCAATTTCTTTATGGATTTATAAAATTTCGCGTTATTTAAAGGTGATGTCTATCGAGACTATTCTCAATGTCCTGGAAATTGTTTCATAATCTGTGCTCCACGCGTGATTTTTTTAAATTTGATTACGGATTTATAATATTTCGCGTTATTTAAAGGCGATGTCTATCGAGACTATTTTCAATGTGCTGGAAATTGTTTCACAATCTATGCTCCAAGCGTGATTTTTTTTTCTCTATTTGTTTACAGATTTATACTATTTCGCGTTATTTAAAGGTGATGTTTATCGAGGCTATTCTCAATGTGCTGAAAATTGTTTCATAATCTGTGCTCCATGCGCGATGTTTTTGTTTTTTTTTTTCAATTTGTTTACAGATTTATACTTTTTCGCGTTATTTAAAGGCGATGTCTGTCGATAATATTTTCAATTTTCTGGAAATTATTTCATAATCTGTGCTCCACGCGTGATTTTTTTAATTTTGTTTACGGGTTTATACTATTTCGCGTTATTTAAAGGCGATGTCTATCGAGACTATCTTCAATGTGCTGGGAATTGTTTCATAATCCTTGCTCCACGCGTTATTTTTTGTAATTTTGTTTACGGATTTATACTATTTTGCGTTATTTAAAGGTGATGTCTATCGAGGCTATTCTCAATGTGCTGGAAATTGTTTCATAATCTGTGCTCCACGCGTGATTTTTTTGAATTTTTTTACGGATTTATACTATTTCGCGTTATTTAAATGGGATGTCTATCGAGGCTATTCTCAGTGTTCTCCAAATTGTTCCATAATCTGTGATCCACGCGTGAATTTTTTTGGTTTTTTTT